>JARFIW010000722.1:2277500-3477500 GCA_036346225.1 Platerodrilus igneus | reverse complement strand
ATAGATAAACGATGAATTTAAATACGATCGGATTTGTAAACAAATCATTTCAACATGAAGTAAGGCTTAGTTCACATCTCTTAAAATGAAGATACTTACGTAAAGTGATTTATTGTGAAGTGTGTAATAATACCATTGTAACTATGGAAAATTAGGAGGTTTGTCGTTTTACCCTTTAAAAGGCGACTTTAAATAATTACTGGATGGATGGCGACTCCAAATAATTACTGGAGAAAAATTCTAAATAATTACTGGATGACGATTTTAAATAATTAATGAATAAACAATTATAAATAATTGCATGAGCAAATGAGGAAATGCAACAAGCAATAATTTCAACTATGAATTGTCAAGCAGTTTAACGAAAGACGCTAGAGTGGTTTTAGGCTATGCTAAAAGAGATGCAGACAATATCTAAGGCAGTTGGATCAGGGACGGATTTTAGCTGAAAACAACAGGTTAGCCAATCTGAATGTTTTATTATTTTATTTCGTTATACATTTCTAAACTGAATGATTTAAAAGTCAACATTGCATTGAATATTTCTAACTTAAATACTTTAAAAATTGCTTTTATGATAATTTATGCGAGCAGTCGCCAAGGATTGTTTTTTTTTTACTACACGTTGTAAATTACGTATATATTTAAAGAAGGAGAAGAAGAAGATGGAGCTTTAGTTAATAATAAAAATAGTGATTTTCCTGGCTTTTTGATCATCTTTAGGAATGATAATTATTAATTTTTTCAATGATAGTTCTATTTAGAGAATCTTTAGACTTTCATACGTTGTAAATATTTTTGTGAACATTATAATAATTTGTGCTTAAAGGTGTTTTGGTTTAAAGCTTAGAACAGGAAGGAGAGGTAGAAAGTACATTTAAATTTTTTGTTTGTAGTATTGTCGCAAGCTCCGTGCGTATAAAAACTGAGCTAGCCGACGCATTTAAAATTATACATTAAAAATCAAAAATTGACAGATTAAAAATTTTTACCTTTTTAATTCTCAAAAAGGGCGTACAGGGATATTGCTCAAATATCACAACAATATATATTACTATGATTATAAGTTTATTTAAGATCATATAGGATCACAAGGGAGGAATACCTCAAGTAAATATCATAAAAATCACGAAAACCAAACATTTAAATCCAAAAATGTACACAATTCATTCACTATAGAAAAGCAAATACAAGTCACTTTGTATAAAATCAATAATAGGCTACAGTTAATTAAAGGAAGCGCATTCCGTAATAACTTTGCTACATTTTATTAAAATAAATAATTTCTGAAGCAATTCAATCATTTCAGAGCATTTACAACGTACGTATTAGATCATCCCAAATCTAACAGGTTGCAGATATAACCATAATTCAAACGCTTTTTCCACGTACGAACAACTAATAGCGTTCCGTCAACCAATAAAAACGCGTGGAAGATTCGAGAAGGAATTTGATTCTCTAAAACTAGCGAAGCAAATAAAGGAGATTCATTTTCTAATCCACGCGCCAACAGGGCTACTTTGAAAGAAAATTATTAGGTAAATAGAAATTTTTAGAGAGAGTTTCTAACTTTAAAAGTTGCACACTCCTGACCTTTAATTGTTTCCACATACAACGTTCCTCACCTATCCTTCTATAAACTTCCCCATTTGTTACTCTATCTGTCCAACTAATTTTTAACATTCTCCTATAACACCAAGTTTCAAAAGCTTCTATCTTTTTCTTATCTACCTCTTTAATTGTCCAAGTCTCAGTACAGAATAAGAGAACGCTCCATACGTACGATTTTAAGAAACTTTTTCTATTATCTAAACTAACACTATTAGCTATTAGTAAGTCTTTCTTTTTTAAAAACATTTAGTATCGGTTTTCTAGTCCCTCTGTCTTTACGAAAATCATATTGGTGTTCGCCTAAATAATTCCCAGTCAAAGCTTCTAACCTATTTTTAATTATTATTGTTATTATTTTGGAAGAGTGAGAGTTAAACTAAATGTTCAAAAATTCTTACACCTATCAGCTCCTGATTTTTTTGGAATTAGAAAAATAATATTTGTTTCGAAATCTATTGGGATATCACCTGTGTCATATATTATTTTTACAAGTTCATATAATCTGTCTAAAGTTTTCTGACTTGCATATTTTATTAATTCTGCAGGTATATCGTCTATCCCCGGCACCTTATTTAGTTTAAGATCCCTAACAGCTATATCAAATTCCTCTCTTAAAATTGAGAACCTTATTTTTACATCCTCTTATTGGTCATTTTCAACTCATCCATATTGTCTCCCTTATATAAATCTCCTAAATATCTTTTCCATCTCTCTGCTTCCACACGAGCGTCTCGCGGCAGTAATGCCGTGGCTACAATGATAGCTTAGGTTACTAATAGAAATAACTATTATTATTAAAAAACACAAATCACTTAACACACATATTAGAACAGTTGTTGCTAAAACTATTGCAGACTGTTCTGATATGCGTGTTAAGTGATTAGTGTTTTGTGTTTTTTAATAATAATATCTAATTTGGGTCTTTTAATATTAATATCTATTTCTAACAGTAACCTAACCTGTCATTGCAGCCACGGCATTACTGCCGCGAAACGCTCGTGCTACCTCAACTTCATTTATTAAAAGCTCATTATTCTCATCTTTAATACCATTACATTTTTCCTAACTTCCTCGAAAACTTTTTAACTGTCCTGTTAGCCCTGTCTGTCTAGATATATAAAATGCCCGAGCTTTACATGATTTTCACAAACGCAAGAAAACTAACATTTGTTTAGTGCGAAATCTGGAAATTGCCCTGAAAGAGAATATTGATCACTACCGTTCACGTGCTGACGCTCAGGGTTGCTATGAAACATAAATTGAAGCAAAGGATATTTGCATCAATAATTGATATTTAGTCAATAAAGCTTGTCAATTGTCTAAGAATACGGCACGTGATGCAGCCCCACATAAACAAAGGTCCATTCGCATGCAATTTGTGCAAATATTCCACATTACAAAAGAGTATCTTACAAAGACATTTACGGTCACATACTAACGAGCGTCCTTTCTGTTGCAATTTGTGTGATTATTCCGGATCACAAAAGAGTCATTTACAAAACATTTTCAGTCGCATACTAACGAACGTCCATTCGCGTGCAATTTGTGTGATTATACCACGTCACATAAAAGTAATTTACAAATACATTTGCGATTACATACTAACGAACGTCCATTTGCTTGCAACTTATGTAATTATACCGCATCACGCAAAAATTATCTACAAGAACATTCTTGGTCGCATACCAATGAACGTCCATTTCGATGCAATTTGTGTGATTATAGTTCGTCACGAAAAAGTGATTTACACAAACATTTACAGTCGCATACCAACGAACGTTCATTCTCATGCAATTTGTGTAATTATATGACATCACAAAAAAGTAATTTACAAGTACATTTGCGCTTACATACTAATGAACGTCCATTTTCATGCAACTTGTGTAATTATACCGCTTCACAAAAAAGTAGTTTACGAAGACATTTGCGGTCGCATACTAATGAACGTCCTTTCATATGCAGTTTGTGTAATTATAGTTCGTCACAAAAATGTACTTTGCAAGAACATTTACGGTCGCATGCTAACGCTCGTCCTTTCGCTTGCAGTTTGTGTGATTATAACACACCAAAGAAAAGTAATCTCCGAAGACATTTTCAGTCTCATACTAACGAACGTCCATTCGCGTGCAATTTATGTAATTATTGCTCGTCACGCAAAAGTGATTTACAAATACACTTGCTATTGCATACTAAGGAACGCCCATTTACTTGCAACTTGTGTAATTATACCACATCTCGAAAAAATTATCTACAAGAACATTTTTGGTCGCATACTAACGAACGTCCATTTCGTTGCAATTTGTGTAATTATAGCTCGTCACGAAAGGGTGATTTAAACAAACATATTCGGTCGCATACTAACGAACGTTCATTGTCATGCCATTTGTGTAATTATACTGCAACACAAAAGGGGAATTTACAAAGACATTTGCGGTCGCATACCGATGAATGCATTCAGTATGTTTAATTATAACTTGTCAGGAAGAAAGATATATAAAAACTTTTGAGGTCGCACACTAACTAACGTCCATTGGATACAATTTGTGATAATACAGCATCACATTAAAGTATTTTACAAGTACGTTTATGGTCGCATACTACCGAACGTCCATTCACGTGAAATTTGTGTGATTATACTACATCACTGAAACTAGTTTACTAAGATATTTTGGGTCGTATACTTACAAAAGTCCATTGGCATACGATTTGTATAATGATATCACATCAGAAAAAAGTTATTTATGAATAAATTTGCGGTCGCATTAAATGAACGTCCATTGGTTTGCAATTTTGCGATTATACCAGATCACAAAAAAATTATTTACAAGAACATTTGAGGTCATATATAAACGAACGTCCATTTCCATAGCACAACTTATACAGCTCTGTTTAGGAAGTTTAGTTATTTTTGCGTTTCTATTTCTATTTGTATTACATTCCTCTTTTACAATTGGCATATTCGGTACAGGTAGCACCGTGGTAGTCAACAAATCTAAGCCCAATATGTCAGTGTCTAAGTTATCATAAATTAAATCTCGTACTTGTAGACTATTTTTAGACACATTTATTTAATTTAAAAATTTGTTATTTCTGTTAGAAGTGTGTCCTAACTCATCTTTTACTTTGTAATCCCTTTCTCCTAATTTTTCAACTGCCTCTCCTCTTTTTCATAATCCTGTCTGTCGTGATTGGATCATTATCTGGTATTGAAGTTTTTGAATTTCTATCATAATAATGCTTTTGTTTTATTTGTTTCTGTTGTACTAAGTTTATTTAGTATTTTTATATGAAATTGTTTGTGGGTGTTATTATATTCTAGTAATATATATTTCAAATTTGATATATTCTTCTTTAAACAATTTGTACAGTATCTTTGGTCATGTCACACGAATGGTGATGATATGATCATATATAAACTAGCTCAAAACTTAAACTATCTACAAAGTTTTTTAATACTATACTACTGTATGAATTATTATCCAGCAGAACTTTTTCTGGAATACCATAATGCACAAATGTATCTTTAAAAAAGTGTCGCACACATTCGGCAGTTTTTTGTACTACAATCCAGCTGGAATGGTAATCTATTAGCAAACAAAAGTAATTACCATTTTGTTCTAAAATATCTGACGCTAATATTTGCCATGTTCTGTGGGGAATATCGTAATTTGTTAGTGACTGTTTTGTGTTACTTTTTCTGTGTTGTCTGACAAATTTGACAATTATTGATATATGCTTCAATGCCCTTCCCTAGTTATACCAGTAATAAAATTCTCTTTCTCGTAACTTTGTTTTGGTTATTCCAAAGTGACATGAGTCATGTAAAGGTTTTCTTTTCTTAAAGTTTTTGGAACGACTATATTTTTTTTAAGAATATTATGCCTTTTGATAAAAAAAGTTTATCCTTAATTTTTTATAAATTTTTAATTCTTTATTAACTTTATCTGGTTATTATGTTTTAATATAACTTTTAACTAGCTTTAAAGTATACTCATTTTCAGTTTCTTGTATGAATATTTCTTTTTTATTATTACTCATTGGAATATCATTGGATAATTAATGTTTAATATAGTTCATAATAGGATCATCGTCAACCGTTTCCTAAATATATGCTAGTGACAGTGCATCAGCCACTAGCATATCCCTACCCGGTACATATTCAATAGTTAGTGTGTATTTTAATAATCTTAACAACGTACGTTGTAAGTTGTTAGTTACATGGTCAAGATTTTTGTTATAAATTGTAATTAATGGTTTAAGATCTGTTTGTGCTTGAATTTTTTATCCATAAATGTAATTGTGAAATACTTCACATGCAAAAACAATAGCAAGACGCTCCTTTTCAACTTGAGCATATCGTTCTTCAGTTTTTGACAAGCTCCTCGATGCAAAAAAGATTGGATAGCCTTCATGTAACAGTGTGCATCCCAACCCTTCACTGGAAGCATCCGTCTGTATTGTGATTGTCTTTTTTAGATGAAACATTTGCAATGTTGGTAAGTTCATAACTACCTCTTTCAACTTATTAAAATCGTCTGTGTCCTGGCTTGTCTGGTTAAACAAAACATTGTTTTTAGTTAATTTTCTCAAGTTATGTGTCAATTTTGACAAATTTAGTATGAATTTTGTGAAAGATTTTGTTGTTAACCCTAGAATTCTTAATAATTCGTTTTTGTTATTTGGCATTTCAAGTGTTTGTATTGTCTCTAAATTTTGCTATCTGGTTTAATAGATCTATTTCATACTAATTGTCCTAAAAATTTTACTTCTGTTAATTTATATTGTACTTTGTCAATGCTAAATATTACATTATTTTCTCCAGATTTTTTAATACCATTTTTAAATTATTGTCGTGTTCAGTCTCTGATTTTCCTGTTACTATTATGTCATCAAAATATATATATATATATATATATATATATATATATATATGTGTGTGTGTGTGTGTGTGTGTGTGTGTGTGTGTGTGTGTGTGTGTGTGTGTCTCAGGAACATCACCAAATATTTCTAAATTTTTTGACTAAAATATTTTAAGAGCAATTCCAAAAGAAAGCCTATTTCATTTAAAACGACTAAGGAGGTGTGGAAGATGCGCAAGATCGAGCTTGGGTCACCTAATTCTACTTGCCAAAATCCTTCCAACATATCAATTACAGTAAAACATGAACTTCCATTAAATTTATCTGTCGTAGGAATCATAGTGTGCCCCTTTTGATATATTTGTTTAGTGGTTGTGGGTCTAAACATGGCGTAACTCTCCATCAGGTTTCTCAACTATTACGAGATTATTATCCCAATTTATTGGTTGTGATACCCGCGAGATTACTCCTCTTTGTAATAAGTTAACAGGAGTGTTTTTAATTTTTCATACATTAAAATTGGATTTTTTTTTTATATTGAATGCTTGTAATTACGTTATTTTCTAATTCTATTGAGCATTTACTTGGCATTTTCCCCAACCCGTAAAAAGTTTTTATATAATTCAAAAAATTTTGCTTTAGATTGCTGTAAACAACTATCAATGTTTTTAATTCTGGTTATTAGGTTTCAGACTATACAAACGAGAAAACCTAGAATGCACGCATTGACATCTTCTACCACTACCAAATTTATAATTTTAGTGATTTTTTTTTATTTTACATTCTATACTTATCTACCCTTTTGATATAATTCTATAGTTACTTTATCTGTATTGAATTTAAATTTTTATTACAATTTAAAGCAAGAAAATTTTTATAAGGCAGAATGTTAGTGTCAGTACCTGTATCTAATTTAAATTTCACTTTGTTATTTTCGACATTAAGTGTCTCATACCAACAAGCAGCTCGATCCTCCATTTCTGTAGTAATACGTGCTATCAACTTCTTACAATTTAAAGTTCATAATTGCACAATTTAAAGGTTTATAATAGCAATCGCGCAAGCGCGGAAAAAGCGACGTCACGGCAGGTGGTAGCTCCAAGCTTTACACAGGCTTTAGTGCGGCCATCTGACAATGACGTCACACAATGTACAAATTTAATACGGAAATAACGGAAAATATAAATTTAAGACAATAGTTTATAACAGCGAAATACTCTCATGAATATGTCCCTGAGTTAAAGTTGGCTTCTGTTGAAGTCCATCAGGGCTACTGACGGCTCTTTTAAGGCAATTAACGGAGGGTACGCCTAACGTCCATCCAAATGGCTTCGACTGGATCTCAGGGCTCCACTCCGGAGTGTTTAAAGATGGTGACTGCTCCGGTGCTGTTGGCGGAGCATAGATATCCGGCTCGTTCTAGGGTCGTCGGTCGTGGGACTGCTCCAGGGTCGTATCCGATTCTTATATGTAGCGAAACGATAAGGAATAGGTTAATTAGGGAAAGACAAACAAAGATAAGCAAGGAAAATCTACATAATAAAAATAAAGATACGATACCAGACACGACCGCCCTTCTCGATGTTCAAAGGCAAACGGCTACAAATTACCTCTACCTATGTATTGAAAGGGCAGGAACAGGTATAAGGGCGACAAACAAAGATAATCAGGCAAGAAGATCTACATAAATAAAGATAAGGCACGATACGATACCTGACAAAACCGCTCTTCACGAAGGTCCGAGGCAAAAAGCCCCGTTTCCTAAGCGTCTTTTTGGAAACTCCCCACTTTTGTTCCTTCTACGCGTCGGCGCGAAGTTCCCGCGCATCCTCGCGCAAACGCCCTCTGGCGTGACTAACATACGCGCCAAGTCTTTTAAATTTTAAGGCGCGAAAACTTCCGCACATAAAAATTAAGCTAAGATAATGTTTAGTGCCAATTTGGCACGTAACACAACAAGTCCGTACCATAGTTTGTAGTCTTCATTTCAGCGATTTTTGATTTCTCTTGTACTAACGGTTTTTTGTTTGTATTTTGATTCGATGTATTGGCTTCCACGTCTTTATTTTTTTGAAGTCGTTTCTATTTGTTGCAGTTCTGTGGCATTTAATTTTAGTAAATTGCGTTATAATATCAGAAGAAACTATTTCGTAATAAAAATAAACGTTATTACCATCTAATCCGCTTTGAATTTACCTTAAAAATATATTCATTCGTCACAAATACTATAAATTCGCTCTAGAAACTGAACATCTTAAAGTACGTTATAAACAAGTCACTTGTGTTGCTTAATTCGTAAGCGGTTGGTATCCATTGTCAATAATTAATAAGTTAATATTGCGCTTGTAAAAGGTCTCACGAGGTAGCGTTTCGGACAGCTCACCTGTTCTTTATATTCATGGAATTGAAAGATAACATGCAAAACGAGTAGAAAAAAATGTTGGCGCGTTTGTGTGCCAGTTGGTGCCTGATAATCGGTATTTAAGTCGGCGTAAGATTGATGGTCGTTTACGGGATGTTAAAAGTTTCCCGGGTTTTGTTACGACAGTTAAAATGTTAAAGTATCGACGTGGTTGTTTAAATCGCAGTATCCATTAACGGTGAGATAATAATTTTAGGTGGTACTTGTGCTAAAAAGAACTTTAATCTTTTAACGCATCTCTTTTCATTATGGAGCAATGTTTGTAGAGAGAAGTAATGATCAATCACAAGGTGTTTGTTTGATAGAAAGGTGTGACGTCATGATGTCAGCCGTTTACATCAAAATTCCCATAGCAGATCTTTTGCTGCCAATATCAGCCCAATGCTTTTAGTTTAAAAAAATTTTTTAAGCTGGAGTTTTTGCTTGTTTGTAAGCCAGGTATTTAGAAGTATCATTAGTGCGGGAATCGATGCAGGTGAGTGTTTAAATTTTTTTATGTTAGTTGCGGTTGGAGCTTTATTATTACGTTTATAAACATACGAAAATGTTCCTGCAATTATTAAAAATATTAAATTTATTAGGCGTATAAATTTTGCATTTAGGGTTTAGATATTTTTTTGTTAAGAGTTGAAATTGAAAGTTTTATAAGAGAAAGGGAAATTCTGTTCTTTGGAAGTAAATCAAAGTATTTTGTGAAACATGTGAAATATACATATGGCCTTATAAGAAAGTTTGTCAAGTCCAATTTCAACTAAATATGTCTATTTATAATATGCTTGATAATTAGTAGGTTAACTGTGTAATTCATATACCATGTCAACTCGAATAATTTTAATTTAATTTATTTGTTTCTAAATACTTTTTTTGTAACAAATATAATTGTGTAATTTTTTTGGAATTTACTGTAAACCAATCTAACAGATCTGTCAATTGGAGTTATAAATTTTTTGTTTGTAAAAATAGTATCAAATATCAGCATTTCATTATTTAAAAAAAATTTACGAATTTTTATTCCATAGAAAAAATTTAATTTAACTTTTGAATATCAAATTTGTGATTTTGTTTACATGTATTTAAAAGAAGGAAAAGAATTACTTTAAATTATATTTTTGGTCCAAACTAAGTCTTTGATTTATTAGTATTTAAATTTAATGAGATTACAATTTGAGAAAATAAATTTTGGGCAATGAAACTTGAGGAACACTCAAGCAGAGTAATGTTATAGAAGTGATGTAATCGACTTCTTTGTGATATCCACTTAAAGGTGTAATACTTTTAGTGTGATAGTTTCATGATGATTAATTTATGAGTATTATTGTACTATTTTTTTAAGGACGCGAACTCTTTTTATTTAAAATTTCCTTTCAGGATCATCGCAGTAGGAGTTAAAGTAGACACATTTGAGAGGTTTCCAGAGGCGTTGTTTTGGGTAACTTGTATGTTTTGATAGTCACTACAACCCGTAAGTTTCTGCATCTTTCACATAATATTTTTGCCCTTTTATTGTCCGTATAGACGCGGTGGTCCGGTGGCGCTCATTTCCCCTCCCTTTCCCATTCTTCTTTGAAGTTGAGTTTACTTTTCACCCACGCCCAATCTCATTGCTCGCCCTTGGGTTAATTCCCAGACTAAGCCGTGAATATCGTGAAGTTTGTGACTCTATTGCAAGTGGTGACATTAAAAATAAATTCTTGTCAAATAATAAGAATAAAAATCGCTTCACTGACGCCCAACGTCAAAATAGTTCTCCTGGAATGCCCGACTCGCACGAAAAATTATTACAAGTTTATTCTAGATTTAGTGCATATTTCTAGAGGAAGTTCCGACTTTAACTGTAGTTTGTACGTCACTTTAGGATTTAATACTTTAACATGCAATAGCCTTGCAATATTCTACTACTATTGAAATTGTTAAATCGGCTGCACGTGAAAGTCCCTCTTGAATAGATTTCTAATAAATTCCTACAACAAATTTATCGCGAATCATTCATTCAGAATAATTTTCATTACATTTGCAAACAAACTCACACAAAGGAGCTTGAGTTTTTAATTGGGTCAAATATGCATCAATAGTTTGGTTTTCTGTTTGATTCAGATTATTAAATTTAAAGGTTTGCATTATTTCATTTCGTTTGGGTAAACAGTATGTTCAATTGCTTGCAGTGCTTTCTTTACTGATATTAATTTCGTAGTATCACACGTATTGTAGATTTCTAAACCTTCATTTTCAATTAGATTTAATAATATGGAAAACTTTTACTTCTTCAGTAGCCATATCTTTATGCAAAGCCTTCATGGAAATCCAAATTTTTGTTTCCATTTAACTCACGACATATTCATATTTTCATTAAATTCTAAATTATTTAAACAGAGCCATGTTGTACCGGAAAAAACTTTATTCCACAAGTTTAATAATTCCGTTGTTCCAAATTACTACTACGTGATGAACTTCAAATTCAACTCGAGAGCGCGTAAATTCTTTTTACTTTTCTAACATCCGAACATGATAACATCTGACACCATGTTTTATATAAGTTGTCATTAATGATACAACAGCAATTGAGAAATATTTGCTACCACTTCAAATAACAATTATTAATTGATCATACTGGATGTACAAGCATTATCGCACCGCACCGTCTTATTGTGTCTCCACATGCTGTGACTATATCTTATAGCTAAATACTTAAATATATAACACTGGTATCATTTTCAAGTCTAGATGTAAACAGTAAACTATTAAAGGTATAACAAATAGAATTAAAAGAAAAACCTACCATGTATAATTATGTTACATTGACAGTGTCATAAAAATATTAAAAATTGAATGACAAATTAATGATAACGGCTGATAAAAATTTCTAAATAGTTAATTTGGAATTATTCAGAAGTTAGGTTGTAGAAAAGTAGTTCTTTATTGAAATTTTTTATTTCTGGGTATTTCAGAACCAGCAACCGCTTTTCAATGTTTACTTTATGTTTGCACACTTTCTATATTGTTGAGGTGATTTATATTAGTTTTAAGTCAGGGCCGCACTAAGCCATGTAGCCGCCAGTTACATATCCCCCAGTAAATATGTATATAAAATTAAATGCAATTACTATGTCTTAAAAAATAGAATGTTACATTGTATAATTGAAGGTAATAATATAAAAGGTTAACGAAGGTTCATATCAGATATGAGAACGGAAGCAATTACTTTGTATTCCAGACGCAACCTGATACTGCAGGTGCAAGACACAATGAACTGCAATAAAAGCAGAGTTAATTAAGATTACTAAGAAGTAAGACATTTTATGTTATGAAGAAATAGCAGACGATGAGATCTACATTTCCCACAAGATGATGTGAGAGTAGGGATTACATAAATACCCTGACGAGCCCCTGATTGCCATTCAGTTTCAAACTTTATAGCTTTAACAATGTTGGTAGTTTAAGCTACTCACTATAATTTTTAATTTTTAGTTATTGATTATTAACTTCAAGTAATTTGTCAATTTCAGTTAGTTTAGTGAATATAAACGTTTAAGTTGCTTGTAACAGAAAGAAGTCATTTTTATAATTGTATAATTGAGAATAAAATCGATAGAAAAGTTTTTGTGAATTAAATATTCTTAGAAAGAAGCACCCAAAGGCCCAAAACCTATCTCGTCCTATTTTAGAATTGTCACTAAACATTTATACATAGCTAAGTACACATAAATGAAATTAAAATATCTAAAAATATAGGCACTCCAGGGGTTTACCGTTGATTGTTGAGACATAAACGAACGCTATTCCGGGGATTTCCCGAAAATACCTCATCCAACCCAAAAATGATTTAGTATTATTCAGCAGTACCTATTTTTAAAAATGTACTAAAGAACCGATTTTGTAAAAATTATAAAAAATGGCGTCTGCCGAGGAAAAGCCGGCGATGCATGTAATGAGGGATAAGTACACAAACGTACAGGTCTTCGTAAATGTATTAATATGATCCACTATATTCGCCCATAAAGCATTCAAAAGAACCTTGGTTACTATGGGATTGCACAAATGCTTTCAGATTATTTTTCTTCGATGCTAGATAATCACATATTGCAAACAAATCGATGTTCATTACCATACAACCGAACAAGTTTTTGTAAAAGATTTTTTGGTATATAGAATGATCATACAAATGCATGTTTCTTAGTATGCGACAGCAAATGGATATTTAGAGTACCTTTTGTATTGCAGTATAACCACACAAATTGCATACGAATAGACGTTTGTTAGTATGCCAAAAAAAATGTATTTGTAAATGACTTTTTTGTGTTGCACTATAATTACACAAATTGCATACGAATGGACGCTCGTTAGTGTGCAACTTCAAATGTTCTTGTAAATGACATTTTCGTGCTGCGGTACTACGACACAAATTGCATGCGAACGGACGTTCGTTAGCATGAGACAGAAAATGTATTTGTTACTACTTTTGCGTGATGTGGCATACTCACACAAATTGCATACAAATGGACGTTTGTTACTGTGCGATTGGAAATGCACTCGTAAATGACTTTTTTGTGATGCACTATAGTTACACAAACTGCATGTGAATGGACATTCGTTAGTATGCAACTTCAAATGTTCTGTAAATGACTTTTTTGTAATGCGGTATAACCACACAAATTACATGCAAATGCGCGGTCGTTGGTATGCAACCGAAAATGAACTTTTAAACGACTCATTTGTGATGCGGCATAATTACACAAATTGCATGCGAATGGACGCTCGTTAGTGAGCAACTTCAAATGTTTTTGTAAATTACATTTTTGTGATGCAGTATAACTACACAAATAGCATGCGAACGGACGTTCGTTAGTATGGCATCGAAAATGAATTTGCCAACAAATTTTGTGTGATGTGGTATAGTTGCACAAATTGCATGAGAATGAACGCTCGATAGTATGAGTCCGCAAATGTCTTTGTAAATTACTCTTTTGTAACGCTCTATGTCTACACAAATTGCATGCGTATGGACGCTCGTTAGTGTGCAACTTCAAATGTTCTTGTAAACGACATTTTTGTGATGCAGTATAACTACACAAACAGCATGCAAACGGACGTTCGTAAGTATGGCATCGAAAATGAATTTGTAAATGACTTTTTTGTAATGTGGTATAGTTACACAAATTACATGCGAATATATGCTGGTTAGTATGCGACCGTAAATGTCTCTGTAATTCACTCCTTTGTAACGCTCTATGTCTACACAAATTGCATACGAATGGACGCTCGTTGGTATGCAACCGGTAATCTACTTGTAAGTACCTTTTTTGTAATATGGTATGTTTACAGAAATTGCATGCAACTGGAAGCTCGTTAGTATGCGTCTACAAATGTCTTAGTAAATCGCTCTTTTGTAACGCTCTATGTTCACACAAATTGCATACGAATGGACGGTCATTAGTATGCGACCGAAAATGAATTTGTAAATGACTTTTTTGTAATGCGGTATAATTACACAAATTGCATATGAATGGACGCTCGTTAGTGTGCGTCCGCAAATGTCTTTGTAACGCTCTATGTCCACACAAATTGCAAGTGAATGGACGCTCGTTAGTATGCGACTGGAAATGAATTTGTAAATGACCTTTTTGTGACGTGGTATAGTTACACAAATTGCATACGAATGGACGCTGGTTAGTATGCGCCCGCAAATGTTTTTGTAAATTACTCTTTTGTAACGCTCTATGTCCACACAAATTGCATACGAACGGACGCTCATTAATATGCCGCCGAAAATGAACTTGTAAATTACTTTTTCGTGGTGTGGTATAGTTACATAAATTGTATGTTAGTGGACGCTCGATAGTATGCAACTGCAAATGTAATTGTAAAGAGGCTTTTCACTTTGCGGCATAATCACACAAATTGCATACGAATAGATCTATGTTAGTGTGGGACTGCATCATGTGTGGTATTAATAGACAATTATCAAGCTTCATTCACTAAGTATCAATTATTAAGGAATATGTCGTTTGAAAGGCTATGCTCAAGATCTTCTCTTACGGAAATTTGCATATTTCGTACTAAAAAATGTTAGTTGGTTTACTTGTATGTTATTACTATCTATTTTAATATAAAAAATGCCGCATAATAAGGGCTGTTGCTAAATTGCTGAAAGAGCGGTGTCACGTATTACGTCACCACGGTGTTTGTTTTGGTGTTCAGAATTTGACATTTAATCGTCAACATGATTAAATTACTCCTTCTATACATTGTGAAAATCTAATTGAACCTTTCTGTAGCTTATATAATAAGTCAGTGCAATGAAATGAATATCTTTATATTCTACAGGAAGCAACAACGAAGTATCACCCTTATAACAGCATATTCGAATTCCTACAAAGTTTACGTCTATAACAATTCTGAACATTCTATGCTACTTAGAATTTGTCTGAGGGCCAAATTCATTAAAGGCTCTCATATGTAACTTAAACTCATCTTATCTAAAGCCATATTCTCATTCTCTTAACGTATCATAAATTAACGTAACGTAAGACAAATAAACTTAGCAAAACGGTTAAAGTACATAGACATTTTTGTAGGCGTTCAAAACGAAAACTATCCTTATTGACTTAACTTAAGGGTTCATAAAGTTGAACCAACTTCAACTTAACGAACTTTTTAATTTCGTATTCTTAATTCTGCCAATTCTAAACACAGAATAACTATATATTGTGCATTTGTTTAAACTGGTAGGGGAGAGTAGCCTAATTTGAACCAGTTTTACAAATTTCACCATAACTTAAAAGATAATACACTCTTAGTGGGCAATATAAGGTCAACATACAGACAAATCTGCAAGCATTTATTTGTACAAAAAGAAACGGATAAAAATGAAAACATTTAATTAAAAAAACTAAAAACAATTTTTTTGAAAAGTGGTTCAAATTTGGCTACCGGTTGGTAAAGTTGAACCACTGGTCTCCATAATTTGAACCAATTATACTAAGTTTTACACATATCGCAAATCAAAATTTCGTCTTCAATACCAGCACACTTATCGTGTGCCCATTCTGCACCCACTTGACATCTAATCTACACTTCTTTTGGCAATACAAACACAAGGCATCTTTATCTTCTTCATTTGATTCCAATGTTTTTGGTTTTCTTTGTAATTTACGTTTTACTGTTTGTTGTTTATTTTTACTCTGAGTTTCTCTGTCATTGAATAAATAAGATTTAACATTTTCAATAGCTTTATTAGTTTTTATGAGCTTTCTGTGTAATTTTGCTCTCTCTCTGACTCTTCCTTGTTTCTTTTTTTGTCTCTAAAACTGTTTTGTATAGTGTGCTTGTCAGTTCTACAGCCGATGATGAAGTTTGTTTTCTTTGTCCACTGATTTGAGAATTTTTGGGAAGGGTACATATCTTTTCCAAACTTTTATTGAACGTATTTGGACTGATTTCTGATAATACGCTTGATGAAAATAAACAAATCTGACTATTTAAATTTGGTGGGTTTTTTTCTGCAGGAATGTGATGTATTTCCAGATTATCTACTACTATTTGTCGATCAACTGCAAGCGATGGTGCAAAACTTTCATCAGGAAAACGATTCCTATTGACAGGCCAAATACCGGGTGCTTTGAAAGCATTTTCAGCTGCTCCTATAGTTGCCGTCTTCTTAATGAAGCATACTTCATTAACAAGCTCTGCAATGTCGTAAGCTGAAATTGCCCTTCCAACATGTGCCCGCAACCAGCTATTTTGTGCCTGCACAAAATAACTTTGCAACGTTTTAAAAAATGCCACTCCAAGAGGTTGAAGCTTATGTGTTGTATGTGCGGCTAACTGAAGGAGGAGAATATTATTTTCTCGGGCAAATTCTCATGCAGCCAAGTTATTGCTGTGGGTCGAATGCCCATCTAAAAGTAATAACACGTCTTTGTTAGGATCACTGTTTATGATTTTATGAAAATGTTTGAGCCAAACTAGGAAAAGGTCAGAATTTATATAGCCTGTATCAGAAATCTCACAAATACTTTCACTAGGAGCTCCTCTTGCTAATTCAATGGTAAATCTTTTTCTTTTGAAAATCAGCATGGGCGGAATATAAAGACCAGCAGCATTGGCACAGCACACAACGGCTGTGTTAATACCTTGTTCACCACTTGCAATTCCACCCACTTGCCGTTTTCCCTTTTTAGCAATATTTATCTGCATTTTTTTTGCACTGTGGAATACTCACACTCATCTACATTAAATATTGTATTCGCATCAATTTTATATTTATCCACCAATTTTTCCAAAATATCATAAAACTCTGTTACCCTTTCTCGGGTAAACCTTCTTACACGGGCAAGCGAAGTAGATTCGGGTTGTCTCAGCGAGAGCTCCTTATGGCGTCCCATAAATTCATAAAATCATTTCTTTCCAGTCATGCATTTTATTTTATGGAATGGATGAGGGAGTTATTTGTGTTCTTCTGCGAGTTGATATGCAATTCTTCGGATATCTTTGATTGTTAAACCAAAGAAGGCTTCTTCGAACTTCAGAATATGTTTGACTAACAAAGCCTCCATTTCAGCATTAAAACTAGGTTTAGTACCGATTTTTTTAATGCAGTTATTTGCGATTTTGTTTTGTCTCCTAACGTGTTTTAGAAGGGTTGATTTGTTGATGTTAAATCTTTGTTGGCATTCGTTTAAACCAACCCCATCTTTGTAAGCCTTAATGGCAAACTTTATATCTTTTTTGGACCATTTACAATAATTTCCCCTTTTCTTTGATGGCATTATTCTGAAAAACATATGCATAAATAAATTCTTCATGAAAAATCATTTAAGATATTATTGAATATGTAATTTTTGGTAAAGTACCTTGGTAAATTGAATAGATCGAACAGGTTTCCCGAAATGAACCGGTTCAATTTTTGAATCCCACACCAGGTTCATCTTAGGGAACAACAAGAATTTACCTAAAATTTCTATTTACAAATGTTTTTATTTAAAATTTGCAAGCCACATCAAAAATAGTGTATCAAATATGATAGTAATAGAATACAGTACTCACCTCAATAATTTTTTTTTAATATTAGTTTTTACCTTAAAAATATTACAAAAAATTACGAACAAAACAAGTTTTGTGCTGTACGTGATTAACGGAACATACGAATGGCGATCCAATAGAAAAACTATAACTTTTTGACAACACGGCCTTAAGATTTGAACACTAGATGGTTAATGCTGTTTCTGAATAAGAAATTGAGATGGTTCAATTTAGGTAATGGTTCAAATTAGGCTACTCTCCCCTGATTACTGACCAAACTAATAAACATTATGATATACATAACCAGAAATGTTTATTAGTCTAATGTTATAATCTATTTTGTAAATTTTTAATACAGTAAACTCCGTGGGCAGCAAACCAATAATTAACTACTTTAAGTTGTTTTAAACGCAGGATTACTATTTTAATTTATGTTGTGTTAATTTATGTTACGTTAAGTGAATGAGAACATGGCTTAAGACTCATCCTACCCTCAGGTTAGTGTGAGTGTTAGAGTAGTATTATTATCTCATGGCGGGTGACGTCACATGCGCAATAGGTTCAATTTAAACTTAAACCTTAAGATTCACAACGCTACAGTACAACCCACAAACATCTTGCTAGCAATGTGGCTTTATTACGTCGTCACGAATATCCCATTTATTACGTTAAGTAAAATATTGTTTGTAAGGACCCCGTTCATGCTGGCGGTATCTAGAAATTCATAAAAATATGAAATAAATCCAGACCTCTTTATCCGTAAATATTTGCTGTGGCAACAGTGCACATACTCAGCGGATCCCAATACTGTATATACCGAATGTAAACCGTAACTGTCATTGTCATTCTCGCTCTTATCAAGGTCTTATTGTTTTCAGTTTTCCGTTTTAATATTTGTATCAAGTAATAGTCATCAAAACAGTTTTTTTCAAAACTAACTGATAGTTAATTTCTTCAGCAACGTAAGTATTTAAAAATAATATTCGTTCAATGATTAGTTATGATATTTTTTAGAGTAATATTATGAATAAGAAGGAGGTGATTTATAGTCAAGGACGACAGATTGTTTTTAATGTGTTTCAATAGTTGAATGATGATCTTTATCTAGCGTTTTAGAAAATATGTGTCATAAATACATTTGTTTGTACATTATTGTTTATTACCGAGGTGTTGAAATAAAACTTGCTTAAAGAGGAAAGCAGTCTTTATATCAAATTATGTTCAGTAGTTCTGTGACAATCGATCACTTTTAAAGGTAAAACAATCAATGATTGGCTTTCAAAGTGATTGAATCATTTTACATTTTAATCCAATCATAATCAATTCTGTTAAGCATGTCCATTCTTTGTCTCCAAAAGGGATTCTTATTGACTGTATTTATCTCGGCGATTCTATCCGATCGTGTCAAGGTTAAGATTATTAATTATTCAAGGAATTATTTTATAGCTAGATTATCGATGAAGTGCGTAAAAAATATATTAATTTAGCAAATATTTCTAAACTATAAATGAGGTTATGTAAAAAATATATAACCTGACAAGATGCAAATTCTAATTACCTTTCTTTTCATACTATAACTGTTCCTCTTCCTTCAATTCTACAGCACTGAATTGTTGATTCTATGATCCATTAAAATAAAGCACAAGATATATGCAATTTATAATAATATTAATATAACAAATGATATAAAAACCTTTTGGTATTAATTAAAAATTGTTTTTGTTTTATTTTTGTTAGTTACAACACCATGAGTGTCATTGTGTAAACATATTCTTAAAACGTTTTTGTAATAAATCTTAGTAAAATTTTTGAGGTGGGCATTTGACATTTTTATAGTGTTTATAGTTTATAGTTTGTGTTTAAAACAAAAATGTCTATTGATTTGAAAAAAACGAATATGTAGTACTACCAAATTGTTTTTGTTCTACTAGTGACTATAAGTGATAAAATATCTTGTGCACACTGATCCAATCAATCAATAATCTGGAGTATCACATCTAACAATAAGCTCAGATTATTTTTATAGAAGAGCAAAAATCAACATAAAACTATTTAAAACACATTCCTTGGTTGCTCGACAATTTTTGCTCTGGCAACACTGGACGTGCAAGCAGTCGATGTTTTCTAGTTTCACTTTTTTATTTTGATTATTAATATAGCTTCTCCTCGCGCAGGTTTTTTCAAGGTCACCCGCCATGAGATAATAATACTACTATACTCCGTGTCATTTATGGTATTCATAGCAAGCTCCTCGTTAGTCACTTAATTGAGAATGCAATATGGTTACTTTTACAATGTAAATATTGGTTGGCATTGCAGAAATCACTAGGGCAGCACTGAAAGAATGACGTACCCCAAGTTCACGTTTATTTATATACATCACCTAACCTATCTTATCAACTTTATTGTTATTTATGATCTTGTTGCTAGACACACGCATTCTAGTAATCCTATAGAGCGGTGTAGTATATTTATTATGGCGAAGCCATCTTTTATGGCCGGCGAAGAAGAGGCATTTGTGAAAAAATTTGTATATCAAAAAATGAACACTATAGAGTGTAAGAAAACTGATGCAGTATCTGTCAGTAAGAAGAAAAACCTGGTTGCAAATTATGGAAATTCTGCAGGTGAAAATTCTTACGTTTCTTGTACACAATATTTACAATAGGATTGAACTGACTCTTAGAATAGTATAGTAATAAAGAGTATTTACAGCGTACAGCAGAGCAATTGCGAAAATGTTGGGAGAATACTAAATCTAGAAGACGAAAGGAGTTGTGTGCAAAGAAAAGCTGATACGTATTTCTTAAATGGGCGCCAGTGAAGCGTTTTTCATTTTATTATATATATCTGACTCTAGACGTTGGGTGTCAGCAAAACGAAGTCTTCCGACGTAACTAGGGGTCTATTCCTTGGGTAGAGCTATGAGAAATGGGGGGGTAAGTCGAAATCTGTTGGTAGGTCATACTCAAACTAAAACAAATAGGCGCCACCAAGTCCGAACTGATTCACGTTAATGGCATGGCATATTTCTAAGGGCGGACGTGGAGACCCAAAGAAAGAAAGATCGCCTTCGATGACAAAAACCTGTCTTAACAGAATAAGACGCTGTTCCTGTAAGAAATTATAATAATTAGGTTAATAGAAAATTGGAACACTGTTTGTGTCCCGCAAACATACCTAAAGAAATATTAAAAAGATATTTTCTATATAAGGTTGGCATCAAAATTCAACTCTTAAAGATATTAATTTCCTGTGGTTAGGTTTGATCACATTTGATCAAAATAAAAAAACTTTAAGCTTGGACTAATAATTTACTAAAAAGAATCTCTTTTTTTAAATAAAATGCAATGCAACAAAATTGAATAAATAATTGAATTACGTTGTAAATTTTAAAGTAAGGTTTATCAACCTTATTCATGATCAAATATATTACAGCAAGGTGTAAACTTATTACACAAAGATACTCTAACCAGTTCAGATCTGTTCAGGTCGATTACAATACAAAAGTTACTATACAAATTTTCCTCTTTAAGTTAAAAGTACTAGTTTTAATTTCTAATGAAAATGATCACAAAAATATTTTTGTTTTCAAAAGTGGTACTAACTCAGTGCTAAGCATTTGCTTTCAAGGATACGTGTGTCAGCAGCATACTCCAGACAAACAAGTGACGTCAGTAACACCTGTTGTTGTAACTAACAATTTATACTGAAGCAACGTGTTGTTTCTTACAAAATCAAATGAGTGAATTTTAAGTTTGACACTGGAAAATCCAGCTTAGCAATAGTTGAAACAAATATCATATTCGTACTTCTACACATCGGAACAAAATAGCGTGTTTCTAAAGTGAAACACAAAAGAATTTCTTAGATCTACTACGAACCAAACAAAACTGCATTCCTAGCCTTGATTAGGTACTTGTTCTACCATGCGAAATTTACTGCATATCTTCTACCAAAGTAGCATCTTTACTCTGTGTAACAAGCGATACTCTTTAAATTAGATCAACTTTCCATCTTCCAAGTACACCGTACACGTCGTAAAATAAAGTGGTTTTCTTAAAGTTGATTAAAGTTTTCAAATTTCTAAGTGCATAGTTGATTGTAGTAATATTTCTCGTCGCGCTAAACAAATTTTCCCAAATTAAATAAGATAATAACGTTTATACTTTACCAACCGCTATTCAGAAAATGTGTCCTCACTCATTAAAATTGATACGCAGATAACTGGCCATCGTTCTTTCATACATGTTGTTACTTCTTCCACGTATGGCCGAGTGATTATCATACTCGCTCGGATGATCGGAGGATCCAAGGGGGAGGTTGTCACACCTAAACGCGCCTGCGACTGGCAGTGGAATCCACCGACATCCAACCACAAATAGACTAACAAATCAAGATGCTGTTTTAATGTATTATTTTACTTGTTAAATTACAACATTATTTAATAAAAGTGTTTTATTATTTTCGCACTTTCAATGAAGGGATTTATCAACCAAAAATAAAATTGTTACAAAGCTATAGAATGGCAACAGGTGGGGGTCCACATAAACCACCTAAAATGGATACTCGACGATGTCTTTGATGACACCTTAGTCACAAAAATCAAAGACTCTGAAGATAGTGATACGTAATATGCAAACAAAAAGTATAGTATTAATACAGATCATGATAATCTACGTCATTCACCTGCGACAACAATAGTACACAGTAATTATTTTGCTTTGCTATTGTTATTAGTTTCAAACAAATATATAAGTGAACATTAAATATGTCTATATTATCATTTATTCTTCTGGATATGCAGATCAATGATAGTATAATGGGTCTCAGTGCAATTACTGCACAGAATGTTTCGTTAGATGTCCAAGTGAATCTTGATCAACCAGGTCCTAACAATGTCATCGACATACCAACTGCACCTGCTAAAGGTAAGAAATCCTTGCAAGAAGTTCCGCTATTGAAATCGAATTGGCAAAGAGGTTAGAATGTATCGATAATTTAAGAGTCCAAGAGGAGGAGTTGCATTTTCTTTGCGCATACTAGTAGAAATTGTTCAAGAAATATTAATACAGGTTAAAAACCCGAAAATTACTTGAAATGTTGGAAAACATTTTATTACTACTTATAAATATGTACAAGAATAAGTAACTGTGAAAATTATAAGTTTAACATTTCTTATTTTACTTGCACAAATAAACTTTTACACAATTCTATAATACAAATTAATTTATACAAAGTGTACAGGAAGTATATGAAGTATATGAAGTTAAAATATTACTGAAAGCGTCTCAGGATAAAGGCAGTTCTAATTGCATTTCATCTAATACTATTACGAGTAACAACATAAGGAACATTATCGTCACGAACAAAATTATGTTCGCAAAACTGTTGTCTATGTTTTATTGCTATATTGTGAAGCACAGCAGTAGTACCAATTACTTTTAAAGTATTTGCTAATTTCAGCTGAAGTGCATTTGTTAGGCAGCGAAAATGACCTTTCCATATCCCAAATGTTCGTTCTACAATAATCCTTGTATGTATGTGAGCGGCATTATATCGTTGCTCTGGTCTGGTATGGGGTTTAATAAAGGAGTATAAACATTATTTGTTTTCGAGTAGGCACTGTCACCTAAAAAGTTGCCTGGCAACTGTACATGTTGTAGGCGCATACGTACAGAACCGCTGTTAAATATTCTGCTGTCGTGAGCAGATCCTTATAACAATATCTAAAATTTCACAGCTTCGCTTTGCCACTACTTGAACCTTCAACGACATCCATCCCTTTCAGTTACGATATACTTCGGCTGGCCCACCGGGCCATTTCCACATGTTGTTATTGTTCGGGTGGGCGGCTTTTGAAAGCATGTAGGCTTGGCTTGATTATATGTTTAATAATTACAAGCAAAAATAATCATAAACTTCATATATACATAAAATAAAAGTGAAATTGAATGATTTGAACAGTTTGAGCAGTTCGGAAGTTTTCGGTATTCTTCGGGAGTCTTCGGGTAGTTTCATGGTTGCTTGTAGAACCAGAGATAAACTTAAACTCTGATTAATTGAATGTATGTACAGTTTAATGAGGTGTATAAGTCTTCGGTAGTCTTCGACTTTCTTGGGAATGCTTCGGAAGTTGCTTATGAGGCCCAGTGTGAACTTGAAAAACGATGATTAGGAGATATGTACAGTTTGAAGAGATCCAAACATCTTCGGTGGTCTTCGGATCTCTTCAGAAGTCTTCGTGTTTTAATTGTGGGTCAACGTTACGTTAAAAGAAATTATGATGTGAAATTATATAAACATAAAAACTACTAATTTACAATATATACAAGTATAGAGGGTTCAGAAGGTCTTCAGTTGTCTTCTGAACTCTTCGGTAGGCTTGGGGGTAGTGATGCCTCTACGGGGATGTCGTCCTGGTGGTAGAGTTTTCGAAATGCAATCACAATAACGACTTGTCGGTGAAGTATGAAACGGAGCTTAATGTTCATACGTGGTTTATTAACTATGGATTGATGAATTGGAATGACGTGCCCTGGGTACGGCGTCGGACAGCGTCACTGTCGGACGATACGCAGGCTATGGGGAGCACTGCGTGTTGTAGAATAGCAGACTATGGAAAGCGCTGCTTGTTGAAGGGTTTGCAGGCTATGGGGAGCACTGCAATGTGATTCCTTAGGCTATGGTGAGCAGTAACGAATGTCTTCTGCTGAATTTGAAATTATATTTATACACTTTCATTTCTTATTCTTCCTGTGTTGAAAAACGTTAATGATGTCTTTAACCAATGGACTTGTTTACAGATAAAGAGGGTCTTAATGACTCATTGGCACCTATCTATTTTATTAATATAGTTAGGAATCTTTTAGCATAAGATGAATGGTAGTACCCTATGAGTGCCTTCAATGAATTCGACCCTTAGATATGGAATTTGTAACTTATCTTATTCAATTTAATTTGCATTAAACCATGGATTTTTGCATTTTGCTTACAACAGTGATAGTGGTGTTTCTAAAAAAGGATATGTTTTGTTTCTAATATGAAATGTATGATTACTTTTGTTATCGTCTATTTAAATTTCAGAATATTTTATTGGTAGGATCATGACAGATAAGAGAAAATTTATTATTAAACAATTATTATTGTCTATAGAATCTAGCGTTTATTAATTTACGAACAAAGTTTTCTTATACTTAATGTTATTTGGTATAATTGAGAATTATCAATAAAATAGTAATGACAATAAGAACAGAAAAAAGGTAAGTGGTACTTAATTTATAACAAAATCCCGTACATACTTACACTTATATTTGTTTAAATAAAAATCGAACTGTTGGTGAAGTTTTACGTTTTCTTTTAGAAAAATGGCAGGTTTTAAAAATGAGTGTCTCGCATCATATTATATCTTGGCTGCCATCAATGTCGTCAAAGTTCCCATGCATTACCTAACGCATTAGCTGACATGTTTGATTTAGATTTGATTGCAGTTCCAATAAAAATGAGGAACTACTTCACGGTTTTAAATCTTTTACTAATCCACTGGTGTAAGACTATGCACAATTACCGTCGAATAATGTTATTAACATAACCTAACATGAGAAATGAATATGGATAAAGTAAAAACTGTATAGAGTTGAATATAATTAAGCATTGACTGTATATAGCTTACAAGAAAATATACAATTTATTGCTTCTCTATAAGTAGCGAACAATCAAAATATATACCAAAAGCAGAGTAGTGTCTGTTTGACACTCAACAACTTATTGATCAGTTTCAAGAACTAAAAAATAAGTAGATAAATCCTTGAAGTGTTAATTTATCACCTTTTCTTTCTGGTTATTATAAAAGCTGCAGCCATTGTTCAATGTTTACATTTTATTTACATATCCTATACAGATTGTTGACGTGATCTATATTAATTAAAGTTAGCAAAAATTACACTACTTTAAAGCCCGCTTGCACCGTTATTCAATTGAGCCTAACTTTATAAAACTCAGCTTTACACTTGAGCCTTGCTTAAAGATAGTTCTTGTTGCACCGCATATCAGAAAACCAAGATTTATAATGTCTCTGTTTGTTCAAAGTATTCATGGCAACGTAGCACGTTTCTAGGGATTTCATACATTTCAGTTGAATATAAGACCAACCTGAGTCCTGTCTTTGAAATGTCAGAAGGTTTTCTATACCTAAAACCGTCGACTGACAAATTTATTAGGCAATGTTGAAACGTTGAACCCAATAAATATAGTTAATTGCTTTAAAATCCATATTAATATAACGAAAAAGTATTAAAATAGAATTTGTTGTGTGGGACGATCTGTTCGATAATGATTTTGATTTTGGTTTTCCACGTCAAATTCAGTATAACCGAACTCAATTTTTTTGACACTTATTGCGGCGAATTACAATTTTTACAATAATTAATACTGCTAATAATTAATTGATAATTATTTTAGAAATAAACAGTTTAGGTAATGTTACTGACCGTAGGAGAAAAGTCAAAAAGGAAATTTCATTTGTCATTGTAAAAAAAGTTGCTCTTTTAGATTTAAATCTGGGTTTAAGTCGACTCAAACGTGGGCGTTATTAAATCTCGGTTTAATCTATGACTTAATAGCGGTGCAAACGCATTTCAGCTGTAAAACCCTACTTTAGCTTAAATCTTGGCTTTAGCTATACGGTGCAACTGGCCCTAAGTAATACCCAAAAACAATAAATACCTAAGCTCTTAATTATTATAAAACTAAAGAAGGTGGTGAAGATCCTATAAGTTAATAATTCAGCTTAAATATGAAAATTACTAAAAATAACCAGAAAATTGATGAAGAATTAGAATATGTTCTATGTTGCCTTAAATTGATGAGCAATAACTACTATTTGATCTATAGATTGTTGTATATGATATACATTTTTGAAGTGATTTGCTGCTCAAGGTCATCAACTTCTAGAAATTGATCGATAAACTGTTTTGTATAATGCAACTATAACATGCAAAAAACGAAAATTAAAAATACGAAAATACCAAAATAGAAAACTCAAAAATGTTAAACTGAAAAAAATTCAAAATTCAACAAATACCAAATTACAAAAATTCGTAATTTCAAAAATATGAAAAACAAAATAAGAAATTTCAAAAACATGAAATAAAGACGATAAAAATTTCAGAATAGGAAAATTGAAAAATACGAAAATATGATAGTAGAATGCAAAAATAAGAAAATTCAAGAATATCGAAAACAAAATACATAAATTATAAATACGGTATTACAAGATAACGAAAAATTTAAAAATATTGAAATACCAAAATACGAAGTTTCAAATGTTCAAAAATACAAAAATACAGAAATTTGAATATTCAAAATTTGTACTACAGACTGTAACTCAAGTGCAACAAGTCAAGGTATCCAAAATGATATTTAAGACGCATATCACATTAATTGTATATCAAGACACACATTTTAAGTACCAAATTTAAACTAAATTTTATGGTGTTAAAGCCGAAAGTAAAAACAATTTATTGTGTATTCTGTTTACAAGTCAACTTAAAAGAAACAAACCTGAGGTAACTACAAAGATACTTAACAAGGTATTGATCAATAATTTATTGGTTACTTGACAAAATTTTAATTTTCACACAAGTATTACACTAATAAACGTTGACGTGACTACTTTAATTTATAATAGTACATGGAATACCAAGCTGTCAAAGATGATTTGGATATAAAAGCATTATTGAAAGAAATAATGTTGAGAAACAACATTCAGAGATGAAGATATAACTAAACTTTGTCCTAGAAGATTAAATATCCCATCAAAAAAAGAAGAAGATATAAATGAAAAGATTAAAATTTAAATCGAACACGAATATAGTTTTACTAAACGTATGAGAAAAAAAAGCACGTATTAACTAGACAGTAAACTCGTTACAGTAACTAATTAAAATACAAAGAGATTATTGAAATACATATTTAAATGGAAGAGAATCGTAAAAAAAATTAATACTATCGCCGAATGAAAAGCTCAATAGCCACAACAACTTCACGCAAAGTAATGCTGCACGGCGGTTCCGTGAGAAGACTAATTGGTGATGTGTTACAGTGCATATATTTATTTATTCATGTATATATTAATTTGAAAATAAATATTTTGCCTCTTTAAAATCACACACACGCACATACGCACGCACGCACACACGCGCACACACGCACGCGCGCACACATACGCACGCACGCACGCAATCACACACACACGCGTGCACACACGCGTGCACAACCGCACATACGCGCGCACGCACAAACATACACACACGCATGCGCACACTCACGCACGCTCACCCACACTCACACCTTACTCCCGGTTACTTTCTGGGGAGAAGCCAAGTCTGCTTAAATTTTAGGTAGCAGACCGTTGAAACGTTGGAACAAATAAATAAAAAATAGATCCATTATTATCTACGAACTTCCCAGTGATGTACGTACAGTAACGGTAAAAGTTAATGTAAATACTTAGCGGTTGTTCAAATATGCACACACTAAATTTAAATCTTTTTCCAAGTTTAGCGAATAAACAACCAACAACTAAACGAAAGTCCATATTAAGTTCCTTTTTAATTAGTCATTGAAGCTCAAACTAACTGACGTGATTATAGAAATGCATTTTTGGAAATGGGCATTCCTTTGTATACAAGTGCACTGTATGTAAATGAACATTCGTTAGAATGAGTTCGTATGTGTTTTCCTGACTTTCTTTTGACACAACCTAGTTTAAATAAAAAGCATGTACATAAACATCAAAAGCGAGGCACAAAATGCAGGAATTTTAGATTATTTTTTTCTCATGCGGAATAATCAAATATTTCAAACAGATGGGCGTTAATCAATGTGGGACAACATATGTTTCTGTAAAAGATTTTTGCGTGTTGCAGAATAATCACAATTATTGCATGCGAATGGACGCTCGTTAGTGTGCGACTTCATATGTATTAGTAAATTACTTTTCATTGATGCGGTATAGTTACATAAATTGCAAGCGAATGGACGTTCGTTAGTGTGCGAGATCATATGTATTTTTAAACTAGCTTTCTGTGATGCTGCATAATTACACAAATTGCATGCGAATGGACGCTCGTTAGTGTGCAACTTCAAATGTTTTTGTAAATTACATTTTTGTGATGCAGTATAACTACATAAATAGCATACGAACGGACGATCGTTAGTATGGCATCGAAAATGAATTTGCAAACAAATTTTTTGTGACGTGATATAGTTGCACAAATTGCATGCGAATGAACGCTCGTTAGTATGAGTCCGCAAATGTCTTTGTAAATCACTCTTTTGTAACGCTCTATGTCTACACAAATTGCATGCGAATGGACGGTCGTTAGTGTGCAACTTCAAATGTTCTTGTAAACGACTTTTTTGTGATGCAGTATAACTACACAAATAGCATGCAAACGGACGTTCGTAAGTATGGCATCGAAAATGAATTTGTAAATGACTTTTTTGTAATGTGGTATAGTTACACAAATTACATGCGAATATATGTTGGTTAGTATGCGACCGTAAATGTCTCTGTAGATCACTCCTTTGTAACGCTCTATGTTCACACAAATTGCATACGAATGGACGGTCATTAGTATGCGACCGAAAATGAATTTGTAAATGACTTTTTTGTGATGCGGTATAGTTACACAAATTACATATGAATGGTCGCTCGTTAGTGTGCGTCCGCAAATGTCTTTGTAAATCACTCTTTTGTAACGCTCTATGTCCACACAAATTGCAAGTGAATGGACGCTCGTTAGTATGCGACCGGAAATGAATTTGTAAATGACCTTTTTGTGACGTGGTATAGTTACACAAATTGCATGCGAATAGACGCTGGTTAGTATGCGCTCGCAAATGTTTTTGTAAATTACTCTTTTGTAACGCTCTATGTCCACACAAATTGCATACGAGCGGATGCTCATTAATATGCCGCCGAAAATGAACTTGTAAATTACTTTTTCGTAATGTGGTATAGTTACATAAATTGCATGTTAGTGGACGCTCGATAGTATGCAACTGCAAATGTACTTGTAAAGAGGCTTTTCGCTTTGCGGCATAATCACACAAATTGCATACGAATAGATCTTTGTTAGTGTGGGACTGCATCATGTGTGGTATTAATAGACAATTATCAAGCTTCATTAACTAAGTATCAATTATTAAGGAATATGTCGTTTGAAAGGCGATGCTCAATATCTTCTCTTACGGAAATTTGCATATTTCGTACTAAAAAATGTTAGTTGGTTTACTTGTATGTTATTACTATCTATTTTAATATAAAAAATGCCGCATAATAAGGGCTGTTGCTAAATTGCTGAAAGAGCGGTGTCACGTATTACGTCACCACGGTGTTTGTTTTGGTGTTCAGAATTTGACATTTAACCGTCAACATGATTAAATTACTCCTTCTATTGTGCAAATCTAATTGAACCTTTCTGTAGCTTATATAATAAGTCAGTGCAATGAAAAGAATATCTTTATATTCTACAGGAAGCAACAACGAAGTATCACCCTTATAACAGCATATTCGAATTCCTACAAAGTTTACGTCTATAACAATTCTGAACATTCTATGCTACTTAGAATTTGTCTGAGGGCCAAATTCATAAAAGGCTCTCATATGTAACTTAAACTCATCTTATCTAAAGCCATATTCTCATTCTCTTAACGTAGCATAAATTAAGGTAACGTAAGACAAATAAACTTACCAAAACGGTTAAAGTACATAGACATTTTTGTAGGCGTTCAAACCGAAAACTATCCTTATTGACTTAACTTAAGGGTTCATAAAGTTGAACCAACTTCAACTTAACGAAGTTTTTAATTTCGTATTCTTAATTCTGCCAATCACTGATATCTAAAAACAGAATAACTATATATTGTGCATTTGTTTAAACTGGTAGGGGAGAGTAGCCTAATTTGAACCAGTTTTACAAATTTCACCATAACTTAAAAGATAATACACTCTTAGTGGGCAATATAAGGTCAACATACAGACAAATCTGCAAGCATTTATTTGTACAAAAAGAAACGGATAAAAATGAAAACATTTAATTAAAAAAACTAAAAACAATTTTTTTGAAAAGTGGTTCAAATTTGGCTACCGGTTGGTTAAGTTGAACCACTGGTCTCCATAATTTGAACCAATTATACTAAGTTTTACACATATCGCAAATCAAAATTTTGTCTTCTTCAATACCAGCACACTTATCGTGTGCCCATTCTGCACCCACTTGACATCTAATCTACACTTCTTTTGGCAATACAAACACAAGGCATCTTTATCTTCTTCATTTGATTCCAATGTTTTTGGTTTTCTTTGTAATTTACGTTTTACTGTTTGTTGTTTATTTTTACTCTGAGTTTCTCTGTCATTGAATAAATAAGATTTAACATTTTCAATAGCTTTATTAGTTTTTATGAGCTTTCTGTGTAATTTTGCTCTCTCTCTGACTCTTCCTTGTTTCTTTTTTGTCTCTAAAACTGTTTTGTATAGTGTGCTTGTCAGTTCTACAGCCGATGATGAAGTTTGTTTCCTTTGTCCACTGATTTGAGAATTTTTGGGAAGGGTACATATCTTTTCCAAACTTTTATTGAACGTATTTGGACTGATTTGTGATAATACGCTTGATGAAAATAAACAAATCTGACTATTTAAATTTGGTGGGGTTTTTTCTGCAGGAATGTGATGTATTTCCAGATTATCTACTACTATTTGTCGATCAACTGCAAGCGATGGTGCAAAACTTTCATCAGGAAAACGATTCCTATTGACAGGCCAAATACCGGGTGCTTTGAAAGCATTTTCAGCTGCTCCTATAGTTGCCGCCTTCTTAATGAAGCATACTTCATTAACAAGCTCTGCAATGTCGTAAGCTGAAATTGCCTTTCCAACATGTGCCCGCAACCAGCTATTTTGTGCCTGCACAAAATAACTTTGCAACGGTTTAAAAAATGCCACGCCAAGAGGTTGAAGCTTATGTGTTGTATGTGCGGGTAACTGAAGGAGGAGAATATTATTTTCTCGGGCAAATTCTCATGCAGCCAAGTTATTGCTGTGGGTCGAATGCCCATCTAAAAGTAATAACACGTCTTTGTTAGGATCACTGTTTATGATTTTATGAAAATGTTTGAGCCAAACTAGGAAAAGGTCAGAATTTATATAGCCTGAATCAGAAATCTCACAAATACTTTCACTAGGAGCTCCTCTTGCTAATTCAATGGTAAATCTTTTTCTTTTGAAAATCAGCATGGGCGGAATATAAAGACCAGCAGCATTGGCACAGCACACAACGGCTGTGTTAATACCTTGTTCACCACTAGCAATTCCACCCACTTGCCGTTTTCCCTTTTTGGCAATATTTATCTGCATTTTTTTTTGCACTGTGGAATACCCACACTCATCAACATTAAATATTGTATTCGCATCAATTTTATATTTATCCGCCAATTTTTCCAAAATATCATAAAACTCTGTTACCCTTTCTCGGGTAAACCTTCTTACACGGGCAAGCGAAGTAGATTCGGGTTGTCTCAGCGAGAGCTCCTTATGGCGTCCCATAAATTCATAAAATCATTTCTTTCCAGCCTTGCATTTTATTTTATGGAATGGATGAGGGAGTTATTTGTGTTCTTCTGCGAGTTGATATGCAATTCTTCGGATATTTTTGATTGTTAAACCAAAGAAGGCTTCTTCGAACCTCAGAATATGTTTGACTAACAAAGCCTCCATTTCAGCATTAAAACTAGGTTTAGTACCGATTTTATTAATGCAGTTATTTGCGATTTTGTTTTGTCCCCTAACGTGTCTTAGAAGGGTTGATTTGTTGATGTTAAATCTTTGTTGAAATTCGTCTAAACCAACCCCATCTTTGTAAGCCTTAATGGCAAACTCTATATCCTTTTTGGACCATTTACAATAATTTCCCCTTTTCTTTGATGGCATTATTCTGAAAAACATATGCATAAATAAATTCTTCATGAAAAATCATTTAAGATATTATTGAATAAGTACCTTTTGGTAAAGTACGTTGGTAAATTGAATAGATCGAACAGGTTTCCTGAAATGAACCGGTTTAATTTTTGAATCTCACACCAGGTTCATCTTAGGGAACAACAAGAATTTACCTAAAATTTCTATTTACAAATGTTTTTAGTTAAAATTTGCAAGCCACGTCAAAAATAGTGTAACAAATATGATAGTAATAGAATACAGCACTCACCTCAATAATTTTTTTTTAATATTAGTTTTTACCTTAAAAATATTACAAAAAATTACGAGCAAAACAAGTTTTATGCTGTACGTGATTAACGGAACATACGAATGGCGATCCAATAGAAAAACTATAAGTTTCTGACAACACGGCCTTAAGATTTGAACACTAGATGGTTAATGCTGTTTCTGAATAAGAAATTGAGATGGTTCAATTTAGGTAGTGGTTCAAATTAGGCTACTCTCCCCTGATTACTGCCCAAACTAATAAACATTATGATATACATAACCAGAATTGTTAATGTTATAATCTATTTTGTAAATTTTTAGTACAGTAAACTCCGTGGGCAGCAAACCAATAACTAACTACTTTAAGAGTAGACCATTTAGTGAAGAACTGCTGCCTCATTTGCTCCCAAAACCCTCATTTGCTCCTCATTTGCTCCAAATTTACATGTAAATTCCCATAAGGAGCAAATGAGGGAGATGAATCTCCTCCTGACTCCTCCTTGCTCTCCTCCTTGCTCGGACACCCCCACAACCATTTTGATTACATCACACCCGCATGCTTTCCATCCGCGAGATAAATCTTTCTCCACATTTCCACCCACGAGATAAACCTATCTTGTTTGGTATCAATTAATATTAGATTTTTCTCAGCTACCCGAATCTTCTAGAATTTTTAGATAGCGCCATCGCCCAGGGAGCTACCCTCATTTTAAGATTTCTTACCTATAGCGACTTTTGAGCGTTCTTATAAATTTTCTTAGTCATGCGATACATCTTGTTAGTCTAAAATTTTACGCAGAATTCGAATCTGTAAACAGATTTGAAATCGGACCACGCCCTGCAAAGTTATACCCCTTTAAAGTCCTGATCTTCTAAATTTTGCTCTTTGCTCTATAAGCAAACCTAACAAATAGTTTTCTTTGACTAACCATTTTTTTTTATCTTTCGAGATAAGCCTATCTTGTTTGGTATCAATTAATATTAGAATTTTCTTAGTTACCCGAATTTCTAGGAATTTTTTAGATATCATCACCCCCAAGGAAGCTACCCTCATTTTAAGATTTGTAGCGACTTTTGAGCGTTCTTATAAATTTTTTTATACATGCAATACATTAAATTAGTCTACAATTTTACGCACAACCCGAATCTGCAAACAGATTTGAAATCGGACCACGCCCTGCAAAGTTACACATATACCCTCTGCGAGATAAATCTTTCTCCACATTTCCACCCACGAGATAAACCTACCTTGTTTGGTATCAATCAATATTAGAACTTTCTAAGCTATCCAAATCTCTTTAAATTTTTCACATAGCACCATCCCCAAGGGAGCTACCCCAATTTTAAGATTTTGTACCAAGATCAATTTCTAATCACCTCTCCTTTTTAATATCTACAATCCTTTAACCAAACACGTAGCAGTATTAACATAAATTAAGCATGCGAAAATTTAATAATATATTTTATTCGATTTACAGTTTAATAAACTAATTACAATTTTTACAAAGTATAACATTATTTCCTGTGTGTACCCGAAAGTTTAACCTGTAACAAAAAAGAGATTAATGTGTTGTTTAAATAGACATATATCAAAAAGAGATTAATGTAAAAAAGAGGAAACGTGTTTTCAGTCAATAAGACATATTGTTGTTAATCCAACAATATGTTTTACCGTCCAGCGACACCACGTGGAGGTAAACACATTCCAATGTAATGGGTTTTAAATAGGAAAGTACGCTAAATGCTAGTCAATTAACAGCAATTAAATATTGCTTACTGACCTACCTTAATTAGGTTGCTGTACTATTAGGAATGATGTTTAAGACCTCGTACGTATTTTCCGGATTATATGTTGTATTCTTTTTTTATTAAGTAATCGAATAAATCGTTCCTTCTGCTTCCAAAGAAACTCGGACACTCCATCGTCGACGCTGGCGTTATTTATGCGATAGCTAGCCATACGGTTGTTAAACGCTGTGCTAATCATTTCTACGCCATCTTCGCCAGTAGCGGTAACTGTGGCATTTTTATGTTTTGTTGCTCCTTAAGTGTGCGGCGTACGTAGTTTCTCCATTTCGAAATCGCATACTGTACACATAATTCGTGGTTGTTTCGTACAAGACCCTTTAACAGCTGGCGGCGTTGAACGTTTACGGCTTAATAACATACCGTGCTGTTTTTCCTTGTGTCGCTGTAAGCTGTCCATTCTCGTAAAAGCGATAGCGCAAGACCCAGAGTTTAAGTACTTTGCTGCGGACGGCTTAACCGTAGACGATGTTACACCACGACATTTGTTCTGGTGCCGTTTGAGAGCATCCCTTCTGGTAAAGTAGACGTGACACGGCTCGCATTTAAAAACGTTTGCGGGTACCATTTTAGTACAAAACAAAACCCGCCTATAGCACTTTAGTTAAACTTGTAAGCGAACTAACTAAAAAGCTTACTCGAGCGTACCTGATTTATGCTCCTTATAGAATGCAAGCCGAAGGTTTCCGAAGACATCCGAACGAAGTTGAGGATTCGGCGAGAACTAAATGACGTCATAATCCTCGCTGCTCGTCCAATACATTTAGCGCCAATGCATGCACCTGGTCCGCTTCGTCGATGGTGCGAATGCTGTTAGTAGAAACACCGGAAAACGTCTTCCATGTTATACGGATCGCGTGCATATTAAAAATCCAAAGAGCGGTAGCACACGCACACAAGTTGTCTGCAAGTCGTGCTGTAGAAGATGCAGTGCTACTATAACCAAAAACACTTTAAACCATTACTAAGAAAATACCAACTTGTTGTCTACAGGATACTTACAACAATTTAATTTTAAATAACTTCTACGTCATACTTTAGGAAATGATAGGCTTGAATATTTTCCAAATGAATCACCAAGCGAAAGTATATGCTTAGCACTATTAAAATTACCCATTAATTTCCCATTTTACGACTGTGGTTAATTATAGATTAAAATTTAATTTGTGCACGTTCGAGCTTCTCGTAAACTAACATATTTTATAGCAACAATGCGCTGTATAATACATGCATACCCTTCGCCGCGCTACTGCTATTCTTGTAATTGCTAGAAAAGTCACTCTCCTTTTTACTGTTAGGAGCGATGCAAAGCACCATTTTTATACTTTCTATAGCACATCGCACACTTTTCGTCTGATAATTAAATTTTGCTTCTGTAGGCTTTTACACTTTCGCATAGCGGTCGGCCGCACGTATTGATTTCTAGAACCGGTAAGTACTCGATATCGTCCAAATAGAAATTAGATGCTCGATGTCTATCAATTTCCGATTCCCTCGTAAAGGTAGAAAAACTCGGTCAATCATCCATTAAACTTCGACCCGCTACCGTTTTGATAATTTCCAAACATTTTCGAACGACAATGGGCTGAAATTTTTAAACCTCCGAGGATCTTTAAGTCGTGATCAATTACACATCCGAGCTACGCGTAAACTAACATATTTTGCAGCAACTGTATAATACATGCATACCCCTTCTCTGCGCTACTGCTATTCTTGTAGTTGCTTGGAAAAGTCAGTCGCCCTTTTTACTGCTAGGGCCGCTAAAAAGCACCATTCCATACTTTATTTATAAGTGTAGCACATCGCGCACTTTTTTGTCGGTTAATTAAATTTTTGTTTATGTAGGCCTTTACACTTTCGCTTATTTAAACATCTAATACGATCGATTAACCACTTTCGATTATTCTAACGGGGAACCACCATACATCCCGCCGCACCGTTCTTTTTTGAATCCTATGGGCTTCCGCACACTAACACCTGACGTATCTTTCTTACTATTTGTTAAACAAAAACTACCGGTATCGCCATTGTTGACGTAAGCAGATGTTTGTGGATGTGTACGAGAATATGTAACCATATACATTAACCAGTCTAAGCTATTTTATTTAGTCCACGAAAATTATTATTCTTCTAAACCACAATTAATAATCGCCTCTATAGGTTCCACATTTCTACCATTACCCAATGACTGGTGCTACGTACATGGAATCTTTAATTTCTTATTGGAGAATATTCTCCCACGCACTGCTGCGTAGTTGCATGCCTACCCCTTTTGAGGTATATGCTCGTTATAGATTGTAAGACCCTCGGTTTTGCTTAACTACAATTCGTGAGACCCCTTTAATTTTTTTAATCGTATCTTTCTCGCCTACAATACAGTAGGACTTAACATTACTACCAACAAATTCTAATACTGGACCCCCATTAAATATGTCTTTAATTTTCCCTACAACTTTTTTTGTTGACAAGTATTATATTGTATTTATTATTTGCGGGGTAGTCACTCTTTTAAGATAAATATATTTTGCTAGGTATCAACTAACATTAAATTTTTCTAGGGACCCCCAAACCTGTAAATGGATTTTAAATAAAACCACCCCATACAAAGTTATGCCTTTTATAGATCCCAAACCTCTAATTTTTACCCATCTTTATTTAACTCTATCTTTAAAACCCTTTTTTCGCTACCCAAGACATATGCTTTAACCAACCGTTTCCCTAGAAATCTAAAACCGCAGTGTCCCGCGAATACCACGTGGAGATAACACGTATACTCTGTCAACCAGGATAGAAGCCGGAAGGATTTGGAAGGTGGGCGAAGAACTTAAAAATTATGGAATTTAAAAACTAATATATACAATAGATTTACAAAATCCATACAAATATAAACAACTATCTTATATCTTTACGTCCCCATGCGTAGATTGTTGTACTATTAGGAATGATATACCTTTTGTCATCTTCGCTCGATAAACTAATTTTATTAATTATATGCGTGTACAAATCGTGTTTTACTCCGGATACATACGCCGGCAAGTACTCCACACCAAATAAAGAATTAGATGCTTGGTAACTGTTAACTTCCGCATCCCTCGCGTACGCCAAAACACACCCCAGCCCGTGTGCACCCCTGCCCATGCGCACCCCTGCGCATGCACACCCCTGCCCATGCGCACCCCTGCGCGTACGCACCCCTGCGCGTACGCACCCCTGCCCATGCGCACCCCTCTCTGTGTGACTGTTATTTCGGGGTAACGTCACAACCTTTTGTAAATAAAGAGCAATGTAATACTATTATAAAATGTTTATTCTGACATTATTCATAACAAATTTAAAAATATTTAATACCAAGCATGGAGTCATTTAAACTTAATTTTAATACAAAGTTATACACAGAAGACAGTCCTTTCTTTATGTTTGTTTGGAGTGGTTTTAATTTTATCTAATTTTATTCGCAGCTTAAAATTTAAATCGAGACCCAAGTCTTCTATCTCCTTTTCTAACCAATAGTTTGATACATAGAGACCGTGTAGGTTTTCGAATTGTAAAATGTACCGAAGTTTGCCCCTATATTTAAAGTCTTTGATTCCACCGACAACCAGAGCCATTCCTTCGTGTAATTCTTGCAGCTTGTGACAATCTTTTAATCGCAGCTTTCCCACTATATCCTGCATACGTATCTTGTTGGCTTGATCGACTTCTTCTTGTCGGTATTGGAGAACATCCTTATTCTCCCACACACTGTTGCGTAGTTGCATGTCCACCACTTTTGGGAATATATGGTTGTTATAGGTTGTAAGACCCTCGGTTTTAAATGATCCGAAAGGTTCTTTACTAGGCAAATATACAATGTTTAGCGGAACCCCTTTATGTGTGGGGTACGCCAAGGTTACGAAACCCGCATTCCTTAGTTCGTCTTTGTTATCTGCCATTTTGATAAATACGTTTTAGAATAACCTTTTAAAAAGTATACGGATTTAGTACCATCCTTTTCCGCAAGAACGCCTACATAACTAAAGAGTCTTTCTTACTAACCGCAAATGCATACAGCTTGTAGAACCCGGATGTATTTAAGTCACTCCATCGGCACATAAAATAATCTTTTAATTCTTCCTCATTTTCTCTAATAAGATGTTCTTTGTATAACACATCTTTGTATTGTTCGCGTATTGTCGCAGTGTTCTCCATGTACTCCAATTTTCGCCTTTTTGCATCCATTTCCTCTAATTCCAGTTGTCTTTTCCTTCCACTTACAGCGTATGGTATGCATAATGGGGCAATTTCCTTTAGCGTAAACGGATAAAGTTTACTACCAATATTTACGCGTTGTCGTACAACCTCTGGACGAATGTTAGGCGTATCTATCAATCCCAATTCCGAAATGACTATTTCTTTTGGAATTGTAGAATATGGTGTTGCAGATTGTGTAAAATATGTACTACCTGCTTTAATGTAGCACTTGTGTAAGATTTTTATTTTATCTTGGCTGTCTTCCTCCTCTACTATCTCCAAATAATTTACTGGTAAATAGTTAAAACTAAAAGCCTAAAGTACATACTTTATCAATGTTTCCCTTTCTTTTGGTTTTTCGGACAACTTAATTTGCAAGCCCGTCAATTTTTTTGTACTACCATTACCCCAATACACGTACTGTAGTAGGTTATTATAGACTAAACAGCAACTATTTTGTAGTTTGTCCGATAGCTTACTCCACATTTTGGCAAGTGGTACCGAGTACATTGGCGCCTTTAGGAAGTATAACTTACTATCTTCCAATAACGTTAAACAGTCTTTTAAGGGATTATACACCCGTTCCGCACTGACATAGCTTCCAATTGCACAGTTGTATATTGTCGCTTCCAATCGCGTAATACCATGTTCTTTGGCCAAAGTAGACGCAAATGTTTCCCTTAAACGTACATCTGGACAACGTAAAAAATCTAGTATATGATTACCAAGTTGTTTATTAACACCAGGACTTGTTATCTGACACACAAATTTGTTGTATATCTTAATTCTTGCATTGGTTGTTAGCCATGTTAAACAATCAATTCCTACAGTTTATCGTTGTCAACTATAATATTACACTTTTCTTCGTATTCGCCCTTATAGCAAAAGTTATGGTTTGTAGTTAAATAATTACACATCTCCATCTTGCTAAATATACCCGCAAAATCTTTGGGTTACATCCATGTCAAAAGATAGAAATAATCTTTTCGAGTTCGTCTAATATATCTGGTAGTTCCTCTAATAAAGTTTCCAACTTAACATCTGCTAGTTCCACTTTGTATGGAACACATATAGGATTTTGGAATTTTTATTAATGCATTCGAGGTCTTCTTTTCCGATAATTTCTTTTACTCTCTGGCCCATCTTGTTAGTGCTTTCCAGAGAAAACGGAAGCTTAGCTTTAACACCATGCCTAGCGGAAACAAATCGGTTAAACTTTCTTCGTAGATAGCTGTTAAATGCACCACAAATTTCTTTTTAGGATAAACATCCTTTTGCTTGCAGAGGTTTGTTCGGCGTCAGAAAAGTCGCAAATTTTAACCAACATTATATTGTCACAAAATGGTTCTGTAATTGGTGTGTGTAGTCCACCAGTCAGCATCTGCTCGCCTCCGACATAACAAATATTACCAATATATTGTTGCACATATTTTCTGTCAACAGCCATAATCCAAATCGCTCATTTGTCGGTTTCATTTTATTCCCAAGAAGTTGAGAAACGTTAATCACCTTTGAGACGCTCATGTTTACCGTTCTAGCTACTATCGAATACTAAATTGAATACGAAAAAATTGTTCTCTTATGTATTCTACAGAGTGGGGACGTATATTGCCGAAGATAGTCGAATATGTTGCCGACAGGGATGCGCATCGACATATATCCAGATATATGTAGGATGTTAAGTTAGGGTGAAATTCCCCATAGGGTGAAATTGCCCACATGACCACATGACCATATGACCACATGACCACATGACCATATGACCACATGACCAATGACCATATGGGTCATATGTGACCATATGATCTTAATGCTGTCATTGAATCTTCATGGTTTTCCATTAAAACATACCTAGTTATGGAATTAATGTGGCGCCGCGGCCCCTAATACGGCCAACCTTTTTCTGGTTTGCGTTGTACGTAAAATCGTGGTCAGATATGCGTGTCATGTACAGGCTGGTCATGGACAATGTGAATGCGTCTGTGCATGCGAGTGCCATGATCGCATGCCATGCTGTGCGCTGTGAATTAAGCTGGTGTTGCTATGTGGCGTAACTGCGCTGGTCAGTCAGAGAAACGACAAATGACGTTGTGTATGTGGAAATATCGATGACACTGTGGTGGATAGCGGCAATGTGACTGTGCTGACTCGGTGACAAGTGTTATGGTAGCGACTGTAGGTGAGTTCTGCAAGCAGATGTTTTCAAGAAATTGTGCATCGCGATGTTGACGCGGAAAGCGTGACGATTGGGAAAGACTCGATGCGTGTTGGCAAACTCTGGAACTATGTTACGCAGATGAGAACGTGTGACTGAAACGCGGATTGTTGCGATGTGGATGACGCGTGTTGGACAGATGAGCAATGCTGAATGCTGATGCGAATAAAATGTGCGTTGACAACGGTGTGTTGGCTGAACGATGATGTGACTGGTCTGGATGGTGACGGCGGCATCTGCTGGTTTGTTGTCGTTAGTGAAACGTTGCGTCGAAATGTTGACGCGATTGGCGATACTGTGCGTGCATGAAGCTGTGTCGGTGGTGTGCAAGCTGTTTGAGATGAAAGTTAGTGCGCCAATGCTCGGCGCTGCAAATGTGTGATGCGGACAACTAAAATGGCTGTTTGTACCTGCTGCGTGTGATGAATGCGTGGCGTGGTTGTCGGAAGAAGGAAGCGATAAGTTGTGCTGGCTGTTACTGTGTTGGAGATGAATGAGGAGAGCAGAATAAAATCTTACGCAATGCATGGGTGGTGTTGCAATCTGACCTCTGATTCAAAAAATAGTCATTCGGATGGATTGCGCATTCGTCGTGTGACAACGCGTAAATGATGCTGTCGTTACGCAAAGGACGTATCCATGCTGGTGGAAGAAGACAACTGGTGAAATGGATGAAGGCATGGATGGGCTGCTGCTGCGCGATGAATGTGTGAAATCTTGATGAGAATGAGGAAGATAGTGCGATGGTGACATCCGGGTTCTGCTGTTGCATTGCGGTTGAAGACTCTTTGTGCGTTCTTGCGAAAGGTGTAAATCCGTATGCTGAGTTATTCTAAAACGTATTTATCAAATGAGATAACAGGACAATGCGTTTCATGATGGCGTGCCGGTTCCGCAAACGTGTATGTGACTGCTTCGGATCTTCGGTCTGACCTGCAACCATGTTCCCAAAGTGGATGGACTGCTGCGTGGGAGTTCTCAAGCCGCAGAGATCGATCAGCCAGCTGTGCGGATGATGGGCTGGTGGTGTCTGCTGGCGAAGAATGGTCTGGTCGGCGAATCAGCAGCAAACTCGAGCCCGGATCTGTCAGGCGTGTTGAAAGGAGATGAAGACAGTGTTGGGCCAAGCTGGGAAATTGAAAAAGCTCAAAAAAAAGGACTGTTTGTGTTTTGTTAAGTGGTTTAAATGATCGGATGAAAATTTTTGTGTTTAATTAAATTTTGTTTCTGTTATAAAGGTGGACGTTCACGGGACGAAAGGTGGTGCGCCGTGAGGGGCCTGGTGGTGCGCGGGGGTGTCATGAGGCTGGGCTGAGCTGCGGGGGATTGGGGGCCTGGTTAAAATTTGGCCTGCCCGTTTGGGGAATGGGGGTTTTTCGGCGGAAAATGGGTTCATTAAATAAATTGTGATTTTGTTTAGTTGTGGTTTAAATTGTTTTAATTCCATTTTGGTTCTTCGCCCGTCCGTGCCGGTTCGGAGGATCTGTGTTGGGACGCGGTTTTTTCTGGATGGCATGCGTGGTGCAGGTTTAAAATTAAATGATGGTGGTTTGAGCAAGGCATAACTTGTGGTGAAATCGAACATGGGTAAATGTGTAAAATATGTTTCTTAAAGTGCTACCGCTAATTAATGTGTGGGAAGATGGGACGTGGGGGGTCAATGGTTGATGATAAGGTCTTGGCGTTGTGAAGGCGAAGTTGTGATAAACGAGTCGTGGTAAGCCGGCTTAATGCGCCGCTGCGAGGCCCAAGTGGGTCGTACTAAATCCTGTGTGAGGAAATGGTGAGCGTGGTTATGTTGTTGTAGTGGACTGCAGATAAGGGCGGCATGCACATCCGCATCTGATTCGTCAATCGACCTGGTTTTTTCAGTGGGCGAGCGGTTGGCGAAGGGTGAAAGTACGGCTGTGGGTTGAAATTCGTGGTTAAATGATCTGATTTAATATTGTGTCATGGGAAATTTATGACGACAAGTATGCGTGTCGGTGGGTGATGGGCGACCTCGGGAGATGTCAACGGAAGGGTGCTGCGTGTGTGGTTGCGAATGGTGTGGAAACCTCGAAGTTTGTCTCGGCCCGATCGTTCGGCGTTTTGTATCAAAAGGGTAATGGGTGTGTGGTTCTGGTAAGGGTGTTTGATCGGAAATCTGATTGTTGGATATCGGTAGGTTCTGAAAATCATCGTGGACCATTCGCTGCGAATTGGAAGTAGGTGGTGTCGGAGGTGCGTTATAAATTGATGTCGTTCGGTAAGAGGTGTTCGGCGAATAACGTGGCGGCGGCTGCTGGTGCTGTTGGTTAGCTCGGGCGGTTGGGTGCAATTAATTAACCACGGTCTAAATGGTGTGTGTGGTGCTAGTTGCTGCGGTGTTTGAAAATATTGCCTAAAATTGACGTGAAGTGTAAGAAATGGTGTGTTCTGGACAATGGTGGTTTAATGTTTTGTTACGTCTGGCTGCACAACGTGGCGTGTGCTCGGTTAATATGCCGATCCGATGGGTTTCGGTGTTTCAACGAGCATCGCGACCGGCATGCGCTAATGGCGGACGGCGGTGGCGTCGTTGATCCGCCGTCAATCGGGTTCGTTTCAAATTCGGGACCGAAAGCGGTGCGCTCGAGCTCTTGGTTGGTTTCTGGGCAAATTATGGGCGGGTTTTTGTTTTGTAAAATGGACGTGCAATTGCGGTGACGCGGCAGTCGGTGGCTGTGTTCACGGCGGCCGTTGGATAAAATGGCGCTTCGCGAAGGGACTTGCAACGCGGTTCGCGGCAACGCCCGTGTGGTGTATCGCAATTGGAATGGGGGGGGGGGGGGGGGGGGGGGGGGGGGGGGGGGGGGGGGGGGGGGGGGGGGTAAAATTTGGGGAAATTTATTTCCAAAAAATTTTTGAAAAGTTTTCGGGTTATTTGGGAAAGGAAAAAGGGTGTTATGTCGGGGTTGGCTGGTTAAAAGCTTTTTTAATGGGCCGTTTGGCCTGAAAACCCGAAATTGGGAGGGGGGGGGTTGGCGGTTCCGGCTAAAGGGGAACTTCCAAACGGGAAAAACCCGGTGGAGGGTTTTAAATGGAAAAGGGGGTTTTGGTTTAAAATGGGGTTTTTAAAGGGCGGTTTTGTTAAACCCCAGGGGTGCGGGGGTCGTTGGGCCCGGGTGCGCGGGCGGCCATGGGGAAGGGGCCGGGGGGGGGAAAGGAACTGGGGAAAAGGGTTGGGAAAACGGGTTGGCAAAGGCGGGGGGCCAAAATTAAAATTCCTCGGGGTTTGCGTTTTCTGGAAACGGGGGGGGCTTGGTGTGCGGTTGGGGTTTAAAATTTGAATTTTCCCGTGGGTTTTTCGGAAATTGTTCCAGGTTGGAAAAAATTAATTTTGGGTAATTTGGTTTTGGGGGGTGAAATTTTTCTTTGGTTTTAAAGGTAAATTTTTTTGGGGTGAAAGTCATGGATTTTAATTTTTTAAATTGGGTTAAAGTGTCAAAAAATTTTGACTTTGGTTTCTTTGTTTAAAAAAATTTTTAAGGGGTTTTTTAAAAAACCCCTTGGGTCGGGGTTTATTATGGGGAAAAAATTCTTTTTTGGGTTTTGGGTTTTCTTTAAAAAATTTAGGTTTGTGTTTCTTTTCCGTTTTTGTGTGGCAACTGCACTTGCGGATCCCTGTGATAAGGTGAACCTCTGTCATTGTCATTCTCGCTCTTATCAAGGTCTTATTGTTTTCAGTTTTCCGTTTTAATATTTGTATCAAGTAATAGTCATCAAAAAAGTTTTTTTCAAAACTAACTGATAGTTAATTTTTTAGAGTAATATTATGAATAAGAAGGAGGTGATTTATAGTCAAGGACGACAGATTGTTTTTAATGTGTTTCAATAGTTGAATGATGGTCTTTATCTAGCGTTGTAGAAAATATGTGTCATAAATACATTTGTTTGTACATTATTGTTTATTACTGAGGTGTTGAAATAAAACTTGCTTAAAGAGGAAAGCAGTCTTTATATCAAATTATGTTCAGTAGTGCTGTGACAATCGATCACTTTTAAAGCTGAAACAATCAGTGATTGGCTTTCAAAGTGATTGAATCATTTTACATTTTAATCCAATCATAATCAATTCTGTTAAGCATGTCCATTCTTTGTCTCCAAAAGGGATTCTTATTGACTGTATTTATCTCGACGCTTCTATCCGATCGTGTCAAGGTTAAGATTATTAATTATTCAAGGAATTATTTTATAGCTAGATTATCGATGAAGTGCGTAAAAAATATATTAATTTAGCATATATTTCTAAACTATAAATGAGGTTATGTAAAAAATATATAACCTGACAAGATGCAAACCCTAATTACCTTTCTTTTCATACTATAACTGTTCCTCTTCCTTCAATTCTACAGCACTGAATTGTTGATTCTATGATCCATTAAAATAAAGCACGAGATATATGCAATTTATAATAATATTAATATAACAAATGATATAATAACCTTTTGGTATTAATTAAAAATTGTTTTTGTTTTGTTTATGTTAGTTACAACACCATGAGTGTCATTGTGTAAACATATTCTTAAAACGTTTTTGCAATAAATCTTACTAAAATTTTTGAGGTGGGCATTTGACATTTTTATAGTGTTTATAGTTTATAGTTTGTGTTTAAAACAAAAACGTCTATTGATTTGAAAAAAACGAATATGTAGTACTACCAAATTGTTTTTGTTCTACTAGTTACTATAAGTGATAAAATATCTTGTGCACACTGATCCAATCAATCAATAATCTGGAGTATCACATCTAACAATAAGCTCAGATTATTTTTATAGAAGAGCAAAAATCAACATAAAACTATTTAAAACACATTCCTTGGTTGCTCGACAATTTTTGCTCTGGCAACACTGGACGTGCAAGCAGTCGATGTTTTCTAGTTCCACTTTTTTATTTTGATTATTAATATAGCTTCTCCTCGCGCAGGTTTTTCAAGGTCACCCGCCATGAGATAATAAATACTATACTCCGTGTCATTTATGGTATTCATAGCAAGCTCCTCGTTAGTCACTTAATTGAGAATGCAATATGGTTACTTTTACAATGTAAATATTGGTTGGCATTGCAGAAATCACTAGGGCAGCACTGAAAGAATGACGTACCCCAAGTTCACGTTTATTTATATACATCACCTAACCTATCTTATCAACTTTATTGTTATTTATGATCTTGTTGCTAGACACACGCATTCTAGTAATCCTATAGAGCGGTGTAGTATATTTATTATGGCAAAGCCATCTTTTATGGCCGGCGAAGAAGAGGCATTTGTGAAAAAATTTGTATTTAAAAAAATGAACAATATAGAGTGTAAGAAAACTGATGCAGTATCTGTCAGTAAGAAGAAAAACCTGGTTACAAATTATGGAAATTCTGCAGGTGAAAATTCTTACGTTTCTTGTACACAATATTTACAATAGGATTGAACTGACTCTTAGAATAGTATAGTAATAAAGAGTATTTACAGTGTACAGCAGAGCAATTGCGAAAATGTTGGGAGAATACTAAATCTAGAAGATGAAAGGAGTTGTGTGCAGAGAAAAGTTATAGAATGGCAACAGGTGGGGGTCCACATAAATCACATAAAATGGATACTTGACGATGTCTTTAATGACACCTTAGTCACAGAAATCAAAGACTCTGAAGATAGTGATACGTAATATGCAAACAAAACGTATAGTATTAATACAGATCATGATAATCTACGCCATTCACCTGCGACAACAATAGTACACAGTAATTATTTTGCTTTGTTGTTGTTATTAGTTTCAAACAAATATATAAGTGAACATTAAATATGTCTATATTATCATTTATTCTTCTGGATATGCAGATCAATGATAGTATAATGGGTCTCAGTGCAATTACTGCACAGAATGTTTCGTTAGATGTCCAAGTGAACCTTGATCAACCAGGTCCTAACAAGGTCATCGACATACCAACTGCCCCTGCTAAAGGTAAGAAATCCTTGCAAGAAGTTCCGCTATTGAAATGGAATTGGCCAAGAGGTTAGAATGTATCGATAATTTAAGAGTCCAAAAGGAAGAGTTGCATTTTATTCGCGCATACGAGTAGAAATTGCTGAAGAAATTTTAATACAGGTTAAAAACCCGAAAATTACTTGAAATGTAGCAAAACATTTTATTACTACTTATAGAGAATTATTTAGGCAAAGACCAATATGGTTTTCGTAAAGACAGAGGGACTAGAGAACCGATACTAATGATTAAGGTAATTATCGAAAAAAGGTTACAAAAAAATAAAAAGACTCATTTTGCGTTTGTAGATTTAGAAAAAGCATTTGATAGGGTTAATTGGATTGTTATGTTCAGGGTTTTGCAAAAAATAGGAATCTCTCATAAAGATAGAAAAATTATTTACAGTCTATATAAAAACCAAAGCGTAGTAATTAGATTTGATGAAATAGAAAAGGGCTAAGATTAGAAATGGTGTTAGACAGGGTTGTATACTGTCTCCTTGATTTTTAATGTTTATATTGAGGAAGCTTTAAACTTAGCCAGAGAGAAAAAGAGATAGGTATTAGTGTACATGGACAGAAAATAGACATGTTACGTTTTGCAGATGATATAGCCATTATAGCAGAGTCTAGAAAAGAGTTAGGAGAGTTTTAAATATTTTAGATGAGATACTACGGAGTAACTATAGTATGAGAATTAACTCGGTAAAGACAAAGATAATGACAAGTGAGTTACAGCCTAGTTCTAAACCAAAATTAAAAATAGGTAATACCGAGTTAGAGGTAGATGAATTTTGCTATTTAGGTAGTATAATTACAAAGGATGGACGTAGCAGAAGGGATATAGTAGCTAGAAATCAAGCTAGAAAAATGTTTTTAAAAGAAAAACTTACTAATAGCTAATAGTATTAGTTTAGATAATAGAAAAAGTTTCTTAAAGTCGTACGTATGGAGCGTTCTACTATACGGTAGTGAGACTTGGACAATTAAAAGTAGATAAGAAAAGATAGAAGCTTTTGAAACTTGGTGTTATAGGAGAATGTTAAAGATTAGTTGGACAGATAGAGTAACAAACGAGGAAGTTTATAGAAGGATAGGTGAGGATCCTGTATGTGGAAACAATTGAAGGTCAGGAGAGATAGAATGATAGGGCACCAGTTAAGACATGAGGACTATTTAGTAAAGTCTTAGATTATAGACTACCAAATAAAAATAGAGTAGGAAGGCCTAGACAAAACTATATTAGTCAAATTATTAGAGATTTAGGTTGTGAAGGGTATGTAGACCTTTTAGACTAGCTCAGAATAGAAAAGAATTTAGAGCTGCGTCAAACCGACTTTAAGTAAGTTCGAAAACAAAACAAAAAAAAAAAATCAGTTAACTAAATGTCACCAGGACATAACTCACAATTAGTTAGCGGTCTGGCATGTTGGTAGCGTTTCGTTGCTTAAGCCTTACCATAAATAAATTTAATAAACGTCACCATGACATAACTCACAATTAGGTAGCGGTCTGGCATGTTGGTAGCGTTTCGTTGCTTAACCAATAACATATAATTTAATAAACGTCACCAGGACACAACTCACAATTAGGTAGCGGTCTGGCATGTTGGTAGCGTTTCGTTGCTTAAGCCTTACCATAACATATAATCTAATAAACGTCACCATGACATAACTCACTATTAGGTAGCGGTCTGGCATGTGGGTAACGTTTCGTTGCTTAAGCCTTACCATAACATATAATTTAATAAACGTCACCAGGACACAACTCACAATTAGGTAGCGGTCTGGCATGTTGGTAGCGTTTCGTTGCTTAAGCCTTACCATAACATATAATTTAATAAACGTCACCATGACATGACTCACAGTTGGGTGGCGGTCTGGCATGTTGGCAGCGATTCGTTGCTTAAGTCTTACCATAACATATTATTTAACACTTTTCATTTTTGAAGCGGATAACCAGGTTATATTTCATTTTCTTATAAATGGTAATCATGTAGACATGTTGGAGTTCTTTAACAACCATCAGGTTGCTAATATCTATGTAGAGTCAGCTGGATAGGAAAAAGATAGAAGGATTTAGGAGGATCTAGACCAAACTATGTTAGTCAAATTATTAGAAGTTTAGGTTGTGAAGGGTATGTATAGCTTTTTTAGATTGGCACGGATTAGAAAAGGAGTTGGAGCTGCGTCAAACCGACCTTAAGTAAGGTCGAAAACAAAATGAATGATAATAAATATGCACAAGAATAAGTAACTGTGAAAATATTAGTTTAACATTTCTTATTTTACTTGCACAAATAAATTTTTACACAATTCTATAATACAAATTAATTTATACAAGCGTCTCTGGATAAAGGCATTTCTAATTGCATTTCATCTAATACTATTACGAGTAACAACATAAGGAACATTATCGTCACGAACAAAATTATGTTCGCAAAACTGTTGTCTATGTTTTATTGCTATATTGTGAAGCACAGCAGTAGTACCAATTACTTTTAAAGTATTTGCTAATTTCAGCTGAAGTGCATTTGTTAGGCAGCGAAAATGACCTTTCCATATCCCAAATGTTCGTTCTACAATAATCCTTGTATGTATGTGAGCGGCATTATATCGTTGCTCTGGTCTGGTATAGGGTTCTAATAATGGAGTATAAACATTATTTGTTTTCGAGTAGGCACTGTCGCCTAAAAAGTTGCCTGGCAACTGTCCATGTTGTAGGCGCATATGTACAGAACCGCTGTTACATATTCTGCTGTCGTGAGCAGATCCTTATAACAATATCTAAAATTTCACAGCTTCGCTTTGCCACTACTTGAACCTTCAACGACATCCATCCCTTTCAGTTACGATATACTTCGGCTGGCCCACCGGGCCATTTCCACATGTTGTTATCGTTCGGGTGGGCGGCTTTTGAAAGCATGTAGGTTTGGCTTGATTATATGTTTAATAATTACAAGCAAAAATAATCATAAACTTCATATATACATAAAATAAAAGTGAAATTGAATGATTTGAACAGTTTGAGCAGTTCGGAAGTCTTCGGTATTCTTCGGGAGTCTTCGGGTGGCTTTATGGTTGCTTGTGGAACCAGAGATAAACTTAAACACTGATTAATTGAATGTACGTACAGTTTAATGGGGTGTATAAATCTTCGGTAGTCTTCGACTTTCTTTGGAATGCTTCGGAAGTTGCTTATGAGGCCCAGTGTGAACTTGAACAACGATGATTAGGTGATATGTACAGTTTGAAGAGGTCCAGACATCTTCGGTGGTATTCGGATCTCTTCGTAAGGCTTCGTGTTTTAATTGTGGGTCAACGTTACGTTAAAATAAATTATGATGTAAAATTATATGAACTTAAAACAACTAATTTACAATATATACAAGTATAGAGGGTTCAGAAGGTCTTCAGTTGTCTTCTGAACTCTTCGGTAGGCTTTGTGGTAGTGACGCCTCTACGGGGATGTCGTCCTGGTGGTAGAGTTTTCGAGATGCAATCACAATAACGACTTGTCGGTGAAGTATGAAACGGAGCTTAATGTTCATACGTGGTTTATTAACTATGGATTGATGAATTGGAATGACGTGCCCTGGGTACGGCGTCGGACAGCGTCACTGTCGGACGATACGCAGGCTATGGGGAGCACTGCGTGTTGTAGAATAGCAGACTATGGAAAGCGCTGCTTGTTGAAGGGTTTGCAGGCTATGGGGAGCACTGCAATGTGATTCCTTAGGCTATGGTGAGCAGTAACGAATGTCTTCTGCTGAATTTGAAATTATATTTATACACTTTCATTTCTTATTCTTCCTGTGTTGAAAAACGTTAATGATGTCTTTAACCAATGGACTTGTTTACAGATAAAGAGGGTCTTAATGACTCATTGGCACCTATCTATTTTATTAATATAGTTAGGAATCTTTTAGCATAAGATGAATGGTAGTACCCTATGAGTGCCTTCAATGAATTCGACCCTTAGATATGGAATTTGTAACTTATCTTATTCAATTTAATTTGCATTAAACCATGGATTTTTGCATTTTGCTTACAACAGTGATAGTGGTGTTTCTAAAAAAGGATATGTTTTGTTTCTAATATGAAATGTATGATTACTTTTGTTATCGTCTATTTAAATTTCAGAATATTTTATTGGTAGGATCATGACAGATAAGAGAAAATTTATTATTAAACAATTATTATTGTCTATAGAATCTAGCGTTTATTAATTTACGAACAAAGTTTTCTTATACTTAATGTTATTTGGTATAATTGAGAATTATCAATAAAACAGCAATGACAATAAGAACAGAAAAAAAATAAGGGGTACTTAATTTATAACAAAATCCCGTACGTACCTACACTTATATTTGTTTAAATAAAAATCGAACTGTTGGTGAGGTTTTACGTTTTCTTTTAGAAAAATGGCAGGTTTTAAAAATGAGTGTCTAGCATCATAATATATCTTGGCTGCCATGTCGTCAAAGTTCCCATTCATTACCTAACGCATTAGCTGACATGTTTGATTTAGATTTGATTGCAGTTCCAATAAAAATGATGAACTACTTGACGGTTTTAAATCTTTTACTAATCCACTGGTGTGAGATTATGCACAATTACCGTCGAATAATGTTATTAACATAACCTAACATGAGAAATGAATATGGATAAAATAAAAACTGTATAGAGTTGAATATAATTAAGCATTGACTGTATATAACTTACAAGAAAATATACAATTTATTGCTTCTCTAGAAGTAGCGGACAATCAAAATATATACCAAAAGCAGAGTAGTGTCTGTTTTACACTCAACAACTTGTAACATTCGAGTCTTCTATTAAATATGTATGCTCTACCATACAAGCGGCAGAGCCTCGATAGATTACGAGGGGTTCCTGTTTGATGGTCAAGCCCAGGGTAAAAGGATGTTGAATGGCTTTGAGAGAAAAGGATCTCTCTAAAGAGTTCTTCCAGCCAGCTAAGTTTCTTCAACTTGGGGCAGAGCTATGAGCTAGGGTCGTAGGATGGTATACGAAAAAAAACAAAAGAAATTTTATTGGACGCCACTGTATCTTAATGAGTGTTTTATAAGAAATTATTCGAAGATCAGATACGGAAATCTTCGAAAGAGAAAAAAAATTTACGACAAGCAACATATACAACAATATTTACTGTGGTTTCTGCAACCTGGAATAGGAACGACGATCTCGTGCTATCTGAAAATTTAATCACACCTAGACATTTTCCAACTAGGGCTTCATGAGAACCTAGTCACTTTATCACAAAAATAATTATATGTAAATTAATAATCAAAATTATACCTTCAAGAAAAACTTTTAACATTAACACTAATAATACCTTCCTTCAGTATTAAAGCTTCTAAATTATAAACAGTGTGTTTCTGTAGGACAAGCTTCAAAGAAAGAAAATTTTGAGACAACTTAAAAATTTTTTCTATTAATTTTGTTTTCAAAAAAATATTTATATATACATTGTTTATACAACTTATTTATACGGAGACTTTAGAAACAGTTCCGTGGAATAGTGCTTTATTAAAGGCATAAATTATTTTAGTTTTCAGTAAGAAATATGTTACTTTTAATTTACGTTACAATGACTCCATTTTACTTGGATATGATCCTTTCCAGTTCACAAACAAAATTCACATATTCAAAAGTAATTTCTCAGGTTATGGTTACGCATTCTTAATAACAATTTTTAATAAAATCAAAGGTCAAAGAAAGTACTTATTGACGACATTGAATTATACATCAGGTGTATTATTACCGTGTGTTATACATTATAATTCGGCAAACAATTCTTATCCTATCACATGTTCGATAAAGCAAATCCTTTAATACAACTTTGTAACTACAAATATAACATTGCACCAAGATCTTAAAAATGTTAAGGTCAATTATGCCTTATTCAAATACTAAATTTTTAAATTAAATTTTAAATGAAACAAATTAATTGAACTATAAACTTTAGCAAAAATTTGGAAAATTAATTTTAAACAAACTTAGGTATAGCTTCTTCAAAAATTTATCTGAGCATTTAATTGAAAGTTTCTTGAAAAAAATATAAGAACAAAAATGGAGAGTAACTCACCGCTAAACATCTGCTATGTCTGCGTCCTTACTCTTATAGTTGAGCGTAGCTGACACAGCTGCCTAGTAACAATTGAAACTGCTTTTAAATTTCCATAACTTCTTTACTTGTAACTTGAATTTAATATTTCAAAAATTCGGAATAATAATTATCTCCATATTTAATGATAGTTAGTTTAATCCTTAAAACGCTAAACTAAAAAATGAATAAAAACTTGAAGATCTCAAGAACTTCAAAAACTTGCGCGTAAAAATATTTCCATCACCATTTTAGGTCGATGCTATTACCAAAACTAAGACTAACTTATGCAACATGTTGACTCCACTTAAATAATTGGTCGGGCGGCATGTTTGATTAAAAACGTGCAAGCTCCGAAAAATACGTGTCTACGGACTACATCTAATATTAAAAATGGCTTATTCCACGAGGCAGCCTTCCTTCTACTCGTATGTGCGGGAAAGGGGGATATTGACACAAGATACAAACAACTAGAAGTCACTTGATGTGTACTTTTGCTATTCTAATGTAGAGGGCGTACTATGTATGAATTTTATAATAAAAGGTTCCAATAGAAATTTGACATTTATTGATTAGGTGTATCGAACAAAACTTGTGTATTTGAATAACAGAAAATCGAAATTGTTACAAACTTATTGATCAGTTTCAAGAACTAAAAAATGAGTAGATAAATCCTTGAAGTGTTAATTTATCACCTTTTCTTTCTGGTTATTATAAAAGCTGCAGCCGTTGTTCAATGTTTACATTTTATTTACATATCTTATACAGATTGTTGACGTGATTTATATTAATTAAAGTTAGCAAAAATTACACAACTTTAAGTAATACACAAAAACAATAAATACCTAAGCTCTTAATTATTATAAAACTAAACAAGGTGGTGACGATCCTATAAGTTAATAATTCAGCTTAAATATGAAAATTACTAAAAATAACCAGAAAATTGATGAAGAATTAGAATATGTTCTATGTTGCCTTAAATTAATGAGCAATAACTACTATTTGATCTATAGATTGTTGTATATGATATACATTTTTGAAGTGATTTGCTGCTCAAGGTCATCAACTTCTAGAAATTGATCGATAAACTGTTTTGTATAATACAACTATAACATGCAAAAAACGAAAATTAAAAATACGAAAATACCAAAATAGAAAACTCAGAAATGTTAAACTGAAAAAAATTCAAAATTCAACAAATACCAAATTACAAAAATTCGTAATTTCAAAAATATAAAAAACAAAATAAGAAATTTCAAAAACATGAAATAAAGACGATAAAAATTTCAGAAGAGGAAAATTGAAAAATACGAAAATATGATAGTAGAATGCAAAAATAAGAAAATTCAAGAATATCGAAAACAATACGGTATTACAAGATAACGAAAAATTTAAAAATATTGAAATACCAAAATACGAACTTTCAAATGTTCAAAAATACAAAAATTTGAAAATTCAAAATTTGTACTACAGACCGTAACTCAAGTGCAACAAGTCAAGGTATCCAAAGACGCATATCACATTAATTGTATATCAAGACACACATTGTAAGTACTAAATTTAAACTAAATTTTATGGTGTTAAAGCCGAAAGTAAAAACAATTTATTGTGTATTCTGTTTACAAGTCAGAAACTTAAAAGAAACAAAGCTGAGGTAACTACAAAGATACTTAACAAGGTATTGATCAATAATTTATTGGTTACTTGACAAAATTTTAATTTTCACACAAGTATTACACTAATAAACGTTGACGTGACCACTTTAATTTATAATAGTACATGGAATACCAAGCTGTCAAAGATGATTTGGATATAAAAGCATTATTGAAAGAAATAATGTTGAGAAACAACATTCAGAGATGAAGATATAACTAAACTTTGTCCTAGAAGATTAAATATCCCATCAAAAAAAGAAGAAGATATAAATGAAAAGATAAAAATTTAAATCGAACACGAATATAGTTTTACTAAACGTATGAGAATAAAAACACGTATTAACTAGACAGTAAGCTCGTTACAGTAACCAATTAAAATACAAAGAGATTATTGACATACATATTTAAATGGAAGAGAATCGTAAAAAAAATTAATACTATCGCCGAATGAAGAGCTCAATAGCCACAACCACTTCGCGCAAAGTAATGCTGCACGGCGGTTCCGTGAGAAGACTAATTGGCGATGTGTTACAGTGCATATATTTATTTATTCATGTATATATTAATTTGAAAATAAATATTTTGTCTCTTTAAAATCACACACACGCACATACGCACGCACGCGCGCGCACATACGCACGCACGCAATCACACACACACACGCGTACACACGCGCGCACAACCGCACATACGCGCGCGCACGCACACACGCGCAAACACACAAACATACACACACGCACGCGCTCACTCACGCACGAGCACCCACACTCACACCTTACTCCCGGTTACTTTCTGGGGGAAGCCAAGTCTGCTTAAATTTTAGGTAGCAGACCGTTGAAACGTTAGAACAAATAAATAAAAAATAATAAATAAATAATAGATTCATTATTATCTACGAACTTCCCAGTGATGTACGTACAGTAACGGTAAAAGTTAATGTAAATACTTAGCGGTTGTTCAAATATGCACACACTAAATTTAAATCTTTTTCCAAGTTTAACGAATAAACAACCAACAACTAAACGAAAGTCCATATTAAGTTTCTTTTTAATTAGTCATTGAAGCTCAAACTAACTGACGTGATTATAGAAATGCAGTTTTGGAAATGGGCATTCCTTTGTATACAAGTGCACTGTATGTAAATGAACATTCGTTAGAATGAGTTCGTATGTGTTTTCCTGACTTTCTTTTGACACAACCTAGTTTAAATAAAAAGCATGTACATAAACATCAAAAGCGAGGCACAAAATGCAGGAATTTTAGATTATTTTTTTCTGATGCGGAATAGTCAAATATTTCAAACAGATGGGCGTTAATCAATATGAGACAACATATGTTTCTGTAAAAGATTTTTGCGTGTTGCAGAATAATCACAATTATTGCATGCGAATGGACGCTCGTTAGTGTGCGACTTCATATGTATTAGTAAATTACTTTTCATTGATGCGGTATAGTTACATAAATTGCAGGCGAATGGACGTTCGTTAGTGTGCGAAATCATATGTATTTTTAAACTAACTTTCTGTGATGCTGCATAATTACACAAATTGCATGCGAATGGACGTTCGTTGCTGTGCCATATCATATGCATTTGTAAATGACATTTCATTGATGCGGCATAATTACATAAATTGCATGCCAATGGACGTTCGTTAGTGTGTGACTTCAGATGTATTTTTAAACCACCTTTTTGTGATGCGGCATAATTACACAAATTGCATGCGAATGGACGTTCGTTGGTGTGCGACATCACATGTAGTTGTAAATTACCTTTCGTTGATCCAGAATAATTACATAAATTGCATGCGAATGGACGTTCGTTAGTGTGCAACTTCATATGTATTTTTATCCTACTTTTATGTGATGCGGCATAATTACATAAACTGCATGGGAATGGACGTTCGCCAGTATGCGACTTCATATGTATTTGTAAACTACCTTTATGTGATGCGGCATAATTACATAAATTGCACGGGAATGGACGTTCGAAAGTATGCAACTTCACATGTCTTTGTAAATGACATTTTTGCGATGCGGCATAATTACACAAATTGCATGAAAACGGACGTTGGTTAGTATGCGTCTGCATATGATTTTTTAAAGTACTTTTTCGGTATACGGTATAAGCACACAAATTGCACGTCAATGGACGTTTGTTAGTATGTGGCATCATATGTCTTTGTAAATAATTTTTCAGTGATGCGGTATAATTATATAAGTTGCATACAAATCGACTTTAGGTAGTATGCAAATGTATATGTTAAAATGCTTTTGTAAGATTCCGCATAATTACACAAATTGCATACGTATTCAAGTTCGTTAGCGTGTAATCTTATAGATAAATGTAAAACTTTTGTGATGCGGTATAATCACTAAAATTTCATACAAATGTATATTCGTCAAAATGAAAGCGCACATGAATTCTCAACTTGCTTCTAACACATCACTCAATAAGTCCGTAGGATAACTAAGAAAAACACATTTTTTAGGCGAAATTCGATTTTATTCATCAACATACATTCCTTCAAGAGTGATACAATCAGTCCAACACCGTTCTAGCATTTCGATACCTTTTTTGTAAAACAATTCGTCTTTGGCCTCAAAATAAGCTTCAGTTTCAGCGATCACCTCTTCATCCGAGCCAAATTTTTTTCCGGCGAGCATTTTTTTCAGGTCTGCGAACAGGTAGTAGTCGCTGGGGGCCAAATCTGGAGAATACGGTGGGTGCGGAAGCAATTCGAAGCCCAATTGGTGCAATTTGGCCATCGTTGCGATCGACTTGTGACACGGTGCATTGTCTTGGTGAAAGAAAATTTTTTTCTTCTTCATGTGTGGCCGTTTTTTTGGGAATTTCTTCCTTCAAACGCACTAATAATGCCATGTAGTATTCGCTGTTGATTCTTCTTCCTTTCTCAAGATAGTCGATGTACAAAATTCCGTGCGCATCCCAAAATACAGACGCCAAAACCTTACCAGCCGACTTTTGCGGTTTTGGCCGCTTTGGACGTGGTTCTCCGCCTGCAGTCCACTCAGCTGACTGCCGATTAGACTCTGGAGTGTGGTGGTGGATCCATGTTTCATCCATTGTCGCATACCGACGCAAAAGTCCTTTTATTCCGGTTGAACAGCTCCAAACAGCTCTCAGAATCATCGACACGTTGTTGTTTTGGTCCACTGTGAGCAAACGCGGCACCCACTTTGAGAACAGCTTTCTCATGGACAAATGTTCATGCAAAATAGTGTGCACACTGCCTTCTGATATCTTCAAGGTGTCAGCTATCTCACGCAATTTCACTTTTCTGTTTTCCAAAACGATTCGGTGGACTTTTTTGATGTTTTCCGGTGTAACCACCTCAATTGGCCTTCCAGAGCGTTCAGCATCGTCAGTGTCTGTACGGCCACGTTTAAAATCAGCAAACCACTTCTCCACCGTTTGCCTCGATGGAGCAGAGCCCGAATAACACTTATCAAGCCATGCTTTGGCTGCGATGGTATTTTTACCCATCAAAAAGCAATGATAAATCAACACGCGAAATTGCTTGGAATTCATTTTTTTGAAAAACTCAAAAGTATCGTCACTTGAACCTCTGTAACTTGTAAACTAATCGTCGGATTGTCATGAAATTTTGACAGATATCTTTTTAAGGTTAGTACTTCCTACAAATCATATGGATTATTACATAGCAACGCCATCTATGTATCATCCTACGGACTTATTGAGTGATGTAGTACAACATACAGAGTAAGCACATAAAAAGCATGCAATTGACCGTTCGTTAGTATGTGAGTACATACGAACTTTTATAAAACCTTTACAGAAGGAACAATAATTACATAAATTATACAATAACAAACGTTCCTTAGCATGTGACTGTGCTATATATTGGTAAGTTACTTTTCTGCTCTGTAAATAACGTTTCAATCGTCACTGTTGGGGGTGAGACCGCACACTTCTTAGGCCTGGTTTTATAGTTGTCGTTTAAACTTTAGTTTAGTTAATCTTGGATTGTTGTTGATCCAAGGTTTAAACTAGTGTCCGGTTTTATGGTCATTTTACACATCGAGTTTAACTAAACTTAAGATTTGATAATGTTGGCAACAGATTTACATAAATTTGACATAAATTGTTAACTTCGCTTATACAAATTGCAGGTTATTTGCAATCTATGGTTATGCGATGTGATGTAAATTCATATTTATTTTTCTCTATTTTTCTTTCAAAACGTGTTCCGTAGTAATTAACAGTTATGGATGATTTAAAAAGAGCAGCAAACTTTACAACATATGAAATGAACTTGTTAGTAAGCTTGGTTAATAAGTACAAGTCTATAATCGAGTGTAATTCCGACAGATGCTGTAAGCTGGAAAAAAGGATAAAACCTGGGGCCAAATTGCAATAGAGTTTAATAGTGCGTATGGTGGACTTCCACGTAGTGTAAAAAACTTACGTTGGAAAGTATGAAAACAAAAAAAAGTGAAAAGAAAAAATTTGCAAAGGAAAAAGGAGAGATGTATAAAGCGCGAGGTGGAACTCCAACTGTTATTAATATTTCTGATATTGATTTACAAACCAAAGAATTGAAAATGTTTACGATAGTGACAGTAATGTTTGACTGAAGAAGTGATGACGGCACTAAATTTACATGATTATGCAATAAACCCAAGCCGGTGAAATTTGTGATGATGGTAAGTATTATGTGAAATTTACTCTAACTTATTTCCATAAAAATAAGATTAAACTGAAAATTATTGTATGTACATAACATTTATTTTTACGTGTGTGCTTCGAATTTATGTAAATCATTTTTGGTTCTCATATTTTATATATATATATATATATATATATATTGCTATAGTTATAGGGTAGTTTAGGTGTAGGTTAAGTCATAGGGGTCGTAGAATAAATAAAAACAACTTCCAGTTCAAGAAAAGCACATAATTCCAGAAATTACAAGAGTAAATCGGTCACTCTACATATTGTTAATTGAAAGCACACTGTATAAAATACGCAGGATTAAATACATAAGAACAAAGAAATATCCAAGAGTAGTTTACAAGTTAAGATAAGATTTGAAAACGCAACAAAATGCATCAAAATTAAATCAACGAGAAACCTATATGAATTGGTTTTACAAATATTTAACAATTGCGTTAAAAATATCATCGTACACGCAATCTAAATTATGCATTATTAGAAAATCGTACGTGACATGACGAGTTCACATTTGTTCAAAAATCCAATATTATGTAGAAATAAACAAGCACCAGATTATTCAGTTTAGATAATAATAAATAACAAACATTGAATACGTGACTTAATAAAGGAAATTGTTGGAATTTCTCAAATAAAACCATGATATGTGAGAGTATTACGTGACGAATCAGGCATGCATTTGAATATTTGAACTAAATAATTAGTGAAACTTCCGAAGTATACAAGATAAAGGTAAAAGTGTCATCCCAGCACATGAATGAACCAATGCAAAGCAGGTGGAGGCAAAGCTTTAAATACGATAAGGATGAAGCGACGAGTTAGTATACATTCAAACCGGGCTACAACTATGTTCGAGAGTACTAATTATTTTACGTAACCAGTGAAACAAAAATTAAAGTGAAATCATTTTGAAAAGTGTACGAATTTGCCGATCTATTATAAACGTAAGTAATAACGACTTAATTAAAAATCCATTTCTAACATTAATAAAACAGGGCTTTTAATACTGATATTTAAATGGGCTTTTGATACTGATATTTAAATTGGTTTTAATACTGATATTGAATACTGGGATTTTAATACTGGTAATTAAATTGGATTTTAAATTATTTTAATACTGATATGGAAAATGCTTTAATACCGAGATTGAAATTGTCTTAAATACCTACATTTAAATGGGATTTTTATATCTACATCGAAGTTTACAACTGCATCGCCACATCTTGATTTAAACTTAATTATATGTTTGTTGTGTGTTCATCCTATTATCTAGCTGATGTTCCTGTATAATTAACTTGTATTAAACGTTTGTGATAATTGTTGTAATGCAATTAAATTGAACCTCTGGTATGACCGACCATCTCGTGCTTTCGCGTTTGCATTTATAACTATTTTGGAGATAGTCTATTCAATATCCAGCGCCATTTAACCATGCGCAATCATAACATAAACTCATTTCAGCGATTTAAGTTGTCTTGTCGGTGTACTTGTAGTAGTATTTGTTTGCAAATAATAGGAAGTCGGCTAGCCTTTGTGAAATATTTTGTAGCACAGGCTGGAAACTGTTAATGCGTGCACGTGGGCGCGTGTGATCGAACCTTGTTGAATAATACTAACATTTTTTGTCCGTGCTGGAAGGGACATTGGTGGTCAAGGCAGATTTTACCTTCCTGGTGTTCCCCCTCTTTCAACTTTAGCTGGATAGTATTGGTTATCCAACCTCAGTACCTTCCAAAAGGACTAGCTGACCTGCACTAACGTTTCTTCAGTCGTCGTGTGTGGTATGTCTAGGTAACAGTTGACATCCCGTCAAATTCAGTGTTGGTGATCTGTCTACTTATACGTCACCTGTCCTTGCCAAAATTTGCCAAATGCATTTGGAAGTATGAGGGCAGTAGATGTTTATTGGTTGAATCATGACCTCTTTTCCTCCACCATCCTCATTTCCACATTCATTCTGGACCGAATAGTTTTCTTCGACTAGCCATTTCATCTTTCCCGATAAATGTACCTTGTTTGGCATCAATTAATATCAGATTTTTCTCAGCTACCTGAATTTGTAAGAAATTTTTAGATAGTATCATCTCCCAGGAAGCTACACTCATTTTAAGATTTTTTTACCAGCAGCGATTTCTGACCGTCCTTATAAATTTTTTAGCCATGCGATACATCATATTAGTCTAGAATTTTACACAGAATCCAAATACGTAAACAGATTAAAAATCCGACAACCCCTTACCGTTTTACACACATACCCTCTAGCGAATACATTGCCACTACACCATTAATGTCATATCATACTTTCTATCTTGTTTAGCTCATCTTTCGAAATATATCTATCTTGTTTGGTGTCAATTAATATTAGATTTTTCTCAGCTACCTGAATTTTTAGGAATTTTTTAGATTGCATCATCTCCCAGGGTGTTGCCTTCATTTTAAAATTTTTTTACCAGCAGCGATTTTTGAGCGTTCTTATAAATTTTTCAGCCAAGCGATACATCAAATTAGTTTAGAATTTTACGCAGAATCCGAATCTGTAAACAAATTAAAAATCTGACCATCCCTTACCGTTTTAGACACATATCCTCTAGCGAATACACCGTCACCGCATCACTCAGTCGCTTTTAATGTCATATACTTTCCATCTTGTTTAGCTCATCTTTCGAGATAAATCTATCTTGTTTGGTATCAATTAATATTAGATTTTTCTCAGCTACCTGAATTTCTAGGAATTTTTTAGATTGCATCACCCCCTAAAGTGCTACTCCAATTTTAAGATTTTTTTCCAGCAGCGATTTCTAATCACCTTTCTTTTATAACATCTAGAATCCTTTAACCAAACACTTAGAGGTATTAACACAAAGAAATTAAGCACACAAAAGTTTAAAATTTATTTTATCCGATTTACAGTTAAATAAACCGATAAAACACAATTTTTACATTGCAAAGTATAACATTATTTTATTTTCTTCGTGTAACCGAATCCAAGCAGCTAAAAGTAACCTGTAACAAAAAAGAGATTAATGTGTTGTTTAAAAAGAGAGGAAACGTGTTTTCTGTCAATAAAACATATTGTCGTTAATCTAACAATATGCTTTACCGTCCAGCAACACCGCGTGGAGGTAAACACATGTCGCCGGAGGCGAAGGGATTATTAAGAAGGTGGATGGTGGGTATGTCTTATAACTAACTTACATGCTATTATATACATACACAATAAAATATATACATATATAAGTAACTCCTATATCTTTATGCTCCCATGCGTAGGTTGGTATGCCTCCGGGATGACGTATCGCTTGTCATCTTTGCCCGAAAGACTAATTTTATTAATCAACTGTGTATAAAGCTGGTGTGTAATAATTATAACTGGTACGCGAGTTAAGGTTCGGGCCTTAGGAGCTGCGTTTTTAAAAAAACACTTTCAAAACTTAAGAAATTTATTTTAATTGATACAGAAATTAATGTGGAATTTTGACAAGCTGATTTTAACTTTAAATCAAAATTAATTAATTAATTGAACTAATATTGTAAGTCGCTTAAGCAAACTGCAATGCTAAAGCTGAATACTTTGACTGACTGCCGGGTCCTTGAGCTCCCGGACTTTTTATATGTTCCTACCCCCTCACATGGCTGTGGGAACTTACAGATCTCATGTCTGCTTTGCTCTTAATTTTATACTTTGTTACATTGTTACAATCTTATTTTCTAGGTAATTGCGATATCTTAACCGTCTGTGACCTGCCACCTGCAGTATCACTATCGTCTGGAATACATTGTAATGCATCCGTTCTCATGAACTGTTAATAACCTGTCTGGTTTATCCTTGTACTACACTGCTGCAATTGACTTATGATTTCTTTAACAATTTCTAATAATTTCCTATTAGATTTTATTATTTAATATATAGATAAATTGAGGGATACATAACTCGTGTTGTTAGTCAACCAACATTTTGCAGATTACAAAGACAACAAGATATTGGTTGTCCAGCGAACACCACGTGAAGGTATCACGTACACTCTGTCCACCAGGATAGAAGCAGGAAGGATTTGGAAGAAGGGAAGGTAGGAGAAGAACTTAAAAATTATATAATCTTAAAACTAATATATACAACAGATTTACAAAATCTATACAAATATAAACAACTATCTTAGATCTATATCTTAATGCCTTCATGCACAGGTTAATGCACATCGAGGGATGACGTAACGCTTGTCATCTTCGTTCGATAAACTAATTTTATTAATAAGCTGCGTGTGCAAATCGTGTTTTTTAATCCGGATACATACGCCGGCAAGTACTCGATACCACCCAAATAAATTATTTGATGCCTGGTGACTGTTAACTTCCGCTTCCCTCGTGTACGCCTAGGCACTGAAATGTTAAATATATATAATTTTTTCTTTTATGGAAAATAATTATATCCTCCTCAATAGAGGCTAAGAGACTCGCAGAGAATACAACGTAGACTTTTATTTGCGTGAGTTATAAATTTTCAGTCAAAAGTCTTTTATGGTGTCCTCGATCTAACTCTGAACTCTAACTTCAGCGGATTTTGATGAGACACAGGGGGGTTGGGTAAAAGGACGGAATTGTCAGGCGCCATTACACCTTCAAATATAACATTTGTGATAGAAAAACGTGAAAGTAAAGTGCTCGGTTTAATAACATCGCGGTTGTTACTAGCGTAACAGTTAGTACCTGTAATAAATGCATAAATATATTAAACAACTTAATGGAGACAGCTGTTTGCATCTCAAAACCAAATAAGAATACCTATGTTAAGAAATTCACTGGATTTTAGCATCATACTACATTCATCTCTTTAAATGAGTTTCACTAAATAAAAATGACTAAATTGGTTCATCATTTATAAAAAAAAAATAAATAAATATTCTCTTGGTTTCATAAGACAGATATGTATAAAAATATTTTATCATGAGTAATTTTCAAAGTTATAATTATCTACTTTTTAAATAGTCAAAAATTACGTTTCTTTTTATAAGGTAACAACTAATAATTTCAAATTCCCCAAGATACAGATGTGACAAATTGGTTCACATATGCTTCAATTAATTATATAGTCCTTTAGTTGAAATAACAAGTTACTAAATAAGTGCAACATGAACAACTAAACATTCAGGTCATTGAAGGTTAAATTATTTCAAATCTGTCAACAACACATGTAACTTGTTTGTTAGGCAAACAAGCTTTTAGGTTTATTCATTTAAATTTCACTCATTGTTTCACTCTACAAAATTTCCTTAATGAAATGCTCTAGCAATATTTTTCAAAATTATCTACTGAACGCAGTAAATAAGGTATTAAAATTTTAAGCTAACCAACATCAATACAAACATTATCGTACATGATATTTTTAAAATTAAAAATAATTTTATCATCATTGTACGTTACCGGTACAAAAAAAATCCTCGTCAGCTGTTCATACTGGGCACGCCATCCTCATAGAATGTTAACTAACCATTGACATCAAATTCAATATTCAAGCTTTTCCTAACGAATCCATAAACAGTTGTAGCCATCTTGCATTTTGATACATCGTGTGAAACGCCTAATGTGGTTCCGCCATATTGCGTTGCTAAATTAGATCTTCTTGAAATGATAGAATTTTTACATCTTGTTACCCAAGTTTATTTTATTTTAATTTAACATTTGGTAATTTTCTTTCTTTTTTATTTTACTAATTCATTTCTTGCTAATTTATATCTCTTTTTGCGCTAGAAGAAAAAAGCTTTATGTGATGAAAATTAAACATTATTTACATACCATTGATAAAATTCTATAACGGGAGACCCTGCAACAAGCACTTAAGGTTTGTAAAAGTCACATCGCTTACTCTTCCCAGACATGCTTGCTTCTTTCGTGCAACGACGTGACTGTCTTTGTTCGACCGGAAATCGTTGGGCATGAGTGATGACCTCGTGCAAACTCTATTGTATCAAAATCAATGCGTTCGGAATTATGTTTTGGTTACAAAATACTCCGTGTTTTTATATTGAACTGTGAGAATTCTCTCAATTTAATTTCGCACCAATCAAATCATAACTGTTTACTTTAAACTATATTAAATTCGGCATTTATACTTTATTTTATAAAACGGCAAAAAATTAAGTTACATCACATCCCTACCCATACGCATCCCTGCCCATGCGCACCCCTGCCCATGGGCACCTCTCTCTGTGTGACTGCTATTTCGTGGTGACGTCATAGCCTTTTGAAAATAAAAAGCAATGTAATACTATACTAAAATTTTTATTCTGATATTATACATAACATAATTTAAAAAATATTTAATACCAAGCATGGTGCCATTTAAACTTAATTTTAATACAAAGTTAATCACAGAAGACAGTCCTTTCTTTATGTTTGTTTGGAGCCGTTTTAATTTTATTTAATTTTATTCGCAGCTTTAAATTTAAATCGGCACCCAAGTCCTCTATCTCCTTTTCTAACCAATAGTATGATACATAGAGACCGTCTAGGTTTTCGAATTTTAAAATGAACCGAAGTTTGTCTCTATATATAAAATCTTTGATTTCACCGACAACCAGATCCATTCCTTCGTGTAATTCCTGTAACTTGTGACAATCTTTTAATCTCGGTTCTCTCACTATATCCTGCATATGTATCTTGTTAGCTTGATCGACTTCATCTTGTCGATATTGGAGGGAATCCTTATTCTCCCACTCACTGTTGCGTAGTTGCATGTCCACCACCTTTGGGAATATATGATCGTTATAGGTATTAAGATCCTCGGTTTTAAAATGATTCGAAAGGTTTTTTACTAGGCAAATATACAATGTTTAGCGGAACCTTTTTGGGTGTCGTGTACGTCAAGGCTACGAAACCTGCATTCATTAGCTTGTCTATGTTATCTGCAATTTTGATAAATACGTTTTAGATTAAACTCTTCCGCAAGAACGCCTACATAACTAAAAGAGTCTTTATTACTAACCACAAATGCATACAGCTTGTAGAACCCGGATGTATCTAAGTCAGCTCGTCGGCACATAAAATGATCTTTTAATTCTTCCTCATTTTCTCTAATAAGATGTTCTTTGTCTAACACATCTCTGTATTGTTCGCCTATTGTTGCAGTGTTTTCCATGTAGTTTAATTTTCGCCTGTTTGCATACATTTTCTCTAATTCCGGTTGTCTTTTTCTTCCACTTAGAGCGCATGGCATGCATAATGGGGCAATTTCCTTTAGCGTAAATGGACAGAGTTTACTGCCAATATTCACGCGTTGACCTACAACCTATGGGCAAATGTTTATCAACCCCAATTCCAAAATGACTATTTTTTTGGAATTGTAGAATATGGTGTTGCAGATTGTGTAAAATATGTACTACCTGCTTTAATGTAGCACTTGTGTAAGATTTTTATTTTATCTTGGCTGTTTTCCTCATCTACTATCTTCATATAATTTACAGGTAAATGGTTAAAACTAAAAGCCGAAAGCGCATACTTTATCAATTTTTTCCTTTTCCTCGGGTTTTTCGGACAACTGAATTTACAAGCCAGTCAATTTCTTTGTATTGCTATTTCCCCAATACACGAATTGTAGTAGGTAATTATACACTAAACAGCAGCAATTTTGTAGCTTGTCTGATAGCTTACTCCACATTTTGGCACGTGGTACCGAGTACATTTGCACCTTTAGGAAGTATAACTTACTATCTTCCAATAAGGTTAAACAGTCTTTTCAGGGATTATACACCTGTTCCGCGCTGACAAAGTTTTCAATTGTACAGTTGTATATTGTCGCCTCCAATTGCGTAATACTACGTTCTTTGGCCAAAATCAACGCGAATATTTCCCTTAAACGTGCATCTGCACAACGTAAAAATCTAGTATATGATTTCCAAGTTGTTTATTAACACCAGGACTTGTTATCTGACACACAAATTTGTTGTATATCTTAATTCTTGCATTGGTTGTTAGCCATGTTAAACAATCGATTCCCACAGTTTTATCGTTGTCAACTTATAATATTGCAGTTTTCTTCGTATTCGTCCTTGGAGCAAAAGTTACGGTTTGTAGTTAAATAACTACACATCTCCATCTTGCTAAATATGGCAGGAAAATCTTGAGTTACATCCTTGTCAAAAAGATAGTAATCATCCTTTTTGAGTTCGTCTAATATATCTGGCAGTTTTTCTAATAAAGTTTCCAACTTAACATCTGCTAGTTCCACTTTGTACGGAACACATATAGGATTTTGGAATTTTTTATTAATGCTTTCGAGGTCTTCTTTTCCGATAATTTCTTTTCCTCCCTGGCCCATCCTTTTTTAGGATAAACATCCTTTTGTTTGCGGATGTTTACTCGGCGTCAAAAAGGTCGCAAATTTTAACCAACATTATATTGTCACTAAATGGTTCTGTAAATGGTGTGTGTAGTCCACCAGTCATATAGGTAAAATCACCATTTTGTTATGCTCTCGGTTACCTAGTGACGTCATAGCCTTTTGTAAATAAAGAGCAATGTAATACTATTCTAAAATTTTTATTCTGACATTATACATAACAAAATTTAAAAATATTTAATACCAAGCATGGAGACAAAGTTATACACAGAAGACAGTCTTGCCTTTATGCTTGTTTGGAGTGGTTTTAATTTTATCTAATTTTATTCACAGCTTAAAATTTAAATCAACACCCAAGTCCTCTATCTCCTTTTCTAACCAATAGGTTGATACAGAGAGACCGTCTAGGTTTTCGAATTATAAAATGTACCGAAGTTTGTCTCTATATATAAAGTCTTTGATTCCACCGACAAACAGATCCATTCCTTCGTGTAATTCATGCAGCTTGTGACAATCTTTTAATCACGGCTCTCCCACTATATCCTGCATACGTATCTTGCTAGCTTGATCGACTTTTTCTTGTCGGTATTGGAGGGAACCCTTATTCCCTCACTCACTGCTGCGTTGTTGCCTGTCCACCACTTTTGGAAATATTTTGTCGTTATAGGTTGTAGGACCCTCAGTTTTAAATTATTCGAAAAATTCTTTACTAGGCAAATATACAATGTTTAGCGGAACCCCTTTGCGTGCGGTATACGCCGAGGTTACGAAACCCGCATTCCTTAGTTCGTCTTGTTTACCTACCATTTTGATAAATACGTTTTTAGAATAACCTTTTAAAAGGTATACGGATTTAATACCATCCTTTTTCGCAAGGACGCCTACATTACTAAAAGAGTCTTTCTTACTAACCACAAATGCATACAGCTTGTAGAACTTGGATGTATCTAAGTCAATCCATCAACGCATAAAATAATCTTTTAATTCTTCCTCATTTTCTCTAATAAGATGTTCTTTGTCTAACACATCTCTGTATTGTTCGCGTATTGTCGCAATGTTTTCCATATAGTCCAACTTCTTTTTCTTCCACTTACAGCGTATGACGTGCATAATGGGGCAATTTTCTTTAGCGTAAACGGATAGAGTTTACTGCAATTATTTACGCATTGTCGTACAACCTCTGGGCGAATGTTAGGCGTATTTATCAACCCCAATTCCGAAATGACTATTTCTTTTGGAATTGTAGAATATGGTGCTGCAGATTGTGTAAAATATGTAATACCTGCTTTAATGTAGCACTTGTCTAAGATTTTTATTTTATCTTGGCGGACACCCCCCCCCCCCTAGCTCCAAATAATTTACAGGTAAATAGTTAAAACTAAAAGCCGAAAGCACATACTTTATCAATTTTTTTCTTTCCTCTGGCTTTTCGGACAACTTAGTTTGCAAGCCCACTAATTTCTTTGCATTGCTATTTCCCCAATACACGTACTGTAGTAGGTTATTGTACACTAAACAGCAGCTATTTTGTAGCTTGTCCGATAGCTTATTCTACATTTTGGCAAGCGGTACCTAGTACATTGGCGCCTTTAGAAAGTAGAACTTACTATCGTCCAATAAGGTTAAACATTCTTTTAAGGGATTATACACCTGTTCCGCACTGACATAGTTTCCAATTGTACAGGTGTATATTGTCGCTTCCAATCGCGTAATACCATGTTCTTTGGCCAAAGTAGACGTGAATGTTTTTCTTAAACGAGCATCTGGACAAAGTTGCTTATTAACACCAGGACTTGTTATCTGGCACACAAATTTGTTGTATATCTTAATCCTGGCATTGGCCGTTAGCCATATTAAACAATCGATTCTCACAGTTTTATCGTTGTCAACTATAATATTGCAGTTTTCTTCGTATTCGTCTTAGTAGCAAAAGTTATGGTTTGTAGTTAAATAATTACACATCTCTATCTTACTAAATATGCCAGCAAAACCTTGGGTTACATGCTTGTCAAAAAGATGGTAATAATCTTTTTTGAGTCCGTCTAATATATCTGGTAGTTCTTCCAATGAAGTTTCCAACTTAACATTTGCTAGTTCCACTTTGTACGGAACACATATAAGATTTTGGAATTTTTTATTAACGCTTTCGATGCCTTCTTTTCCGATAATTTCTTTTACTCCATGGCCCATCTTGTTAGTGCTTTCCAGAGAAAACGGAAGTTAGCTTTAACACCATGCCTAGCGGAAACGAATCGGTCAAACTTTCTACGTAGATAGCTTTTAAATGCATCACAAATTTCTTCTTTTAGAACAAACATCCTTTTGTTTGCAGATATTTGCTCGGCGTCAGAAAGGTCGCAAATTTTAACCAACATTATATTGTCACAAAATGGTTCTGTAATTGGTGTGTGTAGTCCAGCAGTCAGCATCAGTTCGCTTTCGGCATAACAAATATTACCAATATCTGTCACCAAAATATTGTTACACATATTTTCTGCCAGCAGCCACAATCCAAATCGCTCATTTGTTGGTTTCACTTTATTCCCAAGAAGTTGAGGAACGTTAATCACCTTGGAGACGCTTATGTTTACCGTTCTAGCTACTGCCGAATACTAAATTGAATGCAAAAATTTGCCCCTATGTACTCTACAGAGTGGGGGCGTATATTACCGAAGATACCCCAATATGTTGGACACCGCCATATCGCTTACATTCTCTTGTTTAGGAACAGTTTTGTTATCTGACCTAGGTCGGATTTAAACCTATCTAGGTCGGACTGGGCAAGAGTGCGCATTGACATATGTCTGGATATATGTCGGATATATGTAGGATGTTAGGTTAGAGTGAAATTGCCTTATAGGGTGAAATTGCCTCCGACCTTGGTCGGATGAAAATTCCACCTAGATCGGATTTAATCCGACCTAGGTCGGATTTATTCCGAATGTTGGACGTAAGAGAACGTGGCTGACATGTGTCGGATATATGTTGGATATATGTTGGACATATGTTGGACATATGTCCAATATATGTCGGATATATGTAGGATGTATACTGGACATATGTCGGATGTATGTCGGATATAGTTTGGATGTATGTCGGATGCGAGAGGAGAGAGAAGAATAAAGTAGGGCGGAAGGGAGGATTTAGGTTAGTTTACGTTGTTTAGAGTTAGGTTAGTCGGTGTTGTCTAAAGTTAGGTTAGGTTAGGTTAGTTGGACTTGTCAGGAGTTAGATTAGCTAGTGTTGTCTGGAGTTAGGTTAGGTTAGTTGCACTTGTGTGGACTTAGGTTAGATAGAAGGAAAACTTGATAGGTTAGGTCAGCGCCGGCGGCGCTGACCTAACCTATCAATTTTTCCTTCTATCTAACCTAAGTCCACACAAGTCCAATTAACCTAACCTATCACGCAGCTTATTAATAAAATTAGTTTATCGAGCGAAGATGACAAGCGTTACGTCATCCCTTGATGTGTATTAACCTATGCATGGAGGCATAAAGATATAGGTCTAAGATAGTTGTTTATATTTGTATAGATTTTGTATATCTGTTGTATATATTAGTTTTAAGATTCTATAACTTTTAAGTGCTTCTCCCACCTTCCCTTCCTCCAAATCCTTCCTGCTTCTATCCTGGTGGACAGAGTGTACGTGTTACCTGCACGTGGTGTTCGCTGGACAACCAATATCTTGTTGTCTTTGTAATCTGCAAAATGTTGGTTGACTAACAACGCGTACCAGTTTTAATTATTACACACCAGCTTTATATACATTTGATTAATAAAATTAGTCTTTCGGGCAAAAATGACAAACGCTACGTCATCCCCGGAAGCATATCAACCTACGCAGGGGGGCATAAAGATATAGGATAGTTACATATATATGTATATATTTTATTGTGTATGTATATAATAGCATGTAAGTTAGTTATAAGACATACCCACCATCCCCATTCTTAGTAATCCCCTTGCTCCCGGCGACATGTGTTTACCTTCACGCGGTGTCGCTGGACGGTAAAACATATTGTTAGATTAACGACAATATGTCTTATTGACCGAAAACACGTTTTCTCTCGTTTTAAACAACACATTAATCTCTTTTTCGTTAAAGGTTACTTTTAGCTGCTTGGATTCGGCTACACGAAGAAAATAAAATAATGTTATACTTTGCAATGTAAACATTGTATTCTATTAGTTCATTAAACTGTAAATCGGATAAAATAAATTATTAAACTTTTGTGTGCTTAATTTCTTTGTGTTAATACATCTAATTGTTTGGTTAAAGGATTCTAGATGTTATAAAGGAGAGGTGATTAGAAATCGCTGCTGGTAAAAAAAATCTTAAAATTGGGGTAGCACCTTAGGGAGTGATGATATCTAAAAAATTTCTAGAAATTCAGGTAGCTGATAAAAATCTGATTTTAATTGATACCAAACAAGGTACATTTATCGCGAAGGATGAAATGGCTAGTCGAAGAAAACTATTCGGTCCAGAATGAGTGAGGAAATGAGGGTGCGGAGGAAAAGAGGTCATGATTCAACCAATAAACATCTACTGAGGGCAGTTTGTGGTTATTGTAAAACTAGGTAAATTCTGTAGTTTTATTTCAAACCTTTCCGCATTAACGCCATCCTTCCAGTGTGAATTTGGCTCACAAGATAAGAACACAACGGAGGTATCGTCGGGCCACTGCCACTAGATGTTAGATGATGGAAAGGGCGTTCGGGCCAGTCTTCAGGTCGGTTACACTACACAGTGTTTCTGTATGTACAGAAAAATTTGAGACGAAACGTTGAGTATTAATAGAGATTTCCAAAAGGTGGGGGCGAATTTTTAAGTAAAAAAACGGTTTCGAAATAGAGCAAAGTTTAAGAAAAAAAGGGGTTCCGAAAACCGAGCCACACGTTGGGTATGACGAAATTTATGTTACGGTATTCCATGCAAACACGAAAGATAGCAGTAAGGTCAGTAAGGAAGCTATCCATGCCGAATACCAACAGTTTGTTTATTTATATTTTTTTTGTATAAATCATCGAGAACATTAATAGGTCAGAATGGCCGAGCGTTAACATTATTGCTTATTTGTATTAGTTTAGCTGTGCACTGCTGTTGCTGGAGAGCGGCCGCTATCTGCGCAATTAGTGCGGTTTATTTAGAGTAAGGACAAGTAGATGTGAAGTGAGACGAAACGTGAGTCTACAATAAGTTGTTGATGTATTCTCGAGTTAGCTTTTTATGTATATTGGAAAACATATTATAGAAACGACTATATCTTATTTTAACCGTTAACCACCCAGAGGAAACCTAACATATATTTCTTGAGATTTATGTGTTTCGATTCGTAAATTCCACAGTATGATTTCTGATGAGCTATCCAGGCAAAAAAAAATGACACGGTAAGAAAATAATTTTGTATCCTCTAGTATATTCGATTCTCATTAACCCAAGTATTAGGCGTTTTGAATATAAGTCGACTTCATATTAAGATATGCGTTAATCTCAAACCGGACAAAATAGGCTTGACGATAGTGCATTACGATACGAATACCAAAAAACGAAATGCTGAAAAGTGTAGGTCAACACACAATATCTTTTTACTCGAATTAACATTAAGAATTTACTATTTACAAAATCATGGCCTTTATTCGAATGATCGAGTCTAAGATTTGACTAGTTGCAAAAGACATTACCCCTATTTTTAAAAAATAAATTAAAACAATCAAATTGTCCATATTAATTTCTCTCTATAATAACACATATTTCAAACAAATGGGCGTTCGTAAATATGGGACAACATATGTTTCTGTAAATGGCTTTTGCGCGTTGCAGAATAATCACAATTATTGCATGCGAATGGGGGTTCGTTAGTGTGCGACTTCAAATGTATTTGTAAAGTAACTTTCTGTGATACGGCATAATTACATAAATTGCAGCTGAATGGACGTTCGTTAGTGTGCGATTTCATATGTAATTGAAATTTACCTTTCATTGATGCGGCATGCGGTAGTTGATGTGCGACTTCATGTGTATTTGTAAACTATCTTTTCTCGATGCGGTATAATTACATAAATTGCAAGCAAATGGACGGTCGTAAGTGTGCGACTTCATATGTTTTTGTAAATTATGTTTCAATGATGCGGCATAATTACATAAATTGCATGAGTATGGACGTTCGTTTGTGTGCGACTTCATGTGTATTTTTACACTACTTCTACGTGATGCACGATAATTACACAAACTGCAGGCAAATGGACGTTCGTTAGTGTGCGACCTCATATGTTTTTGTAAATTACCTTTTATTGATGCGGCATAATTACATAAATTGCATGCGTATGAACGTTCGTTTGTGTGCGACTTCAAATGTATATGTAAATTACCTTTCATTGATGCGGCATAATTACATAAATTGCATACGAATGGACGTTCGTTAGTGTGTGTCTTCATATGTATTTTTAAACTACCTTTCTGTGATGCGGCATAATTACATAAATTGCATACGTATGGACGTTCGTTTGTGTGCAACTTCATATGTATTTTTAAACTACTTCTATGTAATGCGGCATAATTACACCAATTGCAGGCAAATGGACGTTCGTTAGTGTGCGACTTCATATGTCTTAGTAAATAATTTTTCATTAATGCGGCATAATTACACAAATTGCATACGTATGGACGTTCGTTAGTATGCGACTTCAAATGTATATGTAAATTACCTTTCATTGATGCGGCATAATTACATAAATTGCATACGAATGGACGTTCGTTAGTGTGTGTCTTCATATGTATTTTTAAACTACCTTTCTGTGATGCGGCATAATTACATAAATTGCATACGTATGGACGTTCGTTTGTGTGCAACTTCATATGTATTTTTAAACTACTTCTATGTAATGCGGCATAATTACACCAATTGCAGGCAAATGGACGTTCGTTAGTGTGCGACTTCATATGTCTTAGTAAATAATTTTTCATTAATGCGGCATAATTACACAAATTGCATACGTATGGACGTTCGTTAGTATGCGACTTCAAATGTATATGTAAATTACCTTTCATTGATGCGGCATAATTACATAAATTGCATACGAATGGACGTTCGTTAGTGTGTGTCTTCATATGTATTTTTAAACTACCTTTCTGTGATGCGGCATAATTACATAAATTGCATACGTATGGACGTTCGTTTGTGTGCAACTTCATATGTATTTTTAAACTACTTCTATGTAATGCGGCATAATTACACCAATTGCAGGCAAATGGACGTTCGTTAGTGTGCGACTTCATATGTCTTAGTAAATAATTTTTCATTAATGCGGCATAATTACACAAATTGCATACGTATGGACGTTCGTTAGTATGTGACTTCAAATGTATTTGTAAAGTATCTTTCCTTGATGCGGCATAATTACACAAATTGCATACGTATGGACGTTCGTTAGTTTGTGACTTCAAATGTATTTGTAAAGTATCTTTCCTTGATGCGGTATAATTACATAAATTACAGCTGAATGGACGCTCGTTAGTGTGTGACTTTATATGTATTTTTAAACTACATCTATGTGATGCAGCAAAATTACATAAATTGCATGCGAAGAGACGTTCGTTAGTGTGCGACTTCATATGTCTTTGTATATTACTTTTCATTGATGAGGCATAATTACACAAATTGCATGCGAATGGACGCTCGTTAGTATGCGATTATATATGACTTTTTAAAATACTTTTTCGTGATGCGCAATAATCACACAAATTGTATGCAATTGGACGTTCGTTGATATGCCACTTTATATGCAATCGGAAATCACTCATTCGTGATGCGGCGTAGTCACAAATATTGCATACGAATGGACGGTTACTAGTATGTGTCTTCATATGACTTCGTGATGTTGCATAACGACACAAATTATAAAGGAATGGATGTCCATATTAGTATGCGATACCAAATGTCTTTGTAAATAACTTTTTAGTGATGTGGCAAAATTACATAAGAATGGATGTTAATTAGTATGTAACTGTATGTGTTAAAGTGTTTTTCTGAGATTCGGTATTATCACACAAATTGCATAGTTATTCATATATGTTAGTATGCGATTGTATAGTTAAATGTGATGCGGCCTTGTCACTAAAATTGTATACAAATATATGTTCGTCAAAACGAAAACGCAAGTTTTCTCAACTTGCTTTTACAACAAGCAGAATATGCACATAAAAAGTATGCAATTGACCGTTCGTTAGTATGTGACACATACAACCTTTGACGAAACGTTCACGTGTCAGTGGTATATATTGGTAAGTTACTTTTCTGCTGTACAAGCAACATTTCAATGGACAGTGTTTGAGGGTGAGAATGCACATTTCTTAGAAGGTCAATTATTGGTAATGTACAAGATAAGTTCCTGTCTATAAAAATAGTATATTCTAATAATACTCTACTCTTGGAGGCGAGTTGGTTCAATGTCTATAAAGGCATTTCTTCTTAATACCAGACATCATCTTTTACTAAACGAAAAATTCTTTTAGACACTTTTACTTTAATATTAGCTATTGTTGATATCGTTTACGAGCGCTTGTTAATCTAACCAAATGTAAAAGCTTAATGGTACAATTGTGTAAACTACCTTAATTTTAAAAACTTTCTTCTCTAATTATGGAGATATTAATTTATCTTAGCATGTTCTTAACGTATGCTTAAAACTTTAATCTATACCATTATCAACATAGCAGCCATTTTAATATATGTGCTTGAAGGCATTTCCTAGAATCCAATGATTTATAAACTACGATATGGCTTTAGAGCAAACTGAGGAGCCTAAGTTTACAAATGCACTACTGTAGCACTTGATACTACTTTACGATTATTCCATTGGAATAATTATAGGAAGTTATAAGGTCTACTAAGCTGTCTGGGCCAAATTATCAAAACACATCAAAATATATATAGGAATTATTTGCTAATTATTTGCTTTTTTTTGCTGATCAAACCAATTTTTTTGCTATATCTGTAAAAAAAAGTTACAAGTGGCTAGATAACTTAATATTAAGCTATCTAGCCAACTAAAAAAAATACCTACACAAAATAAAATAAGAAAATTAACAATATATAAATTTTTTGCTATTTTTTTGCTACCATTTGCAAAAGAAAAAAACCAAATTTTCAAATAATAAAATAACTATCAATATCTACAAGAGTAAAGTACATTAAAGAAATTAATTGCTGGCATGACTAGAGAATACCTACTATTTATGAATTATTTACTTTTAAAGTATGCAATTCCCAAATTATCAGAACACATAAAAATATATATAGGAATTATTTGCTAATTATTTGCTTTTTTTGCTGATCAAATCAGTTTTTTTGCTATATCTGTAAAAAAGCTACAAGAGGCTAGATAGCTTAATATAAGCTACCTAGCCAACTAAAAAAATACCTACACAAAATAAAATAAAAAAATTAACAATATATAAATTTTTGCTATTTTTTGCTACCATTTGCAAAAGAAAAAAAATCAAATTTTTAAATAATAAAATAGATATCAATATCTACAAGAGTAAAGTACATTAAAGAAATTAATTGCTGGCATGACTAAAGAATACCTACGTTTAATGAATTATTTACTCTTAAAATATGCAACTCCCAAATTATCAGAGCACATAAAAATATATATAGGAATTATTTGCTAATTATTTGCTTTTTTTTGCTGATCAAACCAATTTTTTTGCTATATCTGTGAAAAAGCTACAAAAGGCTAGATAGCTTAATATAAGCTACCTAGCCAACTAAAAAAAATACCTACACGAAATAAAATAAGAAAATTAACAATATATAAATTTTTTGCAATTTTTTTGCTACCATTTGCAAAAGAAAAAAATCAAATTTTTAAATAATAAAATAGATATCAATATCTACAAGAGTAAAGTACATTAAAGAAATTAATTGCTGGCACAACTATAGCGTTTACATTGTTTATGAATTATTTGCTCTTTAGATATACAGCTCCCGAATGTTCAAACAATAATAATAACATAAGTTGGCCTGAGACTACAAGAGTAAAGTGCTTTTAAAAATTTAATTGCTTCTATCATAATTTCATAATAATGTAGCTTGATTTATTTGCTCTTAAATTATGTAAATCCTGAATTTTTTGCTTACGAAATTAATATAAAAGACGACAAAAGGCCATTATTATCGTTTGAACATTTAGTTTCGCGAGCAAAAAATTCCGGAGTTGCATATCTAAAGCGCAAGTAATTCATAAAACATATGAATGATATAGTTATGCCAACAAATACTTTCTTTAATGTACTTTATTCTTGTAAATTCAAAGTGGGTATATGATATTTTGTCGTTTTTTATGTTAATTTCGCGAGCAAAAAATTCGGGAGTTGCATATTTTAAGAACAAATTATTCATAAACCGTAGGTATTCTTTAGTCATGCCAGCAATTAATTACTTTAATGTACTTTACTCTTGTAGATATTGATATTTATTTTATTATTTGAAAATTTAATTTTTTCTTTTGCAAATGGTAGAAAAAAATAGCAAAAAATTTATATATTGTTATTTTTTTTTTATTTTAGTTTGTGTAGGTATTTTTTTTAGTTGACTAGGCAGCTTAATATTAAGTTATCTAGCCACTTGTAACTGTTTTACAGATATAGCAAAAAAATTAGTTTTATCAGCAAAAAAAGCAAATAATTAGCAAATAATTCCTATATATTTTTTTATGTGTTATAATAATTTGGGAGTTGCATATTTTAAGAGTAAATAATTCATTAACGTAGGTATTCTTTAGTCATGCCAGCAATTAATTTCTTTAATGTACTTTACTCTTGTAGATATTGATATTTATTTTATTATTTGAAATTTTTTTCTTTTGCAAATGGTAGCAAAAAATTTATAAATTGTTAATTTTTTTATTTTATTTTGTGTAGGTATTTTTTTAGTTGGCTAGATAGCTTAATATTAAGTTATCTAGCCACTTGTAACTTTTTACAGATATAGCAAAAAATTTGGTTTTATCTGCAAAAAAGAAACAAATAATTAGCAAATAATTCCTATATATATTTTATGTGTTCTGATAATTTGGCTCAGACAGCTTAATAGACCTGAAGTTATAGTTAGGACCAAATATACTTGGGTATGATTCAAGCTTAAAAACCTTATGGACAAAATTGCTAAAAACATATGTCCCAACTTGGTGCAGTTATTTTAGCTTTTAGTTTAGCAATTCAGATTTTAAATTTAAAAGTTAGCAAGAGATGGTTTTGTATATTTATATTAAATGCATTTGTATAATAAATTAAACTTTGATACAATATCACAAGTATACTGGATGCCTTATTAAATTCAATCTTAAATAGGCTTATGCTTGAAATACCTTTCTTTTCAGACGCTTCTGAGATAAAGGAATCACATACGCAATACCACTTTCCAGAAGGAATCTGTTATAAGTGGATATTAAGCCAACAATAGAAACATTGTAGATTTAAACATTTTAATGTTGTCACACCTAAATGCGGGGGGTAAAATATAAGGCCCCGCTGATGGCTTACTAGGAGTGAATTGTAGCAACGCTGTGCTCGGACCGATGAAAGTGGCTCGAACTCGGAGAGATTAATTTGTTGCTTCCTGTTCCGCGGCTAGTCAAAGAGCACACAAGGGTCGTAGGAGTGCTACATAATAGAAAAGTAGATATGGGCGCCAGGGCTAGGTTCCGCCCAGGAAACAACTCAATCAAAAAGTCAACCACACCCAACCCGATTAGGAGGACTATGTAATCCAGGTTAGAATTCCCCGCAGTAATTATCTTAACAGCTCCTGATTTCCAAGTAATAAAAGCTTTGTGTCGTACACACTTGCACAATCTCTTTAATAATTATAAATAAAGTAACCAGCCAGATTCTAAGCAATATAAGATAATGTGAACCAGTGGCAATGTAATCATGACACTGAATAACTCAAGACAAAAGCCCCTAGGCTCGTATTAAAAATTTAAAATTGAGTGTTGTGAATATAAAATACCAAATATTTATATCCCACAATGTGCGCAAATTGTGTTCACAATTAGACTTAAAATAGCAATATTCTTTTATAATCTTTACATTTTTATCGATAGTTAATTGTCACATATAAATCCCTTCACCCTTAAATAATTATTCTCAGTTATGAAAAATTTAAGACCAACCAATATTTTATTCTAGTTAGAAATAAATAATTTAACTACTCCGCACCACAAGTAAACTATTTTCTAGGGCTACTCACGATCACCCCTTGGACATGAACCTGTACCGATGAATTGGATTCCGGAACAGCCGATCCAATATCCAACGTCAGCAGTACCAACTAGGGATTAAGCCTCTTCTTCAACTCTACTACCAATTCCAGAACCAAACGCAGAAAGACATTCACAAAACTCACGAATGCGCCAACAACTAATAATTCAGAACAACCTAAAAACCCTGCAATAATACAATTAACCACCTGTTAATTATAACCCCTCTTTACCTTCGTTAAAAAGGGTTCTTATACAATACCAATAAATTCTTGCTCTGTTGAAATATAGACAGAAATGCTAATATCTAAAGCATTAAATATTAGTACCATAAGGACAAAGTTTATTACTTACAAAAGATGGACGCTCACGCCAAACTATCTTTCCGATAAGCGGTCCGAACAGATGCAACAACTAGAAATATCCGTTCAGTAAATTTAGGTGTGCTTACCATTCATTTTCTACAAATCCTTTCAACGTAAGTTAGGGTAATTTCAACTCTGAAATCCTTTTAATTTAGTAAGCCACCAAGCGTGTTTTACGTGCGACCTAATGTTCTTCTGTTCGTAAATCAATAATTATGTCCGCGCAGCCTGCTATCATGTTAACAAACAAGTACTGATATCCCGACTCTTTATACAACACATCGATGCAATACTACGCCTTCAAACATTGAGATATAGTTTAAACAAAGGTTAAATTTCCTTAAAATAACTTTCTTCCTTTTGACAATACAGTGCGTTCCTCAACGTTACACCAATCAAATAAAATAAATTTCTTTATTACTAGTCATTTACAACTTTATATACAGAATTATATACAGAAATTGAATTAATTTTGTAGCGGTCATAGAGTGACTGTTACAATGTAACACATGTTAACATTGTTGCTATTTGCATTAGTTTAGCTGTGCACTGCTGTCACTAGACGGCAGCCGTCAGCTGTGCGATTAGTGGGTTTATTTAGAGTAGGAAAAAGTAGGTGCGAAGTGAGACGAAGCGCCTGTCTAATATAGGTTGTTCATGTATGCTCGAGTTAGCTTTTATGAGTAGTATATAGTGTGAGTTCTGGCGCCTCAGGTGGCGGTTATTAACCCCTAGTGACGTAATATTTCGGTTTCATTGGCTTTGTGAGTGACGTCAGCGGCCCCACGTGTATTGGGGTCCTTGATTTTTGTATTTCAACGCGGATTATTGGTCTTCGTGACGTCATCGGTCGGGTTCACTGACTTGGACGTACGACTTGAACGGTCGTAGTTTAATATGGGTCATTGTCTTTGTGTTCTGGTTATTGCCGTGTATGAGTTCGTTGACCTTTACTTTTCGCGAGTATTTTCGAGTGACTCAAGCTGCTGCAAGTCGGGTCGATGACCTGTTCGTGGTAAATACGTTGACCCTTGAATTTCTGCGTTTATGACAGATGAGTCGTCGCAGCGGGCACTGTTTGGTTCGAGTCGTTGGTCTTTGGGCGCTTTTAATAGATGATTCCTTGCATTTGACTTGCTTAGACCTTTGTTCGAGCAAGACGTATTACGAGCTCCTCGTGAATTATGTTAAATTAATTATTAGTCTATTTATCTTCGCGTAAATATATCGTTATTTTTAATAACAATAAATACTGTTTTAAAATGTTTTTTCTACGCCCGTCAGTAAACGTCAAAAATCGCACTGTCGACATACCTTGTAAGTGACACTTAACAATAACATGCACAGAAAACAAAATCCCATTTTTATGTAATTTTGTTTTTTGTTTACAGGTTATCCTCATTATTGGATTAAGCGGGGCTTACCGTAATTAAGAGCTTAGAAATATTAAATGGGAACACATTCAGGACACTGAAAATTCTTGATAATTGATATTCCAGATTCTAAAACTAAAACGATACGTTCATTTTTAGTACCAGAAACGTTTCACACATGTTAAAAGTACATGAATTTGAATCCTCCTGGAATGTAACATTCTTTATTTGTTAATTACAGAAATGGAAAATGCGTGAAACAGGTTGTGAGGATAAACACAATCGGTAGTACTCCAAGTATAATTGCTGAATATCTTCAGCTGCCGGAACCAACGCTATATACTGGCCATTGTTTTAGGAGATCGTCAGCCACTATATCAATTGATGCAGGAGGTGATATTTTAAATGCTATCATTAAAGCGACTTGGTGGTTGGCAATCTTCTGCAGTGGCAGAAGGTTATGTGAATCACTCTCTTAAAAATAAAAATGACAAGGCATTACGAATATCAGATACAATTACTAATTATAAATCTTCGTCTTCTGATGTACCACGCAGTAGTACTACAATTATAAATAACCGTTCATCACCATTAAATAATAAGGCACAAACGACTAACAATAATTGTTCAATTGTTATTAACAACTATTATAATAAAGTTTAAATAATTGCGATTTTCTTTATTTCATAGAAGAAAATGACTGGACGTAGAAAAAGTATAGTACGTTACAAGAGTTGTAAGTCACATATGCTGTATAGACAACGATACTTTCCGACGGACCTTGGGTCCCACGAAAGATATCATCAAATAGTCTTTATTTATCATCAGCCAAGATAACTCAATCAAAGAATATGATAGCCAATTGGCTACATTAAAATATACGCGAAGGAGAAAATTGCAGTCCTAACGCACCGAATTGGTAGGAGTCAAACAAATACAATCTAGTAACACTAACAGAATTGGAGCAACAGAATAAATTCTAGGAATAGAATTAGGGCACCAGTTGTAGTGATCCGTAGTGTTTCCCTAAGTCAATTCTCATTGGTTGATTATTATTGCAAATATTATATCGTACATTTCGATATATGAAGGTATGTGTTAAAATAGCTCAGTAACCACTTGCAGGTTCTTGAACCTATTTTGTGACGTCAGAATTCACATTATAAGGGGAGCATATATAGGGACGATCGATATAGGCTACGAAGCTAAAGGATTTTGTTTTCAGTGTTTTAAAATGGAAGGTCGAAAAGCTTCACTTGGCGGTTTTATTAAAGGAAATGTTTTACAAGTTTATAATGTAGCTGCTATTTAGAGTAATCTAACCGGTATTTAATGACTTTTGTGCTTTATGGGTATTTTTCTGTGAACTAACAGGACAATATAATGAATTTTTAGCTTGAGGAATGGGTTGAATGTGCAAACAAGGGAACAGAGAGAGATGGTTAGGAAGAATGAGTATAAGTATGATTGACGATGATTGAAGTGTAACGATCCTTGACTACGGGGATACTGACAGTAAAGGATGGTAAATTTGGTGTTTTATGTTAGAAAGAAAGGGGGATAATGCTTATTACGGATATAAAATTGTGGAGTGGGTATATAATAAGAGAGAGCAGATTTGAGTGCGCATATAGAAGGGAGACAGATAGTACATGTTGCTTAAGGGGGCATAATTTTTTGAAACGTTAACCGTGTCAGTGGGAATAAATATACACTAGATTTGAAAGTGGGGTACGTGCGTTTGTTATGTTAAGTGATTTTCAAAGAAGTGAGGTTCGGTTGGAAACGAATTTACAAAGAATTATTGGCGTGAGCTTGTTTGTATAGAAAAACTTCGTGGAATTTTGTGGACGTTGGTTTGTGTGTTTTCGGAAAACAAATGATCGTTGAAGTTGTTGTTGGAGTTTTGAGAAAGCGTAGATGGTTGGAAGTTTTACAAAGAACCAAGTGTCTGTATCGACGAATTTGCAGAAACGAACAAGCTTAGAGGGGCGCAAGCACAAGATATAAACCCGAACAGAAAGTGTTGATGCTCTCTTAGTTTTGAACCAGCTTACAGCTTATTTGTCAACAAGCAGTCTTAGTATTCGGGTCAAGTTGTAGTATACAACCGATATATGTCGTTGTAGAGTTTTGACAAGCTGACAGCTAAGTAATTATAAATACGTTTAAAATGTGCAGTAAGCTTGAGTAATGTAGGTACTGGCTACTTGATTTTTTTGTATGGAGGATGCACGTATGCACGTAAAATGGAGTAGAGGTTGATGGTTGGACGATTTGGTTGTTTACCTACAATCAACGGGAGCAGTAGCAGAATGTGTGGAGTTTGGATGTACTTTCAAAATAGCAGATGAAAGAATTTTATGGTAATGTAGAAGCAGCCTGCAGTTACGGTTAGTGCAAATCAGTAGTGTCACGGTATGCAGCAGTCTTCGAAGGAAAGATAGCAGGTCCATGTGCAATGATTTAGACGATGATTGAAGTGTAACGATTCTTGACTACGGGGATAATGTTTCAGTTAATCGAATATGCCGCATAAATACGTAAAAAGGGAAATCGTGAGGTTTTGCCTCAAAACCTTATAGATGATGCCATAATTGAGGTTAAAAGTGGTAAAGGCCAACAGCCCGTAAATATGGAATTTCCAAGAGCACATTGTCCAGGTTGTCAAAAACCAGTGTTTTTAAAAGAATTAACTAACCAACCAAACATTCCAGTAAGCAAGTTTTTACAAAGACCCAAGGAACTATGTTAGCAGACTATTACATTCTGGCATCAAAAATTCACTATGGATTAAACAGAAAGGCAGCTCTAAAATTTGCATACAACTTTGCAAAATGCAACTAGAGTGATTACCGAAACGCAAAAAAAATGAAATTGAGGAACAACAAGCAGCCAGGAACAGAAAAAAGAAAATTGAAAACCAAAAACGCACTACAAGAAAATTAATATCAGGATCAAACGAAGAAACGAAAGTTATGGAGAGTTCTTTATCAGAGGATGAAAATTTGAACGAAAAAGTCATTTCCAAAGATAGCAGCTCAAATGTAGATTTTATTAGTGATGAACAGGAGGTTTTGCCTGAAATTAATGTAAAAGACAGAAAATATTCGCCAGGAGAATAGGTATCTTCTAGTAAAGTTAAAAGTAGAAGGAAAAAAAGAAAATTTTGTTCATTATATTGCTAACATTTTGAACTTCACAAGTTCTCCTTTCATATTTAAAGTAACCTATCTGCGCAAAAGTTCCAAAACAAATGAATTCTCTTTTCCTTTTGAAAGAGACACAGATGACATATCAATGGAGTAAATCGATGAAAAGTCGAATGAATTTATTTCCAGAGGTTTAAGTAAAAGTTGAGAGGCGTAAAATGTCAGTAATACTCAACAAGGCCCAATCACACGGGCCCACATATACACATTAACAGTTTCCAACCAGTGTTACAAAATATTTTACAAAGGTTAGCCGACTTCCTATTATTTGCAAAAAGTTTCCACTACAGGTACATTGACAAGACAACTTGAATCGCGGAAATGAACTTATGGTATGATATCGCATGGTTAAAAGGCGCTGGTTATTGAATAGACTATTTCCAACATAGTCATACATGCAAACGCGAAGGCACGAGAGGGTTTGTCATACCAGAGGTTCAATTTAATTGCACCACAATAATTATCACAAACGTTTAATACTAGTTAATTATATAGGAACATCAGCTAGATAACCGGATAAACACACAATAAACATATACATAATAAAATTTAAACCAAGATGTGAGCGATGCAGTTGTGAATGTGGTTAATATGCTGAAATAAAACAATTTCACATAATAAAAATGTCAAAGTGAGCCACAAATATAAGATAGGAATATAATATGGTTCATATTCAAACTTTAATAATAATTTGGTTTAATATCTAAGGAATGATGTCGGTACTTTTCATTAATTGTCTTAAAATCCCAGTGGCGCGAACACATCAGGGAAAGAAAATATTGTAATTGAAAGTTCCTTCGATAGCGAACCACCCTTATATTTACGCCAAACAATAATGTAAATATGAACAGAAAATAAAAACGTAAGAATTCTTATCACTAAGCACTCACCATAATGGTAGTAGCTTCAGTCGAATCTTGTAACGTAGACTTGTGCACTTTGTGAGGACATTGGGAAAAGAGGAATGGAAAGAAGTGAATGGTTTTTAATGAACACTACCGCGTTTCGCTGTATTAAAGGTGAGTCGCCCAATAGCTATCACTTCACTTGTTGGACTGTCCTATCCCAGTTTGCTGTTCACTTGGCGCGAATGCGATAACAACAATACTGGTTTAGCATAAACTAAATGTGATATTGACACTGCCTAATAGTGTCGAATAGTAATAAATGAAATAATAAATTAAAGCAAATATTTAAACAAAATAACTACGTAAACGTTGCTGTAACACACAGTAATGGTATATTTACTATTGATTCTGCAATAAGTGGGATACAATTGGAGATCCAACTTTTAATTTGATACTAAATAAGCATTAATTCAAATAAATAAATATTACTTGTAGGTTGTTAAACTAAACAACCTTCTTTTATATATAAAACATGTTCAATAAAATCGTAAATCCATATGAAAATTAAATGTTATACATCATAAGTAAAACAGCCGGCAACGTAGCATTGTATACATCAATTCCAAAAATGCAACAGGTAATCATGAAAATATTTCCTTCAATGTTTACATAAATAACAGCTTTACAATAAGTACCAACGTCACCTTCAAAACAGGGCTAGAATTACTAGATGTAATCAGATTACCCTAAATAGCAACTACATTATAATCTTATAAAACATTACCTTTAATAAAACAGCCAATTGAAGCTTTTCGACCTTCCATTTTAAAATGCTCAAAACAAAGTCCTTTAACCTCGTCTTAAACTAGTTCGATCGTCCCTACATATGCGCCTCTTAAAACGTGAATTCTGACGTCACACAATGCGTTCAAAAACCTAAAAGTCGTTACTGAGCTATTCAACAAATACCTTCAAATATCGATATGTACACTATAATAATATTTACAATAATTATCAACCCATGAGAATTGACTTAGGGAAAAGTTATGGATCACTACAACTGGCGCCCTATTTCTATTCCTAGACTCGATTCTGTTGCTCCAATTCTGTTAGTGTTACTAGATTCTATTTCTTTTGCTCCTACCGATTCGGTGCGTTTGGATTGTAATTCCTTCCATCACGTATATTTTAATGTAGTCAGTTGGCTGTAATATACTTTGATTGAGTTATCTTGGCTGATCATAAATGAAGACTATTTGATGATATCTTGCGTAGGACGCAAGGTCTGTCGGAAAGTATCGTTGACTGTATAGCATGTTTGACTTTCATGTTCCGTCTGTATGCTTCTTTACCCGATTATATGCAATTAGATATTGTGATTGGTAACCTTGCTCCATTCTATGCAATCCATTTGCTTACTGTCTGCTCCTTACAAGAATTAGAGAACAAATGTCTGAAGTTGGAGCTGGGAAAGATTCAGGCCGATAATTACGTACTCCTAGTCAAGACCAATACACTTTTACTGCTTAACCGGATTTTGCTTGCAAATCTGCTACGATTGAGAATAATACTTTTACTGACCTAACTGTTAGAATTCCTCTTATGCTTGTGGTAGATCAAATACTTCCTCTGTAATTTCTACTGTTCCTATTCCTGCGTCTACTTCGACCTGTAAGATCACATACTGTAATTGCAATCAACCTGGTAATGTATCGCCACGCTGTAATCGTCCTCAAGTACTTCATTGCTATAGTTGCGGACACAAGGGAGTTACTCGACGCATTTCTCCGATCTGTCATCCTACTACTAATGGCAACCACGCTTCTTGTGCTTCTATTTCTATGTTCTCTTCTGTACTTCATCCCGGTCATCCTACTACTACCAAGACTTGCAATTCTTTGATAAATATGTCTTTGAACCATACTCCGAATTCTGTCATTCGTTGTAGTAACCGAATTTCTTCTGTCCTTAGTGATGTGAATAACGATCAAATTGATCCTGCGTATTCACTTCCACCTCAGACTGTGCCTCCTCTCTGAATTGAGCCCATACTTCAAATTAGTGACTTACAGGTAGCAACTCAAAGGTTTGTTCCTGCTTTCTTAAATGATTCTACCAAAGAAATTTCTGTTGTATCTCCAATAACAGATGTAGCTGAGGTGACGATAACTTTTAATACGGATAGAGAAGGTCCTGTTGAAGTTAGTAAACCCGTATCTTTGATGCCTGTTGCTGTTGTTGTCTAAGTTTCACTTGATCCTGCCCCCTATGATGAAGTTTTTCTTGATTTTGCTCCTTTCTTTAACGTTGGTGAAATTTTTCTTTATTCTGCTCCTTTATCTAACGTGGATATTCTGACAGCCGATGCTGTTCCCTTTACTGACGTTGCCTATCAGACGACCAATACTAAAAGCAAACGGCTTTCTTTCATAATGTGTACTAAATTTTCTAAATTACCTCCACCATTTCCACCATTACCTCAACCGTGTGCTACAACTACTACACCCCTTGATAATCCTGTTTTGGCAAAAACCGCCTGACCAATACTACCCCTTGCTCCAGTATCTTAACCAGCAAATCGTCCAACAAAAGAAATAATAAGCAGAAAATATTCTATGCTGATTCAGAACCTGAAGATGTCGGTGGCGAAATGCTCCACCAAAGGTTATTCTTATGCCTGTGTAGTGGCTTACTATTTCACTAAATACCCTCTATTCCTTCCTTTGCGCAAGGCGACTGCACAATCCGTTGTTAAAATCCTAAAACAACGAGTCTTCTTACTTTTTGGCGTTCCACAATATCTGATCACCGACAACGTGTCACAATTCCATGGTCGTCAACTCACTTCTTTATGTGCCCGTTATCACACTAAAATCCTTTTGATTGCTCATTACCGTTCTCAAACTAATCCTGCAGAACGCAGAAACCATGTCCTTAAAACTGTGTTTGCTTCCTATATCCTTGATGACCAACGCCATTGGGATGTTAAACTTCCTAGAATTTCTTGTGCTATCCGTACCTCCAAACACGACATTATTGGTTGTATTCCTTTTTTTGCTTTATTTTGTCGTGGACATATCCCCTCCGGCGATTATTGCGGGCAATTGTCCAAGATAAACGTCATGTACATTTCTGATCCTGAACATCCTTCTCCTGATCCAGATCATTTCAAAAGTATCCTTTCCCATATTATCAAAAAATTTTCCGCTGTGTACGGAAAGACTAATAATAGGTATAATTTCCGTTGTCGTCCTGTTTCATATTAACTAGGTGATTCTGTTCGGCACCATAATTTTGCTCTGTTCAACGTTTCACGTCATTTTATCACCAAGCTCGCTCCTACATTTCTTGGTCCTTTCCCCATCACTAAAGTTGTTTCTTCTTGGACATACAAACTCACTTATTTTTTCGGTCTCAAAGGCAATTGGCATGCCAAAGATCTTCAACCCGCATATCCTGACGATCCTAATGTCCCCAATAATGCTTTGCTCTATTTCTGGCGACGCAGACGCCATAAACTCTGTTCTAATTTGCAAGTAAGATGATCGATAGAGCTGCAATGGGCAGACCGCGTAAAAGGTAGTTGGATGCAGTTGAGGAGAGCACAACAAGTGAGAAGTCTGATGAATAAGGAAGCATGCCAAAAGCAATGTATGAAGGTTGCAGTGGTAAAAGAAAAGTGTACGGACCGTGCAATGTGGACAATGATTGTGAATGATGCTGGGAGTAAAAGTTGTGTAGTAGTCTAGAACTTTACTCTGCAATTTTCCCGTGAAACATGTGCTAGGTTTGGTTTCCCTGAAAGGGAATATCGTGATTGGTGATTGATTGATTAATTGATCATTATTCAGAATCCACCCAATCAGTGGATCCATAACCAGTTACCTATATAAAATAATACTTACCACATTCATACAAACTACTCTGACAACTTAAAACGAAAATCGTCAGCACTATCATCGTCAGATAAATCCGAGGATAACCCAAAATCTGAATTATTACTAATACAGGGTGACTTACGGGAAACGGATGTTTTTGAAATGGCTAGTGCATGCCTTCGGTAGGCGGTGGGCCGACGAAGGGTAGGTCATTCATTCGAGTGCCGCGTACCATTTCAGTTGCAATGGAGCAGTAGACGACGCAGCATCGAGTTTTTTTTGTACAATACGTTTATTCAAAATGGTGAGTCTGTTATAACCACACAACGGATCTTTCGTCGCCACTTCAATATCGGTCGGAACGGCATAGTTCCAGGTCGAAACACGTTGTTAAGGTGGGTTGAGGCATTTAGAACAACGGGGACAATATCAAAGAAAAAGCCACCAGGTCCTGCAAAAACAGCAAGGACGCCTGAAAACTTCGCCAGTGTGAGTGCGGCAATAATCAAGAGTCCGGGTCGATCTGTACGCCAACATGCACGAGAACTAAACATGAGCCGTAATTCTGTGAGGAAGATTTTACGACTTGGTATTTGAAATTTCATGAACAGAGAAAACAATTCGCAGTGCGTTTGCAAGTGATGTTTAATGAGAACCGTAATGCAATACTGTTAGTGAGCGACGAAGTCCATTTTCATTTGAACGGTTCGGTAAACAAACTAAACTTTCGTTACTAGGCTACTGAAAATCTCTGTAACATTCATGAAAAACCTCTCCACTCTCCGAAAGTTACAGTTTGGTGAGCGGTATCCAAGTGTGGAGTTATAAGGCCGTATTTTTTCGAAGAAAATGGCGTGACGGTGACAATGACATCACAACGCTATGTTCACATGTTGAATACATTTCGCAGACCAGACCTTCAGATGCGAGGATTCAACATGAATGATGTTTATTTCCAACAAAATGGCGCCACAGCGCACATTGCTCGCACATCGATGGAAGTTGTGAGAAACATGTTTCGCGGCAAGCTGATTTCACGTTTTGGTGACGTACCGTAGCCGCCAAGGTCACCGGACTTGTCCTACTGCGATAACTTCTTGTGGGGGGTATTTGAAAGAACGTGTTATGCTCACAAACGCCGTAATTTAATAGACTTGAAAGACGCAAATACAGAAGAGGTGAATTTGATTGATCAAGACTTGTTGACCTGAGTTTCGAATGATTTTCTACAGAGGCTGGAAACCTATATTGAATCAGATGGCCACCACAAGACTGTGTAATTTTTAAAAAATAACATTTTCATGAAATGGCGTGTAATAATCTTTATTTGTGTAACATTAAAATAATATTATCTTGCACATTAATTTTGTGCCGCTCATTTGAAAAACATCCGTTTCCCATAAGTCACCCTGTATTAACGAGTATCTAATTTATCTACACATTATTTGTGGACTGCTTCAAATTTTTAAATAAAACTCCTGCAGTGCCGTGATTTAAATAACACGTCGTTTATGGGATGCAAAACAATGAGCATGTCGTTTTATTCAATATTAAACTTTTTTTCTTATTGTTTATTGCCACAAAAAAACACTCAAATTTTCTCTGACAATCATTCGATGTTACATAATTTGAGCTAAAGGCAGAAAAGCAAGTCTTCATATGTGTAGTTGTGGTTCATGTTGTATAAAAAGCAAGTGGCTTCCTATAATTATTCCAATAGAATTCGTAAAGTAGTTTCAAATGCTTCACTAGCGTATTTGTAAACTTAAGCTCGTCTGTTTACTCTAAAAACCATGTGGGAGATTATACATAATTCAATTCTATGAATCAACCACAAGGACATTTATTCAAATGGCTGCTACGTTGATAATTAGTTAGCTATTGTTGAAGTTTTAAGTATACGTTAAGTTAAATTAATATGTACGTAACTACGGAAAAAAGTATTTAAAATTAAGTCAAATTAATTCTTCGTGTTTAGCTCTTATAGCAAGCTCCTGTGAACAACACGATCGATAACTAATGTTGGAAGTAAAAAGTGTCTAGTAGAATTTATCGTTTAGTAAGAGATGATGTCTGGAAATGTCAGAAAATGCCTGTATAAACATTGAACCAACTCGCCGCCAAAAGTAGAGTATTATTGGAATACGCTACTTGTATAGACATGAATTTATGTGTTTATTGTACATTACCAATAATCGATCTCTTAAGAAGTGTGTACTCACCCTCAATCACTCTCCGTAGAAATGTTATTTGCACAGCAGATAAGTAACTTACCAATATATAGCACGGCCACATGCTAAGGAGCATTTGCTATCATATAATTTATGTAATTATTGTTCCTTCTAAAGGTTTCATCAAAGTTCGATGTGCTCACTTACTAACGAACAGCCAAACGCATTCTTTTTATGTGCTTATTCTGTATGTTGTAAAAGCAAGTAAGAATTCATATGCGCTTACATTTTAAGGAATATCTATTCGTATGCAATTTTAGTGATTATACCGTATCATAGAAATCCTTTACTTTTACTTATACTGTCATACTACCGAAAATGAATTTGTGTGATTATACCGAATCTCAGAAAAGTACTTTAACATACACAGTTGCACAGTAACTAAGTTCATTTGTACCCAATTTATGTAATTATGCCACATCGCATCACTGAAAAGTTATTTACAAAGGGATATGATGCCGCATACTAACGAACGCCCATTTATCTGCAATTTGTGTGATTATACTGCATCTCGCAAGGATACTTTAAAAAGTCATATACAGTCGCACATTAACAAACGTTCCGTCGAGTAGAATTTATGTAATTATGCCGCATCACAGAAAGGTAATTTACAAACACATATGAAGTCGCACACTAAAAAAGGCCATTTCGTTTGTAACTTATGTAATTATACCACATACGATAGAAGTAATTTACGAAGCCATATGAAGATACATACCAACGAACGTTCATTTACATGCAATTTTTGTAATTATGCCGCATCACAGAAAGGTAATTTACAAACACATATGAAGTCGCACACTAAAGAAGGCCTTTTTGCTTGTAATTTATGTAATTATGCCACATACGATAGAAGTAATTTACGAAGCCATCTGAAGACACATTCTAACGAACGTCCATTTGTATGCAATTTTTGTAATTATGCCGCATCACAGAAAGGTAATTTACAAACACATATGAAGTCGCACACTAAAGAAGGCATATTCGCATGCAATTTATGTAATTATACCGCATCAATAAAAAATAGTTGACACATACATCTGAAGTCGCATACTAACGAACGTCCATTCTCATGCAATTTGTGTAATTATGCCACATCACACAAAGGTAATTTAAAAGTACATATGAAATCGCACACTAACGAACGGCCATTCGCTTGCAATTTATGTAATTATTGCACATTACATAATAGTAGTTTAAAAATGCATATGAAGTCGCACACAAACGAACGTCCATTCACCTGCAATTTATGTAATTATGCCGCATCACTTAAAGGTAATTTAAAAATACATATTAAGTCGCACATTAACGAACGTCCATTCGCATGCAATTTGTGTAATTATACCGCATCAAGAAAAGGTAATTTACAAAGGCATATGAAGTCGCATACTAACGAACGTCCATTTGCATGCAACTTATGTAATTATGCTGCTTCACATATAAATAGTTTAAAAATTCATATGAAGTCACACACTAACGAACGTCCATTCGCATGCAATTTATGTAATTATGCTGCATCACATAAAAGTAGTTTAAAAATACATATTAAGTCGCACACTAACGAACATCCATTTGCATGCACTTTATGTAATTATGCAGCATTACATAAAAATAGTTTAAAAATACATATGAATTCACACACTAACGAACGTCCATTCGTATGCAATTTATGTAAGTATGCCGTATCACATAAAAATAGTTTAAAAAAACACATGAAATCACACACTAACGAACGTCCATTCGCATGTAATTTGTGTAATTATACCTCATCAAGGAAAGGTAATTTACAAAGGCATATGAAGTCGCACACTAACGAGCGTCCATTCGCATGCAATTTATGTAATTATTTCGAATCACATAAAAATAGATTAAAAATATACATTAAGTCACACACTAACGAACGTCCGTTCGCATGCAATTTGTGTAGTTTCACCGCATCAAGGAAAGGTAATTTACAAGGGCATATGAAGTCGCACAACAACGAACGTCCATTCGCATGCAATAATTGTGATTATTCTGCAAGATACAAAAACCTTTTACAGAAACATGTGCAGTCCCATATTGATGAACGGCCATTTGTTCGAAATATTTGACTTTTCCGTATCGGAAGAAAATAATCTAGAAAGCGCATGTGTTATCCGTCACCAACGATGATGATGTGCATGCCTTTTATGTAATTAGGTTGCAATAAAAAAGTTCAGGAAAACGCATATGAACGCATATTAAGAAATGTCCATTTACATACAGTGCACTTGCATACAAAGGAACTCCTGTTTTCAAAAATGTATTCCTATAATCACGTCAATTTGTGTGCTTTAATAAATTACTAGAAAAGAAACTTAATTCGGGCTTTCGTTTATTTGTTAGTTGTTTATTCGCTAAATTTGGAAGAAGATTCAAATTTAGTATGTGCACATATGAACAACCGTGAGTATTTAGTTAGATTTTTATATATTACTTTATTTATATACGGAGCAATTGAGTAGAGGAAGACGTTATTAAAAATTGATCGATAACTTCAAATTTTACAAACGATGAAAAATGTATATTATCTCTGCTTGCGCCAAGTACAAAGACATCTGGAAAATAAAAAATTGGATTAGCTTACCTCAAGAGAAAAAGCTACAGGACGGCATTTACAGAGGAGCTGAATATTTAAAATGTTTTTTAGAAATAACAAAATTAAGTACGGAAAATCGCTGCTGCTAAACAAGATTATATCAATTTATCAATAGCAATTATTAAAGTAAGATAAACAAAAAGTAATTTTTAAATATGAAACTAGACTTTAAACTAGGTTTAAATTATTAAACCCCCAAAATTGACAGTTTAATTTAATCTCTCATTAGATGGATTTAATCTCAGTTTACAGAACGGTGCAAAGCAATTCTTGACTTTTAATAGTTTAGCATTAAACATTGTTTAAGATGTACGGGACAAACGGACATAACTACAATAAATATTGAATAATTGAACAATTCTCTCAAGGTGAAAACAAACTTGTATTAAAATAGGGTACGTAGTGTTAATAGAGAAAATATGCAGACTACGAAATTGAACGTATAAACTACAACACAATTTCCAATATCTAATTAAAAGTTAAACGGCCTACAAGTGAGCAATGTATCGTACAACTTGAAGTACGATCGCAATAGTTTCGATGGTTTCAACGATAATTATAGGATCGTAGGGTTGTGGTACAACCTGTGATGCGAAGCGCAGTGCCAACCGTTCGCAAAATTTAACGTACGACCAGCTTACAGAAAAAGGTTCAACGTGTGGAGCCTGCAACGACCGTTGTGAAGAGATTTTATTACATTTTAAGATTATTATTGACATTTGATGGTTTAGAACAATAATAATGATCACAGTCTCAAAATAAAAATTGTTGGGAATCGTTTATACAAATGTATAGAGAACTTAAGTGTCAGGACTTAAAATCGAAAGATAACGCCTATGAAATAAACGAAATGTCACCTAAAAAGGCTGTTCTGTTACTTGTGACGAGTAGCGGCTGGTGTATAGGTTCACATGTTCACGTGAACACCCTAATTTTAAACATATCTATTCTTCTTTGTTATCAAAATGTAATTTTTGCTAGTTACAATATAACGTGCTATAGAAAAGTAGGAAAACGCTGCCGTCAATCTAACCATAACGTTCACCTACAAGTAGCTTCTGAGTTTACAAAAGATCTGCGAACGCGCGTTTCAAATCCTTAATTCTGACCGTCGCCTTGCGAGTGTAGGATTGGTTGAGAAATAGCACGCGATTTTATTTAAGGAGGGTTCACAAATATTTCGTGAACTTCAGCTTGTCATTCGTGTTTGGATTTGGACGGAACGCATGTAACTGTTTTCGTATGTGTCGCTGCTATTTAGTTAGTCTCTGTTTGCTCGTTTTGATTTTTTAGTGTGTAATTAATTCACCTAAATCGTACGGTAACTATCTTTTTCAATTAATCTTTTTTACCGTTAATATTTATTAAGACAAAGGTAAAGAGTGAAGGTTTAAATTATATAATGAATTCAGGTAAGAATATTTTGAATAAAAAGTTATCCTATGAAGAAAAATTAGAAATAATGAAACTTTGTCCACATCAACCAGATTTAATAATTGAAAATCGAACAAAAACTGAAAAGTTTGTTGTTTATTTGTGGCATAAATTAGTAACCCATTTTGCTTTGACAACGAAAATTAATTCCGTAAATTTAGAATAACCCTGTCTGTTGTTAATTCATTATCCGGTTGTATAAATTCGTTTTCTATGATTAAATCCTAGAGCCTAATTACTAATGAATATCATTTTTAAAAACTCATCAACGGAAAGTTTATGTTAAAATTAAATCGGTGATAACGGGTTCTGGGTATCAGATAATTACTTCTTATGTGTTTTCCATTGACAGAATTCGTCGAATAAAAACTGCATATTATTTTAATAAACCCAGGTTTTCCAGTGTTAACTCGGAATAACAGTGTTATTTTGAGCTTTGGTCGTTAGTAAAGCGAAATGAATATTCACTTTCTGTTCGAATAGCAACACGAAAACATCTGTTCTGTTTTACTTCGTTCCGTTTTTCGTTATACAAATTTTATGCACGCCTAACCGCGTGGTAAGTATTTAGGGTTTTTATAAAACGGTGCTTTTCGGTTTCAATAAATTAATCTATTGTTCGTAATTATTCTAGCTTCCTGCGGAGGACAGGCTAGTCCCTTGAGTTGCCGCTTTATGTTGTGATGGGAGAACACCCCCAAGGCGGGAGCACGTGCCCCTCTGCTTCGTCCCGTCCTTAGACGGTAGGGATCAGTCCGACGGCGTCAACTCGAGGGTGAGTGTTTATGAACTAATTACCCCATTTGATAACTACGCTTGTACTGCCAATGTGACATAAATCATTTTATGTTTATAACCATTTAGAGCTGTGGTTTTTAGGGTTGCGTTTGGGTTATTTTGTTACTAAATAATATAGGGTTGTGACCTAAAAATGGCAGCTCACCACAAGATACCGAAACATTAAGTAAGGTACTACTATCGGAGTTAGAGGTTCATTTACGCGATAAAAAAAAATTAATTGGACAGTGTCACGATGGAGCAGCAGTTATGGGTGGTGGTTCAAGCGGGGTTCAATGCCGAATCGTATTGGTTTATCCAAGAGCACATTTTATTCACTGTTTCGCTCATCAATTCAATTTAGTTTAACAAAAAGCCTCATCAGTAAATCGTTCCGCTAGAATTTTTTTTTAAACCTTACGGGTTTTCTAGCTTTTTTCCAGATCCACACAAAGGACGAAATTTTTGAACGCAATATGCAAAAAAAGAATATTGTCTCTTGCTACAACACGTTGGGTACATAAAATTAGATTAGTTCAAACTCTTCATACGAACAAAAATGTTTGGAAGTAATCCAGGATTTAGAACGTGTAGATGACAAAACTAGAAGGGAATGTTATAGACTACTGGCATGTTTAAGCGACGGCGAATTTTCATTTTGGCTTGACTTCTACAGTAAGATATTGCCTCATGCGGATATTCTATTTAAAAAACTTCAGCAAAAAAAGTTTGATCCGATTAAATTAAAAAAGTATGTTGCAGAATTTTTGAATAATATCCAAGGTGTTCGAGATAACAACACATATATTACTAGCGCATCTTATGAATCAGTTTCTAAGAAGAAAAGACGCAAGGTATCTAATATAGGGGCGGATGCTAAAGAAATATGTGACACAATAGTGGGTCATATAAAAGCTCGAATTTCATATTCCGATCACCTAATTGCAGCAACAGTCCCGGAGCCTGATTTTTTTCCCACAATATCAAGAACTTTTGCCTGTAGAGCAGCTTGCAGCGGTCATAGAAACGTAGCCGTCTTTAACTAAAAACATGTTAGAGGTACTGTGTACCTGTCAGGATTTGCAGAATGCTACTGGAGTTGGACCAATATTGCAGTTTCTCATAGAAAATGAACTGGATATAGACACTTTTCCCCAGTTATGTGAATTGCTAAAAGTGTTGGTAACAATTCCGTATCCCTCCTGTTTGGGACTTGGCGTCCATATACCCACTTGGCCAGGAGGTACTAAGAATACCTAACCAGTAAGTTTTTTTTGTCTGCGTTATCCTTACCCCACCAGATACCGTAACAGGGAAAATGAATAGAATAGATGTGTTGGTTTAGGTTGGAAATTATGTTGGCGTCGGAAGGTTCTGAAGGGGTGGATACTACGGATAGAGAGGTCTGATAGGTATGGTCGCAGGTTTTGTTTTACCATATTGAAAAGCTGGAATGAGGTCGCTTCGGTGGATGTAGGCTTTAAGGTGGTTACTTTAGGGGATGGTTTGGTAGGTGGTGCGTGTTGGGAGGTGGTTATGGAAGAAACATCAGCGTATGTGGGCGGTAAATATGTGAGCGGTCGTTGTGTTGAAGTCTTGATGTTTTTTTCTAACTGGTGGAGTCCAGCCTTGTATATCTTGCTGTCCTGGGAGATAGCGGGTGCCATTAGAGCGATGTCTTCTATTCTCTGTAGGATATACAGAGCACTATTTCGGTTTATCTTATTGCCGTTCCTGAAAACATTTTCCGTTAAATCTTTTAATCGCTGTTATATTTTCTATGTGTATTGTTTCCAATTTTGAACGATTATTTTTGTGGCGCGTTTACAGTTATTCATTTCCCATTCTTTTCTATTCTACTTACAGTGCACGGACTGTTTTAATCTAAGATACCTTGATTCAAAACTAACGTTTTGATTGGTGAATTGACATGTCATACAACGCCATCCATTTTAAAGGAAAGTAGTATGAATACTTTAAAGGATAGTTAGTAATAGAGTTGTAAAATATTACTACAAATTTATACAACCGGTACTCTAATGTACCGCCGGGATAATGCAACACTCTTAAAATATACGTGGCTGGTATACAATGGATTAACTTAGTACGAAATCTTGATAGTTAAACGGAACTTGAATATATGTAGAACCAAATAACGATAATTATATCTATGAACTAATAATAAAGAGAAAAAACAAACAATTAATTGTGCATTATTACACGGTAATGGACATATTTTGATCATGGGCTTTTCAAATTCCCTCGCGAAGTTTTTACAGTGGCTACACGAGGTACACCATCGCTTCCGAAATGAAGTTCTATTATTCAAGCGAGTCTCCAATGTAAAGGAGAAACATTCTCTTCTATAATGACTACTAACGTGCCAATGCTAATGCTATCGAGACCCTTAGACTTATGCCACTGACCACGTTGGACAATTGGTGCAGATACTTCCCATGCCATCGAGTCCAAAAACCTTGATACATAGCCTGAACCAATTGCCAACGAGGCAAACGAGAAAGTTTCAAATGAGATAAGTCTAGATCTGGGGGCGCTGTCAGGGGGGGAGCAAAGATAAAGAATCACCGGGTGTCAGCGACAAAACACCATTGCCATCCAAGCTCAAGCTGCACAAGGGTCATGAATTTAATAATCCCACGATCTGTGTCATTAAACTATAAAACTCTACAAAGGTGAACATTTGATTTCTGATGACGCGAAATAAGTACGTCTTAACTGATTTTACGGCAATCAATTTTAGAAGGAATGGCCAACTGTAACATCAATTTAGATCATCTATGTGGTCAAGGATATGATGGTGTTGGCGCGATGAGCCGTATCTATAATGATGCACAATCTTATATACAGAGTCAGTACCTAAAAGCATTGTATGTTCATTGTGCATCGCACAATTTAAATCTGACTGTCTCAAACGCTTGTGAAGTTTTAGCTATCAGGAACTGTTTTGGCAAAGTTAAAGATATATGAATTTTTTAACACCCCCAAAGAGACAGGAGATTTTTAAAACAGCATATTGACAAATCTACGATTGAAAATAATACGAAAACAAAACTTAAGGACTTATGTCCAACTCGTTGGATCGATTGCCATAATGCTGTTTTTGTTGTGGTGTGGTTTCTTGATCCTGTTGTGCAGTCTCTCATTGAAATTCAACAGTGGAGGGATCTCGACAATTCATCAAATGCCAAAATTTTGTTCCATGTAGTGCTGCAATCAGACTTGTTATACCCCTGTTATCGGCAGAGAAACCTCTTAGCTACAGCTTGCCTTTATGCAAGAAATTGCAAAAAGAACAAATTGACTTGTCTTCACCAATTGGTTTAGTAATCACTTTAACTACTGTTATTAAAAATATTAGACAGAATGCCGAGGAAAAGTTAGTCAAATATTTGAAACGAGTTTTAAAGATGGTGGATAAATAAATAGAGACTGTAGAAGTTCTTAGAACAACTCAGCGGCAAGTTCATAGACCAAACGGTTTACAGGAACAGATATGTCTGCTAATGATTACTACAGAGTTTCAGTTTTTATTTCTTGGATTGACTCTTTCCATAGTTCCTTGCAAAATAGGTTTTTAAAACACGAAGATGTTTTGAAAAGCTTTGACTGTTTGCTGCCGAAAATACCAAACCCCGACAAACAGGATATGAAAGACATCATTATTTAGAAAATGTTTTAAGTAAATGGTGTTTGTTAGCTGAACAAGGATTGTGGTATGCACACTGGAACTCACAAAAGATTTTTCTATCCCGAAAAGCGCTATTGAAAAGTTAATACTTTGCGAAGAAAGTTCATTTCCAAACGTGCATAAATTACTCAAAGTGTTTGCTACTCTTCCCGTATGAACCAGTTCCGCAGAGAAGTCTTTTTCTACACTAAGACGGATAAAATCATACTTACGGAACACAATGAGTGAAAACATCCTTAATGGTGTAGCAGCTTTGAACATACGCCGAGAAATAGATGATGTTGAGGTTGTAATCGACTTACTGTCAAAAGATAAATCAAGACGCCTTGACTTCGTGTTATAAGTAGCCCAATAAAAAATGACATATTTATGTATCTGAATCAAATTGTATTCGAATAAAATAAAAGAGTTACTTAAAAAGCAGTTTTGAATTGTATCTTGTGTTCCAAATCCTCAGCCCCCTCCAGTATAAAATCTTGGGTGCGCTACTGGTGGATCCATAACCAGTTACTATATAAAATAAAATAATACCACATTCATTCAAACTACTCTGACAACTTAAAACGAAAATCTTCAGCATCATCGTCAGATAAACCAAAATCTGAATTATTACTAATATTAACGAGTATCAAATTTATCTACACATTATTTATGGACTGTCTCAAATTTTTAAATAAAATTCCTACAGTGCCGGGATTTAAATAATACGACGTTTATGGGATGCAAAACCATGAACATGTCGTTTTATTCGATATTAAACTTTTTTTCTTATTGTTTATTGTCACAAAAAAACACTCATTTTTTTTCTCTGACAACCATTCGATTTTACATAATTTGAGCTAAAGGCAGAAAAATAAAGGCGATTTTTCGCAACATACTTGAATTGTTCGAGTATGGTATGTCGAAGTATCCCCCCCACTATTTAAAAAATATTTACTTGTGCGGCACCGCGAAAACGTATTGTAGTTTCCTAACCTTGCTTTGCATAAATATCCGGTAAAAGTCAGGTGCTTAACATACACAAGCATAACCTGATACCGATCAGGCTATGTTCGTTTATCTGATAGAATGGTGCCGTACAGTTTCCCCTCCAGTAAATTTTAACGCCAAAACGCAAGTTTAACACATACACACATAATTAAGTATGTTAGTTTATGTCGCGAAAAATCGCCTTTTGTTTTCATATGTGTGGGTGTGGTTCATGTATAAAAAGCAAGTGACTTCCTATAATTATTCCGATAGAATAATCGTAAAGGAGTTTCAAATGCTTCACTAGCGTATTTGCAAACTTAAGCTCGTCTGTTTACTCTAAAAACCATGTGGGAGATTATACATCATTCAATTCTATGAATCAACCACAAGGACATTTATTCAAATGGCTGCTACGTTGATACTGAGTTAGCCATTGTTGAAGTTTTGAGTATACGTTAAGGGAAATTACTATGTACATAACTACGGAAAAAAGTTTTTAAAATTAAGTCAAATTAATTCTTTGTATTCAACTCTTTTAACAAGCTCCTATGAACAAAACGATCGATAACTAATATTGGAAGTAAAAAGTGTCTAGTAGAATTTATCGTTTAGTAAGGGATAATGTCTGGAAATGTCAGTAAATGCCTGTATAAACATTGAGCCAACTCGCCGCCAAAAGTAGAGTATTATTGGAATACGCTATTTGTATAGCCATGAATTTGTGTTTATTGTACATTACCAATAATCAACCTCTCAAGAAGTGTGTACTCACCCTCAATCACTCTCCGTAGAAATGTTATTTGCACAGCAGATAAGTAACTTACCAATATATAGCACGGCCACATGCTAAGGAGCATTTGTTATCATATAATTTATGTAATTATTGTTCCTTCTAAAGGTTTCATCAAAGTTCGATGTGCTCACTTACTAACGAACAGCCAAACGCAATCTTTTTATGTGCTTATTCAGCATGTTGTAAAAGCAAGTTAACAATTCATATGCGCTTGCATTTTAAGGAATATATATTCGTATGCAATTTTAGTGATTATACCGTATCACAAAAAATTTTACATTTACTTATACAGTCGCATACTACCGAATGTGAATTTGTGTGGTTACACCGAATCTCAGAAAAGTACTTTAACATACAGAGTTGTATACTAAATCCATTTATATGCAATTTATGTAATTACACCGCATCACTGAAAAGTTATATACAAAGACATATGATGCCGCATACTAACGAACGCCCATTTATATGCAATTTGTGTGATTATACTGCATCACGCAAAGGTACTTTAAAAAGTCATATACAGTCGCACATTAACGAACGTCCTTTCGCATGCAATTTATGTAATTATGCAGTATCACAAAAACGTAATGTACAAACACATATAAAGTCACACATTAAAGAAGGTCTTTTCTCTTGTAATCTATGTAGTTATGCCACGTACGATAGAAGTAATTTACGAAGCCATATGAAGACACATACTAACGAACGTCCATTCCCATGCAATTTGTGTAGTTATGCAGCATCACATAAAGGTAATTTAAAAATACATATGAAGTCGCACACTAACGAACGTCCATTTGCATGCAATTTGTGTAATTATGCAGCATCACATAAAGGTAATTTAAAAATACATATGCAGTCGCACACTGATGAACGTCCATTCGCATGCAATTTATGTAACTATTGCTCATCACATAAGGGTAGCCTAAAACTACATATGCATTCGCACACTAATGAACGTCCATTCGCATGTAATTTATGTAATTATGCCGCATCATATAATGGTAATTTAAAAATACATATGAAGTCGCATTTTAACGAACGTCCATTCGCCTGTAATTTATGTAATTATGCCGCATCACATAAGTGTAATTTAAAAATACATATGAAGTCGCACACTAACGAACGTCCATTCGCATGCAATTTATGTGATTATGCTGCATCACATAAAAATAGTTTAAAAATACATATGAAGTCACACACTAACGAACGTCTATTCGCATGTAATTTATGTAATTATGCCGCATCACTTAAAGGTAATTTAAAAATACATATTAAGTCGCACACTAACGAACGTCCATTCGTATGCAATTTGTGTAATTATACCGCATCAAGGAAAGGTAATTTACAAAGGCATTTGACGTCGCATACTAACGAACGTCCATTCGCCTGTAATTTATGTAATTATGCCGCATCACATAAGTGTAATTTAAAAATACATATGAAGTCGCACACTAACGAACGTCCATTCGCATGCAATTTATGTGATTATGCTGCATTACATAAAAATAGTTTAAAAATACATATGAAGTCACACACTAACGAACGTCCATTCGCATGTAATTTATGTAATTATGCAGCATCACAAAAACGTAATGTACAAACACATATAAAGTCACACATTAAAGAAGGTCTTTTCTCTTGTAATCTATGTAGTTATGCCACGTACGATAGAAGTAATTTACGAAGCCATATGAAGACACATACTAACGAACGTCCATTCCCATGCAATTTGTGTAGTTATGCAGCATCACATAAAGGTAATTTAAAAATACATATGCAGTCGCACACTGATGAACGTCCATTCGCATGCAATTTATGTAACTATTGCTCATCACATAAGGGTAGCCTAAAACTACATATGCATTCGCACACTAATGAACGTCCATTCGCATGTAATTTATGTAATTATGCCGCATCATATAATGGTAATTTAAAAATACATATGAAGTCGCATTTTAACGAACGTCCATTCGCCTGTAATTTATGTAATTATGCCGCATCACATAAGTGTAATTTAAAAATACATATGAAGTCGCACACTAACGAACGTCCATTCGCATGCAATTTATGTGATTATGCTGCATCACATAAAAATAGTTTAAAATACATATGAAGTCACACACTAACGAACGTCTATTCGCATGTAATTTATGTAATTATGCCGCATCACTTAAAGGTAATTTAAAAATACATATTAAGTCGCACACTAACGAACGTCCATTCGTATGCAATTTGTGTAATTATACCGCATCAAGGAAAGGTAATTTACAAAGGCATTTGACGTCGCATACTAACGAACGTCCATTCGCCTGTAATTTATGTAATTATGCCGCATCACATAAGTGTAATTTAAAAATACATATGAAGTCGCACACTAACGAACGTCCATTCGCATGCAATTTATGTGATTATGCTGCATTACATAAAAATAGTTTAAAAATTCATATGAAGTCACACACTAACGAACGTCCATTCGCATGTAATTTATGTAATTATGCAGCATCACAAAAACGTAATTTACAAACACATATAAAGTCACACACTAAAGAAGGTCTTTTCTCTTGTAATGTATGTAGTTATGCCACGTACGATAGAAGTAATTTACGAAGCCATATGAAGACACATACTAACGAGCGTCCATTCCCATGCAATGTGTGTAGTTATGCAGCATCACATAAAGGTAATTTAAAAATACATATGAAGTCGCACACTAACGAACGTCCATTCGCATGTAATTTATGTAATTATGCAGCATCACAAAAACGTAATTTACAAACACATATAAAGTCACACACTAAAGAAGGTCTTTTCTTTTGTAATCTATGTAGTTATGCCACGTACGATAGAAGAAATTTACGAAGCCATATGAAGACACATACTAACGAACGTCCATTCCCATGCAATTTGTGTAGTTATGCAGCATCACATAAAGGCAATCTAAAAATACATATGAAGTTACACTAACGAACGTCCATTGGCATGCAATTTATGTAATTAAGCCGCATTACATAAAATAGTGTAAAAATACATATGAAATCACATACTAACGAACGTCCATTCGCATGTAATTTGTGTAATTATACCGCATCAAGGAGAGGTAATTTACAAAGGCATGTGAAGTCGAACGCCAACGAACGTCCAGTCGCATGCAATATTTGTGATTATTCTGCAATATGCAAAAACCTTTTACAGAAACATGTGCAGTCCCATATTGATGAACAAAGCAAGTGTTATCCGGCACTCACGATGACGGTGTGCATGCTTTTTGTGTAATTAGGTGGTATTAAAAAAAGTTGGGAAAACACATACGGACGCATATTAACAAATGTCCATTTACATATAGTGCCCTTGCATACAAAGGAACTCCTGTTTTCAAATATGCATTCCTATAATCATGTCAATTTGTGTTGAACTTTAATAACTTTAGTAGAAAAAAAACTTAATTCGGGCTTTCGTTTAACTGTTGGTTGTTTATTCGCTAAATTTGGAAGAAGATTCAAATTTAGTATGTGCACATATAAACAACCGCTAAGTATTCAAATTAACTTTTACCGTTCTTTACATCACTGGAGAGTTATAAAATTTCTAAATGATAGTTCGAAAATAATTATGGATTAAGTGTTTTTGGTAACTGCAATGTACTTACCTCATCTTACTTAACCTGCAGACAACGACACCTAGACAAAAGTGTTGCAACAACATTCTGAGATTTTTGTATCACCACCAGGAAAGCATTGGTTCAAGAACCTACAACAGCATAAAGATTGTTTAACTGCCTGGTTAGGTTTAAACCAGTTATTCCAAAGGAACCCAAACAAACCAATGCTCGAATATTAAATTAGATTCAATTTAACGAATGTATTATAAAACTGCCCCACAATAGCAATCATGTAAAATCCATTATAGCATAGCAACAATTTTTTAGCACCCAAAGATACCAAAGACGATTTATCGAATTACAGATATAGTAAGTCTGTAATATAAAAATATAATTTTATATTTCTTTATCCTCGTGACTATCAGCTATAAATCAAACCTCCCAATTTTATAAACCTTAATCTGATATCACAAGGTCGAGAATTTCTTCTTTTTCTTTTAAGCCCAAGGTAATGTCGGATGGAGAATGGCTTGAGACAAAGAAAAACTCTTAAGATATAAACGGCTAGTCGAGTGTTAGCTCTGGGTAGATCATGAGGTTGGGTCATGGGTGAATAAAAGACCAAAAATATATTTAATGAGCGCCACCGTATATTTTTATACAATAACCAACAAAATTTAACTGTGCTAGTATAAGGGGAATGCAGAAACCTTATCTTAACACCACTAACATAGCCATAAAACCTGAATTTCACTCTTTAGGACACACTTACCAAGACCTCAACCACCAGATGTCATACAGATGTCTCAGCTTTACCTGTGAACAAACAAAAGCACAATATGGACACCATTTGTGTCCTCAAAAACATTTGCCAAAAATAAAATAATAGAATTTAGGCATTTAAAATATACTGAGGGAATTTATTTTCACTACACACTCTTTCTATTCCGGGAGGACTTGCAAATTTTTTAATGTTAAATAATAAAACATCTTTCAAAAACAAAAAGGATTCTATTTGGATAAATTTCTAATTATGTACATATGACTGCAATATTAAAGTTTGTCTCTTTATCGAATTTTTTCATAATGACGCTAATAAAGTTTTACATTCAAAAGTAAGATCTATGAGTAGTTCATTTCTATAAGATTTAATTAGATATACATATAATTTATTAATTGTTCATAACACATAAGTTTCTTTTAATCAGCGAAGTACTTCCTTGATTATTACAACAAAAATTAATTATTAAAGTGCAGACTTGGTAAAATGTTATTATTCTAATTTAATTGTAATCTATAATAAATACGCGAATTTCATATGTCAATGAAAGTGCCTTTACATGACCTGAAAGTCTTCAAGCATAATGTAAATTAAATCAAGACAGCATATGGCGTCTAGATAGGAAAACGGAATCTACATATTTTTTTGTCTGACATCGGTTGTCATTCAGAACTTTATAAAATACACAGTTTGCGTACATGTCCAAACATTCTGTCAAGCAAGCAACATATTCGTTAATTTACTGATTTCTCAAAAAAAATTACTTTCTATTTACGTTACTCAAGCAATTAATGTTGGATAATTCATAATAATTTACTATAATTTCAAAGTTATCAAAAGTTAAAAACACTCACGTGCATCAAGAATGTACTACAAGTGCTTAACCTTGACCTCAGCTGTCGGAGATTTCCATCATAATATCCTTGTGTGATATTAGTCATCGGTAAGGTTGAAATATCGGGAACACATGTGGAAGCGGCGTTTACTTTACTGCATGTTATATTGAATAGAACGAAACCATAAATTCTTGCTTTAAATTACTGCCTTGAAAATTTGTTTTAATTTATTATCGGAAATGTTATTCAAGATATGTCCTCCAGATATTGCACTAAGATGAAAAATATTAGTATAATCTATTGTATTAATATAACCAACTGTCTAAAATGATGTCCAAAGGGGTTCCATATTCTCAGGCCTGTCGGGATCAACTAAACTGTTCGGAGCGAGGCTTATCGAAAATCATGCTCACGCAACCGCTGTTAGGCTCGACCTCCAGACACCAAGAATTTTCAATGCTCTACTTTTTCCTAACTTTGTTAGAAGCCATGTGTTTCGACAGGGCCATTTCGACTTCACCTCGTCTGCAAAAGCGGCTTGCACTTTCGAACGTTGAGAATGAAGTGCCGACTGACAACTTGACAGAGCTTGGTAACGAACTTTAGAGTATATACATACGAGAATCTATGCATTATTATGAATATTATATATTAATTTTTATTGGATGATAATTCTCAAATTAAATATTTTAAATTATAGCTGTTTTATTTTTATTTTATTGAACTAAATGTAACTAGAAAAAAAATACGTTACAAGTCATTTAACTACAATAAATATTGAATAATTGAACAATTCTCTAAACGTGAAAACAAACTTTTATTACAATAGGGTACGTAGTGTTAAATAGAAAAAATATGCAAACTACGAAATAGAACGTACAAACTCCAACACAATTTCCAATATATAATTAAAAGTTAAACGGCCTAGAAGCGAGCAATGTATCGTACAATTTGTAGTACGATCACAATTGGTTCGATGGCTTCAGCGATAATTGTAGGATAGTAGGATTGTTGTACAACCTGTAGTGCGATGCGCAGTACCAACCGTTCGCATAATCTAACGTACGACAGCTTACTGAAAAAGTTACAACGTGTGGAGCCTGCAACGACTGTTGTGAAGAGATTTTATTACATTTCCATATAATTATTGCCATTTGATGATTTAGAACAATAATAATGAACACAGAGTCTCAAAATAAAAATTGTTGGGAATCGTTTATACAAATGTATAGAGCTTAAGTGTCGGGACGTAAAATTAGATAACTCCTATAAAATACACGAAATGCCAGTTAAAGGGACCGTTCCCTTACCTGTGACACACCCTGAATATATTGTAATATTTTTTGACGTAATATATAAATACATAGATTTTTTTGTTTACTACACTACTACTACTAATTACTCAATTCAGTAATTAGTTCATTAATATTAATTATAAGACAGTCATTGACAATATACTTCAATCAGAGGTGGAGTATTATTTAAAATGCTTAATATAGGTTCTTGTTTTAAGAATGGTTGTTTGAAGTTTACTTATTATGACAAACAACGTAAAGTCATTTCGTTTGTTCGTCAACTCAGAGAACACTTGTTATCGGTTTTTAAAACAGGTAACATGGGTTTTGTAAGAAATCGATCGAGCGATTGCGCATTGTCATTTGATTTTGTACCGTTAGATGGGTAGGTTCCATATAAGGTTTAGTTTCACTGTTAACGGTAATTACGTAAAGTATTCAATACGTTATTCTAGTTTGATTTCAATTACAGCGCTCTGGTTTACAGCTTGAAGAAGATTACACAGCCACGAGATCAGAGCCTCATGGATAAATATGGCGCCCTGCACTACGTCGTTCCAGTTTATTTGTTTGTGGTAGACTAATAATAAATTTAATTAAGAAATTATCTTCAAGAACATAGGAAAACAGCGTCATTATTCAATTTCTTGGTAATTTAAGTTCCGGAAATTTTGTAATAGGTTTGCGCTTGCTTAGTTGTTTCATTTCCAAATATATGGCTCCGTCGTGTTATTGTGTGACATCCTAACATTTGTCTAATAATTCATGGTAAACGAATAATTTTATACATGTTGTCCTGCGACCTGTTCGCCTTAAAGTTTGAAAATATCACATTTACACAAGCAAGTTAAACTAACAAATATTTGTTTATATTATGACATAGTAAGAATTAATTAATGATTACGTTTCAAGTACTATTGTAACCTAAAACTGGTCTACCTTGCTTAGGCTATGCAAATTTTTACTAAAAAATAATACCTAAAACTTAAGTAAATTATCAAGAGGGTTCATATTCTTGGTTATGATTGGTATCACTTTTGTGGGTCATATTTGAAAAAATTGTTTAACATTGAACTGACGTTTAACCTATAGTTCTAAAATTTGCAGTAATGATTGTTGTGAGCCTGCATATACAGATCTGAATATCAAGGGACGCTATTAAATGTTGTTGTATTACTGCTTTGATATAAAATTAGTAGGGAAAATATAATCTACTAAAACTAAACCTGCTTTTTGAAAGTGTTTTTGTTGAATATTTGTTGTATATCTTGTAAATAAATTATTAAACTTTTATTTACTTTTCCCCATAACTGCCATCAATATTAAGACACTTGTCATATCGAACAACAAACTTTTGTATCCGTCGTCATAGAAGTTTGCCGCCTGATTTGACAGCGTGCCGTAACGATTTCGTATATAACACTTCTTAAAACTTGAGGAAACGCCTCTGATAACGAAAAAATCGTTTAGTGTCTATTCTCCAGTCACTTTCTTGTTGACCTTTTGCACCGAATCGTCAGTAATCACTGAGGGTCGCTCACTCTATTTCTCGTCATGAACATCCTTTCGGTCACCTTTGAAAGCTCTTATTCAGTTGCGCATCATTCCATCACTCTAAATCTTTTGTCCGTACACTTCACAAATCTGCCGCTAAATTTCAACTGCTTTAGCACTAAGAAAACAAGTAACAGCTCATATTTCATAGTCCGCGGGATTCTCAATCGGCAGAGGAACTTTAAATACGCAAAAGCAAATGTATCAACGATCGATTGTTGTCGCAATGGCGTTTGCGGCTAGTCAACAGATGTAGGTACACAGTGTGCATGCGCGGGACACCGACCACAGCGCTGGAGCGGCGGAATTTCAAAACGGTACTTACTTAAAAAACACGCTTCATACATTGCACATAGCACATTGCACGTTATGCATTGCACAATGGCAATTGCAAATTAATTATTGCATATTGACTATCGCACATTGACCATTGAACATTACACATTGCACTTTGCATATTATACATTGCGAAATGCACATCGTGCACTGAATATTGCACGCTACACGTTACACACTGCACATTATTTTTTAATTTTTCTATTTAATCTAACATTTTGTTAGCCTACTACCTAATATTTAAGCAGGCCCATCTCCCCCTTATAGCTTTTGAGTGTCTGTGTGTTTGTGTTGGTTGGTTGTGGGTTGGGTGGCTGTTTGTGTGTGTGTGTGTGTGTGTATATATATGTATGTGTGTACGTTGTTGTGTGTAACTGCGATCCGACCATCGGCAGCCAGATACTGGGGGCCCCAGTGAACGTAATGCATATTTGTGCACTACACTCGTCGGCAGCCGAAAACCGCGATGCACTCCCGTACACCCCATGAGTGTAGGGTAGGATGGGTTATTATGTGTGTGTCTGTGTATGTGTGTGTATGTATGTGTGTGTGTGTGTGTGTGTGTGTGTGTGTGTGTGTGTGTGTGTGAGCGAGTAGTGTGAATGTGTGAAAGGGCTTGTGTTGGTGTGAGAAGTGAAGTGAGAATCGTATTTATTTAAAAGTCATACTCAGGCCATTGGCCCATCCTAGCTTCTACACTCTAAGCATAATAAATACAAAAAACAAATGAAATTAAATTGGATCTAGTTGTTCTATTTAGACTTGCTTATGACACTTGGGCTGACGTCAAAAAGTTGATCCAAGGTAGGGTGGATGGAATTGTTTGAGATCCGATGCAGTTTCCACTTTGATGTTTTGATTGTAGGTTAGGAGTTAAGGTTATGGTATAGGAAGTACGTTATCTAGGATTTCTTGTAAGAAGTCGGGGAAAATAAGTAACTAGGGATTTCAGATTGGGTAGTGAAGAGTATAGGTCTAGTTGTATAGATTGCTTAAAGTTGTTTCGGAAGAGTGTGTGGGCATGGCAATGGTATAGGAGATGCCCAGGAGTTTCTGACGAATCAAGATACTTGCACGGACATAGTGGAGACGAAATTAGGTGGAGAGAATGTAATTTGGAACGGAATTTGCCATGATCAGTCAGGAATTGAATAGTGGTACACTGGAATTTTATATGTGAGTGGAGATGTTGGTAATAGTAGGAAATATTTGGTAGGTGTATCTGCCGGTTTCGGAATGGGACCAGGATTCTTGCCAGGAATAAAGGAGGGAGTTGTAAATACAGGTTTTGATGTCAGAAGCAGGTATTGTGCGGTACGTGTTTGGGGATAATATTTCGTTATGGAGATGGTTTGGACGAAGGAATATCAAGAGACGGGTTTGAACAAAATGGTGTAGCTGAATTTCTTAGGGGAGGATTTTTAGGATTGTATATAAAGCTGCAGTGGAGGTGGTGCGGGAAGCTCGGGAGACGTATAAAAGATAGGGATGTATAATCGGGTTTACGATTCTGCGGGAGTGAGGGGATAACAGGAGTCAACAGCGGAACGAACGATGGGGATAATAATATTATTTAGGATTAATCTTCTTGTAGGTAGGGTTGAATAAATTGATTTTGGTAGGGACTGTTGGATGTTATACAGGATTATCTTGGTTTTGGATCGGATTTTTTGGAGATGTGTATGCATTTTCAGACGGGTTTCCAGATGAATGCTGAGGTATAGAACGGTTTCGGAAAAGGTTAAAAGGGTTCCCAAAATATGGATAGTAGGTCTTTGGCGGGAATAAAGGAAACCTTACAGAAGTAGCATTTTAGATTTGGTATGAGAAAATGGGTTGCTTGTCAAGGATGGACCATTGCTTGATATGTTGGATTAGGATATTTGCAGTGGATTGTAGTTCAAGACAGGAGTTGCCATAGATAAAAAATGTAAGTTCATTTGCATAAGCAAAGGTATCTGTATTTGGCATGTTTAGTTCTAAACGATGGGTGAAATAATGAATCCTTCAGGACAACCTTGTGATAGGTTCGTGGTGGTGGAAAAATAGTTTGTGTTGAGGGTTGCTGTACGGAAAGATAGGTTTAATTGAATGATTTTGTAGATATTGGAGGGGAAATTTAGTATCTTAAGCTGATTACGGATATAGGGGCAGCAGGAGAAATCAAAAGCTGAGTGGAAATCGGTGAAACTTGCTATGACGTATTTGGATTGTGATGATTGGACTTTGGAAATTAAGAAGTGGATTGTTTGTTCAGCGCTGTGACCTTGACGGAAACCATGTTGGTTGTTGGAAATTAGGGAATTACTATCGATATGGGACTGGAGTTTGTGTAGAATTAATTTTTTTCGAGCTTACCAATAGTCGGAAGGTAAGAGCGTGGGTTTTCAGGGAGTTTTGCAGGTTTCAAGCAGGGAGATATTTGTGTGTTTAAAGGAGTCGGGAAAAGTACCCGTGATTAGACACTTTAGGAATAACTTCTGGATAGGTTGACAGATTACTGGCCATGATTTTTGAATAATTATGTTGTAGCTGTTATCAGGACCTGGAGATTTATGAGGATTTAGTTGGAAATGATTGAATCAAGAATACAGTGTCAAGAGTATCCTCAGGAGGAGTGTTTGGGGGAATGCACAATTGTTGATGATTTTGTTTTATTGGAAGGAGGGGACGTCCATTAAAAGGAGGGATAACGTTTTTTGGACAGTGGGTTTTGGAGTGATCTGGACGTTGTTAGGATTTGAATTGGAGAGGATTTTACTAACCTACGATAGGTTATCCAGGGATCGGTACTTGGATAGTCAACTATGTTCTTCAAATTTTCTGTTTTTGCTTCATAGATGTTTCATTTGAAGAACGAACGTAGTTGTTGGAATTTTGTGACCAGTAATATTAGTTGTTCGTTATAGACTGCGAATCTTCGTGGACGTTGAATTTTATGGTATAAAGTGTTGAGTCGTTTTCTTGTTTGCTGAAGTGTGGAACCCCATCAGGGTGTCGTGCGTACAACATGGTATCTCGTCGGATTCGTAGTGACTGCTGCACGGCGGATAGATTGGATAATGGAGTTAGCAAGTAGTGTAGGATGGGAACCTTGTGGTAAGACAGGTTGAAGATTACAGATGTGATTTTTCAGGGATTTTAGGAAACGGGGCCAGTCTTCTTTATTTGTGTTATAGGACGATGATTGATGAAATTGCCGTGATGGGGGATTAGGAAGAATATTGAAAGTTATTGGATTATGATCACTGGAGGTTATGAGATGGAATATATTCCAGGAGTCTATTAAATTACAGGTTGATGTGGTAGCGAGGGCGACATCAATGTTTGAGCTGTGGTTTAAGGATTCCTAGGTTGAAAAGTTTGATGGAGTATTTAGAATAGATAAATTATGTTGTAGGACGAAATCTTCAAGGAGGGTGCCTTTTTCGTCAGTGGTGTCATTGTACCATAACGTAGATCGTGCGTTTGCGTCTGCACATATATGTGTCGGTTTATGAGCAAGAATTTGTAAAGTATTGTCCAACTGTTGTAAGTCTGAATGTGTTTATTATACTGGAAGTAGACCGGAATGATGTAGATAGTGCCGGACTTCCAGTGCTGTTCGGCGGTCAGTGATTGTGGTGTAGAGCGGGAAAGGATAATGGAAGAATCTATTTGGGGGTTGTTGATGATAATGGCTGCTGTGAGATTAGGATCTAACGGGTGATGATGTATAAGGAATCTAATGTGCGGAGGTAGGTTGGGAATTTTGTTATTCACAAAGTAAGGTTCTTAAAGAACAACTAGGAATATTCTTCGTTCGGTAAGGACATGGACAAGTTCAAGTGTTGCGGAGCGGAAGTGTTGGAGGTTGGCTTGTATGACTGATATGTAGGAAAGTATTAGATGGGGATTGTGAATGGGCATAGGAATTTGCGTGGTGGTATTAGTAGCCATAATCGGTTCGTAATTCTTATATCTCTAAGGACTCGCAGGGCACTCGGGGCTGGTCACTTGATGGCTGTGGGGGCGATTGATGCGTTGGCAGTTGGAACAAATGGGTTGTGAGGATTTCTGGTTAGGACACGATCTTAGAAGTGGTCTTGAGCACAATGTCTACAGGTGTTTGTTGACCGACAGACCTTGGCAGAATGTCAGAATCGTTATCAATTATGACATCTTGTTATTGAAACTAGGTTTCTAATTCTACAGGAGTTGTAGCCATATAGACATGCGATCTTGATGTTAAGATCGTTCGGAGCCTGGGACATACGTTAAGGATAAGATTATCATTGGAATCGGACCTGGGGCGGCGTATGTTACGGATGTTTCGGAACGAAACTTATTTTCGGGGATGAGCTGCTGCAGGAAGTTTTGTCGGTAAATGAATGAAAGGTGTTTGGAGTGGGTATATGACGATCTATATCAAATTTACTTGTAAATTACTTTTTCATGCTGTAGAATGCGTATGGGCGTTCATTTGTATGCGAGCACAAATGTTTCATTAAACTATTTTTTTGCGATGTGTTATAATTGCACAAGTTGTATGTGAATGCACGTTCGTTACTATGCACCCGAAAATGCACTTGTATATTACCATTTTGTGATGTGGTATAATTATATAAATTGAATGTGTATGGGCGTTCGTTAGTATGCAATCAGAAATGTCTTTGTAAATCACATTTTTGTGGTGTGATATAGTCACACAAATAGCACGCGAATTGCCGTTCGATAATAAGCGACCGAAGATGTTTTTGTAAAGTACTTTTGTGTGATGGGGTATACTCATACAAATGGCCTACCAACAGACGTTCGTTAGTATGCGACTACAAATGTTTCAGGAAATTACTTTTTTGTGAAATCGACCTTCGTTTGTGTGGGTCTGCATCTTGTGTCCTATTCTTAGAAAATTGTCTAGCTTTCTTAACAAAATATAAATTATTATTACAAATGTCCTTTGCTTCAATTTATGTTATATAGCAAGCCTGTAAATTTTTACGTGAAAGGCGTTGCTCAAGATTTTCCTTTAGTGGAATTTCCAGATTCCCCACTAATGATGATGGTTGGTTTTCTTGAGTGTTAAAATCGTAAAAAGCGAGTGCTATAAAATACAAATGTGTGAAATAACGAAAATATCGAAATACTACAACAGAAGAATACGATAATCTCTAAAGAGAAATTGCAAAAAAAGGAAATACCTAAGTAACAAATATGAAAATAAGAAAAAGAATAATCCCCAAAATTAAAAAATACCTCTACCAAAATTACAAAATATTAAAATACGAAGATACTTAAATCAAAAACACAGAACGAAATTTTAAAAACACTTAACTTACAAATTACAAAAACAACGAAATTCGTAATATCAAAAACATAAAAATATTAAAATACAAAAACATTAAAATAAAAAGATACGGAAATGCTAAAATTCAAAATATTGAAAAATAGAAAACATTAAAACTTTAAAATACGAAAATCAAAACCTCGATTTTCAAAATACGATAATACGAAACTACAAATATGTTAAATTTCAAAGAACTCAAAAATACGAAAATACAAAACGCAAAAATACCGAAAACACAAAAATACAAAAATTAAAACCATAACACCTAAACACGAAAATATAAGCTTTCGGTATTTCTGGGTTTTATATTTTTATACTTTTAAGTTTTTCGTAATTTGATATTTTTATATTTTCGTATTCTCATATTTTGAAAACTTCGTATTATTAAATTTTCAAATTTTAAAGTTGTGGTATTTTCTGTTTTCAATATTTTGAATTTTGTTGTGTAATGTAATGTACCTGCGGAAGAACGAATGCCCTCTCTTGACAATACCTGGCTCGTAATTTTGTCTTCTATTGGCCGTGGCTAGTGACACCTACGTTGTGTGACTGAAACATAATCCAAATATACACACTGAGATGGTATTAAGGCAGGAAGGTTTGAACTAAAACTACAGAGTTGGCATCCCTACTTTAACTATTATACGATAAGCTCTAATTTAGGTTACCATTAATTATACATGAATTACAAGAGCAAATAGTGCTGGACTCCCTAAGTTAGTACTGAGCAAAGAGTATCGGTAGATAAAACTTCAACAACCCTGCGTAACTAATTGCATAAATACACCTCTCCAAGGAAGAGGTGGTGAACAATCCTCCTGGGAACTGTTAATATTACGGAATTCCAAATGTTTCCCTGACATTCTACATACGACAACTGAAAAAATGTTAGTGTAGACTAGCTAACGTTTCTGTGAAGTACCCAGGACGGCTGCGTCATAACTACCCGGCTAAAGTTGAAAGAGGTCAAATACCAGAAAGATAAGGACCTTGACTACCAATGTTCAACCCCACACGGACATAAAATGATAGTGAATTCAACAAAAGCTTAAACATACGCGCTTACCATACAAACCATTAATAGTTTCCAGCCCGGTTTGCAATATAATTCACAATGACTAACCTACGTTCTATCGTTTGCATAAACACAACCACTAATACATGCACTTACAAATAAACATGAACATATACCATGATGGTACCAAAGAAAGTACATTACCTTTAATAAAATCCACAAGTGAAGCTTTTTGACCTTTTATTTTAGAAGCTAAAATCAAGTCCAAACGCCGATTAAAGCTTGTTGAATTTTGGTTTTTATTTTTGAATTTTTGTGTTCTCATTTTAAAATTTTCATATTTTTGGATTTGTAATACTTTCATTTTTCGTATCATGATATTTTTATATTTCTTATTATCCTATATTGATTTTTCACTTTTTTTGTCGAAGGTTTTTGTTTTGTATTTTCCAATTTTTAAATTTTTTGTTTTTTATTTTCGTATTTCTTACATAGGTATTTTCCTGTTCTACAATTTTGTATTTGGGAATTATTGTAGTGTTTTGGCGTAATATTTTGATATTTTCGTTGTTTTAAATTTTTGTTTTTTCAGATATTCGTATTTTTGTAGTTTTGTTTTTTATTTTTGAAATTTTTGCGTTTCTCGCATTTATATATATTATTACGTTGGGTGGTCGATAATGGGTTTATTTTAAAGTTGATATTCATTATTATTACACTTCATAAATTTTTCCTTTCAGAAATAAATGAAAAATGTTTGTATATTGTAAGCAACAACAAAGAATCAAATAGGGAGAATTATATGAACAAACGCAGTTGTAAGACGCCATCTGTTGAGACAAATTTCAGAACTAATTTCATACACAAATAAAGTGTTATGTTTAGCGTTAAGATTTACAAATACATTTCAAAATTAACTTTATTGACCTATAAATAATAAAAGAAAAGTGTTATATTTGTTTAAAAATTGCAAACGTCGTTATGTAAAATTTGTTATCGTATCTATTGCACATTAAAATCAAAGTTATTTTAAATTTGTAACTTTAACCATCAATACGTCTCTACACTGTGTTACGTTCAGAACCTGCAAGTGATTTTTTCTGCACGAACGTTAATTCATACTGCTTTTATTTAAAACTCCTTAAAATTTCTAAACAAATCTTAAAAACCATCGATCAAAAAGCTCGATTTCCTGTCACTTGAATTAGTGCCGTATTATAAAATTTCTCAAGTATAATCTCTGTAATATGTTGCCTTAAAAAATCAAACTTACTTAGTAAAATTCACATTACAAAGTCGCTATAAATAAATTCTAACACCTGCAGTAAATGCATTTCAAACATAGCTGCACATATTCATGGCTTTCTTTTAATTGATAAGGCCGCTTAATCATGTGTTTAGTAAATGAACACTTTGTTACATTCCAAATTTGGCAATGTTGTTGCAGTTCAATTTCTTGTTACGACATTTCTGCATTAGTTTGCTAATTTTAGACTATAACTAAATTTTTGTAAATGTAACCCTATTTAATGGTATGGTTGTATAATTCACAAATGTTATATTTGTCGTTTTCATGTTAGTTTATTTACTTAAATGTTATTGGTTAAGTCGATTATTATATATAATCAATTTAATTAGCTCTCTTGAGCGCATTATCAGTTCAAGTTTAACATTTGTTTTTGGATATTCTGGGCACTTCAATCCTGGTTGTTACGTTATGCGGTTGGGCCGCTTGCCATTGTTGGGATTTGTGACCCCAGGGATTTTTTGAGGCAACGTATTTGGTGTTGAATAACTATTCTTGATTATGGTTGCTCAATAACTCATTTAGAAGATTTATCTATCGAAAGTAAAGGTAATTATTATATTCGAATTCATTGATTTTATTGTACATGTATTTTAGGTATCATACGTTCTCGTCCTTATTGATCTTCAGCTGATTGACACGTTTATCTTGGTTCATTGCCCGTTGTACGGTATGCGTATTCATGTGGTTATGTTGGTTACTAATATTTCAAATTGTAGGGCTCTTTTTTTAGTTGTTAAGCTTGTAATGTTTTATTTTTTTTTTTTAACTGGGCTAGTGTTACGTTTTTTCTTCTTAATATATATATCGTCGAAATCTGTTGGTGGGTCGTACTCAAACTAAAACAAATAGGCGCCACCAAGTCCGGATTGATTCACGTTAATGGCATGGCATATTTCTAAGGGCGGACGTGGAGACCCAAAGAAAGAAAGATCGCCTTCGCTGACAAAAACCTGTCTTAACAGAATAAGACGCTGTTCCTGTAAGAAAGTATAATAATTAGATCAATAGAAAATTGGAACACTATTTGTGTCCCGCAAACATACCTAAAGAAATATTAAAACAATATTTTCTATATAAGGTTGGCATCAAAATTCAACTCTTAAAGATACTAATTTCCGGTGATTAGGTTTGATCACATTTGATCAAAATAAAAAAACTTTAAGCTTGGACTAATAATTTACTAAAAAGAATCTCTTTTCTTTAAATAAAATGCAATGCAACAAAATTAAATAACTACTTGAATTACTTTGTAAGTTTAAAGTAAGGTTTATCAACCTTATTCATGATCAAAGATATTACAACAAGGTGTAACTTATTACACAAAGATATTCTAACCCATTCAGATCTGTTTAGGTCGATTACATTACAAAAGTTAATATACAAATTTTTCTCTTTAAGTTAAAAGTACTAATTTTAGTTTAAAATGAAAATGATCACAAAAATGTTCTTGTTTTCAAAAGTGGTAGTAACGCAATGCTAAGCATTTGCTTTCAAGGATACATGTGTCAGCAGCATATTCCAAACAAACAATTGACGTAAGTAACACCTGTTGTTGTAACTAACAGTTTATACTGAAGCAACGTGTTGTTTCTTACAAAATGAAATGAGTGAATTTTAAGTTTGATACTGGGAAATCCAGCTTAGCAATAGTTGAAGCAAATAGCAAATTCGTACTTCTACACATCGGAACAAAATAGCGTGTTTCTAAAGTGAAACACAAAAGAATTTCTTAGAACTACTACGAACCAAACAAAACTGCATTCCTAGCCTTGATTAGGTACTTGTTTTACCATGCAAAATTTACTGCCTATATTCTACCAAAGTAGCATCTTTACTCGGTGTAACAAACGATCCTCTATAAATTAGATCAACTTTCCATCTTCCAAGTACACCGTACACGTCGTAATATGAAGTGGTTTTCTTAAAGTCGATTATAGTTTTCAAAATTCTAACTGCATCGTAGATTGTAGTGATGTTTCTCGTCGCCTAATCTCTCGTCGCCTAATCTCTCGTCGCCTAATCTCTCGTCGCGCTAAACAAATTTTCCAAATTAAATAAGATAATAACGTTTATACTTTACCAACCGCTATTCAGAAAATGTGCTCACTCATTAAAATTGATACGCAGATTACTGGCCATCGTCCTTTCATACATCTTGCTACTTCTTCTACGTATGGCCGAGTGATTATCATGCTCACTCGGACGATCGGTGGATCCAAGGGGGAGGTTGTCACACCTAAACGCGCCTGCGACTGGCTGTGGAATACACCGACATCCAACCCAAATAGACTAACAAATCAAGATGCTGTTTTAATGTATTATTTTACTTGTTAAACGTATTACGACATTATTTAATAAAAGTGTTTTATTATTTTCGCACTTTTAATGAAGGGATTTATCAACCCAAAAATAAAATTGTTACAAGCTTGACATTAAGTATTTCGATTCCGAGTTCCAGTATACCAGCTTCGAGTTTAAGTGGTATCCGGCGACGCTAAGAATCGTTGAAAGCGCGATCATCGCAGTTCCTTGGTTAGCGCAAGATTCGCCGAAGGGTATCGTTTTGCATGATTGATGTTAGGAATTTATTTTTCGCATATTATTTGCCAATTTAGTACACGTTAATGCATGAACTTTTAGAAGATTTGATATATATTTTCTAGTACATTTTATTAAAGTTATAATTGGGTAGAATTGATATAACTATCACCAGTGATTATTTATTGCACAATAATCAGTAACGTCCAATAGATTAACAGAAGCTTTATACTTATTTGCATATATAGGTGCACACTTATATCGTATTTATTTTACTGAAAGTAGAGATTTTGTAACTGATATCGGTGCGCCAATATCCTCAGTACATGCCGTACGTTAATGATATTAATTATTCCATTATTTCAAATACATAAAAGTTTCGATTCAATAACAAGTATTTATTGATATCTCATATTATAAATAATTTAGTAAACATTGTTATATTGTCCTTGATATTTATTTTTGTGTCTTGTGAACGTATGCGTGATTAAGGTATGATGTCCTGGTAGGATAATTGGGTTTCATTTCGACGGGAGAACGTCCCAATTGGGTTCGCGGAGATTCAGGTTATTTCAATTGGGTGGCGCTGATTATTAGTCGATCTAAGATCCTCCTTAGGGATAGTTTTGTGAGACCCACTCCCTCCTCCACTGGTCTAGTTACGGCAAACGTTCCTAGTATAGTTTCCGCGGTTCGGTTATCCTACTCGTCCTCGTTTATGTCTGTATTTTATTTTAAGGCGTCAGCGCCTCGTGGTCTCTAGCCTGCCAACGTTTAAAAAAAAGAAATTAATATACACCATTGGTAACAGTTGGACAGTGGTGTAGCAATGTACATTGATAAATATATAAATAAATTCCCGCAAATATTTTTAAATAAACTGGTCAATTTCCGTCGTTCCCGAGTCGCGCCTGCGCGGAGTGAATAGCGCAAGTGCGCGCGGTGTGATACGACGCCATTAAACTACGAAACCTGAAGCCGAGAACAGTTACCTGTGTCGTGTGTCTGTCTTTTCCCTTTTAGGATGTAGGTTCCTGTATCTTATCTTGCCTTGTACCTCTACCTGTATTCTACCCGCCTTACCTACGAACGAACATAGAGGATGGACGGATAGAATTTGGACTCAACAATGGCGTGATGTAACCCACAACGAGATGGCCCTGGGATATAACTGGTGCGATTTAAGTGAGTACATTGCTTTTATTTATATTTTAAAAGTAAATCTGATGATTGTATCGCTTTTAAACGTGTTTTGTATTTGATACATTTGCCGCGTAATGATGTTATAATAAACGATTGCGTAATAATATGAAACGCGGAAGCATAACAACTTGGAATGGGTTTGTTATATATACCAAGTTTATATTGTTATCCTACAGCTGTGCAGGTGTTCAAAGTAATAAGATCGTTTTCCTTTGTTAAATTCTGTTTAGCCTTCTTGTTTATGTATCAAACACATAAAAATAGTAGTTTATGAAAATATCAATAACATCTGTCAAGTCAAGTTTGTAATAAAATGAAAATTATTTTTCTATTTTAATCAGGGGGTAGTCACTCTATAGACGGTTTTAAAATAAAGTTTTTGGCGCCACCAGCCGCATTGAAACTGAGTAAAAATTGAACATTTTACAGATATCTGTAACTGTCAATCAAAATGCACTGCGCGCGCTGTGCGTCTTACAAAATGGGGATGATCACACCGACCAGTATTTGTTTCAATTCCGTATCTATTTTTGGTACTGTAGCAGTTATTTCAGGCGAAAAATATTATAATGTCACAGTTTAGAAGGTGTGCAGTTTTCAATTGTGAAAACAGGGGCATCTCGCCATAGATTTCCCAATCCAAAGAAATTTTTGTATGTTTATTACCAGTGGAAGGATTTAATTGGAACAGCTTCTCTGACAAAAATGGGCCTTGCATGGGTCTACAAATATTTACGAGTTTGCCATGCTCATTTTGTTTTAGAGGATATTTGTCGAAATACGTATGTAGTTTCTAATAATCATCTTTATATTTTTATTTTACCAATATTTAAATTTAAATATATACTTGTGAAACTTAAGTTTGTATTGATTTGATTACATTTTAACATAAAAGCATAAATCTTTCTTAAGGAAGCCACAGGTTTATCTGCCCCTCTTAATGAATGGAATGATAGATAATTTGATAGATCTTTCCTTTAAGAATTTTAAATATACAGCTAGTAAAATATAAAATGTGGTACAGATACGTAATACATTGAACAAACTCTAAGTACAGTATTTAACTAAACAAGTATAGTACTCAACAGCAGTGTTCAGTGAATTACAATATGATATTACATTTTATATTTACCTAATTTGTATACATTTCCAAGCGATACATTTGAAATTCCCGCTAAATACGCATTTATTGCATTTTTCCGCCAGATGGCACTCATCACTAGTTTTAAATTTCCCGCCATAGCAAGTAGTTAAGCTTCAATCTGCATGGTGGCGCTAAACTTAATTTTATAATTGAATGAATCAAAATTTCTTAAGCACGAACACCGGCGGTGCGTGTAATAAGGAATTACTATACAAACGTATACTTCTTCGTAAATGTATTGTTCTCATACACTATATTTATTTATAAAGCATCTAAATGATCCTTGGTTACTATGAGATTGCACATATGCTTTTAGATTATTTTTATTCGATGTGAAATAATCACATATTGCAAACAAATGGGAGTTCATTACTATAGGATTGCACAAAGATTTGTAAAAAATTTTTGCGATGTAGAATAAAGACACAAATGGATGGTTCTTAGTATGCGACATCAAATTGATTTTTATAGTACCATAATCATAATTGCATGCGACTGGACGCTCGTTAGTATGCGACCGCAAATGTACTTGTAAATTATTTTTTGTGATGTGGTATAACTACACAGATTGCACGACAATGGACGTTCATTACTATGACACCGCAAATGTCTTTCTAAGTGATTTTTTTGTAAAGGTGTGTAATCACACAAAATGCATACGAATGGACGTTCGTTTGTATGGGTTCGAAAATGTACTTGTACACGACCTTTTTGCGAACTAGTATAATTGCATAAATTGCAGGCGAATGGACGTTCGTTAGTATGCAACCGCAAACGTATTTGTACACTACTTTTGTGTAATGTGGTATAATCACACAAAATGTATGAGAATGCACGTTCATTTATATGGGACCGAACATGTACTTGTTAATTCAGTTTTCGTGATGTGGTATAATTGCACAAATTGCATGCGAATGAATGTTTGTTACTATGTGGCCAAAAATGTACTCGTAAATTATATTTTTCTGATCTGGTGTAATCACACGAATTGCATGTGAACGAACGTTCGTTAGTGTGGGACTGCATCATGCGTCGTATCCTTAGACAATTAACAAGATTTATTAACGAAGCATACAAATGTCTCATTTGCTTATAGATTTTTTTTAGTTGTTAAGATATGATCAAGATCAAGATGTAGTTTATTGTTAAACAAATACTATTGTCTATAGAATCGAGCGTTTATTAATTTATGAACAAATTTTGTAACTTTCTTATACAGGCGACTGATAAAGAGAGAGCCTTCAACTAATCTTTATTACCGTACCGCCTGTATGATCTGACGGATAGATGCCGCGCGAATCAATCACTGCAATCTCGTGGTATGAGGTGAATATGAACAAAATTAAAATCTTGTGATGTAGACGATTTTATTAAAGATTGTGTCAAGAGAAAAATATACGACATGCATTACAAAATTAATAAAAATAATATTAATTTGAGATATATTTTGTAACCTATGTGTAATTTTAGGGCTCCATGTTACAGTAAAAGCCTTACAACAAGAATTTGCTTTGTCTGGGTCTGGAATATTTAGTTTTAGTATAAGTAGTTTGAAAAGGCTTTTACCTACCAATGGTTTTACTCTTAAAAATGATGATAGCAGACGGGGATTATTTGAATTAGGACATGTTGCCGCAGCACGAGTAAAATTCTTGAGAAAATAGTGTTGCGAGCTACTATTAGGCAACCCGTCAAACACACAAGCGTTGTAGGGTCTGCATAGTCTTCAGGATTCTAGAATGCTTCTAGCAATCAAACACACAAAACGCCGTCAGCACTGTTCATTCTCGCCAGACCTGGAAGCTTCTCGTAATTACCAGAAGATGAGTCATATATTTAAATCTGAGTATATATAAGACCGCTAAGAAATGCAAGAGTCAGTCTATACTAGAATGTCTAATATAAATTATAACGTTGTAAAGTAATAGTAGTTTGAGCTTTTAAAAGTAAACATAAATGTTATATGCTGTGTCTAATGTACATGCAGCTTGTAGTATACATAAATAAATAGAAGTGTATAAACAAATAGTTGTGTTAGTGTTGTTAATGGACCTATGGTAAAGAAGTTAGTTTAAGAAGAAATTAGTGCTTGTAAATTTATTAGTGTAATAGTGCTTCATTGTTAAGTGGACTGAAAACATATATGAATAAGGCATATACTGTTAATTAGACTTGTGAACAGTGAGTAATAAAGACCTTTATTATGACTTGTTTTAAATTAAAGAAACGCGGTAGTAGTAGCCCGTTACAATACTAATTAAACAAACAAAGGGAATTGTACTATCCTGTTTTCTTAGACGAATCGTGGATTTTTAGTCGGGGCTCAGCGAAAAAAGGTTGAATTGATAACACAAACAAAGTATTAAGAAAAAACTATTAGGTGAAGGAAAACGGTTAGTTTTTGATAACTTTTTTTAAATAGTCTTCTTTATTTTGGTAGTATTTTAGATTAATTGTGCTGCATGCGGGAAAACACAGGGTTTTGTTCCAAACGCATCTCTTTTGTTTTCTACCAAATCACCAAGTGCAGGCTATCATGGCGATATGAATGCTGAAATGTTTACAAAGTGGTTTCAAGAAACTTTAATTCTAAACTTGAACCTACCCAGCCTTATTATATTAGACAATGCATCTAATCATTCAAAATTAATGGAAAAAATGCCAAATACAACCTCTAATAAGCAGGAATTAATAGACTACCTGCTGAAACATAAAGTATCTTTTGAAACTAGTATGTTAAAGAGAGAATTGTTGACGTTAGTCAGAGAGAATCCAAAATCCAATGTTTACGAAATAGATGAAATTGCAGCGAAGCCTGGTCATAGAGTTTTACGATCACCTCCATATCATTATCAATTTAAACCGACTGAGTTAATATGGGCTAAATCCAAAGATTACTATAATAAAAATGTGGGACGATTTAACGAACAATACAATGACCATAATATAAGAATGATATGGTTTGAATCACTTCAACAGATAGACGCTGCATATTGGCAAAATGTATAGAACATGCTCACAAATGCATGAAAGAATGGTGGGATATTAAAACACAATTTGACGTTGTTCAACCGTTAGTTATAAATGGTTGCAATGACAAAAGTGGTATTGACAGTGACACTGATTGTAGTTATGATTGAGAAATAAAGTATCCTATCTAAAAATTATAAAACTTTATTCTGACAATTAGTTATGTAAATATTGGTTATATTGTATTCTAGAACCTAAGTAATAAATATTTCAAAATGTTGATTTAATGTCTAATGTTTCTATGTATGGTCCCACTATTCTATTATAATATTGCAGGTTTCAGTAGTTGAATTATATGCAAATTCAAGATATTTTAACGTATTGTTGAAACTTCAAATGTAGTGATGGTAAACACTAAAAAATATAATTAAAGAAACAAAGTAACTAAATATTGATTATTTAGATAATATCCTTTTGAATACAATGCAGGAATAACAATTGCTGAACTCTTATCACAGATGAGCTTGTGTAACATTTGCTTAATATATTTTCGGCTCTGGAAAACAAACATTTGTATGAGGGAAAAGTAATAGACGACATTTTCTCTTACTATCTCACTTAGAAAGGGGTATAAATTTATTAATTTTCCAGCAATGCACAGCATCGTCACTTCTTTTTGCAATAATGTGTTCAAGATATATTTAAAGTTCTGTAATGGCTGCACTTAAGGAAAGAATGATCTTGATTTATCGTATTCCATATGGAGGCATCCACTTCTTGATGTTATTCTTCATTACTGGTTTTAACTTCTAGTAACTTCATACGGGAGTTTTCTTTGCGCAGTTTATTCACTAATTCAATTGGTAACATCCTCATTAATAAGAATAACAATGTATTTATTTACAATCGAAGAAAATGAAATAATTTTAAATTATACAACATATTGTAAAGGGATCTAGAAGTATAGAGAAAGCTAACATATGGCCATGTTCCACATCTACAATTCTTTTTTAATATTTGTACTAATATGATTAATTATTGCGAACTTGACATAAATCTTGAACAGTACTCCCTTCGTCTGCACTTAGCTGAGTCAGCTCTACATTCAAAATTGTTATTGTCTTTTTAATAGCAATTTCTAACTCCAAAAATTATTTCAGAATATAGTAGGTTAAAATGGAAACATCTTGTAAATTCTTTATAATAATTATTACCCATGTTTCTGATAGTCTATCAATTTAGTGGTAGCTTTATAGCTACGTGTACGAGTGAAAATTACTTTTATTTTCTCAATATGCATCTTGCGCAAGATCAATGGTTAAAGCGATCTGGTCAAAACTTTTAATACCCAGCTTTGTACATAAAACCTTTGAATATTTTTAGATATTGTCCGATACCACAAATATGATTTTATTACGAATGTTTGTCATTAACAATTTTTACAAATTGAAAGTCATACGACTTTGTAGAAGCGAATCACAACTTAGCTATGAAGTCGGCCTCCATATAATTCTAGGCTGTTTCATAATGGGTTTAGTAGAATTATTATCGTATTCTAAAGTGATTTAAAAACATTTTGTGGGTACCTATTAAAAATTATAACGTGCTAATAAAATATTTCAAACTCTTTAAATTATTTATAATGCAGTTCAAAGTCTTTAGATAATGTAAATTCTTGAATGAAAAGAAAATATTTGTTCATTATGTTGAAGCGCGGGATAAGGCTGATCTAACTTTCGGCTGTCAATGTTGGTAATTTGATAGAACGTTATATTCCAAGACCACGTTGAATTCTGGAGCTTTCTCAACATACGTTTTTATGGTGTTGAAGCATACAATTACGAACAATGAGTCATAAGCAACTTTATTTGGTTTCAACTATATATTTATGATACATTAAGGTTATTTATTGATTCGTTGTTTTGTACTCTTGCTAAATGTGATATATAATAAAGAATATTTACATGAATAAACTATTATTAATTTTTTCTGTTTAGCTGCGATCGATAAATTTATCTAAAAACTTATTTTCAAAGCCACAATAAGTGTGAAACAGGTTGAATTAAAATTCATTTATTTACCATATATGCTTAAATGAATTTTTATTCAACCTGTTTCATATCTATTGTATTAACAATAATAAAATAATAAAAGCCACATTAGTCTTTATTGTTTTGAAACTTTCCAATACACTATTTAAACTGTTTGATTCGATATTATTGTACCCAAACAAAACTTGTATGGCTTTTTGAAGTTATTTCAAGGCATGTTACACACTTGTAGCTAAAATTCGCAAAAACAACTTCTAAATGATGACAGCTCTGTTGCTTTAGATTACACTTCACAGTTTTTAATTAGTCACTTAACTTTTCCTTTTTTATTTATTCTAGAGTAGACTTTTCTAGCCCATTTTTTAGAATACTTAGAATACATATGGATTTTTAAATTACTTTTAGCAAATGCAACATAATCATGAAAATTGCATGCAAACTGAGGGTCATTAGCATGTGACCGCATATGAATGTTCAAATTACTTTCAGAAGTTGCAGCATAATTATATAAAGTGTCTACAAATGGACAATCATTAATATGCAACCAGATATGAATTTTCAATTTATCTTTACGAGATGCAGCATAACCACATACACTGCATACTAATGGACGATCATTAGTATGAGACCGCATATGAATTATCAAATGACTTTTACAAGATGCAGTTTAATAACATAAATTACATGCAAGTGGACAACCATCAGTATGGCATCGCAGATGAATTTTCAAATGACTTTTAGTAATTGCAGCATAATTACATAAATTGCATGCAAGTGGACGATCATTAGTATGGGACCGCATATGAATTGTCAATTTACCTTTACAAGATGCAGCATAATTACATAAATTGCATACAAATGGACGATCATTAGTATGGGATCGCATATTAATTTTCAAACCACCTTTCCAAGATGCAGCATAATTACATGAATTGCATACAAATGGACGATCTTTAATATGAGACCGCATATGAATTGTCAAACTACTTTTAGAAAATGCAGCATAATTACATAAATTGCATGCAAATGGTCGATCATTAATATGAGAGCGTGGATGCATTGTCAAACCACTTTTTACAAAATACTGCGTAATTACCTAAATTACATGAAAATAGACGGTCATCAGTATAAGATCGCATATGAATCAGCCTACTTTCACTCTATGTTAAATAAGCACATAAAAAGCACGTAAATGAGTCTTTGTTAGTATGTGAAGACATATTAATGTATTTTTATAGGATGGAGAGTAGCCATATTAATTACATGCCACTTATGTTCTTTAGTATACGACTGTTTAGTGTAATTGTAATTTTGTTTTTGGTTCTACAAATGTCAGGCACTGGATAGCTTTTGAGGATAATATGACATATCGCACCTTTAATAATAAAGTGCCACTCCAAAAACATAAATGTTAGGGAATGGAAAAAAACTGATTTGAAATGAGTGGTTATATTAGTCTTTTGGCCCTGTATTAGTAAACTATCGCATTAATAGTAATTTTTCTTAATCGAACTGTAGTTTAAGTTATCAGTTATTACCCTTGTGTTTTCATTTTATAAAACAAAACATTGAAATTGTTTATTTAAAACCAAGAAAAAAGTCATTTTGAGTTAAGTCTTTATACTTCTAAAAATTTTGTAATTTTTAAAAATTCGAAAGTACTATTTAAGAATATGCCGGTTTATTAGTATTGAGATGGTCACACACTAATTTTTTTCTCTAAAGACAGCCACTTTATTGCCAAAAATAGTGAGTAATTTGATATATATTCGAGATAGAACTGCCCCTCAATAAAACTTTATTTTCTACATCTATTTTGTTTCATATGAAAAACGTACATAATAAAATTGTATTTTTTAACAGTAGCACTTTATGAAGAAAAATTTTATTTTTCTGATAATTCGGATTACATTTACTAGATTACAGCTTAAAAATTACCTATATATAGCTAAACTTATACATTCATGTACCAGAGTCCTTTAGAGAATATTTGAGTAAAAATCCGCATAAAATTGAGGAATAAGGTTCATATTAATTAGCTCTTTTAAATCATGTTTTTTTGGGCACTTCATTCAAGTTTGCAACTGTATGCTGAATACAAGCTAGAACACATTGATCTTTCTTCGATTGAAAGAATCCCAAATTAAAATCCGTGGTAAAGACGTTGTAGTAAGTACTATATTTTCCTACATTTCAACGAACTTCGTTCGTTTATGAAATCGATTTGTCGTCCGTCTGTCTGTCCGTCCGAGGCCTTTCTAATGGTCGGACATCAATGTGTGATACATCAATCTGTGAGCTTAAGTTTTGATGTCAGTTGAAATCGGGCCACGGAGACGCCGTGCCCCCGCGATATTCCGTCGGGAAAATTAAAATTTCAAATAGGTCCAAAATTAATGTGCGATACATATTTGGACTCCCCTAACATAGCTGAGTCGAAATATGGTACCCCCCACAAAATCTGACCACGGATACCCGACCCCCCCGGGGAATTAATTTTTATCAAAAATTTCAAATAGGTCCAAAATTAATGTGCGATACATATTTAGAATCCTCTGAAAAAACTGAATCGAAATATGATGCCCCCTTATTTACACACACACACACACACACAAACACACATACATACATACATACATACACAAACACATATATAGCTTTTAAAATATTTATTCAATAAAATAAAATATATTAAAATGTCTCTTTTGTTGTTTATAAATTTTTGTATTTTATCTGAATACTTATAATTATTACAACATAATAATTTTAATTTCTTTAAATTGTTTTAAAGTAAGTCTACATTTGGAAGTTCGTTGCGACAATGCCTTGCATTTTCAACTTGTTTATTGTTAGTTTGTTGTAATAATTGGAAATTTTTGAACAAATCGGCTTGATTAGAATTTCGTTGCCTAGAAGCATTACAATATTTATATCGTGGTTCAACATCTTTAATGCAAGAATGTACAAACGAACGTTGTTTGTTGATATCACCCAAAGTCTAGAATGATTTAAATACAGAGAGCCTTTGTTCGTGGTTAACTTTTTCGCCACACTTCAGTCTACATGTTTCTAAGCAAGTTGCTTTAATTTCACGAACGGGTATATTTCTTTTTGTTTTAGACATTGATTCATAAGCTTGTCCAGAATTTCTCATGGCTTTTGCTTTATTTCGTTTCCACTTGGTTATATTTTTCGACGTTTTCGACCCTTCTTAATGTTTTTCTCTGCATCCTCATATGAACTGGTGCTTGAACTTGTACATGTTGAACTAGAACTAGTGGAACAAGAATTACTAGATGGTATCACTGAGAAAGAATCCTTATAATTTTTTTTAAACAATTTTTCTATACGTGGTTGATTATCATAATCTGTCTCAGAGTTGGGATCTCCATCGCTTGTATCTGCATCACTTTCATATGAATTTATGGGGGAAATTTGATAGTTATATATAATTTTTTGAGTTATGCAAATTTTTGTTGGATTATATTTGTTTATCTGTGCCACTAGTGTCCCAGATTGAGGTAGCACCTAGAGAAAATTATTTATGTAAATGGAAATAATTTGAAGTTGAATTAACCTCATTACTAGGTCCTTGGCTAGCATAGCTGTCAGATGCTGGCATACTATTTCCATTCATTACGTTCGAATCAATATGATCAGATTGTTGATTGACAAAAATATTAACAGGTTGTATACTATTTACCCAATCCTACAAGTAGGTTTTAGTTAGTACCATTAAAATATTTATATTGCAACCATAACTACCTTATTTTTTGCGTATTACTTATATCTTGTTGTACAGATTTAATATTGAAACGTTCTGCGGTAACATCTACATTTTCACACTTCGTCAATGGCATTTTTTGCCTAAAATACATAATAATGAAAGTATTATTATGTTATTAGTAAAAATGGTGGTAATACCTTATCATTTAACTCTATTGGATCTTCTAATAAATTAGGTTGAATCAAACTTAAAATTTTTCTTGTTCGTTCGCTTATTTTTTATCACTAAAAGCGAAACTATTAATATAAGAATGAAAGACCTGACTTACTTAAAACGGTTTTCATTAATTTTTAAATGATTATAATGCTAAAAAGCATTAACCTAAACTGCGTTAGAACAGAAATTATGTACTTTTATCATACAAGTTTTCCAAAATACTGACACTTTCAAAGTTAGTAACAAAGAGCTTGCAATAAATATTACTAATAACCTGGCCCTACTCGAAATATTACACATAAATCTGCTCGAGTTTTAATAGAAAAACGACTTAAACCTGAATAAGCTATTATTGTAGTAAAATAAAAAACAGTATTCACCATTAACTTTTTACAATAAACTGACTCTTTTAGGAATAAAACAACACACTACCACTACTTCTTTCACTGTTGACCTATTACTGAATAGGGACGGTTCTATTTTAATAGCGCCATAAAACTTTTCTTTCAACTAAAAGGATCCAAAACAGATGTTTGCATTGAAAATAAGCAAGTTGTTCATATGGTCAGCGTGAATTAATAGATGGCACCACAAGACACAATTTTTTCATTTAAACGCAAAACCTCTAGTTTTTGTGTTGTGTCATTTTATTATTAAAGGTGCGATACGTGAAGCACAATAATCACATATATTGTCTATCCAAAATCATATTTCAATAATCTTCACTATTTCGTAGACTTAGTTAAATGTTCATTTAACCTCACATTCTCTGTTAGTAATACAACAGATTCTGGAAAATAATTTCGGTCCAAAATTAGCCATCGATCGGGACGTTTACATGAACATGTTAACGAACGAAATACAAAATGTTTCTATACTCTACACATTTAAGAAAATAATAGATATAGCTTGTGATCGAGGCTGTGTCCGTTTGCAACTGACAGTATTGTTCTCTACTGTACTGATTTTACTGAAAAGTATCGTTTTTATCAGTTACTAAATATGCTGTTAAGATGGTGTTATTTCTAAGTAATTATAGATAGGTCTGCGTGGTAGCAGTTCATTCTTCCTTGTCCTTTTGTACCAACATGCGTCTGTGTTAAAAAGTGTCGTTTCATATTCTTATTTCTAGTATAAAATCCGTTGATATTTATCATATTACCTTCCTTTATACAATGTATCATGCTATATCTAAGACATAATTATTACATTTAATTTTAAATACATTATAGAAGATATGTAACTCGCGTCGTAATTGAAAATATATCAAGTGCAGCTTGGGGATTTTACTGTACCTGTTGATGAAGAAACTGCCGCCAGCTTGAAAGGTGCATTTTAATATACATTGATAGATGCGTTTGCCTTAAAAGTATGTTTTAAACCCAAATTATGCTGAGAAGTACTTCATCATCATTATCATTAGGTCTTCAGTCCTAGAACTGGTTAGACGCGTACCATCATTGTTCCCTATTCTGAACTAACCTACAGATTTCCCTGAAATATGCACAGTTTGCATCTATAACTGTCTGATCTAGGTCTACATCTACCTCTTTTTTCCTATCTCTGCTTGTAATATATCACATACTATTCCCCAAAAATGCCTTAGAACGTATTCCGCCCTACTATTTCTCTTTTTCCCCAGATATCCTTGTTCCCCTACTATTTCTGTAACTTATTTGTTATTATCTTTGTCTGTCCATGCTATCGTCCTCATACATCTGGAGCATTTCAAAAGACTGCTACCGTTTTTCTGTCTGCATTTCAGCCTGTCCGTATTTCATAGGCATACTGTGCTGTGCACCACACATATGCTTTCAACAATTTTCTTCTTATTCTGTTTGTTGTCTTTCCTATTAGGCGATGTTCTTTCTTGTTAGATGCAGTTCGATCACTTTCTATTGTTTGACAGTTATATGTCCTATTTCTCCGACCTTCAATGGTTGTGAAGGGAGGTAGGCAGTCTGTGGCTGCCAAGTTCTCCCAACACTTAACCATTTGGCGATTTAATATATTTTCCAATTTATCTTTTCGCACAGTCAACATTAGTTGCAGGTATTTCGCAGCCATTAGGTTTTCCGTCTCAAAACTGTTTGGACACGTACCTGCACTTATTTATATTCTGAGCTAGCCTACATAGTTCCCTGAAATTCTCACACAGCATGTGTATTCAGGTTAATCTTCTTTGGGAATTAAACCACTCATAGTTTTTAAAATCAACTTTATTTACGTATCGATCCATGACCTAGGATCGTTGTCAAAATTATAATAAAAACTTCAAGTTTGGCATTTATGACATAAATTGAAGGTTACTTTGATTTATTGATGTTTGAAATATTTGGTTTGAGTATACTAAGCAAAAATTTTTAAAGTTTAACAGAATGATTGCCTTCAATTTGTGTTGCGACCTGGGATCGGCTTTCTTTAGGTAGCCAATACGCTTAACGTGAAATCAGCGGATTAATTTTTATTGGTGAATTTTATATAAATTCAATAACTTGGAATTGGAAAACATTTTTTAACATGTTTCTATTTATACAATTGAGAGGATGGTTATTAAAGAAGTGTGCGATTGCATTATTGAAAGGCTTAAGTAGTCGTTTTTTTTATATTTATTTTGAGGGGGAAAATTCATTATGATTTAAGTTACCTCTTTGGTAGATTTTAACATGGTTCTGAGGCGACTCTATGGCGGGTTTACACTTGTCAGATACCAATGTTGTTCTATGAAGATTGTATATGGATCTGAGGCGACCCTATGGCGGGTTTACACTTGTCAGATACCAATGTTGTTCTATGAAGATTGTATATGGACCTGAGGCGACTCTATGGCGGGTTAACACTTGTTAGATACCAATGTTGTTCTATGAAGATTGTATATGGATCTGAGGCGACCCTATGGCGGGTTTACACTTGTCAGATACCAATACTGTTGAACGGAGATTGTATATGGTTTTGAGGTAACCTTATTGTGGATTTATACTTGTCAGATACCAATGCTGTTTTACAAGGATTGTTAATATGCTTATTTTATGTAATTAGTTATTTTATGTATAAATAGAAATCATGTATGTAGGCTGTATTGCATGTTAATATTGCAAGGAAAACCCATGAAAAACTTGCAATGCTACCTAGATATTGTGGGTATTTGATTTTCATTTGTTATTTCTTTTGTTATTTCTTTCAGTAATGGAATCCATTGTTTACTGAAAGTCACGGATTCGTTTGCAACACAGTTATTTTTATGTAGGGTTATATAGGCAGCTTCTTTGATTTTGCGTTTCTGGTGGTTTTCTTCTTTTTCGTCTTTTCTTCTTTTCAGGGAGTATGTGTATTCAGCTCGTTCCCTTTCTATTGTTTTCTAATTTTATACCCTATTTTACCGAGATTCAGTGAAGGAGGTTAAGCAACCTGTGGCTACCAAGATCCCCCAACACTTAGACATTTGCCGAAATAATGGTTTTCCAGTAAATCCTTTCACACACTTAACATTATTCGAGAATATTGCCCAACCAATTCTTGTAGTTACTTATAATAATCATCATGTTTACGCACAGTTATCTTTTCGTCATTAGTTTATCCATCTTGGGATTGGTTGGATGCGTACCTCCATTGATTTCTATTCTGGGCTAGCCTACACATCTCCCTGAAACCTCTACAACCTACATCTTTTACTATCTGTGTGCAGTAGTCTAATCTAGGTCTGCCTCTTCTTCTCTTTTTTCCTACCTCTGCTTCTAAAATATTCCGCACTATTCCCTCATGCCGTAGTATGTGGCCTATCATCCTATCTCTCCTATTTTTTTACCGTTTTCCACATATTTCTTTCTTCCCCTACCATTTTTAGTACCTCTTCGTTCTTAACTTTGTCTGTCCATGATATCTTCATCATACGCCTGTAACACCACATTTCAAAGGCTTCTACTTTTTTCTTGTCCGCTTCTCCTACTGTCCAGGCTTCACAGCCGCACAGTGCTGTGCTCCACACATATGTTTTAAGCAATCTTTTCCTTGTTTCTATGTTTGTGGTCTTTGAGCACAATAGTTGCTTTTTCTTGTTAAATGTAGCACGACCTTGTGCTAATCTTTGTTTTATATCTTTTGTGCTTCTCCCATATTGCGTTATTTGGCTTCCTAGGTAGCAGAAATCCTTAACCTTTTGTAAGTTCGTGTTAAATACTTGTATTCTTGTTTTTGATTTATTTTCCCCACCTTTGCAAACTAGAGCTTTAGTTTTAGTTTTGTTAATTTTCATACCGTATCGCTCTGTTAGAACCGTTTCCATTTCATTAAGAGCCGCTTCTAACTCTTCCTTGCTAGACGCTAATACCGCTATATCATCTGCAAATCTAAGCATATCAATTTTTTGCCCCTGCATAGTAATTCCAAATGTCTTTCCGCATTTGACACTATTCATTGCCTCTTCTATGTACAAGTTAAAAATCAATGGGGATAGGGCACATCCCTGTCTCACCCCTTTCCTAATGTTTACTTCTCTACGTTCCTACTCTAATTCTATTACTGCTGTTTGCTCTTTGTATAAGCTATGTACTATTCGTCTATCCCTATAACTCATTCCAATCTTTTTGAGTATTTCAAAAATTTTTTTCCAATTTACATTGTCGAATGCTTTTTCCAGATCTACATACCCTATATACATGCTTTCCCCTTTTTCTATTGTTTTATCCATTATCACTCTCAGAGCTAAAATAGCCTCCCGTGTTCCCCTGTTTCGCCTAAACCCAAATTGGTCTTCTCCTAGTATTTCTTCAGCTCGTTTTTCCATTCGTCTTTGCACAATTCTAGTTAATATTTTTGACACGTGTGCTGTCAAACTTATTGTTCGAAAATTTTCACATCTATCCGCGCCTTTCTTTTTTGGTATAGTTACTATGATGCTACGTTTGAAATCTTTGAATATCTCGCCTGTCTCATACATATAGCTTACAAGTTGGAAGAGACGTTCTGTTACTGCTTGTCCAGCGGCTTTTAGAGTTTCTGCTTGCACCTTATCTGTACCCGGCGCCTTACCATTTTTCAGACTCTTTAATGCTAATTCAAACTCGTCTCGAAGTATAGGATATCCCAAGTCATCATTTTCAATGTCTGATTCCTGTTCTAATGCAGTTAGTTCCTCTCCTGCATATAAATTCCCTATATATTCTTGCCATCTACTCACTTTCTCTACGTTTTCTATAATGACGCTTCCTTGTGCGTCCCTTATATTTTTGCTATACGGTTTTATATCCCTAAAATTCATTCTAATTAATTTGTATGCTTCGTCTGTCTTTCCTATTTCCATCTTTGTTTGTACTTCTTTGCACTTTTCATCAGTCCATTGTTCTTTAGCTTTCCTGCATTTTCGAATAATTTCCCATTTTATAGCTTTGTATCTCTGTTTTCCTGTTTCGTCTGATTTATTTTTGTATTTTTGTCTTTCTTCTATTAAATTCACGATATCCTTTGTTATCCATGGTTTCTTATTTTCTTTTTGTGTATACCCCAAAATATCTCTGGCCGCCAGGTCTAGGCTGGATTTAATGTTATTCCATTCTGTTTCTACTTCCTTAGTTTCAGATATTTTCCCGATATCATTCAGCAGTTCATTTGACTTTTTTTCGAATCTTACTTGAATATCTTTGTCTTTTAGTTTCTTTAAGTCCAAGTGCCTTTTTCCGTTCCTCTTTTTCAGATTTTTAAATTTAAGTGCGGCCTTCATAATTACGATGTTGTGGTCAGTATCTATATCTGCTTCTGGGTAGCTTCTACTGTCTTTTACTTGATTCCTAAACCGTTGTCTAACAAGAATGTAATCTATTTGATATCTTCCTATATCTCCTGGCATCTTCCACGTATATCGTCTTCTAGCATGATATTGAAATAATGTGTTTGTAATAATTAAATTGTTCTTGTCGCAAAATTCTACCAGCCTATTTCCCCTGTCGTTTCTCGTGCCTAAACCAAATAAACCTACTACCGCTCCTTCCCTACCCTCACCTACCACGTCATTAAAATCCCCCGTAATTATTAAATTTTCATGTCCTTTTACGTATCTTAATATGTCTTCGATATCTTTGTAGATGGCTTCTACCTCTTCGTCACTGTAGCTAGAGGTGGGCATGTATACTTGTATTATTACTGTGTTTACCGGTTTAGATTCTAATCTAACCATGAGAAGTACTTAATTGCCATAAAACATGTAATGCAGGAAGACAAAACTAACCAAAGTAGCAAAAAGATAACTTTATGGAAATCTTCAAAGAACTCAACTGATGAATACAAGGCTACATTGGCACTATTAGCATTACACAAGCAATATCAATAGGAGTTTAATGATAAAAAGACATTTAAAAATGAACTTTGGCTGCAAATAGCTAATTCGTTAAATGTAAAAAGGTTACTTTGTGAGGAACGGAACAGGTGGTACTTTCCCGAATTAGATAACATTTTCGGTGATAATAACAAAGCCAGTTTATGTATGACAATCGATTCAGCTACGGATTATGTGACAATAAAGCAATCTTCATCACCCGTAACACTAGAGCATTTTTTGAACTAAATACTTCCGGATGTAGTGGAAGTTCTGTAAAGCAAACGCAGGAATAGGAAGGTCGGTTTCATAACATAAGAAGAACTGCTCATGACAAGTCAACAAAAGAAAATGTCTTAAGTCAAATACAGCATTTACAGAATCAGGCTCAACTTTAATTTTAAATACATATTAATATAGAAGATATGTAACGCCTCCTCTCTTATATAAGAATTAAGAGTTGATTACTCAATTTTTAAAACTCATTGCCCTTAAGGAATCGTTGGTGGTTTCTTTGTTTTTCATTTCTGTTGCCTTGATCTTATATCTTGTGCTTGTATCACGATTAACGGCTAATTCAATGAGCTGACGCGTCAAATTAATTTAAATGGATTGTATTTACGAAATAATAATTAGCGTGAGCTTTACAAACAATTGTAAATAAGAAACAAATTTGTTATTATACAATCACTCACCAGTTGTGCATGTTGTGGTGAATCTTCGAAGCGATGATCCCCCCGGGGTAAGCTGGAATGCGATGCACTAGTGTTCAATTGTTCATTGTTAGGAGGGAACGCACGGCACTGAACTCGACTGTTCCTTACAAAGGCTAACGATAAAGTTCAAGTTTTTCTCAGAAACACTAAAACCCCCGTCACACGCGTGACATTACGATAACGCAAGCTCTTTCAAATGGGTGTCTTGTTTTACAATTGATTTGGCTATAATTAATACGAAACATTCTATCCATTAAAATAGTAAGGGCTATTTTATTTTAACCCTTTGTGTACCGACGATACTTATGAGTACCTCATTTCTTCAGTCCACCCAAATACCAACCAATAAAATATTTAAAATAAAGTAGTATGATCTCTGTTTACCTTTATTAAATACGTTTCTTAAAATTGCTTTGTACCCGATATTGCAAAAAAATTAAGTATCTTTAATAATCAGACCTGGTACTTTGAAGTACCTATGGAAATACAAAACACTGATTTGAAAAAATTTTTAAAAATTCTGTATGGTTTTGTGTTAGGACTATTCAACGTATAGATCGGTATCACAATTACGATTGGGGGAGTGATTTGTATCGATGTTAGTTTCATTGAATGCACAAAAATGTGGAAGTATCAAATATCTGTCAAAGTTTCAAATGGACTTCATAACCTCTTTGAAATAACGATACGTATCGATTCATGGGTTGAATAGCCCTATTCATTCAATTTTATATTGGAAATATGAAAAAACAATATCACTGTGGGTAACAAAATTAATTATACTTAAATATATACTTACAAAACTATTTCATGATATTCAGCAAAGCAAGTCTTTTTTCGTTGCAGCATAAAAATACCTCACATGTAGAACACACTGTATGCGGTTTTGATTGAATCGACTTAGAACTATACATTTCACATCTACCTCTCCTGTCAATATACTTGACGAGATGATTTCCAAAATTTCCTAAATGCACACTTACAGGCACACTGTAGTTGTATCTTGTTTCTTTTTTGTATGTTTGTGAAAATTCTTTTCAACTTGGATGTATTTGACCTAATTAAACCCTGTGCAATTTACCTTCTAAACCTAAGCAATGTTGATTTTTCGTCAAGATTGTATTGCTTTGCTACAACATATGCATTAACGAATGTTATCTTGAGGAATCTAAAAAATAATCTGTGCCATCACTTTTTTGATCTTCGTTCGATAATGTAAGAAGAACGTAATTGATGGTGGTGGTCAACACCACCCATAAAAGTGTTGCAATCTTTGACTACCATAGGCGCGTTTACAGTTATTCTTTCCCCATTCTTTTCTATTCCATTTACAGTGCACGCACTGTTTTAACCTAAGATCCTTGATTCAAAACAAACGTTTTGATTGGTGAATTGACACGTCATACAACGCCATCTATTTTAAAGGAAAGTAGTATGAATACTTTAAAGGATCTTTGGTAATAGAGTTGTGAAATATTACTACAAGCAAATTTATAGTTAACTAAAACAGCCGGTACGCTAAAGTACCGCCGGGATGAGACAACACTGTTATAATATACGTGGTTAGTATACTATGGATTAACTTAATACGAAATCTAGATAGTTAAACGGGACTCGAGTATATGTAGAACTGAATAACGATAATTATATTTACGAACGAATAATAAAAAGAAAAAAAACCAATTAATTGTGCATTATTACACGGAAATGAACATATTTTGATCATCGGTCTTTTCAAATTCCTTCGCGAAGTTGTTACAGTGGTTACACGAGGTTCACCATCGCTTCCGAGATGAAAGTCTATTATTTGAGCGAGTTTCCAATGTAAAGGAGAAACATCCTCTTTTCTAATGACTAGTAACGTGCCAATGCTAATGCTATCCAGACCCTTAGACTTATGCCACTGACTACGTTGGACAATTGGTGCAAATATTTCCCATGCCATCGAGTCCAAAAACCTTGATACGTAGATTGAATCAATTGCCAACGAGGCAAACGAGAAAGTTTCAAATGAGACAAAAGTCTAGATTTGGAGGCGCTGTCAGGGGTGCCAAAGATAAAAAATGACCAGGTGTCAGCGACAAAACACCATTGCAATCCGAGCTCAAGCTGCACAACGGTCTTGAATTTAATAATGCCACGTTCTGTGTAATTAAACTAAAACTCCTCAAAGATAAATATTGGATTTCTGATGACGCGAAATAAGTGCGTCTTAACTGATTTTACTTTTTCAAATACCTCCTAAATGAGGGGTAGATGGTGAATTGAACTGCCAAGAAATCTCTAACGATTCTGTACAGTGTCGAAAATCCCTTAAAACTTGACGATAGGTGTCGACGAAGTTTGTGCAATGGTCACCGATGACTACTTGTCAATAAGGTAGAAGTTGGTGAAAGGAATATCAACAAATTCTTCAGTGATCGGATAAAAGATCTACCAATGTGGCGCTTTGCAATATCGGGTTAACGTTTATTAATTTTTGTGAAACTGAGTGGTAGCTAACTTAAATAAATTTCATGGTGCAATCCATCAAAGAACTGTTATAAGAAATTAGCTTAAAAGCAAAATTAAGTTTTTTTTCTAGAACAATTATTTTATTTTTTTTAAATATTTTAACTCCGTTATCGCCAACAAATATATTATTTTTATATAATTTACAACGTGCTATTTCTTTCTATTTTTATTATACTGTTGCTCTCGTTTCGACTTGCTAAAGCGTTATAATTTTCTGTACACTAAATTTTCATAAAAATTACGAATAAGATATTATATTTTTAGTATCCACCTTGTATAATTGTATTATTCTATTTAGATAAAGTCTATTGAAGTGAAATAAATAAAGCCGAACACATTCAGTTTGTATTTTATTTCTCGTTAACATATTAAGGAATTTCACCTAGCAGAAAATCAAATAAATGGGGTTAGGTTTTTTGAAGGTCGAATATAAGTCGATCGTGTCTGTTGCTTGCGTCCAGCAAGCCAATGCTACGATTTCAACAACAGGTTGTTTTGGTTCTTCTTGGGTAGTCGTTGATAGAATTTCGTGCAGTTACTATGTAGAAAGTTTTTAATATTGGCGATATTCGCATCGCACTTAATTCGCATTAATTTTAACATGTGCCTCTATCTGGTTGATTTAACAATGTACAACTAATTTGGAAACAACTTTAAAAACAAATTAAAGATTATGTAAAAACTAATTGAAGACTATATAAAAAAACAAAGTTAACACTATGAAAACAAGATTAAGATCTGGTATTGCTTTATGCAAAATTTCCAAAACTATGTGAACGAAACGAGTTTGGTCGTTTTGGCATTAATTTGAAGATACAAAATCTGGAACGTTATGTTATGCTGTTATTTGAAAATTAGCAGGAATCATCTCTGCTGTCGTCGAGAGCACCTGCTGTTTGGTAGTGTGACGCCTGGAATAAACTAGCTTTTCAAAGCGTAATTTACCGGCCATTTTGGTTTTCGTGTTTCAACGCCGTTCGCTATTGGATGTTTTTGGTAATTGTAAAAGTAACTTTTGTTATTAGTCGGTAAATCAACTTTTTATTCTTTGACAAGATGTTGGTCATTTGGTTGCGATGGATAAAATTTTAATTACCCTCTTCTTGTGGAAACGTAAATTATCAAAAATGAGTTACATTACTTTTGTTAAAAATTTATGTCAATATTTTTCTTGAACTTGAATTTAATACAAATATGTTATTTGTACCTTATTGTCTAAAATACAAAAAGTTGTTTTGAACAAAAATTTTAAAGTGAATTAAACTTTTACACGTTGTAAGATTATGAAATCTTAATATACTAAAGTCATTAAATGTGAACTTAACTTTATTATTTATAAATGTTACTTGTTGAATGTTGAATACAAAAATTTGTAAATCAATATCAGATCTGGTATGGGAGTTAACCTAAATAAAATTATACTTATTGTCAATGAAATATTTACTGCTTATAAATTTGATAAAGGCATAAAATTTATCTATGTTTGTTGATTTACTTAGCTTACAAAATTTATTCAGATTATCTACTGAACAAAATAATTGAAAGTGTTCTGTAAATATTTATTAGTCATAATGTGTGCATAATATTTTATTTCAATACATGTAGAAAATTGGCTATATCAAACTTTTTATTTCTGTTAACATTTTAGAACCTTCTAATAAAAGTAAAAACTCGTTCTTACTCAGTGATTAATATTTATGCTACAAACTGAGCGAAATATCTACATTCGCACAAGTAGTGTGATAGATGGAGTTTCCAATTCCAACCGAAATCTAAGTTTCATATTTTAATATTTTTTGGAATATTTTTGTAAAGAGATGCAAATTGCTTGTAACATACTGTTTTAATATCGCTCTAATTAGTTCTATGAATTCTAAAAATAGTTATTTTCTAGTTTAATTTTAGCATTCTAATTATTAGAATGAAGGTCTTGGAGCGAACGGCTTCAAGACTACCCAAGTAGCGTCCTAGCGAAGTTTCCAGGAAGATCTAATCCAAGAGTCAATCAGTTTTCTAAAGGCACTTACTTTAAGGGCACTAAACATGTCAGATTAGTTGCTATCTATGATTAGATGTCAATCATGCTTTAGGATCCTATTTATGTCAGGGTGGTCTGAAGCAATTTTTCAATTAGCGGAGCACTCAACTAAAATTAGTTCCGAGATCTACTTGTGTCGCAATCTTAGGCAATGGGCAGTTTAATTAATCTTAAAGATTTACGACCGGCGTATCCTAAGCCGAGTATGAGCGCCAAGAAAGGGGTTATTTTTCAATTAACTTAAATGTATATAAGGATGCCAGCCGGTGGTAATCGGGTTGTTTATTTCAGACGCGTTAGAGTCTGAAGCTCGCGTTCTTGCAAGATTGAGTAATTGTGTTATTTCTCTGAATTCAAGTGCGTGCCGTTATGTTCAAAGTTAGTTTATTTTTCTGAGTAAGTAATTATTATATATGGTATTACTATGAACTCAAAGCTGTGTTATGCATCATAAGTCATTTATTTGTTTAAATACAATATCTGTCGACTTTCATAACATACAACTTCGGGTTAAATCTCCGTTCCGGTATTTAATCCCTTTAGGTTATTGTTAAAGACCGCATCTTTTGAAGGGTTTCTTATTTTATTGTGTTTCGACGTAGTCCGAGGCTTGTAATAACTAAGCCACGAATTCCGTTATTGTACTATTTGACCCGTGTGAAGGTCGTGTTTTTCCTGTTATTGATGACCCCGTGATTAAAGGAAGGTCGTTTCAGTATGCAAGTTAGTTGGACTACGGTAGCGTTAATTAATTATATGTATTGGGGTGTTTGCACCCAGAACTGTTGTTAATATTCATAAAATAAGGACTTTAGAATTGTTTAGTTAAGTTGTGTTTGTGCTAGCCGGAAACTTAATAACATTTGTCCCTGTGAAGTGACGTATTTTCTGTCCTGTAATCTTAGTTCATCGTCACGAACAAAGTGCGTCGAAAGCTATTACCGCGATCGGTCCATGGGCCGTTTAATTCCCATGGTGGCGCCCTATTGTAAATAAAGTTATTTACTGTATATTTTTGTTATGCATATGTAATTAGGTTAAGTTAGTTAGTAGGTCGTTTAATAAAACAATTGGAATTTTGTCTTAGTGTGTTGTTGTTTAATGAACCTCCCCTTCTCACCGACTGCAGCAAATGTGAGGCAATGTTTCGAAACGTGAGGGTACTATAGTGTTAGAGGTCCTTCCCATTTATTATTTATTATTAATCGGATACCCTCACGCAATAGGTAAATATTTTAATTACATGCTGTTTCATGTTATTTATTTAACCTCATGTTTTATTTCAGGTATAGAATTTGTACCAATTTAAGGTCAAGCCTTCGTGGTTTTAAAACGTAATTTGTTCGTTGAAGTTTCTACACTTTTATTTTGACAATTTTTGCTAGTTGTTTGGCTTTACAAGTGTAGTGGCGCCTTGGCTTATCCGTTATTTATTAGACGAATCCCCTGATAGTCTCATCCCTCCGAAGTAGAGTTCAGAGAAAGTCTGGAAGTCTCCCAAAAGTCGGTTACCATCTACGGATACAATTTTCATCGTACGTTAGACTTTCGTGCGAAGTTGGCACTGCGTCAGGTACCCCTTTTTACACTACCAGCCAACGAAGCAATATCTAATTGAAATATTTAATAATTCTTAACAAATTTACTAATTAGTACACAAAATAGCGTGACATTTTTTCAAAAAGGAAAAGAATGGTTTACTTTTTTCCAAAATATATGATATCATGAAAACTATGAACATCAAATTTCAAATTCAAATTAGTGCAAGTTCTTAAAAGTATTTGTATTTTCATACATAAACATAAATTTTGAAAATAGAAAACGTGATGATGATAAAAAAATTCCAAAAATGTGCTGTTAATTTTATTATAAACAAATTCTAAATAATTCAAAAATAGGTCAACAATTTTTATTTTTTATTTTTATTTCATTTAAAACCGAAACCACTTTCACAATTAAAAAAATAAAAAGTAGGCATAAGTAGATATAATAGGTATGTTATGGGCCACTTCGATCCTTACCGATCGATCCCCCTACCCTTCCGGCAAAGCCACACCCTCTGTTTTCTGATTGGTCTGTAGCCTCACCCGTTTTCTGATTGGTCGATGGCTCCGCCCAAGCCCCACCCCCTGTTTTCTGATTGGTCTGTAACCCCACCCCAACAACCTGATTGCTTGAAGACTCCGCCCCTTTACCCTACCACTTTTCAGACGTCAAACCCCCACCTTTGCTCTGACGTCACATCGCATCACTCCGCCTCCTGACGTAGCAATTGTCACTTTTGACACATCCGCCATTTTCAAGTACGTCACAATTTTTACTCACCCCCTCAGAAAATATTTCCGGACCATTTAACGAGAGGGTTATAGTAGATAGAGGAAGTCGGTCCTGTATCCTCCACCACCACCACCACCAAATAGTTTTATTCGACTAACCATTGCATCTTTCGAGATAAACTTATCTTGTTTGGTATCAATTAATATTAGATTTTTCTCAACTACCCGAATCTCTAGGAATTTTTCAGATAGCATCATCCCCCAGAGAGCTACCCCAATTTTAAGACTTTTTTACCGCTAACATTCTGAACCAAATAGTTTTCTTTGACTAGCCATTGCATCTTTCGAGATAAACCTATCTTGTTTGGTATCAATTAATATTAAAATTTTCTCAGCTACCCGAATCTATAGGAATTTTTTAGATTGCGCCATTCCCCAGAGAGCTACTCTCATATTTAGATTTTATGCTGGTAGTGATTTTTTGGCCGTCCGCATAAATTTTTAACCATGCGGGACATCAAATTAGTCTAGAATTTTATGCAGAATCCGAATCTGCAAACAGATTTAAAATAGGACCACCCCTTACAAAGTTACACACACATCTTCTAGGGAGCATACCGCCACCGTATCACTACTCGCTTTTAATGTCATACCACACTTTCTATCTTGTTTAGCTCATCTTTCGAGATAAATGTACCTTGTTTGGTATCAATTAATATTAGAATTTTCTCAGCTACCCGATGGGGTTATTAAAAATCAACTCAAAATTATATGGCATAGGTATGGGTAATTAAAACTGTAAAGGGTAATTGTTTCCGTTCTCTGGGATCGGTGATTGAGCACAGAAATAAAAATAAGCTGCAATGTATACGGAAATAAAAATTTACTAGACAATCTATACACAGTAGTAATAAATTTTTTGTATATATCTACATTTACAATAATATTATCATTGTACACGTTTTTAGCTAAACATGTATATACATTGTGACCCCTAAAACATCCTCTACATCCATTACCACCGACGAATACAAGAGGGCTCACTTTGGTATCAACACGCTCGAGGAATATAGCGACCTCTATTTGAAGACAGATGTACTGTTGTTGGCAGACGTCTTCGAGAACTTTCGCACCCTGCTCCTTCTAGCACACTTCGATCCTCACTCGATCGATCCCCCCACCCGGCAGCCGCAGACGCGCCAATTGCTTTATACTGCGCTTAACGCCCAAATACCGTAACGGCATATACCGTTGAAAAGAGCTTGGTGTTTTTTAACCTAACCTAATTTAACTTTAATTAACAAAACTACAACTGATAAACTACCTAAGCAGCACAATATCAAATTTCGTGTTTTTTAATCTAACCCAACTTTAACTAACAAAACCTCAACTAAAATACGACTAAAACCGCGCAGTATCAAATTTGGCGCTTTTAAACCCAACCTGTCTTTATTGAACAAAATTTTTGGACATACCTGAGCAGATTCCTAACAACGCCAGTCACGAGATGGCCATGTATGTCCATCAGTAAACATCGTAATGTTGTGCGAGCGGTAACGGAAGCATAGTCTATTTGGTGGGTTTGCCGGCCCGCCGGGCGAATCCAGACACGAGCGCGGTCTAAAAGCAATTGATCCTTACCAGTGGGAGTTGGAACAACATTTTAGCCAAAGAAAACTAAATTCTAAGAGTGGCTAATAAAGTATAGATATGCCAAATGTTGGCCTGTCAAACTATAACTCATAAAGCCCAGGAACACACGCGACGGATTCTACTTGTATCAGGTATTTATAATGTAGAATTCATAACTTTCAAACAGATTCATCGGCGGACTTAGCACAAACACGTAGACAGTCATAGCCTTTATCGGTTACACTTACAAATTGGTGTTTTTCAATAGTAATTAAAATAATTGTTGTACAGCTGGTTTAGTCACATTTGTGCGATTTAAAATTATCTTTATTGCAAATATTTATGAAGAAGGATGCGTCACAAATATAAGTTGTTCATAATTAGTTGTAACCAATGCTCATGAGCTACCAATTATTTATACAAAGCTGCTTTAGTAATAAGTGCATCAAATGGTAAAGGACGTCCAGCAACTCTTATTCGTTTATGTTTTATTTACTAAATCAACTCGTTGTTTTAATTGTTACTAGCATTAATCATTGTTTACGCGCTTATTAAATCTACCCCCAAAAAGGGACAGTTATTATTATTGCATTTGTTGTTTAATTAGAATTGCTTGCTTTTATATGTTGATGAATAAAAATATTTTGTTACGTGTACTTGTCGTTAATCTTATTAACTCAAACAAATCGCCCTAAAAATACAGTTTACTTTAAGATTGTTCCAAACGGAGATTAATCGCACATTAGTGTTATAAGTGTTTCTTAAATAAAACCATTTGAAAATGGTACCCACAGATTAATTAATTGTCATGTAATATCTTGCACTCCTCGCATATGATAATAGAAACGTTCCTAAAAAAAAAACAAATTCTTTCAACCTCAAGTCCGCCTCTGCACCTTGGCTTTGCTCCTCCTACAAAATATAATATAGGCGCCCTTGTCGCTACATAAATTTTCAATTAGGTATTGAAAACAAAACAAAAGAACTGTATTAATTTTAAAAGTGCGCTACTTTAAAAATATCTATAAATAAAATAACATATATAAATGGACCGTCAAGTGCATGACCACATCAAACACTTAAACTCTTGTATTTCAATAGACAAAAATAAATCGAATCGTAACTTTGCAATTAGGATACGACCTACATGACTTGACGAGTTTCTAAGTAAAAGAGATAGATTTTTATTCACATTCTTTTGAGCAGTTCTAATGATTCGGTATTGTTAAAATTGGTTGAATTTTAATTACCGTAAGCGGGGGTAACTTTATGCCAGCAGCATAACTTTGTGCCACCCTTATTATTTGTCAGTTTAATCGGCATTTTCCAACTACAGCTCAAAACTACATTTGGATCTGTGATGAGTAACCGCAACTAATCCCATACGTATCTATTTTTTGCTTAATACGTGTTCCTACTCAACGATGTCCAAAGATTATAATCTTCCATGTCAGTTGATTTTTGGCAGATAGACCCCTTTTCTGTATAATTTCATCTGAAGCTTAAAAACTATGGAATTTTTAAATGTGGAGGTATGTTGTTATTGTTGATTGTTATTTGTAGACTACAAATATACTAAACTACTTGCGTAAATTGAGGGGTTACTTTATGCTAAGGCGGTGTTGACATTTTCTGGCACAAAGTTTCCCCATCACATAAATTTTACTTTTTAGCACTGCAAATTCGTGGTACAATGTTGTACTTATTTTTCCTTTATAGGTACATACATTAACTGCCATGCCACGAATTCTAGTTCAAAGGCTAGGAAGACGTTTATAAACTATGCACCTGAAAGGTTACAACACGCATTGAATGAGATTTCGATTAAAAGTATTTCTATACAACAAGCCACCGAAAAATACAGCATACATAGGAATACACTAATGAACAAATTAAAACTGCTTCATACGAGCGTGCCAGGTCGTCAAAAGATTTTTACAGATGCAGAAGAATCGGAATTTGTTAAACATATTATTGCAATATCTGCATATAGATTCCCAGTGACTCCTATTGATTTAAGAGTCTTGTGAAAATGCTTTTAGACAAGACTGGTAAAATCGAAATTCGCTTCAAGAATAACATGCCAGGTGTAGATTGGGCGCAATCCTTTATAAAGCGTCATAAAAATGTCCTGGCACACCGGGTTGCAAAACACATATCACGTCCGCGTGCAGCCGTTGATGAACTAATTATAAATAAATACTTTGACAACTTAGAAATAGAATTACAGGGCGTTCCACCTACCAACCTATGGAATTATAATAAAGCAAATCTTGTAGATGATCCAGGATCTAAAAAAGTTTTAGTAAGAAGAGGAACTAAGTATCCTGAAATTATCAGAAGCTCCACGAAAGCTAATACATCTATAATGCTGTGTGGAAACGCATCTGGTGAAATCGTTCCGCTGTATGTGAATTATAGAACTCAGAAACTATGGCACACCTGCGTGGAAAGAGGTCCTGATAAAGCACGCTACAACTGTAGCAAATGGGGTTGGTTTGACAGTCAAAGCTTTGAAAATTGGTTTATGATGCTTATACTTCCTATTTTTAAAAAACAAGAGGGTAAAAAAATATTACTAGGCGACAACTTAAGCTCTCATTTGAATTTTGAAGTTGTTACAACCTGTGAAGCAAACACTATTTCCTTCATTGCTTTACCGCCAAACACGATCCATTTGCTTCAGCCTTTGAACATAGCATACTTTAGACCTGTGAAAATAGAAAGACGTAAAATCCTAACCGAATGGAAAGATACAAGTTATGGTAAGCGATGTTCCACAATTCCTAAAGACAGCTTTCCTGACCAATTAAAAAAACTTTTTGAAAAGATCCATCACAATGGTTCAGATAATTTAAAATCTGGCTTTCGCAAATGTGGTGTTTATCCGCTGAACAGAATAATCGTGCTCGAAAGACTACCTAAAAACGTCTTAAATGAGGATGCGGAAGTAGTGGGGAAAATAAGCGATTCCTTTATTGAGTTTTTAGAAACGCAACGAGATGATACCACGAAGCCAAGACAAATAAGAAAGCGTAAGCGAATTAATGTGATTTTTGGAAAAAGCATATCATCTGCAGACTTAGTGACTTCTGATAACGCTGATGCAAAACATAAGAAGAAACGAAATAAGAGATTACAGAAGAAGACATCATATTCATCAACAGAGGTTCAGATGATTATTCTGTTCAGGAAAGTGACTGTAGTCCGTTTGAAGAAGAGTCTAATTATAAACAGCCAGGAACATCTGACAGGCAAACTAAACACTATCTTGATGCAAAAATAAATCATGCTAGATCTTGTGACTCAAGTGTTTTAAACGAACATCTTGTGAATAGTTTAAAACTAAGCAGAAGTAGTGAGTCTAACACTAAAATCTTTAAGGAAGGTGATTACGTAGTAGTAAGCTATGATCGACAAGTATATCCTGGTAAACTAATTGACGTTGGCAATGACACCTATTTGGTTAGCGCTGTGAAGAGAAGTCGTTGGTTGTGGAAATGGTCTGATGTGCACGATGAAATATGGTACAATGTGGAAAACGTTTTAAAGGTTATTTGTGAATCAAAACTGATCTCAAAAAGACGATTGTATAGTGTGCCAGAAATAGCTAATTAAGTTTTTTAATAAAATAAGCATTACTTGTATAATTTTTGTTTTATTATACCTGGATAGTACCTAATTTATTTTTGCAAATTTTGCTATTTATATGTTTGACCGTATGGGGTATCCTTGTTTTAATTACTTGATTTTAACCAGAACTTCAACAATTTAGTTCTTAGCACAAAGTTGCACCAAATGCAAGGTAACTTTGTACCAGATTTTAGAGGTGCTTATCTCAAAAAGTATGAAAGCTATTTAAGTTTGCAAATTTTGAATTTAATGGTCGGTAGACCGACATTTCAAAATTAATTTTAGGTTTTGCCTAATTGTGGTAAAATAAGTTTTATTTATAAAAAACCTCAAAATCCGGCACAAAATTACCCCCGTTTACGGTAAGTTATAATGTCAAAAGGCAAAAATTTCAGAACGACCTGAATTGGTTTTGCATGTTAAAATTTGAAATATGAATAGTAGTGAATAAAAGTACTTCTACGGCTTTATGTAAACGGCAGCAATGTTTTATTGTAATCTTCATATCCTAACCGTGCAACCATCACACAGCACTTCAAGACTGTTTTTAACCTGGTTACGTTATCTTGGCCTAGCAATCAAAGCAACTAGTTACAACTTAACATAATCTTGAGAGTCTGTAATAAATTTTTAAAATCGTTTAAACAAGAGACGTACAATATCGTTCAAAAACTAAGTACAAATATTTTTGCGAAAATTTATGAAATTTACGCATTAATATAAACATTAAAAAATACTTTACTTAGCTATTAAATTATTTTAATGACTTAAAAATATATTCCAAACATTTGTTCTAGGAATTTTATTTCCAAAATAGCGAATGAATCGACTTCAACTGCTCCTAATGTTGACCATTAATTAAAAAGAAACGCATCATTCACTGTTATTCTGAGATTTTCTATTACACAATCTTAACCATCACAATATTCTTGTATTTTAATTCGAAATTTCTATACGTAGGCAAATCTTGTATAGCTTTTTGTAAGTTATTTCAAAGTATTTTATACACTAAAATTCGCAAAACGATCTTCTAAACGATGACAGTTGTGTTGCTTTGGATTATATTTTACAGTGGTTATTTATTCACTTAAGTTTTCCGTTTTTGCACAGGTTAAACACATATGTTTAGGTATCCACATAAGCTAAGTCATTGATTCTGATATAGACTTTCCAGGCGTATTCTTTAGAATTCTTAGTATGTAAATTAATATAGAATTTTAAGTAACATTTTAGAGAAGCGGTATAATCACATAAATTGCATGCAAATGGACGATCATTAGTATGGGACTGCATATGAATTTTTAAAGTACCTTTAAAAGATGCAGAATAAATACATTACTTGCATACAAATGAACGATCACTAGTATAAGAGAGCATATGAATTTTCAAACTACATTTACGAGAAGTAGCATAGTTACACAAATTGCAAGCAAATGAACGATCATTAAGTATGGAACAGCGTAAGAATTTTCAAATGACTTTTACAAGATGCAGTATAGTTACATAAATTGCATGCAAATGGAAGATCATTAGTATGGGACCGCATATGAATTTTCAAATCACCTTCACGAGATGTAGCATAGTCGCATAAATTGCATGGATATGGACGATCAATAGTATGGAACCGAATATCAATTTTCAAATTACCTCTACAAGAGGTAGCATAATTACATAAATTACATGCCAATGTACGTTCATCGGTAGGGGGCCACATATCCATTTTTAAGTTATTTATAGTAGATGCAAAATAATTACATAAATTGCACGCAAACGGACTATCTTTAGTATGGAACAGCATATGAATTTTCAAAGGATGTTACGGTTCAATTTTGCGTAACGCGTTTCCCAATTTTTAGATATACTTCGTTTCAAAATACGACACCTATGGTTTATTTCTTTATTGTAATCTATCAAGTTTCGTTCATAAATTCAAGTTTTAATTTTTGTATGTTGATAGCGTGCATAAAACTAATTCTTATCACTTCAATACGAGTCGTGATTATTTATGCTTTTCTTGAATTTGATCCTCGATGCTTGGTAACGTGCATCTTATTGTGAATTAATTTGTAGTTTCGCCCTTATTATTTTAATTGGGGAATTGATGATCCGTTATTTTAGAGCGAATTATTAGTTAAATTTTATATTTGCTCTGCTCTTTTGAGAATTTTATAGAAGTTCGGGGTAAGGTTATTTATAATTTTTATGCACGTAAACTTCATACAGTTGTTATCTTTGTAAGACACACATTTGAAAACTCGTTTATTACAGCGCGTTTCGTTATAATTTAAGCCGGTTTTGTAAAGGAACCGCAAAACGGTAAGGTAAATACTAGGTGTGTTCACATCTAATTATAACATTTTAGGGTTGTAGTTTGAAGTTTTACAGTCTTGTAGTTTTGCAGTCTTGTGGTGTGATACCGTTATGTGTTGAAGATACTGTTAGTATTAATTTCAAGGTGCTTGTTATATAAGTCTGGTACACTATGTACGTATTTTATTGATACTAGCTCAGGCGTACCTGCAAGATACGATATCCCCGCTCAGGACCTGCTCTGGTAAAAACTTTCCATATTATATTTTGATTGTACGTGCCGCTAATCTGGTACCCATGCAAGCATTTCCACCTGCAGAAAATATTATAGAGCTATCTCACATTATAACTGATATTGTAATTTATTTTAGTATCATTTTGTAATAGTTGGGCGTCGGAATTAATTTAACCAACGGATTATTGTACACATTCGTTTGGTAGACGTTCTTATCTGCATCATCGTGCGCACAAGCGTTGGTACCACCGCGAGCAGCGTTCGACTAAGTTTACATTTATACAAAGTGAACATAATAAAAATTTACTGCAGCTATTTAATTTTTTATAAGTGTATGTTACATATTCGAAAGTACGTTGGTTTCATTAACCCAAGCGCTTGAATTTAAGCCTACTTATGTTGTAAAATTGATGTTTATGTTAAACCCTATGAATATTACAAACCATAACTTGTGTCAGTAAACGATTATATGTTATTTGTAGTTCCTTATTGTCGAGTTTTATGTCCGTTAAGCATCTACAGATTGTGAGGGAAATTTCCTAGATTGATTACGCGGGAGGCGTACAGTTCCGATTTAGGTGGCGTTCTCCAAGACTTTTGTTCACCGTGTCGACCTTAGGTTATTTCTATCTTGGTGCAAATTCCCACTCCCCCTCCCCGACCAGAGTCTAGTCATGATAAAATACGGTTACTCCTGCGGCTAACGGTGTGTATGTTTTTTGTGTTAGGAAACCGTGTTAATACCTTCAAATGAAGCAGCATAAATAAGTTAATTGCAGACAAATGGACGATCACTAATATGAGAGCGCATATGAATTTTCAAGGTACATTTACGAGATGTAACATAGTCACACAAATTGCAAGTAAATAGACGATCAGTAGTATGAGACAGCATATGAATTTTCAAATCACTTTTACAAGATGCAGCATAATTACATAAATTGCAAACAAGTGGACGATCATTAGTATGGGACCGTATATGAATTTTCAAATGACTTTTACAAGATGCAGCATATTTACATAAATTGCATGCAAATGGACGATCATTAGCATGGGACCGCATATGAATTTTCAAATCACCTTTACGATATGTAGCATAGTCACACAAATTGCATGGAAATGGACGGTCATTAGTATGAGACAGCATATGAATTTTCAAACCATTTCTACGAGATGCAGCATAAGTACATAAATTGCATACATATGGACTATCACTGGTATGAGACAACATATGAATTTTTAAACTATCTTTACGAGATGTAGCATAATTACATAAATTGCATGCAAATGGACGATCATTAGTATGGGACAGCATATGAATTTTCAAATGACTTTTACAAGATGCAGCATACTTACATAAACTGCATGCAAATGGACGGTCATTAGTATGGGATCGCATATGAATTTTCAAATTACCTTTGTGGGATGTAGCATAGTCACATAAATTGCATGGATATGGTCGATCATTAGTATGGGCTCGCACATGAATTTTTAAATTACCTCTACGAGAGGTAGCATAACTACATAAATTGCATGTCCATGTACGCTCATCAGTATGTGACAACATGTGCATTTTTAAGTTATTTGTAGTAGATCCAGAATAATTACATAAATTGCACGCAAATGGACGATCTTTAGTATGGGACATCATATGAATTTTCAAACTAGCTTTACAAGATGCAGCGTAATTACATAAATTGCAGGCGAATGGACGTTCATTAGTATGTGACTGTATATGCCTTTTTAAGGTACTTCTGTTAGATGCAGAATAATTACATAAATTACAAGCAAATGGACGTTCATTGGTATGGGATCGCATATGAATTACTAGTGTACTGTTAAAAGATGCAGAATAAGCACACAAGGAACATGTCAATAAGCGTTTGTTAGTATGTGAGAACATATTAATGCATTTCTATGGGATGTAGAGCAGTTACATAAATTATGTGTCACGTATGTTCTTTGGTATGTGGCAGTTTAATGTAATTGTAATTTAGGTTTTGGTGTAACAAACATCATGCACTGGATAGTCCTTGAGGATGAGATCATTTGGTGAAGCACAGTAATCACATAAATTGCATATACAACAAGCATATTTCAATAATCTTATATTATTACGTCGACCTAGTTAAATCCTCATAAGCAATAGTTATTTTAGTCTCATATTTTCGTTTAGTAATACAACAAATTCTATAAAATAATTTTCAGTCCGAAATTAGTTTTTGATGGGGTCGTTTACATGAACTTGTTAACAGACGAAAAATACATAGAGCAAGCACAGATTTGCACCTCTTACAGATGCGAAGGCTAGCGTTTTCCGCTTATTTTTCTTTGCGCATGCTCCAAATAAGTAATTTTCTGATCAACTTAAACTTTTCTTCTAATTAACCTAAGTTTTTATTTCAATCCTATTGTTGTAAGTAATGTTTTTAAGCGTATAACAACGAATATGGTACGGAAAAAATGAAAAAGGTGTCACTTTTTGCTCTTAGAGGGTGTTCCACAAAATTATCTAACAATATCTCTATGTCCTGATTCCCATTAATTTATTGAGCAAGGTGAGTTCCTACACTGATTTACCATTAATATTCGATAATCTATGCTTATAGCACAGATTGTCCTGAATAATGTGCTATAGTTTGTTTATTGCTATATTTCTACTTCCGCAGATGTGAGGAATGGTTAGCAGTATGTAATGGGAAAGACTTACTTACTGGCAATTGATCCAGACAATCTGTATTAAAATGATATAATATGTGAAAAACATTTTCTTTCAAAATAATTCTTGAAAACCTATAAAGTTCGCAAAAGACTATATTATATAAGGCAGTTCCTACTATTATTCACCAATTTGAACATGAACCACCAAAAAATGGTACTTCGATCTGGTAACAACTAACAGGTTCTCTGTTCTAATCCTAAAGAAGATTCCAAATTGATATTTCCAAAGGAAGTTACTCCCTCTTATGAGGATATACCTGTACTGTCAACATCAAGTAATACAAGGTAAGTTAAACATGTCAATTTGTCCTTTTATTAGTTAATTTCTTTAAAATATACAACCTACAATTTATGGTGCTTTTAACTTGCCATAATTAATTTTGTTATTATAATCCGATTAGGTTGAAATCTTTTGGGTACAGAAGATCGTTATGCCATTTCTATTAAGACAGTCATTTGGTTTCACATCACACTAGTTAAATAGTTGAAAATTGACCCTTTATATATATATATATATATATATATATATATATATATATATATATATATATATGAGATATAGACAACTACAATAATTCCTTATTTTTAGACAACATATCCAGCAGAGTTCAACCTTCTTCATTTGGGTCACAAACATCAGCAACATTATCATCGAATACACCAAGAGAACAAAAAAATGAAGGCAGAAATAAAAAAGCTTAAGAACACAATCTCGATCAAGTCTATCCAGCAAGAGCAGGCTTCTTTAGAAAGGTAGATCTATATCAGACTATTGCACGCAGACAGTGAAATATGTAGTGTATGGAAATTTTAGGAAAATCTGTAGGTTAGCTCAGAACACGATGCAACAAAGATACGCATCTATCCAGTTGCAGGACTGAAGACCTAATGATGATCATGATGTATAGATTTTTCGATATATTTCCGAATGTTCTTTGTAAAATTATTTTACAATTATTTAATTAATTTACTTTTTTGTAACAGTTTGTTTTAACTAAAAAGAAGTTCAAACATATGTTATTATTACAAGAAGCCACATTTTATATGAATATGTATGTCTTGAAGTAATACATGTTCGACGAACATCAAAAACTCGTCTATGAATTCAATGTATGCGTGTGTATGCGAGTTTATATTTCTATTTATTATAAAAAGTAAACAAAAAATGTATTACGAAAAATTTGTGCCTATTATGAAAATTTTGTAGCAGGTTACTATCAACGAGTTCACTAATTTAGAACAAGTAATAACAAAAGCTTTCATTATTCACTATTCACAAAATTAACAGTTTATGCCTTATTTACAGATGTTTTCAGTCCAATTAACACTGAAACACTATCACACTAATGTTATTTACAAGCACTAACATTTTCTTAAACTAAATCCTTAACCATAAGTCTTCTTCACAACACTACCACTACTATAATTTATTTATTACTCTTTTGTCTATTTATGTACGAGCTGGCGGTACAATATGCACGTTCACATAACTAACTATACCTACACGATGTGAGCTATATACAACATTTGGATATAGACTAACTGATGTGCACTCATCACCGATCATATATATTCCCTGAAATTAACTACATCATTTATAGTCTGATGTTTGCTTGAATGTTCTAGACTTCTGTAGAATACCCTTCGGTTATGCAACTTGCGTGTTTGACGAAATGACTAATAGTTCGTAACACTGCCCCCTCTTTAAAACCGTTACTTCCTGTAACTGTAAAAACATTTTGACGCCAATTTGATGACGGTATCGATGGTTATCTCCTGTGGTGCATTCACCACGTCATTGGAAATAACAGTCAACACTCTTTGCTTGTTCTTGGTATATAACCGGTCGATACCATCAAACAAGGACCTGGATGTTGGTTTCATGGAAAATTACTTCTAGCATATTTCGAACTATTCTTTAATCTAAGCGATCTAGTCCGCAGTCCAGCTTGAGCACCGCTAGTCTCGTACTCCATTTTCCACCATCTGAGCCTTAAGACTCAGCAAAGCCTTCCATAGATGTTCATAACTAGGTCTCTGCCATGAAGAATTTTTGGTTATCATATATTAAACATAACATTTTCCATCATGAAGAACCAAGGCTTTTCCTACAGTTGTTTGCTGTTGTACTAATTAATCCACATATCTAAACTTTTTTTTAAAACAACAGCTATTCCTCTTGACATTTGCAGATTTTAAGCTACGCAATGTGTAAGGGAATACTCTTCTGGTGCTCTAAACAGATCTTGTTGTTTTTCAACAACAACGCCAAATCTCGCCTTAGCGAAATCACCATACTCCGCCATGAAGCTCTCAATATCATCATTTGGCTCATGATTAATAACTTTTGGAACACCATTTTCATTATTCGAGTCTTCCTGGTTGTTGTCAGCGTAAGATGTTAAACGGTCAAAGTGTACCACTTTCGGTTTACCACGGGGAGATTTTCTGATCCGGTACACTACATCATTAACTCGTTTTAACACTTTGTACGGGCCTTCCCATTGTCTTTGTAACTTTGGCGACAATCCACGCTTTCTTTGTGGATTGTACAACCACACTAAATCTCCAGGTTGGTAACCACCTTCTTGTGCTCTCGTGTTATATTGTGATTACATTCGATCGCTTGCCGCCTGGATATTCTTTCGGACGTTTTCGTGAATGCTATTTAATCTTTCGCGAAACTTACTAAAGTAATTTCCACTTGCTACCTTTCTCCTGGTTTGAATCCAAACTGAAGATCACACGGTAGCCGCAATTCACGTACTAACACCACGCTAGCGAGAGAGTTTCCTATGCTGTCATGCATCGAAGATCGGTACGCCAGTAGGAACAAATGTAAATATTTGTCCTAGTCTCGTTGATGTTCAGAATCAACTTTGGCTAGGTACTTTCCTATCGCCCTGTTCATTCTTTCAACCATTCCATCCGATTGAGAATGAAGTGGCGTGGTTCTAGTCTTCCTGATTCCAAAATGCTTGCAGACGTTCTGAAACAACGTTGATTCGAAATTCCGACCTTGATCGAAGTATAACTCCAATGGAATTCCAAAGCGACAAAGCAACTCCCTCACTAGTACATCTGCAACTGTCTCGGCTTCTTGGTTAGGTATAGCGTACGCCTCCGGCCATTTGGTAAAATAATCCATTGCAACCAGGATGTATTTATTTCCTTTCTCTGACTCTGGCAACGGACCAGCTATATCAATGGCAACCCTCTCAAAAAGATTCTCCACGTGATACTGTCTCATTGGGGCTTTCCGTTTTGTGACCGGGCCATTTGCAGAGGCACACAACTCACATTTCCGACACCACTCCTTCACATGTTCTTTGCAGTTCACCGAATCAAATCTTTCTCTCATCCCTTCGAGAGTTATTTTCACGCCAAACTGCCCTCCGGAAATACCATCGGGCAAGCGCTGCAACACTTCCGGCACTCTGCTTCTCGGCGCTATCACTTGAAGTCGTCTCTCAGTGCCATCTTCACACTCCAGGTGTCGTTTCAATATTCTATTTTTCATCAACAGGGGATCCCACTGTGTCCAGTATGCATTCAGGTTCCTACTTGAAATACTAATTTCTTCCGAAACTGGTCGTTGTTTTCTACTCTTCCACACAATAATACGTTCCAATTCGGCGTCATTCTTTTGATCTTCTCGTATTTTTTTGAGTTGCCAAGTATCATCAGTTACCGTCATTCTATTGATGATACTTATTTTCTCTTCCATCTTGGAGCAATGATGGCAATCTACCGGACACGGTCTTCTTGACAGAGCGTCAGCATTTTGATGGCTAGTTCCTAGTTCTGTGTCAAAGTCATATTCCTGCAGCCGTGCTATCCACCTTGCGATTTCCCCGTCAGGATTACGAAACTGCAGTAACTATTTTAGTGCATCATGGTCTGTTCTTAACCGGGATTTGCGGCCGTATAAGTACCTATAAAAGTGCTCTACAGATTTGACGACTGCACACAGCTCCCTTCAGTTGTTTAAATCTGCTGTGGCAGTCGTCATTTCAATTATATTCTTCCCTGAAAACTGCGTAGTTGGTGTGTATCTGCTGATGTAGGCCACTCTTGCACCGTTTTTATCTTGTCAGAGTCGGCTCCTATTCCAGTCTCCGAAACGACATGTCCTAGGTATTTCACCTCTTTTCCAAATAGGTTACATTTGTTAGGGCTCAAGGTGAGGTTTGCCCCGCGTAATGTTTGGAACATCCCCTCTAGGTTCTCAAAAGTTCATCAAAAGATCCGCCTAACACTATCACATTGTCTAGGTGCACCAGGTATGTTTTCCAAGACAGTACACGCATATCGACTCTATCAAATGCTTAAAAGTAGTAGGAGCATTAAAAAATCCAGAGGACATTACCTTGAACTGCCATAATCCATTTCCAATTGTAAACGCAGTTTTCTCTTTATTGTTTGCCTTTAAGCCCACCTGCCAGAATCCGCTTTTCAAGTCCAAGGTCGAAAACCATTTACATCCGCATAAAATTTCTAAAGTGTCATCAATTCTGGGCAAACGATAGCTGTCTTTCTTTGTGGCATTGTTTAGCCGCCGGTAGTCTACACAAAACCTTGTCGGTCCATCCTTTTTCTTAACAAGCACTACCGAGGATGCTGATGGACTATATGAGGGCTCAATCACTCTCTGTTGCTCCGTGTCTGTGATAATTTGCTCGGCTTCATTACATTTTGCAAAGAAAGTCGCCTGGGATCTTGTTGTATCGGTTCCGCATCTCCAATATTGATCTCCTGTTGCACCGCATTCGTCGGTCCTTTCTCACTATCATCCAGTGCGAACACACCTCGACATCGTTCAACCTGTTCTTCTACTTTGTTCAGTTGGTCGCCGTTTAACCATTGACACGAAGGTATCAACATATCCAGCAATTTCTGTGAGCAACCGTCGGCTGGTTTACCTTTTATGTCATCCACACAACGTTTAATGCATATTGTAATTCAACCCGTATTCTCTCATGAGATCCATTCCCAATATAACTTCTTCCGTAATTTCAGCTACCAACACCCGATGATTAATTAGTTTGTATTCAAATCCCAACGTTACGGCAGTTTCTCCGTGAGTAGAAATTTGCTCACTACTTGTCGTCCGAAGACATACCGATGCAGATAGCACTTTTCCAGGATCAACCAAATCTGATCTTACAATAGTCCTTGTCGCTCCTGTATACACGTGTAATCGGACAACCCAACCATTAATTCTACCATCAATATAAATGCTGTCCAGACTTCCCATCGACGATGCAGCTCGGCTGATAATCTCCGGGGCACTACGCTGTGCTGTCGATAGTCGCTCCTTTACGTCGACTTGATTTAGTTTTCCTGCTGCTCAAACGTTTGTTTCTTTGGTTGAGTACAGTGTCTCTGTACATGACGAACTTCACCGCAGTTCCAGCATAGCGGACCCCATCCCGCGATCGTTGTCTTTCCAGCCTTTCCGTCTTTCGTTTTTCAAACACACGGTTGATTATTGCTCCTATTCTGTTCTGCGATTTATCAGGTTCTTCTAAGGCAGGCCGAACTTTGTGAATTATCCTGTGTGATGTTTGCTTAGCTGCTTCAAATTCAAGCGCAAGAGCCAGTACGTTATCTAACGTTTTTGGCCCTGTCAATCTTAGCGTTTGCTGAATTTCGCCATTTTCAACCCCATCCAGAAATGTTTGAACAGCCAGTTGTTTGAGGAAGCTATCTGGTGCCGTTGGGTATGCCAATCTAACTAATCTGGCAATGTCAGCTTCGAATTGTTGCTGGCTTTAATTTGTCTTTTGCGAGCGGTTCTTAACTTGTGCATGGTTAACCTGTTGATGATGAGCGTCTACATATCTCATTTTAAGCTTCGATGTTAAGAGACCGTAATTATTCTCTTGGTTATATTTTGCTTTCAAAACTATATAACAAAATCAAGAAATTCTCATTCTCATTTACAAAGTTAAAGAATATATATTGTAAACGATGTGGTAAAAATTTGATGTCTGCATGGCCATTATGATTTCTAAGAATAAGGCAAGCTTACATAAAGTTAAAAACACAACTTTCAGCAAATTGCAATAAAAATGTAGGTCTATTACCATTAGTATTTATATATAGGTGTTGCTGCTGATGAATGATATAAATACCGTTTTCAGCATGTTTCACGCCAAATTTTTCTAATTTTGTACATTCCAAATCCAACAAAAAAAACGGATTAATATACGCAATAAAATAAAAAAAAAATCATTATGCTAGTAGAAATTTAAAAAAGAACGATCAAAAAAAGCCCCTTTAATGATGGAATATTCTATATTGTAATAATTAATTTGCTACAGTTAATGTTATTAGAAGAAATGCGCATGGCGAAATTGGGTGAGTTGCTATTTAAATCAGTAGTATAACTATATAAAGAATGGACCATAATCCGAAGTCAAAGTTGGTCAGTTGGTGTAGTTCCTAGTTATTACTTCTGGCGTCTAGATGCATAATTATTATTTCCTACACTAATTTCTTCCAACTGTGCACCAAACATGTTACCTTCATAGAGGAAAATATTTTGAAAATTTTAAGTGAGCATGTCATGTTCAGAGATTAGATACCATGGGGATTATTGATAGTTTTACTATAAATAGTTTACGGTTAATTTGTTGGAGAAAGGAAAACACAATTAAAATAAACCCCGCCCTCATTTAAAAAATGTCAAAATTTTAAAACTAAAATAAGTTGTTTTGCGAGTTTACTAAATGCTGGAGCGCTAACAAAAAACGTAGTTTTAAAAACTGCTGTAGGTAGCAAAAATGATCACCACTGACCACTGAACATTGACGTTGTCCATCTATTGTGTTGCGATAAACTTTTGTATACTTATCTGAGAGTTGTGTTTTGTCGAATAAGTTAGGTTAACAAATGTAGTAGCACAATAAAAATAACAACATCAAACATTACATTCGGCCTTGCACGTTGATTTCATTCGGTGGCGGAATTCTACACCCGAAACAAACGTCACTGCGGGAAGACGTAGGACGCAGCATGTTTAGAGCGGCTGCAGGCTGCGGCTGGTACAATGTTATATAGTAATTAATACAGTTAAAAGATTATCAATACAGTCAAATATGAAGTAGGCTTTACTTTTTCAAAGTTCGGACATAATATTTACAGTTTTAGAACACAATATTTCCTGCCAATGCAGTCATAAATTACGGCAATGCATGTCATTGTAAATTCTGGTGCCTTAAAAACCCTTTTGTAATGAAATTGTTGATCATTGCGTTTTCTCTTAGTTCAACAAAGGAATTAAACACAAAAACACTTCTCATAACAACTCCGCCAACAAGCATCATAATATGTAAACAAAATACAACTGGTCAGAAATAGAAGTAGAACAAACAAAGCAACCGCTATGTCCGTCTTATTTAGTGTTTGATCCATATGCCGTTTTTGTCTGTGTGGTACTTTTCATTTTATACAAACCACATTTGATTGAATGAGTTAAATATTGTTTATTAAGTATTAAGATATAATTGAATTTAGTAATTAGTTTTAGTGTGGGGATTATATTGTATAGAGTACCGCTACCGACTGACGGGGGACGCAATGGAAACCAGCTACGTCAAACGCCACTACTCATGCATGATACAATAACTATCAAGTGTGTTGACTTTGCAATTTCATTGAACTAACACTGGATCAAGCTACAATAACCGTCCTCAAATCCTCAAACAGAGCCGAGGCTGCTGGCTTTGGTTTATGACGCGGCGCAAAATACAGGTTGGGCCAGTTTTTTAAAAAAGATTTATTGTACAGTCGCTAAACCTTATTACACAATAGCTAAACATTGTATTAATTTATTTAAAGGTAGCAAAAACAATTAATTGAAACTATTGTACTCCGGCAGAGAAGCAATGCTAAAGCTTCGGCTGCTGGTACAAGTCTGTTTTTCTAATTTCATTTTCTGATCCCTTTTTGGGTTTTCTCCCTTCTCAACAATATTCATATCACTTGGCATTTAACCTATTCCATTAATCAGTAGATTACTTAAAACTATACATATTTCATCATCAAGATATCGTGGTCGTTTACAGTATCCGGCAATTTACTTTAATCAGTATAGGAAATATTAATAATTCTTAAACTAGACAGAAAGTCATAAAAAGTTCGGTAGGGTTCCTGAGAAATTACCAGGGTATCGTAGTCACACATAAATTACATTAAATTATTGATATTGGTGTTAAAAGCTAAATACATAAAGTATACAAAACAATTAATGGTAATGGCTTCTCTAATAAACCTAGAATTAAAACGACAGCTTTACTTCCTTTCAGTTTCATTATAAACTTATAATAATTATGCTTCCCTAGCATTTTGGAACACTTAATATAATTTAAAAGCATCTCTACAAGTTGCTTGCAAAGCAACTTTACAAATATTATTTTATTCGCACTATATATTGAGAATCTGTAACTCGCGGCACAGCTCTTACTGAACCAAATGTTCTAATTTCTAATAATTATTCATTTTGCGAGTAAAACGAGTAATTTATTTTTGTATTTTGTTTGGTATATTTAAAAAATACTGACCATTTTTTGTATGTTTGTTATAAATTTGATGATTTTGTTGCGGTTATAAACACCGCGGCGGGGCGCATATAACAATTCAGGTAAAGAGCGCAGGGAGACACGTCCCCCTGCCCACGGGGCCAACACGGACCTGGATGTACGATCTGTAAATGTTGGCTATTCTGGTTTATATATTGTCTGTCAGAAAATTAAGCGAAAACTTGCCGGAGTTGAGAAAGTAGAAACATCAACCAGTGCGGACGTTACCGGTATGTGTGCAGTTTGCGCAAAACGCAAAAACAAAAACAAAAAAGATCTGTGGTAAATGTAACAAATATCTTTGTAATGAACATGCAAGCTTTCTATGTCAGCAGTGTTTGCACCCGCCGGAATTTTCATCTTCATCACCATAACGTTTCTTGTATTGTTTTGTGAGCTTTTTATTCTTACTTTTATAGCAAATAAATAAAGAATTTTTATTACATAACAACAAAAACCTTTTTTCCAAAATAAGTAGAGCTTGTTGTAACAGATCAGCATAAAATGCTCACGTGCGACAAATCGCGTAATTTCTCGGTAACGACAAATAGCTGGTTATTATAGCACCATCATTATAAGAAATTGCACTTGAGAATTAGATTTTACTCTGGAAATCCTGCTGCGTCTCACAACTGACAGAGCACTTACCATAGATCTACTGCAATTGGATAGATGTCAACACAATTCAGTTGTAGTGTATTCTACGTAAGTGGCATTTTTGGCTTGGAATTATACTAAAAAGTTTCTACAAGTCTCACAGCTACTCACGTCTCACTCTTACCCACTATCCCCTACCTAATTTAGATAATAAGATTTCATTATCGATATTTTAAAATGTTTAGATTTATACAGTACTATATGTAAATTGACGCTTTGTTTACATCATGTTATACCGAACGGTTACGTAAAAGTGTTTTTGATTTTTGTAAATAGTGTTTCGGGACTGTATGTTGGAAGTATTTTTTTTTACTGAAGTTTCCAATTTTTTCTTTCAATATCACCCATCCCACTCAACGACGTTTTTGAACTAGCCCAAACTCTAATTCCTCTGAGGTTCGATTCTACCATCCTGTCCTGTTTTTATTGCGGTATTTGGTGTATGGGATTTTCTTTACTTATTTTGCTGCTTTCTTTCTTGTCTGCACTGAATACCGTAACAATATGTTGAAGATGCCACAAACAAACAAAGTTAAGAACAAAAATGTTCTAGAAATGGTCGAGGAAGAAAGAAATATATGAAAAACATTAAAAAATATGAGAAATAGGATGAATGGTCACATACTAAGGTATGAGGGAATAGTGCGTAATATATTACACAAGCAGAAAAAGGAAAAAAGAGAAGTAAAAGTGGTCCTACAATCAACTATTGCACATAGATAGTAAAAGATGTAGGCTATGGGAATTTCAGGAAAATGTGTAGGTTAGTTTAGAATAGGAAGCACTGGAGGTATATGTCCAACCAGCTCTAGGACTGAAGACCTATTGATGATGATAATTGACACCGATAAATTTACAACATTAATACTATAGTCCGTTTGCTTTAAGATCACGTCACAACTGGATAAAATACTACATTGCCAATGTTAGTTTAAATTCTAATATATTTAATGAATGATACGCGAATATTCCCATTGGTAAGAGAAATTGGTGGAAACACCGTACATCACTGCCATATATATATATATAATTGTAAAGGGGAGAACTGTACGGGGTGGTAATTTACACGTCGTTGGAGTTGGCTAGCTCGGAATCCCAAAAGTAATAGTAATAACGTGTTTTCCACCAATTTGAAAACCAATACAAACAATTTATTATTAGTACAAGTATTCAAAATATAACAGAAATTTTTTGTATATTTTACAAGATATTATAGTTAGCAACAAACATGGCGCGGGTTAGCGTTTCGCGGTCTTCTGCTGAGGTTCGCTCGCCGCTTTTGTGGCGGCGCTGCTCTTTCGGGCGACTTCGTTCTTTCCACAACTACTTTGTGTGGAGGAAGTTGACTTTGGAACTGTCGACGAGCACGCGCTTCTGGTCGCGTTACACTCTCCCCCTCTAGCCTGCGATGACGTCCTCGTAAGCGGGCTAGAACTAACGTGCTCTGTCTGCGAGTCGGTGCTTGCGTTGTCTTTTGGATTATGTGAAGGTCAACCTCTGCGCCGTATGGGATTTACTGGGCTTAACGAGTCTGCTCCACCATGGAACGGAGTTATTTGACTTACGCGGTATTTTCCTAGTATTTTTATTAGGAAGTCCAGCTTTTGCAATTTCGTATGAAACCGGGCTTATCACTTTATTAATCACACAAGGACCGTCTCGTTTAGGTACGAATTTCGAGCTCAATCCTTTCGCGGCATCACTTAACACACGAGTTTTAACTAAAACTGGATCACCCACATTAAATTGTAGTTCTTGACGCCTATATTTATTTGCGGCTTCAGTTCTCACATCTTGAGCGTGTTCAGCATTTTCTCGAACTTCCTTCAGGATCGAGGCTAAACGTAATAAATACGGTGTCATTTCAGTAATTACATTTTCTTTTTGCACTACAGCTCGTAAGTCGTGATGCACATCGTCAAGAGTACGTAACTCGCGTGCAAACATTAAAAAGGCTGCCGTGTGTTTTGTTGATGCGTGCATCACCGTGTTTATTGCGAACCTAATCGCAGGTAGTTTCTGATTCCAGTCACGATGGTTTTTTTTAACACAAATTGAAAGCATTGTTTTTAAATCGCGGTTTTTTCGTTCTATCGGATTTGTTTGAGCATGGTAAAGCGGAATTAATTGTTGCCTAATGCCTAAGCTAAACAGAGCGTTTTGCATTGCACCTGCAATAAATTGCGATCTGTTATCGGAAATAACTTTACGTGGCATTCCGTATCGTAAAAACACTTCAATTATTAACACCGTAGCACAAACTTCACTGGTGGCTTCTTTCAGCGGAAATAATTCTATCCACTTCGTACATGTATCGGTAATAATTAAGATCCATCGGTCGCCACTCTCAGTTTCTGGAGGAGGGCCAAAGAGATCTACGGACACAACTTTGAAGCGTTGGTTTTGTGCAGGCGTTTGCAGTAAACCTGCAGGTTTTAAATTTGAGGATTTATAACGCTGACATTCCACACAATTTTTTATGTAGTCTGTTATGTAGCGGCGCATACCTGGCCAATAATAACGAACGGATATCCGGGCTATGGTGAGCTCTATACCGTAATGTCCAGCCGTCGGCGCGTCGTGATATTCCACTAATATACGTTTTCGATCCGAACTAGGCACCACCATTTGTGCTTCTTCAGAATTTTCTTCAGGAACGTATCGGTAAAGAATGCCGTTGTTCATTAAATATCCACGGTACACTATACTTATTTTGTTCTGTTTGTTTTCGAAAGCTTTTATAATTTTTTGAACCTCTGAATCGTTCAATTGTTCGCCTCGAATTTGCGCGGCACTACGGGTAGGTATTTCTACGGAAACCACACACAAGCCACACGTGTTTGCGTTTTTGTCTGTACACGGCGGTCGCGAAAGAGCGTCAGCTATAACGTTCATTTTTCCTGGTGTATAAACAATTTCAAGATCGTAGCTTTGTCAAATCAATGCCCAGCGAGTCAATCTTCCGGACGGCGATTTTAGCGACATGATCCACTGGAGGGGTTGATGGTCGCTGGCAACTTTGATTCAGGCTCCTTGGAGATACCCTCGGAATTTTTCTAAAGCCCACACCACGGCTAGAGCTTCCCGCTCGGTTGTTGAATAAATGTGTTCTGCAGAGGTTAACAGTCGACTTGCATATTCACCGGGTCTTTCGTCGGATCCCTCTCCCTGCTGTAAAACCGCACCTAGAGCGTAGTTGCTTGCATCAATTCGAAGGATATATAGGAGTGTTTCGTCCGCTAGACGTAGAATCGGTGCCGTTGTTAACAGTGCTTTAAGTTGCTGGAAGAATTTTGTTGTAGGTTGCCCCAGGTCCATTCGAATGGCTTATTTGTGAGATCCGTTAGCGGCTTGGCGATTTCCGCAAATTTTGGAATAAACCTACGGAACCACGAGCACATTTGAACAAATGACTTCACGTGTTTTACAGATTTCGGTGAAGTCATGTTGTAAGTGCTTGCAACTTTATCGGGATCTATTGAAATTCCTTGGCGTGTAATAATGTGGCCTGGAAATTTAACATTGTCGCGCGCGAAAACACAGTTTTCACGATTAGCACGTAAACTGAACTGTTTTAAGCGATTAAAAACCACTTTTAAGTCGTCGACGTGTTGAAGCACATCCGGCGATATCACAACTAAATCGTCGATGTATGCAAATATTTTAATATTTTTGCACCCAGCACGAAAACGATCAATTAACCGCTGAAAGGTGCTTAGAGCGTTTTTTCAGCCCAAAACTCATACGCGTAAATCTAAAAATACCAAATGGAGTTACGAACGCACTTTTATCGCGATCACCTTCACGAATTTTTACCTGGTGGTACCTAGAACGTAGATCGATGGTAGACATACAGGCGGTTTGTTTAGCGTCGTGCAGGATGTCGTCAATTCGCGGAAGTGGGTATTTATCGGATACGGTTACTGCGTTTAATTTGCGATAATCGACACATAGGCGAACACCGGATTCCTTTTTGGGTACTAATATTGCAGGTGCGGCCCATGGAGACTCGCATTCCTCGATGATGCCTTCTTCGAGTAGTTTGTTAACTTCAATGCGTAGTAGGTCCCTTTTTGCGGGCGGCAGCTGACATGGCGGCACAAAAATGGGTGTGATCGCTTGTGTTTATTGCATGTTCTGCGTATTCCGTCGGTTCACATGTTATCGCAAACACTCCCGAATGTTGTAACAATAGGGCGTTGAATTGTTGTTTTTCTTGATTGGATAAATATGAACCCTCGTCGTAACGTAGATTTAGATCAAGGCTATGTAAGCTAACAGTAGGTGTATTATATTCATACGCCAATGAGTAACACTTCTCTTTCGCGTCACTGAATGAATAAGACCACTGTGAAAAATCGAATATGAGATTTGCTGCGCGAGTGAAATCGATACCTAATAGCGTTGGATTGCTTTTTGCATGAGGTAGCACTGTAAATGTCGTCGGAATTTCACGATTATTTAACTTTACATTGACATTGGTTATTAACACGCTTTTGTGTTTCTTGCTTGACCATCAGCAAATGTTAGAATGAGTTCGCGTTTATGGAACTGTTGACCTTGTTGTTGCATTTTCTGATACAGGCTAAAACCAGCGACACTTTGTTAAACGGCGGTATCTGCTAACTCTAATCCAGTTATTTCTAGAATTTATATTAGTAATGCGGGTCGTTTATTGAGTTGCTTTTACCTGAAACATTTGGAATTTTGCCGAACCCTTGCTGTTCCAAGCAAAGTAGGGATCTTTAAAGTGCGTGACAACACTCACACACGGGACCTCCATTTTACCTCTCATCCGAACGAGGGTGTATTTTTGTGAAAAATGCTCTTCTAACATTTTTCAAGCGGACCGTGTCGGGATAAAAGCGTCAGATACTAGTTAATTATATAGAAACATTGGCTAGATAATACGATAAACAAAACAACAAACATATAATTACCTTTAAACCAAGATATGAGCGGGGCAGTTGTAAATGTGATTAATATGCTGAAATAAAACAATTACACATAAGAAAAATGTCAAATGAATCACAAAAATCAAACATTATAAAATATGTTGGCAATAAATACATACCTAAAATTCTCCTGCATAAATACAAGCCCAGATTCGGGTACTATATATTTATTAAATGCATTTTAGTTAAATATATTAAATCTACTAAACAAATATTAAAAATTATTCGTTATGATTGTTTCGTCTAAATCCGATTTTAAAAATTAAACATATCGAGGCATTATAAATTATAAACAAAAATATATACGGAACTTTGTGTATATCTCGATTACTATCTTAAAACCAAAACAAATATAACATAGAAATATAGTACTGTTTATATTCTAACTTGCCTAAAAATTTGACTGAATATATTTAAGGAATGATGTTGGTTCCTTTCATAAATTGCTCGTAAAATTACAGTACGGGTACATTTACTATTGATTCTGCAATTAGTTCAATGCAATGGAAGTTCGAATTCTGTATTAAATACTAAATAAACATTCTTTCAAATAAACAAATATTAGTTTTCGGTCGCTAAATCAAACCACACTCATTTATAAATGAAACGTTCAATAAAATTGTAAATTAACCTAAAATTACATGTTACATCTGATAAGTAAAACAACTGGCAAATTTAGAGACAAAAGCAACAGGTAATCATAAAAATATGTTCTTCAATGTTTACATAAATAACGGTTTTACAATAAGTACCAACATCACACTCAAAACGAGGCTGGAATTACAAGATGTAATTAGATCATCTTAAATAGCCACTACATTATCAACATAAAACATTACCTTTAATAAAAAACCACCAAGTGAAATCTTTCAACCTGCCATCTTGAAATCTCAGAAATAGTGAATTATAATTCTATAAAGCAAATATATACAGTGACAAAGGGCAGGCACTATCACGCTCAATACGACAGCCGATGCTAACCTTGAATTTTTGTAGACCACTTTACTACTTTATGATATTGACGTATAGACTATTCTATGTGTCGCAAAATTATTTACAAATTTACTATCAGTTACTGAAGTAGTAAACTTTCTGATTATATCCTTCGAAGTAGTTCCTTCCTGTAGATCCGAATGGAAGACTATTTTAACTGCAGAATCTTTTACCCCAGAGGATGCTATCATCCCAAATAACAATGTAAGTACTCTCTGTAGTGGGCGGTAATTTGGTGATTTCAAGTTGACTTTTCGAAAATTGGAAGATATCAAAATTGAAAATTCTGAGAATTCGGTATTTAGAAGCTTTGGGATTAAATATTTTGAGATTTAGAATTTCTGAGAATAGAATATTTCAAAATTAGGCACTTGATATTGGGACAATTTTCAAATTAAAAACTGAAATTTGGAAAATTCATAATTTTGAGAAATGGAAAGATTAAGAATTGGGAATTTTGAGAATGGGAAATTTAGAGAATTAAATATTTTGAGATTGTAAAATTGTGAAAAATGTAAATTTTGAGATATAGAAATTTGAAGAATTGAAAATTTGAGAAATAGAAACTTTGAGAGTCGACAATTTAAGAAATTTAAATTCGGATGATAGGAAAATTTGAAAAATGGAAATTTTGTAGATTTGAATTTTTGAGAAATGGAAATCTTCCAAATTGGAAATTTTGAAATATTTGAAGTTAGTGCTGAAATGTATTTAGTAAAGCTTTTCTCTACTGCACGCTCCACGTTGGTGGCGTCAGTGAACTTATTTTTTTTTAAAAGGGCTGGCCTCACTCGTGGGCGCCAGTGAACTTAAGTAAAACTTTATGAGGACTTATAATATTTCTTTATTTAATTTAATCATGGAGTGAGTCAATTAGTGAACAAACCCTCGGTGGACCCACGAGCTTTACTATATTCGCGGCTTAGTCTGGGGATTACCCCAAGGGTGAGCAATGAGTTTGGGCGTGGATATAGGGTGGGCTCGACTACAAACGGGAACAAGAAAACGTAAATGGACGCCACTGCATCTATATAGACAATAAACAAAACTAAAGTATCCTACAGGAAGACGCAGAAACCTATAGGATATAATGATTACCAAAAAACATACAAATTACAATAAACAATACCTCTGGAAACCTCTTGGACCTCTGCTCCAGCTTCTGCGATGTCGGACCTGCAAGAAAATGTCACACAAAAAAAATAATATATAAGACACTGTTTGTGCCTTACAATAACAAAATATTTCGATCTTTATAGATCGATTGGCCTGAATTCAAAATCTCAATAACACCTTACCTATAAAAAAAATACTCTACTGGACATTACTTATTCCGTTTCTATTACCTGGTACTGTATCAACTTTTTCTACATTCAAAATTTTGCTGATCTAATTTGGACAATGTTAGTTTCAATTAGTGAAATAAAAAGACGAAGGTATTAATTCAAAATTTAATTTAAGTGTAATTCTCTTTTGTTGCAAAAATTATTTATAAAAAAAATTAATAATCAATATATAATAAGTTTCAAAAATTTCTTAATGTGTCTCTCTATAATCAAAATAATCAACATAAAGTAAGTTTCAAAAAATCTCTGAATTAGCTTCTCTACTTAGAGAGGTCTTAGCATTTATAAATTATTTAATACAGTCTTGGTTCTTAAACATCCATAAAACAGATCTGTTCTGGCTTACAAGATTTTATCTAAAGAACTTGTTACATAAACAGTTCATATGGCTTAAGCATGAAATTAAAAAAGTCAGTTCAACATATGTTAGAAGCAGCTTAGGTATTCTACTAATCACAACATATTGCAAGAAAACATCTTTCAATCAGAGGTGGATTTTATACGTATTTTTATCAATTAACATGTGCATTATGTACGTGCTTTGAATAACAACTTTTAAATTATCTAAAGGTTCAAAAATTTCTCTTATAAAAAAATTTAGTTCTGAACAAAAAGTATTTGACCTATCAAATTTCTAGGGTATAATTTTCAAACTGATTTTTACGTGAGATTTGAGCATAAATACATCTTGCAAACAAACTTGAAATTTACATTCTTTAACAAAAGTTTCTTATGATTTAGTAAATGTTAAATCAAAGCTTTAACCGTAATTAGTACGTAAACTTAATTTTCAGTAAATAGTTTTATAAGTACCTGATTGATTTTGTTTTAATTATACAACGGCGATGCTGACGAACTTAATAGATCAACTAGGACGCTTAACATTTCCATCTTCTTGAATTTCAGAAAGATACGAACATGCCTTTATTAGTTACAATCCCTCGGACAGCTTTAAAATAATCAATTTCACAATACACTACCAAATTCCAATTCCATGTTTAAGCGTGTTTCTTAAATGTGCTAGAGAAATTGAACCCTCTATTAGTTTTATATAAGGCTGATTAATTACACAATGCTCACCACCAATGGGCCTCCTCACCACGTGTCGTAATTGTCGCTCTAGGTTGTCTGGGCAGCTTCACGAGAGCTCATTCGTGATGCCTCCACGCGGCAACCCAAAAGCCCTTCCATTACCCTAGAGCTATTCTCAGCTCCCACTTACAACCAAAGTTTCCCATCTTCAAAATGAAGTGTACTTACACGTAGTTGCTTGCAAGATGGCTGTCTTCGCTTTCTAGCCAACACCCTAGCCATCGCGTCGCTTTACGCGCAGGCGTTGTGTTTAGCAATTGCGCTTGTGGACTTCAGAACGCCTGTAACTTATACAACTCAAGTTACGTTCAAGGTATTCGCGGATATCGAAAGCATAGGAGTCCCTATTAAATACTCCTTATAGGTGGAAATAATGTAAACGAAAAGAGGTGTTTTTCCTTATAGTAAAATAAACTACTCAACTACTTCACGCTAAATGACAAATTCGTAAAATAACAACAGTTAGGACTGTTTTTCTTTAGAGATTTTTAATGTAACAAAAAATTTTGTTACAGTGCATTTGAAATTTTGAGAAATGGAAATGGTAAGAATTGGAAACTTTGAAAATTGAAACACTTTGGACGATGGAAAATGTGAGGATAGGAAACTTTGAGAAATGGAAATTATGAGAATTAGGAATTTCGAGAATTAGAAATTTTTGGGTATTCAAATCTAACAACTAAAAATTCTGTTAAACGGTAATTTTAATAATTGGAATTTTTGAAAGTTAAAATTAAAATCTTGAGAATTCAAACATTGCTAATTAAAGATTTTAGGACCAAAAATTGGGAAAATTAGAAATTTTGCGAATTGGGAATGTAAGATGGAAAATTTATATTGAGAAGTGGGCATTTCGCACTTAGAAAGTTTACTTATTAGTGACTTTGAGAATTGTAAATACGAAGCAGTATAGAAATACTCGGAATAGGAAAATGTAAAAATTAGTACCTTAAATATTTTTGAAATTAAAACTTTCTAAATTTGTGATTTCTAAAATTGTAAATTCTGGCTGCAAAATTCATAAGGATAATGCATAAATAATGATATGGCGTACTGATATTACACTTTAGAATATTTTGCCTTTTCCTATTGATATTGCAATGCACTGCTGACAGGCCTATTTTGTTCGGTTCGAAATTAATGCAATTCTTATATATAAAAACTGTTCCTATCTTCAACACTTGGTAACGTAGCCGACAGCTGACCATATGACATCATAGTCCTGATTAAACGGATCGAGTGACCTAGAAGAGGTGTAAAATAAGCGCATAACCAATATACAAATAACCGTTTCTTAATAGGTGAGGACATGCGAATTTTCAGAGCACTTTGATAGGATGCAGAATAATTACACAAACTGCATGCAAATAGCCGTTTGTTAATAGGTGATTGCATGTGGCCCTTCAGCTTACTTCTACAGTATCCAACCTGATTACTTAAAGTGTATGCAAATGGACGTTCGTTGAAATGTGAAAACACATATATCTATAAATGGTTTTTACAAGTTTTTGAATAATTACAACACGCAAACAAACGTTCTTTAGTATGGGACTACATGTGAGTTTCCAAATTACCGTTCAGAAATGCGAATAAGCATGGAAATGAGCGTGAGAATATATGAACTTTCAAAACACTATTACAAGGTATAAAATAAATACATAAATTGCATGTCACGGACGTTCTATATATGTTTTTTGTGATACAAAAATCATACAAATCGACAGTCTTTGGAAATGCGTGTCCGTACAAATAGCACAATTCAATTATGCATCGTTTTGCTCATATATCTATAAAACGTTTTTTGAATACCACAAATACACAAATCCAACAGTGCGGTTTCTGCTCCAAATTAGTTATCGATGGTAAGTATCGTTTAGACGAGCTTGTTGAAAGAACTAAGTACAAAAGTGCGTGTTATCCTAACATTAATTTATCTTAACATGTTCTTTATGTATGATTAAAATTTTATCAACATCTAAATTATCATCAATGTAGCAACATTTGAATAGATGTCCTAGGGTGTGATAAAAGATGAGAGGTTTGTTATTTAGGACAATTTAGGACATTGTTTTTGGGGCAAACACAACAGCTTGAGATTACAAATTCACAAATAAATCGTCTGGTAAATCTTTACATATTATTTGTAGTAGGCTTAAACTTTCAAAAATAAAAGTAATTATTTTAGAAAATTACGTATTATAAGTAGAAAATGCAATTTGTCCCTCTATTATTATAACGCAATACAAAACGTTATGTAATAATAAGAATCCACCAAGTTGTGGTAGAATAATATAGGATACACAAATTAAATAAAATTATCGTTTTCTACATTTCTATTACCCTGCACACGAAAATGCTCTCCAATATTAATTTACAAAAAAAACTATATTGTGGCCTAATTATAAAATATATAAAAATAAAATAACTTATATATCAATGATGTATGACCACATCAAACGCTTAACTCTTGTAATTCAGTAGACACAAATAAACTGCAGGGGAACTTTGCAATCAGATTAGTATCTGGCCTTGTGTCCAATACATGCATTTTTTCTTCAGAATCTTTTGAGTAGTTCAAATTATTTGGAATAATTAAAAATGGCCCAAATTTAATCAAATTGTAATGTAGAAAAGCAAATTTCACGACGGCCTGATCACGTTTTACATGTTTGAAATCTCAATTGTAGTTTATAAATGTATTTCTACAGCCTTACATAAAAGGCAACGACGTCTCATGGTAGGTTTTATGGTCTTTTTGTGCATCTAAAATAGACATTTCAAGAATGCTTTCGACTTGATGACACTACCTTGTTTTGCGAATTGAAGTAATCGCTGGCAACTTGATATAATTTTGCGCCTGTATTAAATCTTTAAACCGTTTAGACAAGAACTGTTCAATACTTAAATACCAGTAAAACCCCCAACTGTTTTTATTTACATGGAAATGAACGATAAATAGTATGGGTCCCCATATAACTATTTTTATAAGATGCAGCATAATTTCATAAATTACATGTGTGGGTTCGCATATGAATTTTCAAAGTACCTTTTGAAGTTGCAGCATAATTACACAAATTGCATGCAAATGGACGATCGTTAGTATGGCTCTGTTTATGAATTTCCAATTTATCTTTACGAGATGAGGTATAGTTACATAAATTGCATGCAAATGAACGATCATTGGTATGGGTGCGCATATGCCTTTTCAAATTTCGTTTACAAGATGCAGAATAATTACATAAATTGCATGCAAATGGACTAACATTAGTATGGGTCCGCATATGAGCTATCAAACTACCTTTAAAAGATGAAGCAAAATTACATAAAGTGCATGCAAATGGCCGATCATTAGTATGGGTCCGCATATGAGCATTCCAATGAGCTTTACAAGATGCAGTATAATTACACAAATTGCATATAAATGAACGATCATTAGTATGGATCCGCATATGAATTTTCAAACTACCTTTACAAGATGCAGCATAATTACATAAAATGCATGCAAATGGACGATCATTAGTATGGGTCCGCATATGTGTATTCAATCGGCCTTTACAAGATGCAGCATAATTACATAAATTGCATGCAAATGGACGATCATTAGTATGGGCCCGAAGATGAGTTTTCAAACTACCTTTATAAGATGCAGCATAATTACATAAATTGCATGCAAATGGACGATCATAAGTATGGGTCCGCATACGAGTTTTCAAATTACTTTTACAAGATGCAGTATAATTACATAAATTGCATAAAAATGGGCGGTCATTAGTATGGGTTCGCAAATGAATTTCCAAAGAAGCTTTAGAAGTTGCAGAATAATTACATAAATCGCATACAAATCTACGATAATCAGTATGGTTCCGCATATGAGTTTTCAAACTACTTGTACAAGATGTAGCATAATTACATAAATTGCACGAAAGTGGGCGATCAATAGTATGGGTCTGCATATGAATTTTCAAACTTCCTTTACGAGATGCAGCATAATTACATAAATAGCACGCAAACAAACGATCATTAGTGTGGGACACCAAATGGATATTCAAATTTCCTTTAGAAGTTGCAGCGTAGTTACATAAGTTGCATGCATATGGACGATCATTAGTATGGGTCCGCATATGAACTTTCAAATAACTTTTAAAAAATGCGACATAATTACATAAAGTGCATGTAAATGGACGATCATTAGAATGAGTCCGCATATGAATTATCAAAGTACGTTTAGAATTTGCTGCACAATTACATAAATTAGAGGTACATGGGCGATTATTAGTATGAGTCCACATATGAGCTTTCAAATTGCCTTTACAAGATGCAGCATAATTACATAAATTGCATGCAAATGGCCTATCATTAGTATGAGTCCGCATATGAATTTTCAAAGTATCTTTAAAATTTGCAGCATAATCGCATAAATTGCATGCAAATGAACGATCATTAGTATGGGACCGCATATGAATTTTCAAATTGTCTTTTGAAATTGCAGCATAATTACATGAATTGCATGCAAATGGACGATCACCAGTATGGGACAGCATGTGAATTTTTAATTTATAATTTCGAAATGCAGAATAATTACACAAGTTGCACGAAAATAAACGTTTATGAATTATCAATGTACTTTTAGAAGGTGCTAAATAAGCACATAAGAAGCATATAAATGGGCGTTCGTTAGTATGTGAGAACATATTAATGCGTTCTTATAGGATGGAAATTAGTTATATAAATTACATGTTTCATATGTTCTTTAGTATGTCACTGTTTAAGTTAATGTAATCTTGTTCTTGGTGGTGCAAAAGTCATACATTTGGTAGTCTTTGAGGATTATAATACATATACGTGAAGCACAATAATCACATGAATTGTTTATCCAAAAAGCATTTCACTAATCTTCTAGCTATTCCTTGACTTGGTTAAATGATCAGAGCGCTTTTTATTTTAATCTCGCATTTTCTGTTAGTGAAATAACAGATTCTGCAAAATAATTTTCGCTCTAAAATTAGTTATCGATAGGGTCGATTACATGAACTTGTTAACGAACTAAATACAAAATGTTACTATACACTAGGTATAATTATATGATCTCGGCTTTCAGGCGGCGGGCGTGTCAAATCGAATCACAAGTGGAAGGTAAGATTAAAAAGTTAACCATTGTCTTACTAGGATAGAAATGCCGCCACTTAGCGTTAGATGCTACAATCTTATATAAGGTATATGAGCACTACTGTAGGAAAAGTAATGCGGAATTTATCTTTGTCTAGCACAATATCATGTTTATATGTACAGACAATGTTAATACATTGTCGCAAATAGAACAGGATATAGTTGAAATATATTTTGTTGATAAGTGATTGAAGTATTTGAGAGGATAAATATCCTTACCAAACGTAACGAATATCTTATTTTAGTGTGTTAAGGATATTTTTAATTTAAAGTAACGAAATCTCTAAAGCGATTGCGAAACAAAATCATAGTTAAGTGGAATTACAGAACTCTGTAACTGTAATCTCAAGTGATCTGAAAAGTTAAAGGCGCGACAGCACCCCTCTATTTTCATAACTTCATAAATAATTTTTAAAATCGGCGCATTTGTGGTTTATTTGTAGTTTATTTCAACTTTAGTAGTTTAGTGGTTAATCTCCAAGTTAGGCAAATAGCGGTTGCTAGGATACGGCTACGATTATGATTACTAAGACTTGCAAAAACAAAAAATTTATTTGAGATATAAGTAGGAAAACTTTTGTGCTTTCTGACTTCAAGTTTAATGCCTGTAGTTCCACCTACTATTGTAGAGGTTTAAAAATTCTAATGTCATTAGTTTTTGAGAAATAATACATGTCCGTAACTTCTCGGAATAAAAATAAAGGACAACCGAGAGATCTAAAAGTTAAGAACTTTTTTAAATTTTCCATGTACGTAGCACCTGCCATTGGGAAATGGTAAAAATGTTAAAACCTATAAAGACGATTATTAATAGTGGTTTAGAAAAATAGCGGTTTCCTTGGACTAAACAAAATGCTTACACTGATTAATATATATGGTACATATTCCCGTACACATCCATAAATATCTGCATACGCCCACATACAGACACGGCGATGCGGATAGTTTTTGTTTAACAACTAGTAGAAAAGATACGTTAGGTGTTAGTACGTGGAAGCCAATCGAATCATTGTATTAAAAAAAAAACGATGCCGCAGAATGCACGGAGGTTCCCGTTAGAATAGTCAAAAGTGGTTGATCGATCGTATAAGACGTTTAATATGTGAAAAGTGTAATAGCCTACATGAGCAAAATTTAATTATCAGAAAAAAAGTGCGCGATGTGCTATACTTATAAAGACAGTATAGAATGACGCATTGCAGCGGTTCTAGCAGTAAAAAGGCGACTGACTTTTTCAACCAACTATAGGGATAGCTGTTGCGCAGAGAAGGGGTACGCATGTATTATACAGCGCACTGTTACTATAAAATATGTTAGTTTGCGGGCAGCTCGAACGCGTGATTGAGCAAGACTTAAAAGTCCCTCGGAGGTTTAAAAATTCACCATTGTCATTTGAAGCATGTTTGAAAACTACCGGAATGAGATCGGCTCAAAGTATAAGTTACACGGATGATTAACCGAGATTTTCCTACTTTTTACGAGGAAAGCGAAAGTTAACAGTCGCTAAGCATCTAATTCTCTATTTGGGTGGTATCGAGAACTTGCCGGCTCTAGAAATAATATCGTGCTACCGACCGCTATGCGGAAGATTTGGTTCTAGAAAATGAACAACCTACAAAAATACGGAATACTTGGTATTGATGCTAATTGGTTTAGTGACCGCACTTGCGCACTCTTCGAGTGTCTTCGACAATCTTCGGTTGTTTCCGAAAAGTATATAAATCATGGCGCTACACGTAAAGCTTTACTTATAATTCATACTCCTTGGAAGCTGGTCGATGAAAAAGCCGTCCAAAAATATTTTTAATTGCAACTCTTGTGGTGCTTTCTATACCTGGAAAAATTCTCTCAAACGGCACCAGAACAAATGTCGTGGTGTAATATCGTCCAGGGTTAAGCTTATACATCCGTCAGCAGCAAAGTAATTAAACTGCGGGTCTTCCGGTATCGCTTTTACAAGAATGGACTAATTACTGCAACACAAGGAAGAACAGCACAGTATGTCATTAAACCGTAAACGTTTAGCTCTGCGAGCTGTTGAAGGGTCTTGTCCAAAACAACCACGAATTCTGTGTAAAATATGCAATTTGAAAGTGGAAAAGACTACGCATGCCGCACACTTGAGAAGCAACAGACATAAAAATGCAACAGTTACCGCTACTGGCAAAGATGGTATAGAAAGGGTTAGCACAGCGTTTAACAACCGTATGACTAGTTATCGCATAAACAACGTCAGTGTCGACGATGGAGTGTCCGAGTTTCTTTGGGAGCAGAAAGAACGGTTTATTCGAGTAATTAATGGAAAACAAACACAACATATAGCAATAGAAGTTAATTGCGAACTTTACAGCGTCTGAAAAAATGGGAGAAGAGACTACCGATGTGAAATCCTTTAACACAAGAAGTATGGTTATAACATCTTCTAGTAATCTGGAAAATATGTACAAGGTCTTAAGCGAAACCATGAGAACAAAATGACAGGAATTTAATACATGTGGGTCCGGTTGGTCTTTGGAAAAGGTCCTCTATTTAGAAATAAATATTAATAAGTATAAGCCGATGTGAGGAGTTCTAGGTTAAGAATAAAAATGTTGAATATGTACTTAGAAATGTGGTTTACAAAATTTAAACTGTATTAGTAAAAAATTGTCTGTAAAAAAAAAGTTTTGTGAATGGTTTTGGATTTTCTTTTAGGTATGAACTGCAGGAAAGTTATAATTTAGCATAGCTCTATATACAAGACAGGTGAATAGAAAAGAAAATAAATGAAGTGTGGAAAAAGTTATGTTAAAAATTCTTGGAAATCTTAAGGCGCTAAGGAAAAGTTTGAAGTTGTCGCTCATGGTGTAGTTAGTATTCGCGTTCCTGCAGTGGAAATATCTTTAGAAGTAAAAGACAAGATGGTGGATGTGAATTAATTTGAGTTGGCGGCGCTGTAACGTAATCAAAGAAAGCGGTGTGACGTTGTCAAAATGGTTGATGTCCGAGCAAGGAGAGGAGCAAGGAAGGAGCAAGGAGGGAATCCCCCAGTAAATGTCCGAAGGAGGTTTACTTCCTAAGAATTCACATGTAAATTTACATAAGGATCCGATGGATCCTATGGGTGGATCCCATAAGGTGGATCTGCGCCAGGATCGGCCCCATCCTGTACTGGTAGTGTTGATGATGCACCTATATCGAATTCTGATAACAAAGTCTATTAAAATTACTATTCGATAATCGACAGTAACGATAGTTGGTTTAGAAACTTTCGATAGTTATCGATAGTAATGTCTTTTCTAAGGTCTCAACACATTAATAATTGTAAGCAACCACCCATGCTGTTAAATCGCAAATAAAGATTCGTGAATGCACTAAAGATAGATGTAGTGCTACGGAGATTTGGATATTTGGGGGAAATTGTATATTTTATCTTCTACTCATGTACGATATTTTCTGTTACGGGTATTTGGAAAAAATGTTTTACACACTGAGTAGTTTCTGTTGAAGCACGTATGCTGCTCCTATCTAAAAATCTTCAAAAAAAGTCGAACTTGAACCAACTTTTGGGAAAACAGAGGTTTGGGGGTTTTTGATGTTTATTAGTAGTGTCAGGTGACCGTCGTAACCAATGAGTCTATACAAATTTCCGTAGCACTAAACCTAACTTAATATAGTAGGGTGGATAGTTAAAGGAATGGTTCTCATTATAAGTTGAAGTAAACATAACCTCCTTGACTATTTAAATGCTATTTGTTGTCTTGAAGCTTTAGCGCGAGATGTTTTAGAGTTATCAGAATTTTGAGTAAACAATTCCTAACGGTAAATTAACCCCCACAAGCTTTTTAAAATGCTAGAACAACGCTCAAGTGGTAAACCATTTCTAACGAAAATCTAACCTCTACACTATTTCAGCGGCTGCTCATGGTGCATTTCTAGAAAATGATTTGTGATTTAAGGGCATCCCAATCTACATACCCATAACCTCACTTCTAGTTAAAAAGACCTACTTGTTTTGAAGAAACGTCTTATTGAAGCTTTATCAATAATTAATAAAAAATTAATTAAAGTGGTCAATAGCTTTTATTAACAAAAATAGGCTTATTCACATTTTCTTGATTTGGGCTTCGAACGTCTATCGGAGACAATCTAGTCTGCGGTGCTAAAAACTCTATTGAATTATATTTTCAAGTAATGTGAAAGTAATGTTACTTAACTGAGTTTCAGCTAATGTTTTGAACAGATTCTTGAGAAGATGGATTATGGACCTATTGTTCTTTGCTCTTTGCAAAAGCATATGCTTGCTTTGTGTATTTATTACTAATTGTCTTGCTGGGTAAAACATACCTTTAATCAAGAGTATAAACAAAGTGTCTAAATCCAGAGTCCTGAACAATATTAAGCAATCATTGGTGTTAGTTATAAATCAAGTTTCTTCTTCCTCTACGAATTAAAATCATAATGTAACGAACGCTTAAAAATGGACTTATACTTCTTGTACTGCTACTCAAGCTTAATGTTGTTGATGCCTTTCCGTACCTTTTAACTGATGAGATATCATCGCCCTTTTCAGTGTTTGAATGACTTGGTTTTAGGTGGTCTTGTAAATTCGGGGTATTTCCACTTGTTTTATATTCTTTTCCACATGTATTAGTTTGCTGATTCTTTACAATAACTCCAAACTATGAACATTTTTTCCTCTTTTATGAAGAAGATGCAGCAAAATTAATCATAACATCAGAAAAACCGGAATCTGTTGTTTCTGCTTCATCAGATTTTGAATCAGTTAAACTTTTAAAAACTACCTCGGTCTCATGCCTATCTTGAGACCTACAAAAAGTGGAAGCACCTTCTTTACTCGTTCTTACTTGTTTAAGATGTTGATCTAAAAATAAAAATAATAAAATGTCTCAATGGAAGAAAATGATAACACAGATTGTTTCGTATTAATTAAAACTCGAAACCATATTGTGAAACATAATTGTGCAGTGCACTTGCGCTTCTTGTAGTGCGTCGGGTTATTTTTAGATTCGTAATTGCTGTTATTTGTACTTAGTTACACAGTGCGGTGATAAATGTGCGGGATTTATACTCGATAATGTTGAGTTAATTACCGTAGTCTTGAATTTTCCTGTTTCTATCTCGCGGCTTTTAATTTGTCTTGAGTTACTGTTTTCTAAAGAATCTGGAGTGAATATATTTGCTCTCACGATATTTACTTAGCTTTGTGTTTGTTTAATTCTGTTAATTTGTAATTAATACTCTTTCCGTGGGTTTTAATTGAGTTGCATAAATGTATAGTTTGTCTGTCTTGAATTCTAATTATAACTTGCAGGTTAATTACTTTTGCACTTTATGGTTGTAATTTAAATACTAAAAGATGTAGTCTTGGTTATTTAATCGCGTACACTTATAAACGTTGAGGTAATTAACACTTACACAACGGTGTTCGTTTTCAGTTTATAGGAATTAAATAATTCACTTCTGTACTCGCTAATTGCTTTGCATAAATGTTACGTCTGTTTATTCTTAGATATCTTCGTGCTGCATGACTTGTAATTGAAACTCTCCGTATTGTTTGTTTTCAGGTGCAATTATGAGCGTTTTTAATTAAAGCTTTTTACGATGACCGTTTAACTTTACTCAGTATTTGTACTGGAATAATGCGATGAAGAGTAATTTTAATTAAAAACGTTTAGTTTTTATTCCGTGTTTGTACTAATGCAATTTATTTATAGATCGCTGTGGTGTAATTTCATGCGCTTTTATAATTCCGTGATTGATTAATTACTTGTGATGCAAATTGCGTTGCTGAAAGTTCTGTACAAAGGTTATGAAGGTTATTGTTTTAATAACGATTTCTCTGAGGTAATAATAATGTTGCGTTCGCGGGCTTTGCTTATCTGCGGATGGCGTTTTAGATTACGGTGGCTTTAAGTTACCGTAGCAGAGTGTTTTGCTGTAATTTATAAGGTCAATGTTTTAAACAGTCGTTCCGTAGTTGCTTGTTTGAAGAATTACCTTTAGCTTTGGAATTAATTTGCGTTCCGTCTTTTTAGTTTACCGGATTACACGTGCGTTTTGTTTCGCGGTAGTTAATTTTTCGTATTCGGTTTTAGGGGATGTGCGTCAGTTATTTTTGGTTTATTTTTGAGTTTGTTTTAATAATTGTGGTAAGAATCTCTTAAATATCAAGTCTGTTTTTGCTTTTAAAGGAAAATCTCTTTTAAATAATCAAGTCTCTTTAAACATTCGTCTCACAGATTAACATTTTCTCAAAATAAAGTCTCGTTTAAAAATAATTTTTTTTTGTAAACTATTTTCAAAAAATATTAGCATAAAATAAAATTCATAACATAATAAATGGCAATCAAATAATAAACTAGCATATATCAATTATAGTTTGTGGTATCAATTGGTTTTAAAAGGAAATGAACTTACATTAATTTCTTCATCTGTTTCTTTTGTGGGCTCGATCGATGCTGTATCTTGTCCACGTTGGTTTGTTTGTTAGATTTAGACTATTTTTGTTCTTCCTCCAACCTGGTTTGGGTTCTGTCAAAATTGCGAATTGAAATTCTTGGTCACCAATCTTCCGATTTTTGGATTTTCAGTGCCCTTTTGACATCCTACCGACTGCGCCAGTTAAGGTTCGGGCCTTTGGAGCGGTGTTTTTAAAAACAATTCGAAACACTTAACAAATTTATTTTAACTTGAAACAGAAATTACAGTGAAATTTAGAATAACTTGTAACATAATTAATTTAATAAAAAAAATAATAATTGTACTAAGGTGAGTAGCTTGAACAACGAAGTATGGAGTTCGAAGACTGACTGCCGAGCCTTGAGCTCCCGGGCTTTTTATAATAACCTGCCCCTCACACGGCTGTGGGAACTTGCAGATCTCATGTCTGCGTTTCTCTTAATTGTACACTTTATTACAAAGTAACAATCTTAATTCTAAGTAATTGCGGTATGTTAACCGCCTGTGACCTGCCACCTGCAGTATCACTGCCCTCACGGATGCAAGGTTGCATGTCCGTTCTCATGAACTGTCGATAACCTCTCTGGGTTATCCTTGTATTACAATGTTGCAATGAACTTATACTTTATTTAACAATTTCCAATAATTCCTATTAGATTCAATATATTCAAAATTTATATATATATATATATATATATGTATATAATTGGGGGATACATAACTCGCGTGCGAAAGTAGTTTTGCAAAGTTTGTCGGCGACTCTTCTTCCGACCTAACACCGGAACGGTTGGGTCGAGTTACCGGGCAACCTATACAGACAATGAACAATAGTGCCTTGTAACCAGTGTGTTCAACCGACTCCCCCGGAGGCATTGCAACAATGAAGAGGACAACACAATATAAACAATATTGGTGAGTGATTTTATGTAACATTATTGTTTGTCCTTTACATGCATACAGATTCTCGTATCTAAAGTTGGCATTTTGTTAGCTTTCGTAATACAGTTCATTTATTTACAGTTAATTAACTTTTATTTTGGTCCTTTGAGCCGGATAGAACTAGCCTATGGTTAATAAATTAATTGGTGTGTATGTAAAACTTCAAATCGCAAATATTCGCATCAAATTTGTACTTATTTATACACAAAAATTCGATACACAAGTTGACTATTAATTATAGATCATTAATTTGATTATTTATATTACGATTTATCAATAATTTAGTTAGAGAGTATTATTAATCATTTTACAGATACATATTAAAATCGTTTGTATATAAAAACCTTTTGCAAATCTTGGCGAAAACTTCAAAGTTGTCCTATTGTATAATTTCGTTTACCTGTCTGGTAGTCAATTTGTTCGACTTATGTACAGCTGGAACATCATTCTTGTTTTTACCGTTATCGTACCTACCTGCATACTTAAAGGTTTATAAAACTAAATAGTTCTACCTACATTTCTTGTTTTGAATGACTAACCGTTTGGGTATTCTAAAATAAATAGACAACCTTCTAGCTTTTTGTACAGTTAAGGGTTGCCTATTCGTTTAAAATAAGCTTTCTAAAATGCAATAGGAAGTTTAAATTTAGTTAGATATCGAACTATTTATTTCGTATTTTACACTACAAATTGAGTAGTGAATTTATTGGATCATATTGGGTGATTGAATTTATGTAATAAGATTATTATTGGTCGTTGTTAATTGAAATAATTGTCATTTGTTATTTTCATACAAAATGCCTGATTCAAATACACCAGATACTTCTATAACTTTACTAAAGCTTTATGCTGCTAGGATTCATGAAGTTTTCGAACTTTCTGAAAAATCACAATACAATGATCCTTTACATAAATTATTTAAGTTGAAATGGTTGAATCTATTTACAAGGATTATACTGACAGGTATGTTAGTGTATTCGTGATCACAAAACCGGAATTGCAAGGTGCGTTGGAAAATTTGTGATGAAAGGTAGATGATGACATTTATTCCATCCTTTTGATAGAGCAAGAAGTATTTTCTGCTGAAGTGGAAACTTCGCTTGCAAGTAACACAAGTCGACAAGACTTTATTTTTGCACCTAGAGTAACATTACCAAAAATCACTCTACCACGTTTTGATAATGACCCTAAAAACTTTAAAACCTTCAAGGATATGTTTGATGTTTTGATAGATAAATAACTGCATTTAGCGGACATCGAAAAATATTCCTACTTTCTTTCAAGTTTGTCGGGTGATTCATTGACGTTGTTGCGGTCTATTCCTCTTTGTCAGGAAAATTACAAATTAGCATATGACACTTTGTGATCTAGATTTAATAATAAACGTCTTTTGGTTAATTACCATTGGGGTTTAATAAAAAAACCTCCTGCTTAGGCATACTAAAAATGTGAAACAACTACCTAGAAATTTAATTGACTGTTTCACAGAAAACTGATCGATTTTGGGATCACTACAATTTGATGCTGAAAGTTGGGATTTCGTTTTTGTAGATCTTTTAATATGTAAACTCGATAAGGAAACTCGTAAACGATTCAAATTGCATTTCAATTCTACTGATGTGCCTACATTCAATTGCGTCAACGACTTTTTGTCAAAACAATGTGTAGCCTTAGATAATCTTGTCTCAAGCAAACAGCTGAAAATGCCTATAGGTACTTATACGCGCCGTATGCCTCGTCTCGTCGGGTATTTGTCGCGTCGAGTATAAAATCTCGTTCGTGATTACCTCGAGTGTGCGCACGCGAACACGGAAAAGTAAAAATGAACGCCCTCGGACAGGACGGTTAACGTGAACGGTCAAGCTCTAATATACTCCTCTTTTCTGTTATTCCTCAGTTCCTTGCCCTTTCGGTCTGGCCTTTACGCGAGTGTTAGTGCTTGACGTTATAAACTTATTTATGTGCACTGAAGAAACCATCCAGTGAGCTGAAGATTAATACACGGCAAGTATGATCTTGTATTTTACTCTTTTTCCCTATCATACAGTCCTACTCATATCGAACCCTCGCGTACCGGGGTGCTCTTAACTACTAGCTACTTGGCCGGTACAGTACTATTAATAAACAAGGTAATGGTATAGGTCTCACTCGTTCGAATTCTGACTTGAAGTCTAAGACATTCTTAGCTGAGACTAACACTTCTCCTAAGAACAATTGGTTGTCCTGCATTCTTTGTAAGCGTAATCATGTGTTGTATTCGTGCGAGAAATTTCTTAAATTGTCTCCAAACAAGCGTCACGAACAAGCCAAACATCTTCGGTTATATTTGAACTGTCTTCAACCAAATCATAACATGTCATCTAGTTCGTCAAAATTTTTGTGCAAAACTTGCAATAAAAATCATAATACATTGTTACATTTTGTGCCGTCGACTGCTACGTCACCACTTTCTTCAACTCCAACTCCTGAAGAAAACTTGCAAACCAGTTCGTCTAATAATGTTACTTGTACTACAACAGTTGGGTCTGAGGCAACAACTTGTCTAGCTCTGCTACCCACAGTTTTGTATGGAAATTATCGACAAGAAAAATCAACCTCAAATTATTCGTGCTCTGGTAGACAATGGGAGTCAAATTTTATTTATTACGGAGTCTTGTCGTAAATCTATTGGTATATCATCTCGTGCTTCTTCAATTCTAGTTTGGGCCATAGTTCACACCAAACTTTAGGTGTGATATCTGGAACAATTCGTACCGTCCAGGAATATAATTCAGTCCCCACGGACAATAATTTGAAAATAAACTTAATGGTTTTGCCGTCTATTTGGGGTAATCTTCCAAACAAGTATATTCAATCGTATTGGTCTTATTTAAAAAACATAAAACTCGCAGATGCAAACTGGAGACATCCTTCTCCAGTACAAATGTTATGGGCTCTGATGTTTCCAGTCGTATTTTGCTCGATGGGAAAATTGATGGCAAAAAAATTTTGCCTGTTGCTGTCAACACCATATTCGGTTACATAATATGTGATACTGTTGATCCCATCTCAACCAATCGTATTCATTCGTTTTTCGTATCTCTCACTCCTTGTATGCATATTAATCTGAAATATTTTTGGGAGCTTGAAGACATTCCTTTGAAGAGTTTATCGTCCCCAAAAGATGACCTTGCTCAACAATCTTTTGATAACTCGTTGGATCGCTTACCCAATGGTAGGTTCGGCGTGAGCCTCCCATTTAGAGAAAATGTTCGTGAGTATCCGGACTCAAAATCTATTGCCAATAAACGTCTATTGTCACTAGAGCGTCGTTTAGAAACTACTCCAGACTTGCGAAATTTGTATTTAGATTTCATGCGTGATTACGAAGCACGTGGTCACATGTCGCTCTTATCAACGCCTCCCGCTGACGACAATAATGCGTATTTTATTCCATACCATGCCGTTTTCAAACTAGAAAATAATAAACCTAAATTGAGAATTGTTTTTGATGCGTCGGCTCGAGCTTCGAATGGTATTTCATTGAATGATACCTTACTCACTGGATCTAAGCTCCAGAATGATATTGTAAAAATACTTTTGGCATTTCGTATTCCCAAGTTCGTTTTTGTCTGTGACATAAAACAAATGTACAGGCAGATATTGATAACACAAACGAATCGTTCTTATCAATTGATACAATGACGATGAGATCCTTCAGAACCAATTTCAACCTATCAGTTGAACACAATTACATATCGAGTTTCATCCGCTCCTTTTCTTGCGGAGAAAGTAGCTACCCATTCGATCGTCCATTTGCATGCAATTTGTGTATTTATGCTGCAACTTCAAAAGGTACTTTGAAAATTCATAGGCGAACCCACACTAATAACCACCCATTTACATGCAATTTATAAAATTATGCTGCATCTTATAAAAATAGTTATATGCGGACCCATACTATTTATCGTTCATTTGCATGTGATTAAAAAAAATTGGGAGTTTTATTAGTGTTTAAGTATTGGACATTTCTTGTCTAAACGGTTTAAAAATTTAACACACACAAGATTATATCAAGTTGCCAGCGATTGCTTCAATCCGTAAAACAAGGTGGTGTCTTCACGTGGAAAGCATTCTTGAAATGGGACGGCATATGATTTTTCAGATTATCTTTACGAGATGTAGCATAGTTACATATATTGCAAGCAAGATGATGATCATTAGTATGGGATCGTATATAAATCATTATATTTCTCTTAAAAGATAAGTACACAAGAAGCATGCAAATGAGCATTTGTTAGTATGTGAAAACATATTAATGGTCTTTTGTAGGATGGAAAGGACTTACATAAATTACATGCCATAGATGTTCTTTAGTATGTGACCGTTTAGTTTAATTGTGCCTTTGTTTTGAATGTAATAAAAGTTACGCACAGAGTAGTCTGAGAACAAAATCAGTAGAATAATCACATACACCGTCTTATTCAACAAGTATATTTCAATAATCTTTCATTGTTACGTCAAGGTAGTTAAATCTTCATAAGCGATGGTTATTTCAATCTCACATTCTCTGTTAGTAATACATCAGATTCTAAATAATAATGTTAAGTCCACAATTACTTATCGATCGGGCCTTAACATAATCTTGTTATATATAAAATGTGATAGTATTATTATCGAAAGGCGGGTGACCTTGAGGGAACCTGCTCTTGGCAGGACCATTTTACTAATTATAATAACAAAGTGAAACTATAAAACATCAGTTCCTTGCGCAACCAATGTTGCCAGATGCTCAAACGGTTATGACCCATAAAGGGGCGTTCAGGTGCAAACGTTTACAATTCGGTGTTTCGGTTGCACAACAGATTATTGAACAGTTTATAAATCTAAAATTAACGGGAATTTCAGTGCTATTGGCCTATTATGATGACATTTTAGTAATTGAAAGTTCTGTACACCATTTGGAGGTTAAGATACCTTCAGTACTCACATGATTTCGTGAGGATGGGTTACATTTGAGAAAGAATAAGTGCATTTTTTATACTGAAAAAATAACCTTTTTGGTGTTCGAGATTAGCGCCCAAGGCATAAGCCCGACAGACAGTAAAGTTAAGGCTATCTTGGGGGTACCTGTTCTTACGAACAAAACGGAACTACAAGCGTTCCTGGGTTTAATTAATTTTTACTATGTATTTCTAAAGGACAAAACCTGATTGATAAAACCTTTACACAAGCTTTTACATAAAGAGGTGAGTTTCAAGTGAGGTTCGGCACAAGATGTGCTTTTAATAAACTTAAAGACACTATTTCAAGTGATGAACCTGTACTTGGACATTACAACGAAAAAAGGCAATTAATACTTATATGGCGTGTACGCCCTTATGGAGTTTGATGCGTAGTTAGCCAACCGAATGCCGAGGGCAGTAAAACTCCAATAGCATTTTGTTAGAAAGACTTATTGCATTGTCTTGCGTGTGTTATATAAATTTGTAATCTTGATCGTGCACGCGTCTCCGCTGCCATTATTTTAGGTAAAGTAGGTAAATGTACGATATATGCCAAATTTGTTATTAGTTACCAGAACTTTGACTTATGAAAATATTGGTATCGATTAAGAGTTCCGATTAAGAGGCCAAAAAACCCATGTGAAAACACATTGCAAGACCTAGACAAATTGTTTATATTATTTATTAAATGTTTCGTTGTAGGAACTTTATAATAAACGACAAAGGTTGCTGAAACTTCGACTCTTTATTATAAAAAGTGTGTATGTCCTACCTCGGGAACGTCTAGTAATTTCCAATACCTTATAAAGTTCAATAAACTGACTAGTTTCATCTTATACGAAATCATCCTAAAAAGTCAAGGTTTAGATGAGTTTGAAGTTATCTACTGTCAAAGTTTGACGAGTGATTAATATTGAGTTAATACTGTGACAGATCCGAAATTGACATAATAGAAAACTAAAATGATATCTACATCAAATTCACTGCTAAAGAGAAGATGTCCTCGATGCGAACAATGTGATAGTGACTCCATGATGGCGTGTTCATTATGCCCCATGCGATATCACATATCTTGTTTACAGTTGCGGTCAGAAACACCAACAAAAAATTGGATTTGTCGTAGTTGTCGACCTAAACTTCCAGAAGTACAGGCGAACTCTGGATCTAATACAAACATAGTTTTGCTAACAGGTGAAAGTAATCAGCTACCAAATATATTATGTTCGGCTGAGGATGTTGGAAACGCACCAAACACCACCATCCATGTAAACAACTCATGTTCGAAAAGCGACGCCAGCAATGAAAGAAATTGTAAACCCGGATCACTATCGTCTAAAGTTACAAAGAAACAGAGATTGGAATTGTACTTGCTCGAAGAAGAACGTTTGCTACAGTTAGAATATTTACGAAAGAAGCAGGACATTCTAAAACGTGGGCACGAGGGTAGTCTCTGTGGAACGAATAGTGATGACAAGGAGGTTGCACAACAAAGAACGTCAGAATGGGTAAACAGCACGCAGAAAGCTCGGGTGAGCTTTGATGAAAAACACGAAAGAAATACCTACATTCGTAATTCATGCAACGGTGCTCAATCACTTACAAATATGCAAAATTGCAACGACGCCGATGATATCAGTCAAAGCTCTACAAAAGTCCGGCAGTCGGATGCTAAAATACAACTGTCCTCTGTAAAACGGTTGTCTAACACAATCAGAAACGAGCACTTTCCTTACGCACCCGTTAAATCAGCCGCACCCATACCTTGGCTATCAGCACGAACACAAAAGGACTTTGTAAATAGTACCAGTCTTCACGTGTCCGCTACTGATCCAGACAAAGAAATTAATCTTTCAATGAAACAAATTGTCATTCGTCAGTCAAATTCGCACGATCTTCCTAAGTTCGACGGCAATCCAAGACAATGGCCTATGTTTATTTCCAGCTATGTTCGATCAACAAAAATGTGTAAATTTTCAGATGAGGAAAATTTAGGAAGATTACAACGTTGCCTGACCGGTAGAGCCGCTCAGTTAGTAGAGGGAAAGTTGTTGCTTGCAGAATCAGTACCACATGTACTAGCAATTCTTCGGTCACATTGTGGTCGCCCAGAGCAGATTCTTCGCATTATAATCGATCAACTTCGAGAAGAACCAGGTGTTAGGGAAGACCGAATGGACTCAATTGTCGATTTTTCTTTATCAGTACAGCACTTGTGTTCGCTTATGGAAGCTGCTGATATGAATACGTATAGCGACAATCCCCAACTGCTCTTAGAGCTTGTAGAAAAACTAAGTGGCACATTAAAACTGCAGTGGGCCGAATACACGCTAAGCACGACGGAAAGAATTAATCTATTCCTATTCAATGCATGGCTAGCCAATAAATCTGAAGCCGCCGGTTTAGTTGTTCCGTATAAGTTACCAAAACTCAACAGTCGCATAACAGAAGATAAAGTTGACCGCCGATCCAGAAATAATTCAAAGCACTTTCACGCCGCGCATGCTTCTAACGCTATGCCACACAATACTGGTCAAAGAATAGTTTCATGTCTGATTTGTACGGGCACATGTAAAACACCTTCTGAGTGTGATAAGTTTTTAGAAATGCCTTTAAAAAATAGATTGGAGTTAAAAGGCAAATTTAAGTTATATAGAAAATGTTTAAGACGTCATGATGTAAGACGCTGTCGTGTATACAGGGATTGCGGTGAAAATGGTTGCACATATAAGCATCATCCGTTATTACACGATCCGAATATACATGAACCAGCTGTAATCACGACTCCTGCTTTAGGTGTTATGGCTACTACCGTCAACACGGAGATAGCATCTAGAAAGTTACTTTTTCGAATTGTACCCGTAATTCTGCACGGACCCACAAAAAGTATCTGCTCTTACGCATTTCTTGATGAAGGGTCGTCGCTGGCATTACTCGACCGAGAGATTGCCAATGATATAAACCTCGATGGACCTGAAACTGATCTTTGTCTAAAATGGACGGGTAATACTACAAGAGTGGAGAAACGGAGTAAAGTAGTTTCCTTAGACATTTCAGGTGTAGGTTTTAATTGTCAGAAATTTCGAATCAGTGACGTGAATACCGTAGAAACACTCGATCTACCTATTCAATCTCTAACCATCGATAATGCGGATACTGCTTTTCGCCATTTGAAGGGCATTCCGTTTCAGCAATATCACAACGCTAAGCCCAGGATCTTAATAGGTTTGAAACACTGGAAGCTTGGTGTCCCACTAAGAATACGTGAAGGTGGTTGGGGGAGCCAGTAGCCGCACAGACTCGTTTAGGCTGGACAATTTTCGGTTCAGTGCACGTTGGATCAAACGGTCGGGAGACACTAAATCCTATTTTCCATATTACTAGCAAACACGAAGACGATAAATTACATGTACAAGTGCTGCAGTTTTTCTCAACGGAAAATTTCGGTGTCAAGTGTCCCACAGAACCTATACAATCAAAGGAAGACCGTAGAGCCAAACAAATTATGGAAAAATCTACTATCAAAAATGGGAATCGCTACGTCACCGGTTTATTGTGGCGATATGACGAGATTGAACTTCCAAACAGTTACCCACTTGCCATGCGTCGGCTTTTAAGTTTGGAGCGGAAAATGAATCGGGAACCTGCCTTGGCGCAAAACCTACAAGCACAAATTGAGAGCTACGTGCAGAAGGGATACGCTAGAAAACTTAGCGCCAAAGAAATTAAAACTGTCTGCCCGCGAACATGGTACTTACCTATATTTGCAGTGACTAATCCTAATAAGCCGACAAAAATACGTTTGGTATGGGACGCAGCGGCGGAAGTCAATGGTGTCTCGCTCAATTCCGTCCTGCTGAAAGGTCCGGATTTATTGCAGCCTCTCTCAGATATTCTGCACCGATTCCGAGAACGTCCAGTTGCTGTAGCAGCAGACATAAAAGAAATGTTCCATCAAATTGGTATACGTAGCTCTGATCAAGCATCTCAAAGATTTCTATGGCGTTCAAACAAAGCAAAAACTCCGGAGGTGTATGTTATGCAGGTAATGACCTTCGGAGCAACTTGCTCACCTAGTTGTGCTCAATTCGTGAAGAATAAAAATGCAGCACTCTATACAAACGAATATCCCAGAGCAGTCCGTGCTATTTGTGACAACCACTACGTAGATGATTGGTTAGATGGATTTCCGAATAGTGGTGAGGCAATAACTGCTGCCAACGACGTTATTCGTATTCATACTGCCGGCGGATTTGAAATTCGAAACTGGGTATCCAACTCATCAGCATTTTTAAAAGCAATGAGTTGTGAAAGCCCTAACCAGTCAAAGAATTTGAATTTAGGCAGTGATACTGATGGCGCCAAAGTTCTCGGTATGTGGTGGTCCACAAGTGATGACTGTTTTTATTTTCATGTTGATGTAGAAAGACTAGGCAAAGGAATTATAATTGACAGGGTCCGACCCACAAAACGACAAGTGTTAAGAATAGTCATGATGATATTTGATCCACATGGATTAGTTGCGTTCTACATTGCTTACGCTAAAATTCTACTTAGAGATATTTGGAAAGCAAATGTGTCTTGGGATGAAGTTATTCCTGACGATCTTTATAGGCGGTGGTTAAAGTGGACAAGCCTCTTACCAGACTTGCAACAAATACGGATCCCAAGGTGCTATTCGCTTGTGGGGTACGAATCTGTCGAACTGCATGTCTTTGTTGACGCTAGCGAAAATGCGTTTGCAGCAGCAGCGTACTTTCGAATTGCAACGAATAGTGGCGTTAGATGTCGACTAGTTGGCGCAAAAACTAGGGTTGCGCCACAAAGGTGCGTTACGATCCCGCGGCTTGAATTACAAGCAGCCGTTATTGGATCTCGCTTGGCTACTTCAATTGATCATGCCCATAGTATTAACATTAATCGCCGGATATTCTGGAGTGATTCTACAGATGTGTTGCACTGGCTGTCATCAGATCACAAGCGTTATAAGCAGTTTGTTGCATTTCGCGTGAGCGAAATCCAAGAGACGACAGCTCTATCTGAATGGCGTTGGGTACCTTCAAGTTCGAATGTGGCCGATGAAGCGACTAAATGGAAAACGCAACCCAAAATTTCCACGGCAAGTAGATGGTTTGATGGTCCAGAATTCCTTTATCAGGCGGAGAGTAGCTGGCCAGTATCGCAAATTTCTACTACTTCTAACTGAGGAATTAAAGCCAATGATGACGCATGATACATCATATGAAAGTTGTATGAACTCAAAAGTTGTGCCTGATTACGGAAGGTTCTCCAAATGGCGGAAATTGGTTCGTACAGTAGCTTATACGTTACGTTTCTTTACTTGGATAAAGCGAAATCCACGAATTAAAGGCGCCCTTACAGTGGTTGAGATACGACGGTCCGAAGACGAATTGTATCGACAAGTACAGCATGAAGTGTACTCATCTGAAATTGCAAGTCTATCTAGTGATGCTGAACGACCGCTCGACAAAAATAGTAACTTGTACCGCCTTACGCCGTTTTTAGGCGACAATAAGGTACTGAGAATGCGTGGGCGCGCAAACCTTATACTTGGCACTACTTATGATGCTGTAAATCCAATCATAATGCCTACAGATCACTACGTAACCCGCTTGATCGTGCAACATTACTATTGCAGATTTCATCACTATCATCATGAAACAACTGTCAACGAGATCAGACAAAAATTTGTCATATATCAACTTCGCGCTGTGCTAAAAAAAGTTAGATCCTATTGTCAGAAATGTAAAAATGAACGTGCCCGACCTCAAGCACCAAAAATGGGCGACCATCCTTATGCTAGAGTAGCGTCCTATCTTGCGCCGTTCTCATATGTTGGGCTGGATTACTTCGGCCCCTTAATGGTAGCGGTTGGTCGTCGCTCAGGAAAAAGGTGGGTAGAGCTTTTTACTTGCCTAACAGTCAGAGCCGTTCATTTGGAAATTGTATACAGTCTAGACAAGAAATCGTGCATAATGGCTATAAGAAATTTTATCGCGAGAAGGGGTATGCCACTTGAGATTCGCAGTGATAATGGGAGTAATTTTCGAGGAGTGGACAATGAACTACGTCGACTTTACAAAACTGTCGATATAAATGATTATCAAAATGAATTTGATCGAATACATTGGGTATTTAATCCGCCCTTAGCTCCTCATACAGGAGGCTGTTGGGAACGTCTGGTAAGGTCCATTAAGAAGTGCTTATTTTTCTCCATGCCAACCAGGAATCCCAATGACGAAGTCCTACTATGTTTTCTTATGGAAGCAGAATCAATTGTGAATTCACGTCCATTGACCTACATACCTACAGAACCCGAAGCAGAAGAGGCTATAACGCCAAATCATTTTTTACTTGGCAACTCGGGAGCTTCCAAGCCATTCAGACCCTTTGACGATAGTTCTGATACACTTATAAGAAGCTGGGAGTTTTCTCAAGCATTGGCAGATCGATTTTGGGGCAGATGGATCAGGGAATATATGCTTGAAATGAATCGAACTACAAAATGGTATGAAAATGTTAAAGCAGTTGAAAAGGGCGATATCGTTGTTATTATGGACGAAAAAGAGAGACAATCGTGGAAAAAAGGACGCGTTATAGAAGTTAAGAGTGATGGAACAGGCAAGCAGGTTCGACAAGTTATTGTTCAAACTGCAACTGGTATTTATACACGGACAGCAGCTAAAGTGGCCGTCCTCGACGTGAAATCGTAAACAAGGTGGTAAGGTGCCCCTATTCGACGGTCTCCTTACCAGGGGGGAGAATGTTAGAAAGACTTATTGCATTGTCTTGCGTGTGTTATATAAATTTGTAATCTTGATCGTGCACGCGTCTCCGCTGCCATTATTTTAGGTAAAGTAGGTAAATGTACGATATATGCCAAATTTGTTGTTAGTTACCAGAACTTTGACTTATGAAAATATTGGTATCGATTAAGAGTTCCGATTAAGAGGCCAAAAAAACCCGTGTGAGAACACATTGTAAGACCTAGACAAATTGTTTATATTATTTATTAAATGTTTCGTTGTAGGAACTTTATAATAAACGACAAAGGTTGCTGAAACTTCGACTCTTTATTATAAAAAGTGTGTATGTCCTACCTCGGGAACGTCTAGTAATTTCCAATACATTTCACTTACGAACACTATCTTCCTCAGAAAGAAATTTGACTCAAATAGATCGTAAAGCTTTGGCCATAGTTACAGGGTGAAGAAATTTCACTACTATGCACATGAAAGGCGTATAACCATAAGAACAGACCACAAACCAATTTTGGAAATTTTTGGATTAAATAAAGCTATTCCAGAAGTTCGTTTGCCCCGTATGTTACGCTGGACTATTTTATTAAATGTTTATGACTACAACTTACAATAACTCCGAGGAGAATGATCAGTAATGCAGACGCTTTAAGCAAAATACCTCTCGAAGGCACCAATATAGAAGTACCAATGTCAGACGATGTCCTGATGTTGGAAAACATCTCCAAAAAAATTTTGTGGGTTAAAGAAATTGCATTCGAAACAAAGTGACCCAAATCTGTCCAAAGTACTATACTTGGCCTGATGAGGCTGGCCTAAAATAATGAAAAATTCTCAGCTGAATTCTTACCTTATTAATAACGTAGACCTGAAATCACGTGCTGCCAAGATTGTCTTTTATGGGGCACATGGGTGATAATCCCACCAGGACGGAGGAAAAGGATACTAGACATTTTGCATTCTTCACATCCGGGTATTGTAAAAACGAAGGGGCTGGCCCGCTCATACATCTGGTGGCCAACGCTTGACAAACATATTGAAGAAGTTGTGAACAACCGTACAGAGTGCTAGGCGTTTTTTTTTTTTATTTGTTCCAACGTTTCAGTAGTCTGCTACCTGAAATTTAAGCAGACCTGGCTTCCCCACAGAAAGTAACCGTCATGCGTTATGTGTGTATGTGTGTGTGTGGGGGATGGTTGTGTGTATGTGTGTTGTGTGTGATGTTGATCCATGTTACGTTCCCCCTCTAGGACCAGGACCATCGGCAGCCCGATATCCCAGTCGTCAAGGAAGAACGCACAACGGACATTGCCTTGTCAGTCCGGACCATCGGCAGCCGGAAATCCAGATGTTGAAAAGGCAATGGAAGCGTGTGTTTATGTGTGTGTGTGTGTGTGTTTGTGTGGGTGTGTGTGTGTGTGTGAGGGAGAGAGAAAGTGAGAGAGAGTTGTGTGTGTGTGTGTTGTGTGTGATGTTGGTATCCGTGTTATGTTCCCCCTTTAGGACCAGGACCATCGGAAGCCATATCCCAATCGTCAAAGAGGAACGCTCGACGGATGTTGCCTTATCAGTCTGGACCATCGGCAGCCGAAAATCCAAATGCTGAAAAGTCAATGGAAGCGTGTGTTTAGTGTGTGTGTGTGTTTGTGTGTGTGAGAGAGAGAGAGTTGTGTGTATGTGTGTTGTGTGTGATGTTGGTATCCGTGTTACGTTCTCCCTTTAGGACCAGGACCATCGGAAGCCGGATATCCCAATCGTCAAAGAGGAACGCTCGACGGATGTTGCCTTACCAGTCTGGACCATCGACAGTCGGAAATCCAGATGTTGAAAAGGCAATGGAAGCATGTGTTTAGGTGTGTGTGTGTGTGCGTGAGGGAGAGAGAGTTGTGTGTATGTGTGTTGTGTGTGATGTTGCTATCCGTGTTACGTTCTCCTTTTAGGACCAGGACCATCGGAAGCCGGATATCCCAATCGTCAAAGAGGAACGCTCGACGGATGTTGCCTTATCAGTCTGGACCATCGGCAACCGGAAATCCAGATGTTGAAAAAGCAATGTAAGTGTGTGAATGGTGTTTTGTGTTTGCACAGTGCATAAGAGGTGTTTTGTGTGTATATATGTGTGTGTGTGTGTGTGTGAAGTGTATTTGAAATGTTAATTTGTGTTACTAAAAGGTTGGACTGAATTATAATTTTGTACATGTTTGAACTTATACTATTACATAAATAAAAATTAGGTTCTTTCAGAGGAAATGATTTGTTTGCTGTATTGTTTGCCTCAGGTATGTGTAAGTTCTTAGAATTTAGCGTTAGTTAAAAAGAAAAGAAATTCCCTATTCTACTACTTAAAATTAACTTATACTACTACTGTTGGTTATTGTTTGTTAGAGACACGGTGCTAGGAGTGACGAATCATGCCGGGCAAAGCTCCTGTTCGCCCTTGGGAGTGGGCTCGAGCTCCGTGGACTCGGTTGCATCTCGATTTTGCGGACCCAATGGAAGGAAACTATTTTCTCATCGTAATAGACTCTTACTCAAAATGGTTAGAGATAAGGCAAGTCCCCACAATCTCTGCAGTTGCGGCAATAAAAGTTCTGAAAGAATTATTTGCTACACACGGTGTGCCGGGTGCTTGTGTTTCAGGTAATGGAAGCGCATTCACGTCAAGTGACTTCCAAAAATTTTTAAGAAAAAATGGCATTTGACAGGCTCCTGTAGCACCATTCCACCCGAGTAGCAATGGACAGGTGGAACGCATGGTTCAGAATTTCAAAAGTGTTATGAAAAAGATGGCTTGGAATGACATTCCTTTAAAAATAGCACGCTACTTAATAACGGAACATGTGACACCTCATAGCTCTAATGGTAAGTCACCAGCAGAAATACCGATGGGTCAAAGACAGCACAATGCTCGATAAAGAAGTACCCAATTTTTCTGGGACAATGGTGGCTAAGCAAGAGTCACAAACAAAGCCACAGGCGAGCCGAACATTTGAAGCGGAGGAGAGTGTATTCGCCAGATCTTATGGACAAAAGTGGGTCACCTCCACGATAGAAAAACCAAAAGGGCCAATAAGTTATGGAGTAGTTACTCCTGACAGAAAGATTTAAAAGCGCCACACTGACCAGTTAAGGGAAAGAACCCAATTTCCAGCAACAAGTGGCACCGTAGGAGAACCTGTTCTAGCACCTGAGGTGGCACCATCAGGAACCCCTGCGGAAACGACCAGTTCTGAAACAGAAGCCTTCAATTCAGGGGTACTTGGCACCCCAACGAGACGCCCTGTACGCTCCAGGCAAACTCGAGTCATCTTGGAGACTATGTGCGTAATGTCGATAGTAGGGGGAAGGGGTGTTGTGTATTCAGGAAAAAACGCCAGTATGTCTGCAAGGATGGCAGGAATAACAACACCAATTTTTAGTGTGTTTTTGTACCTAACCCCACAATAAAGATGCTATGTTACTGTTAATCGAGAAAACAGGAAGGTATATCCGATATTAAAATAAAGTTTATTCTGGTTAATAGTTATTCAATTGGGGGTTTAATCCCAGAGATCAGATCCAACAAACATACAACTTCCGTAGAATCAATGTCCTCTTTTATATTAGTTTTAATAAAAGAACGACTAACAGATCAGCTATAAACATTTTGCTATCAGGTAAATATTCAATACTAAAAATATATTTTAAAACTTTAATTTCATCCTTTGTAACTTCGAACTAATCTTTCCTAAATCCTTTTGTTGAATTCTTACTAGAGGCTTATGGTCTGAGTGTATTATTAATTTATTCTGCTCATAAACAAACTGAAGAAACTTTAACAAACAAAACCACACAGCCAAATATTCTTTCTCAATTTGTGCAAACCTGCTTCGCTCTCTGTCAGACTTCTAGAGCAAAAAGCAACAGGTTTCCTTCTTGTATCAAACACCCACCTTTACCACTGACTTGCGTCTGCTTGTATCACCACTGGTAAACTACTGTAAAAAATGTTAAAATTGCGACACTACTAATCATACCTTTTAACATTTTAAATGCCTCATCCTGTTTACTGGTCCATATATATTTTACATTGTTTTTTATTAACACTCTTAATGCTAATACAATATTTGCTAAATTTGGTATATATATGATCAAATAATTTACAATTCCCAATACTTTCAATACTTGCAATATGCTTAAAATTAAATCACATAATGATATATTTGTGAATTTCTAGCATACTGCTGAGATCGTTCAAAATTTACAGAAACTCCTTCCTATTTTTAGGCGTTTCCAATGCTAAAGTTGCTTCTATATAACTACTATCAGGTTTTACGACCTCTTTAGAATACACTTGTCCTAAATACTTTACTTCAATAACTTTATACAGCAACTTTAACCATTAAACTTACTGTCTTGCTCTCGCTAGTACACTCTGTAAGACATTATTATGCTCTTTTTCATCAACATCCGCCACGATTTTGTCATCAAAATAAGTTTGTACTTTTAAATCACGAAACATTTTTTCATTGATTCTTTGAAATACTTCTGGACTAGAAGCTAAACCAAATGGAAGCTGTTTAAACCTATACTTACCAAACGGCGTTAAGAAAGTACAAGTTTTGCTACTTTTCTTATCTAATGAAACATGATAAAAGCAATCTTTCATATCGAATACTGATTAAACACTCTTACCCTAATCTCTTCTTATGTGGAAATAGAATGCCCGTCTACGCATAAATTTTTACTAGGATGCAAGAGATCTAAACATATTCCTAAAGTTCCATCTCCTTTTTCCACGCAGACAATATTATTCATCCACTCTAAAAGTTCATCGGCCTCCTCTATAATGTCTCTTTGCACCAGATTGTTTTAGGTCACTTTTAATTTAGACTTGACTGTATCTGGTAACATTCAGCAATCGCTAGTAACTGGACAATAATTACCTTTTAAAATAATTTTATATATAAACGGAGTTTTGCCTGTGCCTTCAAAGACATCTACGTTATCATTAATAAAATCGTTTTGATCAATTTTTCCTAAGTTTAAGTCTACTGTATGCACTCTTCTTATCAAATTCAACCACCTGCAAGCATTTATTCCAAACAATGTTTTACCTTTATGAGATATTCTTTGCCTCTTACTAAACAACTTAAAATTTATGTCACACTACAACAAGATTATGGTTCCTATAGGACTTCAGTGAGTAATGACTACTCTTTATCTCATGTTATTTCTTTAACACTTATATACAATCAATTGGTATCACAATACAATAAGCTTCGCAATCTAACTTTATTTTTAAAAGTTTATTTGCAATTAATATACTGTTTCAACCCACTCAGGTTCTTTATTTTTACTGTGGAACGAAATTAATATTACTTACTTCAAGATCGTCCATCACCACTCATTATCACTGCCAGTGCCACGCGCACAACTGACCTTCTAATCTGATTTTTGTATCTACTATCACCTTGACAATACGGATTTTTAAATCTTAGACATCCCACTGAAACGTACCCTAGTTCTCCACAACTATTGCACTGTTTTCCAAACGCAAAACATTGCTCTCTTGAATGATTTTTACCACATCTAAAACAGTCAAAAGTATCTTGATTTCTTGATCTTCTATACGATTTTTGTTTGCTTTGATTTCAACTACTTTATTCGCTGTTTGCTCCTCTTTGCTGTGTTACTGAATCGACCTCTTGTCCCTGACCCTACAGTTCTTTTGCTTTGTGGCTTCTGAAGAACCTACATATTCCTTCTGCATTTGTTCAATCTTTACTTAATAGTTTTTCCTAAAACTTGGTCTCTAATTTCAAATACAATTCCATCTTTTATCAAAGAATTTTCTTGCGTTTCAAAACTGCAATGCTTGGCTATTAATTTCAAGTCTTTAGAAATTATCAAATTAGTATGAGTCTGCATCTGAGTTGTGTAAAACTACCTTTACAAAATGCAAAAAATTACATAAATTTCATACAAATGGACGTTCATTAGAATGGGACCGCATATGAATTTTCAAAGTACCTTTATCAGATGCAACAAAATTACCTATATTTGCTTGCAAATGGATGACCATTAGTATGGGTCTGCATATTAGTTTTCAAATTACATTTACTAGATGTAGCATGAGCACACAAATTGCATGCAAATGGACGTTCATTAGTATAGGACCACATATGAATTTCCCAAGTACCTTTATAAGATGCAGCATAATTACATAAATTGCAAACCAATGGACGGTTATTAGAATGGGTGCGCAAATGAGTTGTTAAATTACCTTTACAAAATGCAGAATAATTACATAAGTGCATGCAAATTAACTTTCATCAGTATGGGATCGCATATGACTTTTCAAACTACTTTTACGAGGAGTAGCATAATTACATAAATTGCATGCTAAAAGACGGTAATTAGTATGAGACCGCATATGAATCTTCAAAGTACCTATATAAGATGATGCATAATTACATAAATTGCATGCAAATGGACGATCATTAGTATGGGTCTGCATATGAGTTTTCAAATTACATTTACTAGATGTAGCATGATCGCACAAATTGCATGCAAATGGACGCTCATTAGTATGGGACCGCATATGAATTTTTAAAGTACCTTTATAAGATGCAGCATAATCACATAAATTGCAAGCAAATGGACGTTCATTAGTATGGGATCGCATATGAGTTTTCAGATGGCATTTACTAGATGTTGCATGATCACACAAACTGCATGCGAATGGACGTTCATTAGTATGGGACCGTATATGAATTGTCAAACTATTTTTACAAAAAGCCGCATAATTACATAAATTGCATGCAAAGTGACGTTCGTTAGTATGGGACCTCACATGTCTTTTTAAGTTATATGGAACATATGCAGAATAATTACACAAATTGCATGCAAATGGACGGTCATTAGAATGGGTAAGCATATGAGTTTTTAAATTACCTCTGCAAAATGCAGAATAATTACATAAAGTGCATGCGTATTGGATTTCATCAGTATGAGATCGCATATGACGTTTCAAACTACTTTTACGAGTTGTAGCATAATTACATAGATTGCATACAAAGGGACGATCATTAGTATGAGACCGCATATGAATTTTCAAAGTATCTTTATAAGACGATGCATAATTACATACATTGCATGCAAATGGACGTTCAATCGTATGGGACCGCATATGAATTTTCAAAGTACCTTTACAAGAGGCAGCATAGTTACATAAATTGCATTCAAATAGTCGATCATTAGCATGGGATCGCATATGAGTTTTCAAATGGCATTTACTAGAAGTAGTATGATCACACAAATTGCATGCAAATGGGCGTTCATTAGTATGGGACCGTATATGAATTATCAAACTGTCTTTACAAAATGCTGCATAATTACATAAATTGCATGCAAATAGACGTTCGTTGGTATGGGACCTCATGTGTCTTTTTAAGTTATATGGAACAGATGCAGAATAATTACACAAGTTGCATGCAAATGGACGGTCATTGAAATGGGTCCGCATATGAGTTTTCAAATTACATTTACTAGATGTAGTATGATCACACAAATTACATGCAAATGGACGTTCTTTAGTATGGGACCGCATATGAATTTTCAAACCACCTTTATAAGATGCAGCATAATTACATAAATTGCATGCAAATGGACGATCATTAGTATGGGACCACACGTGAATTTTCAAACTATCTTTACGCGGTGTAACATAATTACATAAATTGCATGCAAATGGACGATCATTAGTATGGGCTTCCATATGGCTTTCCAAACTATCTCTACGAGAGATACCGTAATTATATAAAGTGCGACTAAATGGACGTTCATTAGTATGGTATCGCGTATGAATTTTCAAATTACCTTTACGAGATGTAGCATAACTACACAAATTGCATGCAAATGGACGGTCATTAATGTGGGACCGCATATGAATATTCAAACTATCCCCACGAGATGTAGCATAATTACATAAATTGCATGCAAATGGACGTTTGATAGTATGGGAGAGCATATGAATTTTCAAAATACCTTTACAAGATGCGGCGTAATTGCAGAAATTGCATGCAAATGGACCTTCATTACTATGGGATCGCATATGAATTATTAATACACTTTTAATAGATGTGGAATAAGCACACAAAACACGCAAATGAGCGTTCGTTGGTATGTGACAACATATTAATGATTCTATAGGATATTAGTTACATAAATTACACGCCCCAAATGTTCCTTGCTATGTGTCCGTTTAGTGTAATTGTAATTTTGTTTTTGGTGCAACAAGTGTCATGCACTAGGTAGTCTTGAAGAATGAGATCATTTAGTGAAGCACTATTATCCGATAAATTGTCTATTCAACAAGCATATTTCAAGAATTTTTTATTATTACGTCGACTTAGTTAAATCTTCACACGAGCTAGTTATTTTAATCTTATATTTTCTGTTCGTAATAATTTTCGGTCCAAAATTAGTTATCAATGGGGTCGTTTATGTGAAATTGTTAACGAAGGAAATACAAAATGTTTCTATACTCTACAGAGACAAGAAAATAATAGTTGGCGTTTGTGATTGATTTAGGTTTGCACTGCTGAATATATATTCTAGTATTGCTACAATACAGAAATACGTGCTGTAAATAGAAGAAACACGAGGAACACTGGAAAATTTCAACTATAGTTCAAGCAATCTAAAATCCGATATATGTCAAAGATGTGATTAAACATAAACCAATATTTTTGCCCCTTTCTATCGTCAACAAATTTCATGCGATAAGTTGGTCAAAAATTCAACGTTGCTGACTACTCTATACAGATTAGTGTTCAATCAAAATAGGGATATTCAAATCGATGTTTTATTTTTCATGTACAGTAACTGAACAATACACTAAAATATGTACATATTATTACCGATCTTAAATCAACTAATTATATGCCTGCAGCTTTGTTCAAATAATCGTCACTATTAATAAAAATCAATAAAAGAAAGTTGGAAAAACATGAAATATCGAAAATGATTGATTGATTTATTATGTGCTTATCCCAGCCCAGCATGTGATAATAAACTACTGTCAAATTTTAGATAAGTGTAGTTCACTATGAAGTTAGTCCCACACGCAACAACATAAAGTTTCCCTAACTGAATGCCACTCAGGCAAGTACCGCTTAAATAATCATGGTGCAGTTGAGGTAGCCTTTAAGCTGCTCTTAAAATAAGTGGAACTTAACTAAGTCGTAGTTTAAGCATAGGCGGTTCAGTTAGGTCTAAAAAGTATAATTATAGAATCTCCATAATTATTTACTCCAACTTTATAACCATCACCTAACCTCATTAGTTAAAAAAGAATTGATGTAGTATAATGGCTTAAAACGAGTTGGTAGTTGGTTGAATTAAGTGCTTTATTTGAATTATAAGAAGTCGAAAATCTTGCAAATGACAGGGTCGGATGGAAATTTCACGCTTAAAATGATCCTTAAAACGATCTCAGCAATGCAAGGCATGTAAAATTTTACAGACTATCCAAAATATGCTACAAGATTTAATTTCAACCGCAGAACCATATTTCGTAGCTTCAAGTAGAGTCTCTGCTCTAAGCATTGAAAGAAGGTATACTTCAGACATTTATCGGTTCAAATGTTATAACTGATTTTTTAAATTGCAGGTCGTTGCTGCTTTTTGTTTTTTGGTAGCGGACGCTATCAGACAGATATTGATGGGCATGTAATCATGCAACGAGTCAATCATCTATTAGTAGATGTATTGAAGAACTGAGCAATGCATTAAATACAGGAGCAATCTTCAATAATTATGCACGGCCTCCTAGAAAGTTACATAAACTTTAAAGAACTCGGATACAGTTGTTTTTCATAAAATTGTTATTTTCTTCTATTAACTTTAATATTTTTTAGTTTTTATATTAATAATAATTTTCCGGGAGGATTAGACTACATTGACTGCACGCACGTCGCCATGTAAATTATGATATGTGACCGGAAGTCGTTTATGTCAACAGAAAGGGATAGCATTCGATAAATACCCAATTTGTAAGTAGGGTGGCGGAATCCCTGCTGTTCACTAACAAAATCATTTCAGATTAGTGATGTAAATCTAAAAATATTTAACGTGTGTACAAGGTTTGCTGGTAGTACGCATGACAGTTACATTTGACACAGCAGAAAACACTATATGCAAAACCTACAAAATAGAGGGCAAATTTCGTTTTATTTATTGGGTTTATTTACATATATATTTACAGTTAATAATTTCATTTATTATAACGGGTGATTCTGGTTATGCCCTCAGGCCTTGGCTCTTAATGCCAATTAATGACGTACAGCAAGATAGACCAGAGGCTAGATATAAAGAATGTCACAAAAGCACTCGTTCAATTATTGAAGGATGCAATGGGGTGTTAAAGTTACGATTTCGATGTCTTTTTTAAAACGTCGAGTTTTACATTACGACCTTCAGAAGGCTGCAAAGATAGTAAATGCTTGCACTGTTCTGCCCAACATGTGTATCGAAAATAAAATTCTACCTTTGGTGTTAAGGGATTTCGATGGTAATGAATACCTTGACGAAGATTTTGAAATGTTTAATGAACCATTTGCATTTTTGGTAATAATTTCTTTTTATTTGTATTTTTTCCTCCATTTGAGATGAAAATTTGTGCGTTACTGATATGGTATTTACTATCTCAGCACTTTATGTTGATGGTGGTAGTTTTTGATGTTGTCGTAGAATCGCTTGTACATGGAATCAAATTGGGATGACTAGTTTCTAGTTCTACAACAGGTTTATTACTGATTTATAAATCAATTAACGAATTTTATACTAACCACTTTCGGCGATAGCTAATCTCAGGATGCACATATGATCATGATGTATTAACTTATCTGAAGGTACCCCAAACGTTACCATATCATTCTCCAATTCCATGTCTTGAAAATCATAAATTGTCCGCGACTCATCTACATTTGGGTGACCACTCACGGCCACATTTCCAATAATTTCTTCAGTTTGATGTCAATTTCTGGATCACCTTCAGTTGCTCCACGGTGTTTCCGTATTGTCAAATTTTTCGCTTTTGTGCAGGTTTTCATGTCAGGCCGCGTCTAAACAATTATGCTAAATCAATGCACATATTCCAAAAAATATTTTTAATCACTGACCTTTCGCCACTTTTGCCAATCCTTTCTTCTGACAGGAAATTAATTTAAATATTTCCATATTTTTCTACAATTGCCTGCTGTCTTCGAAAGTAAAATCTTACGAAAATATCCCTCTGTGGACTTGCGGGCGGATTTTTATAAATTCGATTAAAAATAATTTTGTTCTCCTGTAATATAGCCGGAACGACTTATTTTTTCTATATTTGTTAGGAATTCCTATTTGTTATGCAAAGAGTGATTCAAACAGACAACTAAATCTCCTAACCTTAACAGAAGAATACGCAGAATGTTTTGCACCTTGCGGACATTTATTATAAAATTGATGGATTTTTATCACAATGTGACGTTGCCAAGTTAATTTTACGTATGATGGATAAATCTTGAATTAATCTATCATACACCGCTTGAGAATATGACTTGTACTTCGTATGCTATATGTTTTATACGAAATAATGTCTTTAAATTTTTGTATAAGCTCGAGAATACGTGCCGTTGCCTCTTATAGTAGAATTTATTTAAGAAGAGTATTACGTCATCATGCGCACACGGCTAAAACGGTGTCAGCTTAGTCCATTGTTTATAAATAGGCGCGTTTGTTCAGCATATCAGTGGCGTAGATAATTTGCTGTTAAATGTCAATTGACATTTGTGACTTTGACATTCTATATTTATTTCTTACGCTTTCATAGTTTTCATTCCGCTTCTTTGTGTTCTATGCCTTGCTTATTCGTGTATTCGCCATGTAAATTTAAACCACCAACAAAGTAAAACTTGAATATTTAGAATATTTACTCTATTAGAGTTTTTCAAAACCCTAAAAATTATTTAACCCGCTTTGTTACTGACTTTTAAGATTTGCGCATATGTCAAATTACGTACAGACGCTTCTTAAATAATTTCTACTCTACCTGTTGGAATTTTATTTAATAAACATTCCGCACACGCACTGATGTACTGGTGCACATAGCGTTCTAAGCGTGGAAACTAATACAACTCGCGTATTTTATGTTCAGGTCTATCTACACTAAAATGATCTAGTAAATCGTGACACTTTACAACTATGCTTTTTCGTAACGCTCTCAGAATCTGATGTGAAGTATAGGCTAGGTTTGATGCTTTATTAATAAGGCAGGACTAGCTTTATTAGTACTATAGAACTACAATGTTATTTAAATGCAACGCACATGCGTATAGGGAAGTGATAGTTTCTGCAAGAATAATGTCATTTTGTGCATTAAATCAATAATTATCAGGCTTGTGTTGGTGTTATTTAGGCGTAGGCCACCACAGTATGGCGACGAGCCAAGTAACGGATACTATATGATTATTATTTTTGGAATTTGAAATTGTATTACCTTGACACATGGCGACGTCCAGTTTCATAGCAGTAAATCCTGTTTTTCGTGCACAGGTTGCCCATTACCTGAATTTAATTACAAGGTAGATGACTGATACCTTTATTACGAGCAGCTGGAACAATATTTCGTTTGCAACTATATTGGCGATGGTCATAAAGTTGAAGTTTTAGTAACGATAATCGGACAACAGAGTTAAGCTGTCCTACGGAAGTTATGTAACTGATATTCCATCCACCAAAACTTATGATGAGCTGTGTTTGTTGACGAAAAAACATTTTCAAAAAAAGTTTTTGTTTTTAGGGAACGAACAATTTTTTTATGATATGAAGCAGACAAAGGTGGAAACCACTAATGCTTGGTTTGTCCGCATTAAGCAAGCAGCTATGAAATGCAAATTTGGAACTATGCTAGAAGACAAGAGGAAGAACAAATTTGTAACAGAAATGTGTTCTGGTTCTGTACCTGATCATCTATGTGAAGAAAACGAATCGAGGAGTTTAACAGATTTATTTGAAACAGTTGTGAACAAGGAGTCGTAATGGAAAGTCAAACCACTCGAGGTTTTTATAAATTGTAGGTAAATGACGGTAAGTCGAGAAAAGAGGCGAACGAACCAGTTCCACAGGTGTACCAAGCACTAGATTCGAAAAAAATGTGTTTTGTTGATAATCATAATTTTAAGTATTGTAAATTTAAACATAAATTTTGTAAAGTTGTAACATGCCTTTTTGCGTATATTTTAGCATGTTACATTTGTGCTTGGCACTATTAGCATATAAATGCTTATATCTACATTTAAATATAAAATTACTCTCTTTATTATATAATAATATTTTCTATAAGAATTTATCTCGCACAATCCTGGATTATTAGTTTTAATCCACAACTTCCTAATTTGTTAAATAAGTACAAATAATTATATCTATATGAAATTTTCCTATTGGTTATTTCTGAAGTGTTTATTCCAAAAGCACAACTGGTGTCGTTCTAAATTCTGTATTATTGAGAATAATCGCTAGAGATCGTCCATCCCGAAGATGGCCGAAAATAATTTATTTGAAGTGTCAAATTTTCATTTCTTTTGTGATATCTGATTGCTTATCTGGCACTGTTGAGCATTTTTGATTTGAACTTTTACCTTGCCTCATGTGCTTACCTGGTATGTAAATTTTCTAATCATAAATCCTAAATTAACATTTAAATATAATTCTAGATGTGTTGTATAATGGACAAAAAAGTTGTTGATTCGTTAAGCCCATCAAATATTTATACTGATGGTAAGATATTACTGGATTTAATTTTCCTTTGCACCTCGTGTTAAATTTTCACTTTTGTAACACAACTGAATTTTCTAGGTTGCTCCGGTTAGCTATGGCTCCGGTTATCTATACCTCGGGTTACCTTATGTTCCGACTACCTGTGTTTTGGTTACCGATGTTACGGGCGACGTGTTTCCCTCATTCAGATTTCTACATGGAGAAGTTGCTCGTGTTTTCGCACAACCAGATGATGTAAAATAAATACTCTCAACAACAGAATTTTATATTTCGTTTCCGTCTACTTTACATTTTGCCGCTCAGTTATTACCTTATTGAAAAATATCTACAAGTTTAATTTATGGAACAGAAGTCTGTTAAAGACGACATTTGAAGTCGACCACATGTTGTTTTGTACCTACACTAGGAAATCCTCCAATGCACGATGTCTCAGTTTCCTGGATATAAAGGATCCCTATAAATTAAGTAACTAATAGTATTAGTTCAGTTGATACTACAGGTATGAGATAAAAACTTTTACCTTATCGCTTTTCTGTTAAAATAAAGAGGCCTAACCTCTATTTAAATTTGTCTTAGTCACTACAAATATTTTGTTTTGATTATTAATTATCTTTTACTTACCTTAATTGATTTCAAATAAAATTCTCTAATACATAACCTAAAAATATGTAAACATTCGAACTTCATGAAGCTTCTTATGGTGAAAAGGTTTATTACTTGAACTTTTATTTCATGTGCATTTGTTACATGACATTATTACAATTATCACTTTTTGATTTACTCCCGCATTAAGTAAAATTTAGAGTTTCTAAACGGAGATTATTTATTTTGATTTCTCTATAGAAGTTTTCTCCTGTACATTTTATTAAATATATGAATTATATCATGTTAAAATATATAGCTATGTCTACAATGTTAATGACACAAGCGTATATCTTATACATGCCTTTGGAATTGTAATAACCGAGTATTAATATACAAATTTAGTCAAATTTCTCTTATCGTGTTTTAACTTTTGTTTCTCTAAGTTATTTTACAGTTGTGTAAACAAGTGTCTTGATATTTAAATTTTTAACATTCAGATACTCTCTAAACATTCCCCTTACCCTGTGATTTCAAGTCTCATGCAGCCTCCGCAACCTTGAAGGTCGATGCAAGCTGTGCCGAAGTATTTCTTATACTTCGTCGTGCACTTACTCTTTTGATAACATCGAGAAAAGAGTAAGGTGCAAAGTATGCAGAAAAAAGGGCATATTTCTACATCAGCTAGATGTTTAGGTAAGCAAAATAAAAACAATAATATTCATATACAAGAACATGAGTTAGACGCAAATACTAAGTTAAAAAATGAGGATCAATTGGTGGAATTTTTTATACCTACTGATATTAAGATTAATCCTTGTTGATGTACAAAGTCGCAACTTTACCACAATATGTAGGATTGGCTCTTTATGGTGGGCTGTCCGACTACTGGTTCCAAGCTTTTGTTAAGACACTAAATTTATGAACAGCTTTATTTTCAACTTCACACAAAATGTTAGGTTGTCAATTTTATAATAGTGTTATAAATTTCCTAAAAATATTCTCTTAATACAGGATAATGGCTAGTCTGGAATACACTTACATTGTGACCTTTAACAATTACTTGTAACCGCGTGTAACTCCACAAGATTTCTATTTACTCCAATATTTTTAGGCTTGTCAAAATAATTAAATTAAATTTTTCTTTTTAAATTTTGATTTCTACAGTCCTTGATCCTTATTTTTAAATAACTTCTAATAATAATAAATGCTACAATAACACAACCAACTATTAACTATTTACAGTTCTTAACATACTCCCCCCTGGTAAGTTGAACCGGCACCGAGGTTCTGCTTACTAACTTCCAACACAGCAACTTTTGCTGCCGGTCTTCGAAAAATTCCGTCGGACGTTCGTATAATAACTTGTCGTATTTGGTCACTATTTCCACCACGCACTGTTTCCAATATAATGCCCCTTTTCCACGAATTTCGCTTGTCTTCATCCATTATAATCACCACATTGCCGACCTCAATAGGTTTCACTTTCTCGAACCATTTCGTTCTACGAGTCAGATCCGGCATGTACTCGATCACCCAACTTTTCCAAAAATGATCTGCTAGTCTTTGAGAGATTTCCCAGTTTCTACGCAGTATCAGAACGTCGTCGGTATATTCGCCAGTCGGCTTAACACCACTCGAAGACCCAAGTAAAAAGTGGTTCGGCGTCAACGCTTCTTCATTTTCTGGGTCTGTAGAAATGTACGTTAGATGCCTAGAATTAACGATGTGTTCCGCTTCTTTCAGAAAGTTTCTTAAGGTCTCGTCATCTGGTCGTCTGCTTGGCATCGTCAACATCACGCATTTCTTTACAGACCGTACGAGACGTTCCCAGCAACCACCCATGTGGGGTGCCGACGGTGGATTGAATTTCCAATTAATATTTTAGAATGCCCTCTTATAGTCGTCCGGATGTATGTTCTTTAGTTGTCTTTTTAGTTCATTATGTACGCCGCGAAAATTCGTTCCGTTATCTGTCTTTATTTCTATTGGCGTTCCGCGCTGTAGTTCGAAATTTCGAATAGCCATTATACAAGATGATTTACTCAGCGAATGAGCTACTTCAACGTGTACTGCTCTTACAGTGAGACATGTGAAGAGTACTCCCCATCGCTTTTCAACTTTTCGTCCATTAACAATTTCCATTGGCCCAAAGTAGTCGACTCCGACGTAGGAGAATGGTCGTGTAAAAGCTGCGAGCCTCGCTTTAGGGTGATCTGCCATTTCTGGTACCTTTGGTATAGTTCGATAATTTTTACAAAACTGGCAGTTAGTACAGATTTTTTTAACTTTAGTTCGTAGCTGAGGTATAACATATTTTTGCCGTATTTCATTCACCGTCGTCTCCCTATTATGGTGGTGATGCTTTTCTTAGTAATATCTAATAATTAAGTCGGTAATAGGGTGGTCCCGTGGCAAGAATATAGGATTCTTTGCCTCGTACGATATATCTGCCAACGTAGTTCTACCCTTCATCCTTAGGACTGACGACCCATCAAAAAATGGGGACAGTTTGTATAGCCGGCTTGTTTTGTGGATCGACATGTTTTGGGTTTCGCTTTATTTGCCAGATCTCATCACCAAAAGCTTCAGCTTGTATCATTCGATATATTTCCTTTTCAGCTTCCTCTATCTCCTGAGTAGTTAATTCACCCTTCTCGTCCTTCAAACGCGTCCTTTTCGCAATTTAAAAAATCTAAGTACCCAAGCTTGCGTCCTTTCCAATCTTTGCCATTTAGAAAAGTTCTTAAAGTTTGGCGTGATTTGCGATGAATTGTCTAGTACATGGGTCAGTTGATGCACTACTTCTTTGTCAGTGTCTGTAATGTTGAGTTTCTTGTGTGGCCACTCGGATTCTGGCTTTGCTAGGAATTCGGGGCCTTGAAACCAACGGCTAGTGGAAGATATATGCGGCTGCTCTTTCCATTTAGTACCTTCATCAGCGACGTTATGCTTTGTGGGAACCCACCGCCAATCTTTTACATCCGTTGTCTCAAGTATTTCGCCTACTCTTAACGCTACAAACTGACGATATTTTCGATGCTGTGATCGCAACCATGACAAGACATCTTGTGAATCTGACCAAAAGGTCTTACTTTTTGGAACGATGTTATAGCTTTTGCAAATTGTGCATGCAAGACGTGCTCCTACAACAGCTGCTTGCAATTCGAGACGTGGTACTGACAATTGTTTAAGAAGCGCAACTTTTGTTTTCGCACTGACCAAAGCGATTGTAACCCCGTTTTCACCTTCGAATCTAAAGTATGCTAGTGCAGCAAATGCATTTTCGCTTGCGTCCACAAATACGTGCAGTTGAACTGAATGATAATCAATTGGTGCATACCATCTTGGAATTCTAACGTCCTTCAACTTTGGCAAAACCTTTATCCACTTCATCCATTTAGTATACTGTCTTTCTGTTATACGATCATCCCAGTCAATAGATGATTTCCAAATATCCTGCAGCAACATTAAATTAAATTTTTTTTTAATTTTGATTTCTACAGTCCTTGATCCTTATTTTTAAATAACTTCTAATAATAATAAATGCTACAATAACACATCCAACTATTAACTATTTACAGTTCTTAACAATCCTTTTTATATAAAAACCGTTGTTCAAGATAAACCAGTGCATTTTCAATATGAAGCTAGAACCATTTACGTTAAAATTAAAAACCTACAATGGGGGCCTAATTCAGCCAGTAGGTATGGTTATATTAAAGGTTCAGTTTGTAGTGCGGCAACTTGTGTGTTATTATATTTGAAATTAAAAGTTTGGTGCGATAGGAAAGTGTGCGTGTTGATTAGTGATGTAGAGGGAGATAGTGGGGGAAAGTGTTGACGGTAGGTGGCGCAAGAAACTAAGTTAGTTACTCTTGGGTAATCAATAGTTAGTTTAAGTTTTTAAGAAAGATTTGATGGAGTTTGATGAGAATTATTCAATGTATCAAACTGTCCGAACTCGGACCTGAGGTTTGTTTTGAAACAATAAAATTTAAGTTGAGTAACCGAATTGTTGAATTTATTGAGTTTCATAGCAATTAAGGGCATTTCGGAAGATTACGTTGCGAGTTTTATCCAACGCAGTACTTCATTTAAGGTACCTTTAGTGCTATGGAGATTTGGCGATTTGGATATTTGGAGAATGATCCTATTGGTTAAAGTGATCACGTGACACCGCCGAGAAACGTCAAAAACACCGAATCTCCAATCTCCCAAAAGTTGGTTCAAGTTCAACTTTTCTGGCTATTTTGAGATCGGAGCATGCGCGTTTGTTCAGAAAAGCACGTGATGTGTTTGTTTTGTTACAACCTTAACCTTACCTTTTCGTTCGACGTTATATAGTTTGCGTTTTGCCTATTAAACATATTGGAAATGAATAGGAATTCCGTTATTTCTTTAGATACTCATAGCTTAGTAACAAACATTGAAAACTTAACATCCAGTAACCCAAAACAATAACAAATATCATCTGTCAAACTTCTCCAAATACCCGAAGCAGAAAATACCCTAGATGATTAAAAGTGAAAATATCTAATTCCCCAAATATCCAAATCGCCAAATCTCCATAGCACTAAAGGTACCTTTAGACGCCAACGTGAACTGGTACAAAGGAGTCGTAAATTATTGAAAGTCGCCCAGTTCAACGAATGAATGTAATCAGGTTTGATGGTTAAAATTTTCTTATTTGTAGTTGAAGAGTTGTTTGGACCACTGTACCGCATTCCTCTACCGACATAACATGGTCACGTATTTCAATTGGGAGGGTTCAAGCTATTGATAGACCTTTGACGTCACGTAAATAAGGAACCTGTTCCGAGTATAATTTAATTGCGTTAAGCGCTGATAAAGAATTTATGTGCATCTTTTCTGTTGATTATAAAAGCTTTTTGTTAGGTTTGCGTATTTTAACTGTTGGTCGCATAAGGTGTTGCGTATTAATTAGTAATAGACAGGTATACCTGTGAACTGAATAAATAAATAAATAAAGCGTGTTTTATTTAGGTTAAGATTGTGCATTTATATGATTAATTGAAAATTTAACGTTTAAAAATGGTGGGGGAATCCGATGATAATACCGGCGTATTTGAATTGCAGAAAATGATGTTTCGATTAACCACAAATGTGATTCAAATGCAAAATAGTATCTCTTCCAATAAAAATAACTAAACTAGTTTCACCTTAGACTAATAATTTTCTTGATTCCAGGCACTATTTCAACAACCCCTCGATAAAATTATTTTATAAAACAGAACATCATTCATTTTCTAAGCCTAACCCTTTTCTAAATTTTTTAAATTTAATTCGAGCTAAAGGGTTGGTAAAAATATCAGCCAATTGCTCGTCTGTCTTAACATAAACAACTTCAACTAAACCTTTCTCAATTTTCTCTTTTATAAAGAGATGCTTAATTTCAATATGTTTCAATCGTTTAATATTTTCTGGGTTGTTAGCTACGCAAATAGCTGATCTGTTGTCCTAATATAAAATTACTGGTTTGGACATTGAAAAAACAAAGTTTATCAAAATTTTGCGTAACCAGCAAGCCTCTATTACAGCTAAACTCAAAGCAGTATATTCTGATTCAGTGGAGGATATCGATACATTTTGTTGTTTTTTACTAGCCTAGGAGACAGTACAGTTAAAGAATTTAAAACATACCCTGTTGTGGAGTTCCTGTCAATGGTATCTCCACCCCAATCTGAGTCTACAAAACCCTGTAAAATATTGTTACTTCCCCCTGGTTTAAAAGTTAATGTTAAATTCAAACTACCTTTAACATTTCTAAGAACTCTTCTGAGAGCTTTCAATAGATTATCATTTGTTAAATCTTGAAACCTACTTATCCCATTAATGCTTTCAGTAAGATCTGGTCTCATACACAAAGCTGTGTACCTATCATTTGTCTACTCAATTTTTGTATTTTTGGATTCATTTCACCGTTTTTAAACAAACTTAGATCTGCATTATTTTTTAAAGGTGTACATATACTTTTAGAAACTTGCATGTTAAAACGTTTTAACAGATTTTGTAAATATTTTTTCTGACTTAACTCAATAATACTTGCTTTCAAGTTTTGTCTAATCTCTATTCCTAAGTACCGATTAATTGTGCTCAAATCTTTCATACAGATATTTTTATTTAACACCAATTTCAAATTTTCTACTTCTGCCTCATATGTGCCTAATATTAATAAATCATCAACGTACAATAAAGCATAAAGCTTATCTTTATCAGAACATTTAAAATACAAGCAAAAATTATTGAGTGATCGTGTAAAACTCTGATTAATTATCAAACTATCAAATTTATTACTCCAACATTTTGGTGATCTTTTTAAGCCATAAATAGATTTATTTAATTTGCAAACTTTGTCAGTATTATCTATATTTTTACCTGATAAAGACATATATATCTCTTCTTGAATATCACCATATAAGAAAGCGCTTCTTACGTCTATTTGACGAATTGCTTTTCCCAACTTGATGCTGACCACCAACAAAGTACGAATCGTTGTTAATTTTGCCACTGGGGAATAGATGTCGTACAGCTCACTATCACACTCTTGTTGAAAACCACATGCCACTAATCTAGCCTTAAATTCATTTTCACTTTTTTGCTTGAACACCCACTTACTTTCGATAACATTTTTATTAACGGGCCATGGCACTTCAGTTCATGTATTGTTTTTGTGTAGCACTTTTAATTCGTTCTTTATGGCTTCTTTCCACCTTCCTGCATTCTTGCTTGTTATTGCTTCTTCAAAGGTTATCAGTTCTTCAGATTTGGTACAAAAACTCATTTCATAATCTTCCATCCATGCTGGTCTTCTAGTTTCTCTACTTTTTATAGTCTCTTCTGTTGGTATTGACTGATCAATTTCTTCTGATTTCTCTTCTTCTATTATTACACTCGATTCTAATTTTTCTGGGTCATCAGGCTCATCTATGTCTAACTTAACAATTTTTTCCATATCCTGAGTTTTAATTTTCCAATTATCATCATGGTCCATGTCAGAAACTACATCTGTATGTATCTCAACAGATTTTATATTTGTTATGTAGATTCGGTATCCTTTTACTGTTTCACCATAACCAATAAAAATTCCCTCCTCACTCTTGGAGTCTGCTACCTTTGAGCCAATTTCCTTGAAACACTTAATGTCACTTCTCTATTAGTCCACAATTTATATGGTGTTCCATCTTTTATTGAATTATATCCAACTCGGTTTAAAACTAATGCAGCTGTATTTATCGCTTCTGCTCATAAGTTCTTTTCTTACTTCTTGCTGTGCAACATCGTCTTGGCTGCTTCTACCAGTGTCGCGTTCTACTCGACCATTTTGTTATGGTGAGTACACAGAATATCTTTCATGGATTATACCTTTCTTTTCTGATAACTTTTTCAATTCGTTATTGATAAATTCGTGTTCATTGTCTGTCCTTAACTTTTGTATTTTATTTCTGGTTTGTGTTTCCGCTAGTATTAAAAACTTGTCAATGTTTTCCACAGCCTCGGATTTGTTTTTCAGAAAAAATACACATATATATCCTGAATATTCATCTTTTAACAATAAGAAATATTTGCTTCGCCCAATAACAGTACCTCAAACGGTCCACACAAATCGCCATGAATTAGTTGAGCCGCTTTTGTTGATAGTATCACTCACTAGAAATGGCAACCTGTGCTGCTTTCCTGTAAGGCAGTTTTCGCAAAATGGGTTATTTCTTTTCGGTGTATTTTATACCACTGTTCTTCAGAATTTTTCTAACTTGATTAAAATTCACGTGAGCTTACTTACGATGCCACTATGTCAAACTTTCGGTGATACAGCCCTTTGACTCAGTTTGTATCTTGGCCATGACTTTAAAGCACACTTTAAATAATTTAACATCTCTTTGTGCCATTACCCTTTGTTTTCCACTTTTGTCCGACAATTCATACTTATCTATCTGAATGCATTATAAGACCTCTATCTAATACAGCACTTAATGAAAATAGGTTCACTTCTAATTTAGGAACATACAAAACACTCTGTAGCTCTGTATTAAGCCATAGTTGACCATTCCATGCTAGAACGTTCACTTTTCCTATGCCTTTCACTTCTAAAAGTGTCCCATTTCCTACTTTAACCTGCTTATCTTCATCTGGCTTTTTTAATTCTTCAAACATTTCTATCTTATAACACATATCCTCTGTTGCGCCACTATCTAACCACTAATATCAGTCAACTTTCCAGTTAAAGTTGATACATCTGTACAATTAAGTAAGTTAGATTTTCCCATCAACGCACAACCATAACACACTTTCTTTACAGTTCTGCAGTCCTTTTTCATATGTCCTATCTTATTACACTCAAAGCATTTAATAACCTTCTGTTGTTGATGTCCTCGCATTGGTTTATTACACCCTCGACTAGCTAACCCCATACTTGATTCAGACCTTTTATTTCTTTCTTCTTTTGTTAAAACAAGCGGGATATTAATTCAGGTAATGTTTGACTAACACTAGGCGTAGATTTCCAAGCAGTAACAGTTTTAAATTTTCAGTTAGACATTAAAACTTTTGTTATTGCTATCTTGTCACTTATTTCTTCTTCCTGCTGTTTAAGATTTCCATTAATTTCCTCAATCTGAGAGATAAACTGCGCCACACTTCCTTGACCATTTTGTCAGACTGAAAAATCTTTGTTGCAATAAATGGATACTAACTTGAGATTTATTCTCGTAAATCGTTGTTAGTTTCTCCCACATCTCTTTAGCTCCACTACATGATAAAATGTGTGTAAGAGGTTTTTCATCTAATCTGCAAACTACCAGTTCTTGTGCCTTGGAATCTTTCTTACACCATTCATCATCGTTCATGACAGGTTTAAGTTCTCTTCGGTAACTATATCAAAGTATCCTTTTGATTTCAGAAATACCGTTATCTGAAATTTCCAAGTTGTCCAGTTCCGCCATTAAGTTTAGTTACAGAAGCTGTGTGCTCGGTCATTATTACTCTTTTATTTACTGCTTGTTCAACAAATACTTTCCTACTATGCACACACACTAAGCATGCATATATATATATATATATATATATATATATATTGCTGTGAAACCTACAAAATCCGTGAACTACGCTTTGTAATCGAGCCTCACTTTTGGGCGTCAAGAATGCTGTGAAACCTACAAAAAGCTATTCATTACCTTAACTGTGTTGGTCCATTGACTTTCTTCCGTTAATCGCCTCGGCTGCTCCTCTAGATAGCTTTCATCCTCATACATAAAAAAAACAAACACATTCCTACCACAAACATCAACGTCAACTCTATTTACATCAATATTCACAATACATTAAAATTTCAAAATTAATATTCAGCATAAATTTTAATATCAGAAAATTTCAAAATTAACTTTATTATCATTTTAATGTGCATCCAGAATTAAAGTCCTTGTAGGATGCCTACTAATTACTATAACAATATATGCAGACCGGAGTCTGAGTACAAAGGAGCATCTACCACCCCTTTACGTTAATTAACCAGGTTCGTCTAATTGAGCTCAAAGACATACCCATATTTTCATCATAATCCAGGACATCAATACTAAATACCCCTTTCTACTTAAACAAGCAAATTTCACCTTAAAATTAAAATATTATTGTTAGTACAATTTCACTACTGTCCATTTTAAATAAACAAATTATAAAGTTATTCAACACACACCAAAATATCAAAATTCGAACAAAATAGTATAATTTACCTGAAGGTTACTGCACTCGTAGCTTCAATGTACATCGTCCCTTTGTTAATTACACCATTCCAACTGGGTTATATTTACGGCTTCTGATTCTCAACGCTTTTAAAATTTTCTCCATCACCATTTATTTAAAGTTCTTCTTCTTTCACCAATATACGCCAAAACTGCCTACTTTTGTGTATTCATTTGTCGTTGTAAATTTTACTAATTGGTACAGTGATACTAACTTTATTACCTTGTATCTTCTTTTCTAAGTGCACTAAAGTACATTCATTGTAGCACGTAAAGAACAAGCTGTTTTACATCACAAAAATATTCGAGCAAACTGTTTAAAATTATTTAATCAAAACCGGAAAACTAAAAAGCACTGTTTAACGCGTTGAATCAAGTCGAAGATCTAAGAGAGCTTGATCATATTAATCTCGGTATATATAGCGGTTAGCCTGTCTGTCGGTCGAGTCTCCAAAACGGACAATTCTAAAGAATTTCGTCTGCTATGTTCCCATTCCGCAGCCCGGCATGCGATTTTTACGAATTTTGCACTCGCCCCAGTTACATCTCAGAAATTTCGACACGGCTCGCAACTTCTGGAAATAACTAATTGAATTTTATACAGAAATGTTATTTTTACCTCTCAAATTTTGCCTTTTACTTTCAACCAATCGCAACCCTATGACGTTGCTCTACTCACGCCTTTTACTATATGTGCCTCGGTCTTGCGCATATTATCTGTCTCTATCTACCCTGTTCTTATTAGTGCAAATTGATATTCTTTATTATCGATTATTTCAGTCCATGTGGACTATCTGGGTTAAATAACCCCGTATCGCGCCTTCCCGTGAATATTAAGCCATGGTTTCTCCAAGATTCTTTGTAACCATTAATTATCTGCAACATTTACGCAGAATGAGCTTTTTAAAAATACGCAGGTGTTTAAACATCCTACTTCTAACTAACCCCTCTACGATTTGCATTTTATTGGGTTTTTACAAGTTTTTATAGATATTATATGTTACTAACGGTTCAATTAACTTCAATTAAAATTAATACCCTTTAAATTTTAGTGAATCCTAACTAAATATTAATTATTATCTGTACGTTTTGTTTAATACCGGTTACTTAAAATTGAGTTAATTAATATAAATTTTGCAAGTAATTTCCATTTGTTTCTTTACTCGGAATAATTAAATTACATGTAGAGCTTTTTAATACTGCTTCCTTTTTTATAGCAAGCGTCTTGTAGATGATTTAAATCTCTTATGTTTAATGAAACGAATGAATTTTTATGCTTCACGCTTTTATTTAACAACGCGTACCTTTTCCCAAAGCTTCTACACGGTGATTAAAATTATTTGATGTGATTATTTAATTTTCTACCCTGGTCTAAATATGAGTATATATATATATATATATATATATATATATATATATATATACTTTCTCGTAACAACACAGTTTTACTACTTTAGCAATTTATTGTTTTTCAACTATGCACACACACGAGGTATGCATATGTTTATTTTCTAACACACCTTATACATCCGAATACAGTTGTCTGGGCCCATAACCTGTTGGATTTAATGGAGTTTGTTGTGACTATTTACCATAATTATATCGAACACTGTTACTTTTAGTTACTGTTATTAGTGATGTGTTGGTGTGTGTTGAATAACTTTATAATTGATTTACTTAAAATGGACAGTAGTGAAATTGTACTAACAAATTTTTAATTTTAAGGTGAAATTTTCTTGTTTAAGTAGAAAGGGGTATTTAGTATTTATGTTCTGGATTATGATAAAAATTTGGGTATGTCTTTGAGCTCAATTAGACGAACCTGGTTAATTAACGTAAAGGGGTGGTAGATGCTCCCTTTGTACTCAGACTCAGGTCTGCATATATTGTTATATTAATTAGTAGGCATCCTACAAGGACTTTAATTCTGGATGCACATTAAAATGATAACAAAATTTAATCTTGAAATTTTCTGATACTGAAATTTATGCTGAATTTTAATTTTGAAATTGTAATGTATTGTGAATATTGATGTAAATAGAGTTAACGTTGATGTTTGTGGTAGGAATGTGTTTTTTTTATGAATGAGGATGAAGGTTTAACTAGGTGAGCAGCCGAGGCGGAAAAGAGTAAAGAGGCGATTAACAGAAGAAAGTCAACGGAACAGTTAAGTTAATAGCTTTTTGTAGGTTTCACAGCATTCTTGACGCACAATCAGTGGGCCACGATTCGAAATCCGGAGTTCCCGGATTTTGGTGAAATCACAGCATTCTTGGCGACCCAAAAGTGAGGCTCGAGCTCCAAATAAAATTTTTGTGATTTTATTCCAGGAAACTGGCGATCTGAGAGAGAGAGTTTCTGTGTGTGTATAAATTTAAGAGTATTTTAGAGTGTGTGAGAGTGATTAGAACGTACGCAGAGAAAAGAGTGGTTAAGGAGTCAAGGAGTGGAAATTGGAAGTGACGATAGTGCATTGTGTGAGAAAAATTCTAAAATGGAAGAAGCGGGAGGCAGTAGAGATCAGTCGAGGACGGAATCAGGGGATCAAGGAAACGAGATGATAATGAGAATGCTAGAGAGGATGAACGAAGAATCTAATAGAGCTAGGGAAGAATCCAATAGAAAATTAGAACTGCTAAGCGATGAATCTAATAGAGCTAGGGAAGAATCGAATAGAGCGAGGGAGGAGTCCAACCAAAAATTAAAGCAGATAAGCGGGAAAATTGAACAAAATACTAAAGAATTTACAGAATTTAAAGATAGTCTTACCGTAAAACTGGGGGAAGTAGAAAATAGGGTTGAAAAAAATGAGCGTGATATTACAGGTCTTCGACAGGAAATGGGACATTTAAGGTCCGAAGTACGCATTTTTTGTGAAGAAGAGATTAATATAAAAATGACTGAAGTAACGGACTCATGTAGGGATCAGTTAGGCAGGGTAGAGCGCGAAGTTAGTAGTATCAAATACAACATGTCAAGTTTAACGGGGGATGGTCCCAGATTTTCTACAGGGGGAGTATCATTGGACCAACACATGAAGTTTTATGGCGATAACAGGGTAAATCCACAAATTTTATTAATAGTGTAAGAAATCTAGTGGGAAATTTATTTGACGAACAGACTAAACTGAATACGATAAAGGCTTTATTGAAAGACAACGCGGAAGCATGGTACAATTTAGTAGGACAGGAAATTGACACCTACACGGACTTTGAAGACAGATTTTTAAAGCACTACTGGAGTGACCACAGACAAGACCAGGTACGAGACGACTTAATCACAGGGAAATTTAAGGGAGAATTTTCAGGAAGTAGGGAGCAATATGCTATACGCAAGTATAGCATAGCAAAGCAACTGAACCCACCACTGACGGACCGACAAATTATCAAGTATTTATCACGACACTTCGAGGTAGAAGTAAGACAACACGTAGCACTACAGAACATAGTGGACAGAGAAATGTTTTTAGAATACCTGCAGAGGTACGACGACGTAAGTAGTGGACGACCTCGGGATAATAGGGAAAGACAGATCAACACAGTTAGGTTTGACAATAGACGGGACAACTATGCTAGAAGGGGAATAGTTACGGATACCAGCGACAGAATTGGGAACAGAGACGACCATACGTTAGAAGTAATAGTTTAGGAAGGGACCTGCACCGAGACTGGAACCTACCAGAAGGAATAGTTCACCGGACATGAGGGGGACTGCTAATACAGACACGGAACGAGTGGAAACGCCTAGGACATACGCTTAGGTGACGGCTAGACCAGGACCAAGTAGGGAAAACAGACCTGGACAGGATTTTTAGAACGCGACAGACCACTAGATTTCAGTGTAAATGTATATGAACATCCACGTGAATTTTTCAAAATTGAGGAGGAAGTAGAGCCAGAAACTGAGGAACAATTATGTTTGCCAATTATTAATATAGGAATTTTTGAGAATAATGTAGAAGTATTACTTGATACAGGGGCAGAGGCGAGTTTAATATCGGAGGAATTCGTCAGCAAAATTAGGGATAAGGTTTGTGATAGAATTATGCCTATAAAGCGTAGCCATTTAGTAGCTTCAAATAAAAAGAAGTTTGCTGTAGTAAATAGTGTTGTGGTGCTTAGGATAGATATAGGAGGTTTAAGCTGTGAACAGGAGTTTGTAATTGTACCTGGACTGAAGTTTCAGAGCATTTTAGGTGTTGACTGTATGATGAAGTTAGGGGTTTTGATAGATATGGAAAGGAAGGTAGTAAGGATAAAGGATAGGGTAGTGCCATGGAAGGGCAGTTATGAAGTCACAGAGGATGACACTGGGTTTAGTATTAATGTAGTAGAGGTAGAGGATGATGGGGTTAAACAGATCAACACAATAAGATGTCCAGAGGATAGGAGAGTAGAGGTTCAAGCTTTATTACAAAAACATGCAGAATTAGTGGGGGTAGAAGCAAGCACAGCGTTAGGCTATGAGCACATATTGGAAGTGGATAATTCAGAACCGTTCAACGCAAAGGTTTATCCAATTCCAGCAGCATATCGGGAGCAGGTGAAGGCAGAATTAAATAAAATGTTGGAAGATGGCATAATAGAGGTATCAAACACTCATTTCATAAATCCGTTGGTGGTAGTGAAGAAAAAGGATGATAGCATTCGTTTATGTTTAGATGCACGAAAAATTAATCAACGGACCAAACCGCAATTCCATTGTCCACCATCCATGGACACACTTTTGACGAGATTAAGTGGCAAGTTTGTTTTTAATAAAGTAGATTCAAGGAATTCATTCTGGCTGATTCCATTACACAAGAATTCTAGAAGGTACATAATTTTAAGGTAGTATCGTTTGGTTTGTCGGCAGAAAAGAAAATAATAATAAATGAGAAACAGACAAGTATAGGGCATGAAGAAGAAGCAGTATTTAAGAGTCAGGATAATAGGGATGATAAGTTTATTTTATGTGAGATAACAGGGATGATAAGTATAGATATAAAAGGAGGGAAAATAGGGATGAAGAGTATTAGGTTGGTGAGAAGAAAGACTTGGAGGGTCAAGAAGAGAGTTAGATTTAAATAACTTGATGAACAAAGAATAGAGATAGGTGAATTTTAGTATAGTTATAGAAAATAAAGCTAGGTATAGGATAAATATGGGAGATAATTAGAAATAGGTTTAGGATGAGAATAAAGAGTAAATGTAGGAAGAAAATAAGATAGGTTAAGTATAGATATTTCATATAAGATTAGTGGAGAGTTAGGAATAGAGTAAGAGTAGGATAGGTATATAGGATTAGGTAGGGGGAAGTGAGTATAGTTAAAAGTTAAGAATAGGATAGGTAGATAGGATGAAGTTAGGGATAATTTCAGTTTATAAAATTAGGTGAGAGTTAGGAATAAGATAGGGATATAGGATAGGTGTAAATATTTTTCTTTGGATTGGATATAAGTTAGGTAAGATAGATAGATAAGGGTAGAGAGAGATAGGCAATTTTTTTTGTAAATTTTGTTTGCGGTTTAAATATTTTATATTTGAATTCAAATAAGTGGAATTATTTGTATTCAAATAGGGGGAAAATACTCATATTTAGACCAGGGTAGAAAATTAAATAATCACATCAAATAATTTTAATCACCGTGTAGAAGCTTTGGGAAAAGGTACGCGTTGTTAAATAAAAGCGTGAAGCATAAAAATTCATTCGTTTCATTAAACATAAGAGATTTAAATTATTTACAAGACGCCTTCTATAAAAAGAAAGCAGTATTAAAATGCTCTACGTGTAATTTAATTATTCCGAGTAAAGAAACAAATGGAAATTACTTGCAAAATTTATATTAATTAACTCAATTTTAAGTAACCGGTATTAAACAAAATGTACAGATAATAATTAATATTTGATTAGGAGTCACTAAAAATTAAAGGGTATTATTTTAATTGGAGTTAATTGGACCATTAGTAACATATAATATCTATAAAAACTAGTAAAAACCCAATAATATTCAGATCGTAGAAGTATTATGTTTGAACACCTGCGTAGTTTTAAATGTTTTATGTTCTGCGCAAAATTTGCAGATAACAAATGGTTACAGAGAATGCTGGAGAAACCGTAGCTTAATAGTTACGGGAAATGCTAATAAGGTGGGTTATTTCACAGTCCACATGGACTGAAATAATCGATAATAAAGAATATCAATTTGCACCAATAAGAACAGGGTAGATAGAGACAGATAATATGCGCAAGACCGAGACACATATAGTAAAAGGCGTGAGTGGAGCAACGTCACTGGGTTGCGATTGGTTGAAAATAAAAGGCAAACTTGAGAGGTAAAAATAACATTTCTGTATAAAAATTAATTAGTTATTTCCAGACGTTGCGAGCCGTGTCGAAATTTTTGAGATTTAACTGGTGCGAGTGCAAATTTAATAAAAACCGACGCACAGGCGGGCGAGATGGGAACATAGTATACGAAATTCTAGAAACTGGCCGTTTTGAGGACAAGACCGACAGACGGGCTAACCACTATATATACCCAGGTTGATATGAGTTTCTCTCTCTTAGATTTTCGAATTGATTCAATGCGTTAAACAGTGCTTTTTAGTTTTCCGATTTTGGATAGAATAATTTAAACAGTTTGCTCGTATATTTTGGTGATTTAAAACAGTTTGTTCTTTACGTGCTACAATGAATGTAACTTAGTGCACTTAGAAAAGAAGATACAAGGTGATAAAGTTTAGTATCACTGTACCAATTAGTCAAATTTGGAACGACAAATGAATACACAAAAGTAGGCAGTTTTGGCGTATATTTGTGAAAGAAGTATGAATTTCTTTGCTATTTTTCGGGGGTGGTAATAATTAAATGATTCGTAAACGTGTCTGGATCCACAAAACAAGCTTCAGATATACACAAATGAGTTCCGGAAAAGCACTGAAACAACTTTAGATGAATGGTGGTGTAGAGAAAATGTTTAAAAGCGACCAGTAATCCGAGGACGTAAACATAACCCAGTTGGAATGGTGAAATTAGCAAGAACGATGTACATTGAAGCCACGAGTGCATTAACCTTCAGGTAACTTATGCTTTGTTGTTCGATTTTTGATGTGTTGGTGTGTGTTGAATAACTTTATAATTGATTTACTTAAAATGGACAGTAGTGAAATTGTACTAACAGCAAATTTTTAATTTTAAGGTGAAATTTTCTTGTTTAAGTAGAAAGGGATATTTAGTATTTATGTTCTGGATTATGATGAAAATTTGGGTATGTCTTTGAGCTCAATTAGACGAACCTGGTTAATTAACGTAAAGGGGTGGTAGATGCTCCCTTTGTACTCAGACTCAGGTCTGCATATATTGTTATATTAATTAGTAGGCATCCTACAAGGACTTTAATTCTGGATGCACATTAAAATGATAACAAAATTTAATCTTGAAATTTTCTGATACTGAAATTTATGCTGAATTTTAATTTTGAAATTGTAATGTATTGTGAATATTGATGTAAATAGAGTTAACGTTGATGTTTGTGGTAGGAATGTGTTTTTTTTTATGAATGAGGATGAAGGTTTAACTAGGTGAGCAGCCGAGGCGGAAAAGAGTAAAGAGGCGATTAACAGAAGAAAGTCAACGGAACAGTTAAGTTAATAGCTTTTTGTAGGTTTCACAGCATTCTTGACGCACAATCAGTGGGCCACGATTCGAAATCCGGAGTTCCCGGATTTTGGTGGAATCACAGCAATATATATATATATATATATATATATATATATATATAAAGCGAAGACAGCAAGGATTGTTTCATAATCTTGTGCAAGAAATGATAGTGTCCGACTCTTTATTATTCTTTAATTTTACAAGGATGACTGTAGACGTATTTTACTATATGCTTTCACTTGTTGGTCCACATTTACAGAAAAATTTAAAAAGAGAACCACTTCAGCCTGCTGAAAGACTTATGTTGACATTGAGGTTTCTATCAACAGGCGATTCCTTAGCTTTTGCACCTAGGGTTGCACCTCCAACAATTTGCAAAATTATTACAGAAGTTTGTGCTGTTGTTTGGGATGTTCTATCGCCAATTTATTTAAAGCCATTGGTAGGAGATCAGTGGTTTGAAGTGGCAAATGAATATTGTGATCTATGGCAACTACCTAATTGTGTAGGAGCTATTGACGGGAAATATGTGGCAATACAAGCTCCACCTAATTCAGAATCCCTCTATTAAATTATAAGAAGCACCATAGCATAATTTTATTTGCTGCATGCGATGCAAAGTGTTTTTTTACCTACGTTGATGTTGGTGCATACGGTGCTCAAAGCGATGGAGGTGTGTTAAAGCATTCCCAGTTTGGAAAGATGTTAAAAAGCAACACGTAGGTAGTTTTTAAATACTTGTACTTAGCTACATACATTTTTAATGTAGGTCTTCCTCCAGCTTTAAAGTTACCCAAAACAAATATATTACATCTATTGTATTTCGTTGGCGATGAAGCTTTTCCGCTGCAGGTAATCCCATTATGAACATATAGTAAACGTCGCACTGGTCGTATGCCAGATGATGAATTATTTTCAATTACAGGTTATGTCAAATATTTATTTTAGTTATGTACTATATATATATATATATATATATATATATATATATATATATATAGTTTTGCAGACTCAGCCGAGCGAGGCGAACTATTGAAAATACTTTTGGCGTAATGGTTGCACGATTTCGAATATACCATCGAACAATTAATGCAATGCCTGAAACTGTTGATTGCATTGTTAAAGCAACAATATATTTGCCTAATAAAGTTTAGAGCTATTAATAATAATTTATATTGTGGTGCTGCTTATGTAGATAATGAAATAAATGGACAAATTATTCCAGGAGAATGGCGAAATGAAGTTCGCAGCGACAGTGCATTGCAAGTTGCCTCACACTTACGTTTCGGAAATCGAAATGCTCCAAAGGACGTATTCAAACTGAGGGTCCCTATAAAGGAATATGTAAATGGTGTTGGAGGTGCAGTGTGTCCATGGCAATTTGACCATATGGAAAATGTTGGTCGCATTATACTTTAAACGCTGTTTATATGTACATTTAGTTTTAATATTAATATAAATAACAATAAAAGCAAATTTTTTAATTAGTGGTCTTATTTCTTCTTTTTGTCTGTAAAAGACGAATAACCGTTTCGTACATAAAATTTTCAGCAACATCTACTGGTAGATCCCACCGTTCTGTTTCTAAGTATAACGCAAATTTGGAAAATTTATTAGGTTCATTAGGAACATTTGCATTTGTTACCGCGTTTGTTAAATCTTTCAAAATATGAATAAGTGCATCATCGTTGTGTTGGTTATTTAATTTTCTCTTTCGAGAATGTGATGATACGATCCTTGCCGGTGCAGCAGTACTACAAGATGGACCTGCTTCTACTGGAGACTCCTCTCTGCAGGATGGGTCAGGGTTAGGAGACTCTAACATATTCTCCAGACTTCCAATTATCACTCCTGACTCGGAATTGTAGGTTTTTGTTGATGATGCTACAGGAGTTGCTATATTTGTAGAAGTTCTAAAACAAAATGTTCAATGAATAGAACTCTCATAATTAATTCTTATTACTCTCTTGGCTCTTTGATTTCAAACATAAATTGGAAAAACGACATGTAAGGCCAATCGTTAGTTGTTGTACCGCCAGAACCACTTCTTAAATTTAGTTTTTGTTTTTCTCTATAATATTTTTCACGTAACGATTTTTATCGGTTTTTACATTCTTTAGCTATAAGTGAAAAAACAATGACAAATTCTGCAAAAGAAGTAATTAAACCCACTTACGGGAAATGTTCACGGAAGCTGATATATTTTGCCTTGCTTTTTCAATAATTAGACTATTGCTGTAGCTTCTGTTTTGGCTATTGTAGATGGCAGGATCATTACAAATTAATTTTAAAAATAACTCTTTATTTAAGTTGTTTATTTCTATCGAAAATAAGAGCCCGCGGTAAAATAACACATACTCTAACCTCAAAATTTGACTTAAAATTGACTTGTTGCTTGCTGTATATAAGCTGCTTACATCAATTTGACTTGAAAGTGGAATTACGTTCACGTCGAATTAGCATAGGAAATAGTAACGCAAAGAAATGTAAACGCAAGCGTAAAAAGTTGAATTCCACTTCAAAGTGGAAGTGATTGGAAATGTAGCTTAATTCTAGGTGTTGATTTGCATATAGTTACCATACTTTATTACTGCATTTGACGAAATTCTAAAGTTATTTTGAATGGACTATATAAGGAAAATTGCATGTTACATGCCGAATTTCTTAATGACCTTTTCTTGATTACATTAGAAACATACAATCAGACATTCCTTTTTGCAAAATAATTAGTACACAATTGCTACGCAAAATTATGATTTATTAGCGTGTAATCACAGATCTCTTTGTAGAGTACTTTTGTGCGATGCCTAAACACACAAATTGCTTACAATTGAAAGTACACTCATGTGAGACCGCGTATGGGTTTTCGACTTTGCTTTTGATGTTCAGGATAAGAACACAAATAGCGTGTAAATGAACCTTTGTTAGTATGAGTTCACATATGAAGGTTCAAGCTACTTTTAAGAGATGTAGAATAATTATACAAATTGCATGGGAATGGACGTTCTTTATTATGGGTATGCATATGAATTATCAACGTACTTTTAAAAGATACGGAATACGTACATAAGAAGCATGTAGATGGATGTCCGTTAGTATGCATTTTTAAATTACCTTTACAAGATGCAGCATAGTTACATACATTGCACGCAAACGTACAGTCCTTAGTATGAAAACGCATATGGATCACATGAATGGCATGATAATGGACGTTCCTTAGTATTGCAGCGGATTGGAATTATCTGTTTAAAAATAAGTTAACATTTGTCTAGTAATAAGTGTGTGTGAGTGAAGACACTCCCACAGAGATATTTGGCTGATGTGAAAACACGTGTTGTCACTAGTAAATTAGATATGTTAAAATATGTTATACTTAGATCTGAATTAATAAAATTTACAAGCTTCGATCCAGTATTTCAATATAATTAACATATGGCGCAAACGTCCATTTAATAAAAGTATTTAATAGCAAAAGTGGAACTACTAGATTTTTATAAAAGTTGGAATTTTAAGGTTAAACACGCCTTGCAACATTTTCGAATTGAAAAATGTCTGAATATAACAATCCTAGTGAATTAATTTTAGAAGGCAACCTTGCAGAAAATTTTAAAACATTTAAGCAACAAGTGAAAGTATATTTCACAGCTACAGAAACTGATAAAAAGACAGATTGCAAGACTCCTAAATTTAATGGGTGCGGATGCTTTAAAAATCTATAACACCTTTAATGTTACAGCTTTAATAACTATCGAATTAATTTTAAAAGAATTTGAAATCTATTGCGTGCCTAACCGTAATGATATATTGGAGCACTACAAATTCTTCTCTAGGAAACAAAAGGAGGGGGAGCCGTTTGATGTTCTCATGACCGATCTTCGTAATTTGATGAAATCATGTGAATTTGGAGAAACTGAAAACAAAATATTAAGAACACAAATTGTTTTAAGTATCAATAATCGGGATATACAGGAGAGATTACTTAGATTAATTATTGCCAATCTGCAGAACTGGCAGAGACTTATAAGAAAACACTTGAAGACGACAGAATCAGAATTCAAGGTATTAACAGCGTGAAGTAGCAAAATCGTGTCAAGGTTTATCAAGGTATTAATAATAATGTTAAGAAACCGTATAAAAATGTTAGTAAAAATAATAAATTTATATGTAAACGTTGTAACTGAAATCATCCTAAGGGCCATTGTCCAGCTATGGGACGCCAATGCCTAAAATGTTTGAAATATAATCACTTTAAAGTTTGTTGCAAAGCGAAAACGGCAGAGTGTCGTAACACAACTTTTGAGTTAAGTCAAACGAGCGGTACCTTTGAAATTAATGTAATTAAAGATATCAACTATGTTGATAAAGAGTGGTATGTTGATGTTTTCGAATCCCGACACGGCTGACTGCTCGAAAAATGGCAGGTGAGCATTTTTCTCAAAAATTACGCCCTCGTTCGGATGAGAGGTTAAATGGAGGTCCCGTATGTGAGTGTTGTCACGCACGTTAAAGATCCCTACCTTGCCTGGAACTGCAAGGATTCGGCAAAATTCTACATTTTCAGGCAACAAAAAACTCGCCTCCTGGCCAATGTAATACCTTCGGGTGGAGCATTGGAAATATAAATGCACGGTATGTTGATGTCCTCCTATTGGATACACATATTAGTTTTAAATTAGATAGTGGAGCTACAATTAATATAGTACCTGTGAATATTTTTAATATATTAAAAGGGGTTAAACTAGAGAAAACTAATGTTAAACTAGAAGCATTTGGTGGATTTAAGATTACACCATGCGGTGAATTTAAAGCGATCGTTATTCATAAAAATAATTTCATAAATGCTAAATTTATTGTAGTGGAGAATAATTCTGTGTTCCCATATTAGTAATAACAACTTGTTTAAAATTAAAATTAATTACTAAAGTACATATTGTACAAGACGAGGATTTAAAGAAATTGAAATTTTTTGAACTTAATGAGGATGTATTTACAGGTCTAGGGTCCTTTCCTGAAATAATTTCTTTAAAACTGTTTCGTAATGCTGTTCCTAAAGCGAAAGTGAGCAGACGAGTACTTCTTAAAATTAAGAAAAAATAAAATTTACTCTGGAAGAGTCTTGTGAAAGTCCTAATGAATGGGTTAGTAATTTAGTCTGTGTTAAAAAAGCAGATGGTAAATTAAGATTGTGTATTGATCCCAGGGAGCTTAATAAATATTTACTCAGAGATTTTTATGAGATTCCCACGTGAGATGAAATTAGTTCAAAATTGGTCAATAAAAAATACTTTTGCATTTTTGATTTAAAAGATAGTTTTCATCAGCTAATTTTAGACTCAGAATCTAGTAAATTGTGTACCTTTAGTACTCCCTATGGTAACTATCGGTATCTCCGAGCCCCATTTGGCTTATCGGTGATACCAGAAATATTTAGTAAGCTGGTAAACAAATATTTTGGTAGTATTGACGGTGTTATACCATACTTTGATGATATTCTGTGTGCTGCAGATTCAGAGGAGCATTTAAACGTTATAGTTAAAAAGGTTCTTGATGTAGCAAGGAGCAATAATATTAAATTTAATCCAATTAAGTTGCAGTATTGTAAAAGGGAGGTCCAATATTTGGGACATATTTTTAGCAGCGAAGGTATTTTATCCGATCCCGACCGAGTAAAATGTATAGCCAAGTTAAAACCACCTGAAAATCAGAGATTTACAAAAGTTTTTAGGGATGATTGATTTTATTAGGAATTCATTACCAAATTTGAGTAATGTAATTTTGCCGATAATACAATTACTTAAAAAGGATGTAGAATGGTCATGGACTCAAGCCCATAATGAACTCTTTGAAAAAGTTAAAAAACGGTAGGTAATAATATCGCATCGGTTCCATTTAATTTTAAAAAATCGATTGAAATACAGTGCGACTCTTTAAAAGATGCACAAGGTACATGTCTTTTGCAAGAGCAAAAACCTGTTGCTTTTATATCCAGGTGCTTATCGACCACTGAGAAGCAGTATGCTCAAATAGAAAAGGAATTGCTCTTATGCTCGTGTGCTTTTAATAAGTGTCATAATTATGTATATGGTTATAATAACATAGTAATCTATACAGATCACCAACCATTAACGACAATTGTCAAAAAAGAATTTGGGATATTAAAAATAATCGCTTACGACGACTACTGTTAAAACTATTGCCATATAAATTTGAACTTAAATATTACCTGGAAGGTTTATGTATGTTGCAGATTATTTATCGCGTAACTTCATTTTACGTGATGTTAAAGATAACGAGACAACTCAGGAAACTGTTCATGTGGTAACTGAATTCGATATTAGTATGTCATTAAAAAAACTACAGCAATTTAAAAATGAAACTGCTACTGATAGCGTTTTAAATAAAGCAATTAATTATTACAAAAGTGGATGGCCGACAAAAATATCAAATAATATGAAACGGAATTACAACATTTCTACGAAAAAGGAAATGAGATAACTGTAGAAACTGATTTAGTATTTTATAAAGATAGATTGATTGTTCCTAAACAGCTTAGAACAGATATCCTAGAGGCATCTCACGGGACTCATTTAGGATTAAATAAAATTAAAGATGGAGCCTGTAGTTTATTTTACTGTCCAGGCATAAAGGAAAACCTTATGCACTATATTCAAACTTGTAGAATTTGCCAGAAATTTCAAAGATTTAATACAAAAAAATACCTTAATTAGTCACGAAGTACCAGAAATACCTTTTTTAAAAATTGATATTGATTTTGCAGACTTTAATAATGAAAATTATTTAGTAATTGTCGATTATTATTCAAGGTAGCTGGAAGTTTTTAAAGTAGCGAATAAAAATTCTTTTATCGTCATAAAAGTATTTAAAGGAGTATTTTCACGATTTGGTATACCATAAACAGTGATTGCAGATAATGTGCCTTTTAATAGTTTTGAATTTAAAGAATTCTCCGAGCAATGGAATTTCAAAATAATTACGTCAAGTCCACATTACCACAAGCATAACGGTCTGGCCAAAAAATATGAAAGAATTACAAGAAAACTATTAAATAAAAGTCTAGAATCTAAAATTGATTTTGAATTGTTTACTACATTACAGAAGTAGTCCAGTTGCTGGATTACAGTGGTCTCCAGCACAACTATTACAAAGTAAAAAATAAGAACTAAATTTCCTATAAAAATAGAATCATTACAACCTCTAATAGTAACGGAGGCTATAAAAGTAATAAAAAGAATCAACTTAAACAGGCTAATTATTGTAATAGAAGTGTATTAAATCAAACTGTAAAATTTTCTAACAACGAGAAGGATCTAATTAGAAATATAAATTATAAATTGTGGGAGGAAGGGATAACAGTTAAAAAATTAGAATTCCACCTGGAAGCTATTTCGTTAAAGTTAATAATAAACTACTAAGACGCAACAGCCTGTTTATAAAGAAATTATTTCAAAGATATAACGATCCTGATGAGGAAAATGAACCAATGGTTCCCAATTCTAATTTAAAAAAGGAAAACACTTTAGGAAATGCTCAAAACTTAGGTGCGCAAAAGGTGGTAGACTAATTAAGCCGCCAGAAAGACTGAATTTATAATATGTAAACTCTTAGGGTCACATATTGTTAATTAGTTAGCAGTGCCAAATAGAAAAATAAGGCATGTTTAGAAATAAGTTAACATTTGTCTAGTAATAAGTGTGCGTGAGTGGCGACACTTCCACAGAGATATTTGGCTGATGTGAAAACACGGGTTGTCACTAGTAGATTTGATATGTTGAAATATGTTATTGTTAGTAATAACGCTAGTAGTTGTTATATCCCACGCGCAGGTTACGCCACTGAGGTGCTGTGCTCGTGTTACGACTCGCCGGTAGGCAGGTGTAGTGAGTTCCGTCGTGACCGTGATATACAACAGACGTACTCGTGCTCTAACGCGATGTATAATGTTTGACATTCACAACCATTGTATACATGTATAATATTTAAGTTTACGTTATGTTGATTTATTCCTGTATTAATCCGAGTTCTGTTTCTTATTAAATCGCTTTATATAAATGTATTTTGCTTGCTTTCATAACGTGTTGAATCGCTCTGTTCCATCACATCCAACAGGTTATGGGCCCAGGACAGCTCAAATGAGAATAACAAATAGCAGGTGCAATAACAAGCGATAAGAAACAAAAAACGACAGGTGTGCGTGTCTGCGTCTTCTTTAGTAGAGTGTCGATTACGGTTTTCCTGTATTAACGTGTCGGAGATTGTATATTGATTTTCAAGATGAATAGTGCGAACGTTTCGCGACTTGAAATGTTAAATAAAGAAAATTTCGATACTTGGAAAATACAGATGGAAGCGCTACTAATAAAGCAAGATGCTTGGGGTTACGTGAACGGAACCTGGGGTAAACCAGATTTGAAAGATGATGACCCACATTCTAAAAGGGATATTGAAAAATGGCTTAAAGGCGATAGCAAAGCCAAATCAGAAATAATTCTTTCAATTAGTCCTTCTGAATTAAAACAAATTAAAGGATGCATTACTTCAAGGGATGTTTGGTTAAAACTGGAAAATACGTATCAATCTAAAGGACCGGCTAAAAAAGCAAATTTATTGAAGTAACTAACATTATAACGTATAGACGAAGGTTATGATATACGTGAACATATAAACAAGTTTTTTGATGCTGTCGATAAATTAGCCGAAATGGACCTTGAAATAAATCCAGATTTACTCGCTATTATGTTATTATATAGCTTACCGCCGAGCTTTGAAAATTTTCGGTGTGCTATAGAATCAAGAGACGAATTGCCATCCCCAGAAACGCTACGAATTAAAATAGTAGAAGAAAGCGATGCTAGAAAAAGCGATGAACGAAATAATTTTCAGAATGCTTTGTTTGTAAACAAAAAACCGAGTCAGTGGCGGCGTGAAAACAAGAAACTCGCAAATTATAATAAATTTACCGAAAGTGTACTCGCGAATAAATGCGGAAATGTAAATCAATCTTTTAAATTTCGCTGTCATAAATGCAGAAAAATCGGTCATAATGCCTCGGAGTACTACAAACACAAAAATGCTAATGTGCAATCTTCAGCTAGTTGTTCCCAAAGTACTAGTGAAAATGTGAGTTTTGTTACTTCGCAAGTGTGTCAATTTGGTTCTCAAAATCAAGATACCAGATGGTGCTTGGATAGTGGAGCTTCTTCACATTTGTGCAGGAATATTGAAAGTTTTCGAGAACTCGAAGAATGCATGCACGGTAGCTTGAATTTAGCTAACAACAGTTCAACAGATGTCGTAGCTAAAGGTATCGTAACATTTAGCACGGATATACGAGGTGAGTCCAAAAATATTATTTTAAACGATACTCTTCATGTACCAGATATGCGTACGAATCTATTGTCAGTTAGTAAAATTACTAAAGGTGGTTTTGAAGTCTTATTTAAAAGGGACTGTGCGTTAGTTCTCAGCAGAGATAGGACTGTTAAGTTAATCGCAGATCGTATCGGTGATCTTTATTACGCGCGAAAGTCAGAACATTTCGAACGTAGCAATAAATAACGAACCGGTACATATTTCTCAGAAACTTTTACTTTGGCACAAACGTTTAGGACACTTGAATTTTAAGGATCTAATCGATTTTATACGTAAAGGTGTTATAACGGGTATTGATCTTGAACTTGATCTAAAAAATATTGACCTTAATTGTGATATATGTGCAAAATGTAAAATGTCGAGAACGCCGTTCCCAAATAAATCAGTCAGGGAATCGAATTTATTAGACATTATTCACACGGACGTTTGTGGTCCTATGCGTGTTCTATCGAATGGAAAGACAAAATATTTTGTTGAATTCATAGACGATCACTCGCGTTGTTGCGAAGTACGATTTATTAGTCATAAATCGGAAGTTACAAAATTACGGTAGAATATTTAAACTTAGTTGAAAATCAGAAAGGTAAACGCGTCAAATGCTTTCAATCAGATAATGGCACGGAGTATACGAATTTGAACTTTGATACTTTATTAAAGGAACGTGGAATTACTAGGCGTTTAACGGCACCGTACAAGCCGGAACAGAACGGGGTAGCCGAGAGGAAGAATCGCACTTTACTCGATTCGGCTCGCTGTCTACTCATGGAATCCGGTTTGCCAGATTCATTTTGGGCCGAAGCCGTCAATACCGCAAATTATATTCGTAATCGTGTGCCTACGAAAAGTCTAAATGGGAAATCTCCACATGAAATTTGGATGGGAAGTCCACCAGATGTGAGTGGTTTTAGGCAATTCGGTTGCAAAGTTTTCTGTTTGAACAGAAATCCGAGCAAAGGAAAATTTGATGAAAGAGCTAAAGAGGGAATATTCTTGGGTTACTCGGAGGAATCAAAGGCATTCAGGGTTTGGTTACCTGAAGAGCAAAAAACCGAAATAACTCGTGATGTATAGTTTGTTGAATCAAATAATAAGCAAAATTTACAAGAACCGTCTGACGTTTTTTCTGAAACCAAAGAGAATAAATTAGGATCTGAAATCGAGTATGAACCCCCTAATACTCTTATCTGGTCCGAATCCGCCGAAGTCGATAATTTAGAAAATGATGTGTCTAAAGAGATCAGTTTAGTTAGAGGACCGGGAAGACCTAGAATTGTCCGAACCGGGCACCCGGGCCGTCCTGCGAAATTATTTAATATGGTACCAGAAACAAACATAAACTCTGAGACAGAGGAATATTTGTTTATGTCAGAAGTTCCTATGAAACAAGCTTTTAGCTGTTAGCTATCTTAGCCAGTTTAGTAACTGTTATAGGAATTGTCAATGGAGCGCAGCGAAGCGTGTTCTTCGATATCTTAAAGGAAGTATTAATTTAGGGTTTGTGTATTCTCTCACCAAAAATGCTCTAAAGGGGTACGTAGATGCCGATTGGGCTGGATGTACCATCGACAGAAGATCTTTTACAGGATTTTCATTTATGTTGTCTAGTTGTCCAATCTCATGGGAATCTAGAAAGCAGCATACTGTGGCTCTTTCGTCTACAGAAGCCGAATATATGGGATTGACTGAAATTGCCAAAGAGGCTATTTATCTTCGAAACGCCCTGATAGAACTTGGTTTCGAAAAATTAGCTCAGGTAGTTGTTTATAATGACAACATGAATGCATTGAAGTTAGCTGGTAATCCAGTATTTCACGCACGAAGTAAACACATCGATGTGAAGAATCATTTCATACGTGAAGCCCTGAACGACAAGCAGTTTGTTCTACAACATTTACCTTCGGAAGATATGCCTGCGGATGTACTTACGAAAGCTTTGTCTCGTAAAAAATTCGAAAATTGTGTGAAAATGATGGGTTTGTTCAACTCTACACAGTTAGCCGCGTGTGTATCAAGGGGGAGTGTTAGTAATAACGCTAGTAGTTGTGATATCCCACGCGCAGGTTACGCCACTGAGGTGCTGTGCTCGTGTTACGACTCGCCGGTAGGCAGGTGTAGTGAGTTCCGCCGTGACCGTGATATACAACAGACGTACTCGTGCTCTAACGCGATGTATAATGTTTGACATTCACAAACATAGTATACATGTATAATATTTAAGTTATACGTTATGTTGATTTATTCCTGTATTAACCCGAGTTCTGTTTCTTATTAAATCGCTTTATATAAATGTATTTTGCTTGCTTTCATAACGTGTTGAATCGCTCTGTTCTATCACATCCAACAGTTATACTTAGATCTGAATTAATAAAGTTTACAAGCCTCGATCCAGTATTTCAATATAATTAAGAATGTTAAACGTTATCAACATACTTTTAAAAGGTGCAGAATAAACACAAAGAAGCATTTAAATGGGCGTTCGTTTGTATGTGACGACATAACAATATACTATTATAGAATGCAGAATAAGTACATAAATTATATGTCACAGATGTTCTTTAGTACACCACCGTGTAATATAATTGCAAAATTTTTTTGGTGGCACAAAAATTACACCCTGGGTAGTCGAGGTGAAATCATAAACGTGAAGCACAATAATCAAATAAATTGTCTGTCTATTGAAAAAGTATATCCCAATAATTTTTCAGTTGCTTAGATTCACATTTAATTTTAATCAGACATTTTCTGTTAATAATACAATGAATCTACAAGATAGTTTTCGCTCCGCAAATTAGTTACCGATCGGTTCGCTGACATGAACTATGGGTATGAACTTGGCGATGAGAATGAGCGATGAAGTAGTCGAACTGACAAAAACAATAGCACAAGCATATCTAGCCGATAAGTACCTACCTCCATCCGACTTTATTGTATCAAGATAACGATTGCAAGCAATACGGATAAATGGCGTGCAATCAAAATGGAACGATTAATAAGACTAACTATTATAAATAAGTTTATTGCAAAAACTTTAATGACATTATTTAAAGATACAGAATACTACAGAACAAAACTGTCTGCTTATATTTATGATTGTTACGAGTATCTAGTGCCCACCTACTGAAAGTGTATACCATTACCAAAACAAGAGAACTTAGTATTATATACCGTACCGTTAACCACTACCTACAGCCTTTGCTCCACCCACAGGGAACGTAATAATTCACATATTCTGATCGAACACGTCCCAAATAAAATTTTAATTATAAGAGTCTTATTTAGCCAGGTTTATATTCAGACCAGAAGCTCAAGAACTAAATACGCTATCGTTAGCCACCTCTTCCAATTCTGTTCCACAATGTAAGAGTGAAAAAATTCACTTCTTCTGATTGCACGTACCTACTACCCGACCTAAATAAAATTTTAAATTTGAAACATTAAAAACGTGTTAAGCCTTTTTTTAAACAGGTTCAAATCTATACCAAAAAATCAAACGTTCAGTATGCTATCATTAACCACCATTTTCAACATTTGCTCAAAGAAATAAGAGTGAAAAAATGTACTTACTCAAATCTAATGTATCATGCATCTTAATAAAATTAAACCGTGAAACGTTAGAAACGTGTTTACCCTTTTTAAGCGAGGTTCAAATCTATACAAAAAAAGTTAACCAAGAGCGAGTCGAGCTAGCACTATTAAGGTTCCGTACCAATACTACGTGAGCAGTCAATAAACCAAATTAAGCTATATTTATTTTTTATGTCTATTTTAATCTTATTCAAATTTGATTCTGATAACTGTAAAAAGAATATATTGTCCTACACTGTACTAGTACATTAATAAGTACGTTGTCCATTACTGTGTTTAAACATTTTTTCCCCAGCAAATATTACACTGTCAAAAAACCAGCAGTTTTCCGATAATCTATGACTCAATAGCTTCTATCACTATTAAAATCAAAATTTTAGCTTTGGAAATGTAGGTGAGCCAGGGGGAACGGTTATTTTTGGCACATTTTAAGCTATACCATGAAGACTAATGGACCGAAAATTATAAAAAAAATATTTTTAGAAGCCTTTTAGAATCTTCTTTCAAATGATAGCTCACACGATATATTTCATTATCATCATTAGGTCTTCAGTCCTACAACTGGTTTTACGCATACCCTCGTTGTTTCCTAGTCAGAATCAACCTACACAATTCCCTGAAATTTGCACAGTCTACATCTATTACTATTTGTGTGCAAAAGCCTGATCTCGGTCTACCTATACCCCCTTTTCCTATCTCTGCTTGTAATATATCCCGTACTACTACCCAGAAATACCTTAGAACGCATCCTGTCCTTCTATCCCTCCTATTTTTTTCGTTTTCCACAGATATCTTTATTTCTTTACTCTTTCTACAACCCATTTGTTATTAATTTTGTCTGTCCATGCTACCATCCTCATACCTCTGAAGCACAACATTCCAGAAGGGTTCTATCTCTTTTTGTCTGCTTTTCCTACTGCCCCTATTTCATAGACGTACTGTGCTGTGCTCCACACGTATGCGTTGAACAACTTTCTTCTTGTATCTATGTTCGTTGTCTTTGAACATAGCTGCTGTTTTTTCTTGTTTGATGCAGTTCGGTCACCTCTGCAAAACATTGATGCTGAAACCGCAGCCAAAGCATTCATTGAACTATGGATCTTACGGTTTGGCGTACCACTCAGAATCACGAGAGATTAAGGACGACAATTTGAATCACAACTATTCAAAGAGCTAGAAACCTTGGTCGCATTTACAAAAATTCACACAACAGCATATCATCCGCAATCCAATGGCATGGTGGAACAATTTCACCGACAACTGAAAACTGCACTGATTTGCTACGAAGCCGAGCGATGGACACAAGCAATACCCTTAGTTTTGCTCGGGATACGAAATGCTTGCAAAGAAGATTTGAACGTTACATTAGCAGAACTCACGGCGAAACACTACTCCTACCAGGATAATACCTAGCAAGTTTTAACAAGCAGAAGGAACAATTACAACCTGAAGCACTTGTAAAACAGCTGCGTTACCACTTCCAACGACTACAACCAGTTTCAGGTGCAAGCCATAACCGCAGGCAATCTTTCATATTCAAAGACTTGAAACAATCAAGCCACATTTCCCTACACTGCGGAGGAAACAAAAGTGCCTTACAACGAACATATGAGGGACCGTTCAACGTCATTCGAATGGACGATAAAACAGTCTTAATCGAAAAACAAGGCAAGGAAACCACTGTTTCAATCGATTGAGTAAAACCAGCATATATGGAAAACGAACTGTTTGAAGCATACAACACGAGTCACAAACGATCAAGTAGTACTCCACCAACAACAAAAAGTGACAGAAGAGTACACTTTCCAAAACGATACATCACTTTCTATCGTGTCTAACGCAGTCACTAGAAATGGGGTAAGTAGGTATGCAACAAAGTTGCACCTAACAAACTTAATAATAGACTCGCCAATCAACACTTCTCAAAATCAAATAGACTCGCCGGGAATTCCAATTCTTACAATACCAACATTAAGTATAATGATTAAGGCGGCGAGCTTTCGTTTGTTGTTGGAAATAAATTATTGAAATTAGCAATCGCAGGGCTAGCATGGCCAAAGAGCCTAGAGGAAGTCGGGGAAGAGTCGCGAGATTAGACGGTAATAACCGCGCGTAAATCTGTGGGAGATGGGGGAGGATTGGAAATTTTAGAAATTTGACTTGGCGTGAGAAAGGATACGAGCATGAAATAACCAAAAGCTGGAAAGAAAAAAAAAGGAAAAAAAGGGAAAAAAATAATATTAATAATAATAACAACAATTGTAACCAAAAGCCCATATGCACGAGAAACCCCTACACCACTAATACAATCACTATCTAACCTTATACGCGCGGAAAATCGAAAAGCGGGAATAAATAATAACAAATAAACAATAACAAATAAATCAGAAACCCTATTAAATTAAATCAATAAAATAAACAAAGATAACAAAATAGAGTGAAACCGCGCATCCCCCAGGACTTAAAAGTGATAGTGATTGTAATTACCCCAGGACGTTTAGTGCATGCCCTCCAAGACTTTAACAGTGCATATTTATCTCCCCTTAGAAGTAAGAAACTATAGATGTACGCAGACGACCGGATCCTCAGATGCTGGAGAAATTTATGTACAAGGTAAGAATAAAATTGTGGCGGCTGTACTTGCACGAGCATTGATTTGTATTAAATATGAAAATTTTGAAATAATTTAACGAGCACGTTTTTTGTGTGCAATGACGTTAGCCAACATAATGCTTATGCGAGTGCCCCTGATAATTTATTTGGGTGATGCTTTTGCTAATACATGCACTGTCACATGCTTATGATTTTAGATGTTATTTATTTATATACATATTGATATTTCTTTATATTTAGTTATAGTTATATTGAAATTTACATTTTATATTACATTTTATATTTATTTTGCATGTACTTTATTACTTTGAGGCTTGATATGTATTGTCTGACGTTCTGCCGTCATTTTGGATGCAGTATATTTTTAGGAAGTAAGATTATAATTGTGAAGATTGTAATTGTAATATAAATCAGTTAGGGAGTGATAGGGAAAGCTAGGGATAGATTTAGGCTAAAGATAAAATAAATTACTTAGACCAGGGATGACAAATTTGTAAATTTATAGAGCAGACAAAATGGCTGGATTCACTATTAAAATATATGGCGAATGCTCAGAAATTTGAATTCATTTTAAAATTAGTTAGCTAGCTTTGGATAGTTTTAAGTCGACCCTTCAGGTCGCACCGGTAAGCAGAGCTGGCGGCTGCTATCCGGTATTACGGATCCCTCCCACTTTCACTTTTGCTTGTGTCTTGTTGATCGGGCAGGCTTCAAAATCAACGCTAGGGATACCGTCATGAATACAATAATTTGCATTTTTACATTTATATACTTTAATTCCAAGAATAGTTTATTTTAGCTAATCTGCTTTGTTCATTACTTTGTAATAAAATACGTTATTAACGCGGAAACCTCAGCATCCTATTCGGTGCATTTTAGTGACTCTTTTTCGTTGTTCCTTTGTAACTACCACACTCATGAGGAAACCTGAATCTCCTGTTTTGCACACATTTACTTTATCAAGTATCCATTGATCCAAGAAAACTTTGGATAACGTTACGGTTTGGCGTTTCACACGGTCCACCGCATCACAAGGACTTCCTGAGTTAAAGTTCTGGGATTCCATCTTTACCCTCGAATGTCCGCCCAAACGACTATATACTGGCGAGCCATCCTTCAGGCCAAGTAGTAGTAGTCCGAAGTGCCTAGTAGTAGTGACCAGTCAGTAAGAGACCACTCCTGTTCAAGCTCTAATTCGTCACCCCTCAGTACTCCAGAACTACAGTAAGCAGTTACATCCAGCACACCCCATCTTGTCTCTACACACTTCCAACGAACCGTGTAAGTTCAATTTAGGTTACTAACCTAGTTTAATAATATGCTATTAATGTAATTCTGCTGCTAAACTTAATGTCTTAGAATAAAATGATTATGTACTGAATATCCTATGCTTAACGCCGATTCAGTAGTATAAGAACCCGTATGGGTAGCATTATTACTCGATCCCAAGGTTCTAAGGAACCTGAGTTAAATACCGCCTAACTCCCTACCTTAACTACGCCCCAACATTCGTAACCAAGGGTATTAAAGTGTATTTAACAATACCATTACTTAAACCCTATTTCTAGTTTTTGTTTCAGTTTGTTAAATGTTTATTTAGGATGAATTAATTTTAAAGCTAGATTTAATTTGAAGCACGTTTATATTTTTCGCGTTTAAACCCAATGTAGTACCTTCGGGTGGAGCATTGGGAACGTGACCGCGAGTATAACGGCCCTTATTCACATTATAATGTTGAAATATATTGACTCGCAATACCAGGAGCAAGCAATAGCTTCTGCTTCTGAGTTTTACCTTTGTTCACGGTACACCAAAGCCTAAAAATGAAACCAGAAGGTTGTGTCATGCACTAACGGGGATACTCCGCGCCCTGCCAGCAAGGTGCACCAAATTCAACCACCTGGGTCTGGACTTTCACCAAAAAGTTATTTCGTAAAACATTATGGTATCAGCATCTGCTGCTGAACGCGATTTACCGAGACCTGATTTTCGAGTCGTCCGTGACGTCCTCGTCTTTGCCGCCCACTATAACTAAAGCGGATCTAGCTGCCTAAACGTGTGCATACCAAACCCCGCACCAGCTCCGACGCCTTTTACGCAAAATCCGCCATCAGTATGCCGTTCCACGCTTCGTATCACCGATAAGAGAACCCGCACATTACATAGCACCTGTTTTGATCGACCTGCCACGACGAACGCCGTATAACGACATCGATCCAACACAACTGTTACCTGCAGATCCCAGACGACAACGTATCGGTGAGTACTTACTCCTATGTTAATACATTTAGGTTTCCTTTTGAATCGTGTTTCTTAAAAGAACCACGCATCAAAGTTCAGAGTGAATCCAGTGCGCGAATTTTATTTAATCTTGTGTGCAAACATTACACGCATTTAAACACGCGCAATAAATTTTCTAACGCTAAAAGATATTTGCATTTCTAGAGTTAACACAATTTGTTCACATAAAAGCTCTATTCTCATGCATAAATTCAAGAACATTGTATAGGCATGTAGAATCTCATGTAATGGTTATTCTCAATTTCCTGTTATTGTATATATTTCTTGCAGACATTGATAATAAATTATACACATTTGTTGTTTCTATACATTAACCAAATGAAAGGTGACCCCACAAAAATACAAAATCGTGGCTGAACATCCACACTTTGTATGTTTTCAATAATTAAGAACTTATACTAAATATAATGTTTACAAAATACCATAAACCAGTATAAATTTTAATGTAGTCAAAATCACTTTCCGTTTTGTATCCAGAGATCAAAATTTCAAACACGACCTTTAAAACAAGCTCGAATAACATTTACTGAAATTTCAGATTTATTTGTATAACGAAAGCGACCAGCGTGCTTGCTGCTTGCCTGTATTTCAAAGTTAAAAACCAAGGTTAGAGTGATCCTTAACGGCACTGATGTGTTTGAAAATATTTAAATTGTATTTGTAATAATTATATGTTATTGAAACCATGCATGTACTTATCGACCAAGAGATTACACGTGCAATTTTAAATTGTGCAGTGCCACAATTTAAACCAATCATGTTTGTAATTGTTTGCGATTTTGCTAAGCGGTATTAGCACCAAAGTTCTTAATTAAGAAAGGGTGAAAGGCTAATAAAATTCAAGAAGGGAGGACCAATTATGGACGGGTTAACGGGTGTTCCATACTAATTAATTTGTGTATAAAAATCACTTACATTTTCCACCATTACTTGTCTGAGTGAACTGTATTCCAATTACACCATTACACATAAGGCTGTCCTTCGCCACTTTAAATTGTTTATTAAACAAATGACACTACTGCATCAAACCACTATTAATGTTAAGATACTATCAGGTCGACCAAACGAGCAAGTCAGCAGACACGTGCGATCAGTTCCAAAGTTTGTTTACAACTGCTTATTTTACAAGGAAAACAGGTGAAAGTAGAAATTAGAATTGGTAATAAGGCATTTGTGAATGCGCTTACCAAAGATGGTTACCTTAAGTTTTGTGAGGTTGTTTATCCCTTCAAATACTTCAAGCAACGGTCATATCGACAAAATATATTCCAACTAAATACTGTTTGATTTGCGACAATGCATTGTTATTGTTTGTACATATAAACATGGTATTCTGCTAGACAAAAATAAATTCAATATTAAATACTCCCTGTATGTTTCTTGTGATTTGTTTTGTATTTTTTTTAACCTTCCTTAGGAATTAAACCACTCAGAGTCGTTAAAATCGTCTTTATTAACGTTTTGATCCATGATCTAGGCTTGTCAAAATAATAAAAAATTCAAATTTGACATTTATGACTGTAATTAATTAACTAGAATAATGTGCTGGCGCGTTTTATTAGTTTTTGTGGACTGTATTGCGAAGGCATAACAAAACGCGAGCTTTAAATGCGAAAATTGTATGCATGTAAAAACAAACAGAAGGCATAAATTCACTCACCAATATTGTCCTTGGTATGTGGTCCTCTTCAATGTTACTGCAATGCCCCGGGGGAGTCAGTTGAATGCACTGTTACAAGCACTATACTTTATTGTGTATAGCTTGTCGCGCACAACCGTTCCGGTACTAGGTCGAATGAAGAGTCGTCGATAAACGTCACAAAACCACTTTCGCACGCGTTTACTCTATAAGAGGCGCAAGCGCACTGCACAACTTTATTCCACTATAGTTTGAGTTTAATTAATACGAAACATTCTGCCCACCAAAATAGCTTCGGGCTATTTTTTTTTTAAACTTAACACGAAAAATTTAACTTTGACCGAGTCTTGTATGTATGTAGAACTAAATGAATATAATAATGCTTACGAAACTATAATAAAGAACACTAAAATAATTAATATTTATTATTCAGACGGCAAAGAGCATAGTTTGACCATTGGTCTTTTCAAATTGCCTCGTGAAATTTTTACGGTGGCTACACGAGGTACCCCATCCCTTCCAGGATGAAGCTCTATAATTCTGGCGAATCTCCAATTTAAAGGAAGAACACGAAATGAAGGCGATTCACCCATAACTGGACTGACAGGAATAGGGCGAAGACGATAGCAATGATAACACTTAGATAGTATTCTACAAACTGCGCGAAGAGGTGAGAAGATCCAAAAACTTTCTTGAAGCAAGTACATCGTTGTGTTTACTCCCGAATGTAAATTTTGTGTGTACACTTGTTTAATCAACAAATCTGTTATACGGTTTTATTGGGTAATACCGCTTGATGTTTTGCGGAATCTGGAAGACTGGAATGAATCAGTCTCCCGCCTACTCTTAAAATGTCATTCGAATCAAGAAATAAGTGAACTAAATTGGACCACCTTGACAATAACCATAAGAGCAGTGTGAAGCTACACCGACGATAAAAATAGCGAATTGATGGTACTTTTTCTAACATTAAAGATTCTCAGACAATATGCGACTATACGTTGAATTTTGTGTAACGACGAAAATTTGTTTGATAAGTCTTCCAGCCAAGTTGATTCTACAGTAACAATCAAAGTAATGCGTTTCTTCTCAGAAGATGCTTCCAGAGAAGGAACGAACAATTTTGGCAAAGGCCAATTTTCTTCAGACAACGACTAAAATTCAGGACCTGCAACACCATAGCGGATGCGCGGGCAATATCGAAGGAAATAAACCTCTGGTAGCACAATCAGATGGGTTGTTTGAAGAACTAATGTAACTCCACTGTTCGGGAGAAATACGTTCTTGAATGTAACTAACACGGTTAGCTACAAACATTTTTAAACGATAGGTAGGTGACTTAATCCAAGTCAAAGCGACAGAAGAATCAGTGTAACAACAGATTTTCAAAGGTTACATTTGAATAAGTAGTTTTAACAAAATGAACTAGTTTAGGAAAAGTACGGTAGCACATAGTTCTAGCTTGGGTATAGAAAGACATTTCAAAGTGGCGACCTTTGATCTAGCCATAACAAAGTGAACAGATATTTTTCCTGACGGAAATACTAAACGAAAATATGCAATAGCCGAATATCCTTTCTCGGACGCGTCACAAAAACCATGTAGTTGTATACTACAGGCTTCATCAATAGGGATATAACGAGGAATTTGGATTGAATCAATATATGAAAATTCAGCAACAAATTTTTTCCAATATATGACAATAGGTTCAGGAGGAGGATCATCCCAATCCAACCCCAGCACCCAAAATTGTTGAATGAGTTGTTTGAGTAAAAAGGTAACTGGTGTAATAAATCCTAGAGGATCGTAAATCCTAGCAACTGTCGAAAGTAAAATCCTCTTGGAAAGACGAATTTCTAAAGGCTGCATTTCAAATGAAAAATTATCATGTATCGAGTGCCACTGAAGACCAAGCACTTTTATGGTAAACCTTAGATCATTTACGACTAAACTTGATTTTACTTGTTGATACACAGCAGGAATATCTTCTAACAGTAGTGGACCGTTGCTAGCCCATTTGCGTAGTTCGAAGCAGCCAGCACGTAGTAGTTCGATGAGTTGACGTTTTAGTTCATGAGTTGCCTGGAGAGTGGACGACCCAGTCAATACATCATCAACATACAAATTATTTCTCAAAGCATGAGCAGCCAATGGGTAGCTATTTTCTCCTAGTTCAGCTAGTTTTAAGATAGTGCGAATGGCAAGAAAAGGAGCGGATGAAGCTCCATATGTAAATGTGTTCAACTGATAGGTTGAAATTGGTTCTGAAGGATTCCATCGCCATTGTATCAATTGATAAGAACGATCCGTTTCTGAAATCAATATTTGCCGGTACATTTGTTTTATGTCACAGACAAAAACGAACTTGGGAATACGAAATGCCAAAAGTATTTTTACAATATCATTCTGGAGCTTAAATCCAGTGAGTAAGGTATCATTCAATGAGATACCATTCGAAGCTCGAACTGAAGCGTCAAAAACAATTCTCAATTTAGGTTTATTATTTTCTAGTTTGAACACAGCATGGTGTGGAATAAATACGCATTATTGTCAGCTGGAGGCGTTGATAAAAGCGACATGTGACCAGATGCTTCGTAATCACGCATGAAATCTACATACAAATTTCGCAAGTCTGGATTAGTTTCGAGACGACGCTCTAGTGACAATAGACGTTTAATAGCAATAGATTTCGAGTCCGGAAACTCACGAACATTTTCTCTAAATGGGAGGCTCACGCCGAACCTACCATTGGGTAACCCATACAACGAGTTATCAAAAGATTGTTGAGCAAGGTCATCTTCTGGAGACGACAAACTCTTCGATGGAATGTCGTCAAGCTCCCAAAAATGTTTAAGATTAATATCCATACAAGGATCGACAGATACAAAGAACGATTGAATAACATTGGTTGAGATGGGATCGACAGTTCCAAATATCATGTAACCAAATATGGTGTTGACAGCAACAGGCGAAATTTTATTGCCATCAATTTTCCCATCAAGCAAGATACGACTGGCAACATCAAAGCCCAATAACATTTGTACTGTAGAAAGATGTCTCCAGTTTTCATCTGCGAGTTTTATGTTTTCCAAATGAGACCAATACCATTGAATATACTTGTTTGGAAGATTACCGCAAATAGACGGCAAAACCATTAAGTTTATTTTCAAATTGTTGTCCGTGAGGATTGAATCATATTCCTGAATGGGACGAATTGTTCCAGATATCACACCTAACGTTTGGTGTGAAGTCTGGCCCAAACCAGAAATAGGAATCGAAGAAGGACGAGACGATATACCAATAGACTTACGACAAGACTCCGTAGTAAATGAAATTTGACTCCCAGTGCCTACTAGAGCACGAATAATTTGAGGTTGATTTCTCTTGTCGAGAATTTCCAAACAAACCGTGAGTAAGCAGTGCTAGACAAGTTGTCGTCTCAGACCCAACTGTTGTAGTACAAGTAGCATTATTAGACAAACTGCTTTGCAAATTTTCTTCACGAGTTGGAGTTGAAGAAGGTGGTGACGTAGCAATCGACTGCACAAAATGTAACAATGTATTATGATTTTTATTGCAAGTTTTGCACAAAACTTTTGACGGACAAGACGACATGTTATGATTTGGTCGAAGACAGTTCAAACATAACCGAAGATGTTTGGCTTGCTCGTGACGCTTGTTTGGAGACAATTTAAGAAATTGCTCGCATGAATACAACACATGACTTCCCTTGCAAAGAATGCAGGAGAACGAATTGTTCTTAGGAGAAGTGTTAGTCTCAGCTAAGAATGTCCTATGCTTCAAGTCAGAATTCGAACGAGTGAGACCTTGTTTATTAATAGTACCTTTAAGCACTTTCAGTTGTTTGCTTGAGACAAGATTCTCCAAGGCTATACATTGTTTTGACAAAAAGTCTTTGACGCAATTGAATGTAGGCACATCAGTAGAATTGAAATGCAATTCGAATCGTTTACGAGTTTCCTCAACAAGTTTACATAAATAAAAGATCTACAAGAACGAAATCCCAACTTTTGACATCAAATTGTAACGATCCCAAAATCGATAAGTTTTCTGTGAAACAGTCAATTAAATTTCAAAGTTGTTTTACGTTTTCCGCATGCATAGGCGGGTAGTTTTTTATTAAACCCCAATGGTGATTAGCCAAAAGACGTTTATTATTAAATCTAGAACATAAAGTGTCATATGCTAATTTGTAATTTTCATGACAAAAAGGAATAGATCGCAACAATGTCAATGATTCACCCGACAAGCTTGAAAGAATGTAGGAATGCTTTTCGATGTTTGTTAAATGCGGTTGTTTATCTGTCAAAACATCAAACATATCCTTGAAAGTCTTAAAGTTTTTAGGGTCATTATCAAAACATGGCAGAATAATTTTTGGTAATTTTACTCTAGGTGTAAAATTATTGTCTTGTCGAATTGTGTGATTCGCAGACGGAGTATTCACTTCAGCAGAAAATATTTCTTGTTCTATCAAAAGAATGGAATAATATTCGTCATCTACGTTTCGACATAAATTCTCTAAAGCCGGTTGCAATTCTGATTCTGTGTTTACGAATACAGTAACATATTTTTCAGTAAAATCCTTGTAGATAAATTCAACCATTCGACATTTCAACTTAAATAATGTATGTACAGAATCATTGTATTGTGCCTTCTCAGAAAGTTCGAAGATTTCATGAATCCTAGCAGCGTAGAGCTTTAATAAAGTTACAGACGTATTTGTGTAAGGCATTTTGTATGAAAATAACAAACGACAATTATTTCAATTAACAACAACTCACAATAATCTTATTGTAAATTCAATCGCCAAAAATGATCCAATAAAGTCATTACGCAATTTGTAATGTAAAATGCGAAACGAGTAGTTAGATACCTAAAACTACCTATTGTATTTTAGAAAGCTTATTTTAAACGAAATGACAACCCTTAACAAGAAGGTTTATAGAATGCCCCAAGGGTTTAGTCATTCAAACAAAAAATATAGCTAAAATATTTAGTGGTTATAAACCCTTAAGAATGCAGGTACGTATTTCGATAAAACTGGAATGTTGTTTCCAGCTGTACATAAGCCAAAGGGAGTGACCTACTAGACAGGTATACGAAATTTTACAATAGAACAACTTTGAAGCCTAAATACAAATATGATGCTAATATTTGCTAATCGAAATTTTACATACATACAAGCTAAAACGAAATGAATTAATTTATTAACCATGGACAGTTCTATCACGCGAAGAAGGAACAAAATTTAATTAATTAACTAGAATAATGTGCTGGCGCGTCTTATTAGTTTTTGTGGACTGTATTACGAAAGTATAACAAAACGCGAGCTTTAAATGCGAAAATTGTATGCATGTAAAAACAAACAGAACGCATAAATTCACTCACCAATATTGTCCTTGGTGTGTGGTCCTCTTCAATGTTGCTGCAATGCCCCGGGGGAGTCAGTTGAATGCACTGTTACAAGCACTTGTGTATAGCTTGCCGCGCACAACCGTTCCGGTACTAGGTCGAATGAAAGGTCGTCGATAAACGTTACAAAACCACTTTCGCATGCGTTTACTCTATAAGAGGCGCAAGCGCATTGCACAACTTTATTCCACTATAGTTTGAGTTTAATTAATACGAAACAATGACATAAATTGAAAGTGACTTCGATTTATTAATGTTTGATTTGAATACATTAAGTGAAAATTTTAACAACTCTGAGTGGTTTAATTCCCAAAGAAGATTAAGAAAAAAATTCCATATTATTTAAGTTCTCTGCATTAGTAGTACAGTATGTTATATATGATTGTGATATCTAACAATGAGTGCCCGCACTTCTATAATTAGAAGACAATAGTTTACTACTTTACCTAACTTTCAACTTGTGACTCGTTTTGGTCACGCTGCATGAAGGCCAATGTCAAACAATTTTATCTGGTGTACAACAAATAGTAACCTTCAGAGTGTTATCTTAATAGGAAAATTTATCCGGACACCATAGAAATCTATCCTCAGACCAATAATACAAGAGATGCGTCACTGTTGCGTCACTTGACAGTTACAGATATCTGTAAAATTTTCAATTTTTACTCAGTTTTGATGCGGCTGGTGGCGTCAAAAACTTTATTTTAAAACCACCTATAGAGTGACTACCCCTGAATCTATCTCACTTCACTATATAGATTGAAGGATGATACTATCTTTATCCATCAATATGTAAAGTGTACTGAGAGGGCGCAAAACGCAATCATAAATTTGACACACTTTAAGATGATAGCCGGCGCACAACTGTCAGGTTGGCAGCAATCGGTGTTTAGAAAGTTAAACTACTTTATAAACAAAGTTGTTCCTGCTGTTTATTACGTTTTTGTGTTTATATTTAATGTTTATGTTAATTTTTTTGTTTTTGTGCTTATGTTATTGTTTCGTTCATGTATGTTATTCTTTAGTGTAGTTTGTTGTATTAAAGTAAATAACAGCGCCTCAATATCTTCTCTAGAAAAGTGCGTTTCAATTTAACTGCAAGTTGTTATATTTTTGATCTTGGTTCTGTACTCGACGCAATCGTTCACATCAACATGCAAAAAAAAATTCCACAGCGTTAGCAAGTAATTTAAAAAATTCCAGCATTTGTGGTTTAAACATTGATTCACTTCTGTGTAGAAACTGTGCTCTTTTATTAGTTATCTATGACGCTAAAGCTAAAATACATTAACAAAGGTAAGGGAGTGACCAACTGTTTCTAAGCATGTAATCTATATTATAAAATGTAGAATTAAATTATATCATTGGCTATATGTTTTGCAAATTGTGTTTTTTAAAAAATAGTTTTGCATTAAGATATATAATGAAGACAACGTAGAATTATTTTTCATTAAGTTACAAGCTGCTCTTAATGAAATGGAAACGGTTCTAACAGAGAGATACGGTATGAAAATTAATAAAACTAAAACCAAAGTACTAGTATGCAAAGGAGGGGAAAATAAATCAAAAACAAGAATACAAATATGTAACACGAACTTACAAGAGGTTAAGGCTTTCTGCTACCTAGGAAGCCTAATAACGCAAGATGGGAAAAGCGCAATAGATCTAAAACAAAGATTAGCACAAGGTCGTGCTACATTTAACAAGAAAAAGCAACTATTGTGTTCAAAGACAACAAATGTAAAAACAAGAACAAAATTGCTTAAAACATATGTGTAGAGCACAGCACTGTACGGCTGCGAAGCCTGGACAGTAGGAGAAGCGGACAAGAAAAAGATAGAAGCGTTTGAAATGTGGTGCTATAGACGTATGATGAAGTTATCATAGTCAGACAAAGTTAAGAACGAAGAGGTACTAAAAATGGTAGGGGAAGAAAGAAATATGTGGAAAACGGTAAAAAATAGGAGAGATAGGATGATAGGCCACATACTACGGCATGGGGGAACAGTGCGGAATATGTTAGAGGCAGAGATAGGAAAAAAAGGAAGAAGAGGTAGACCTAGGTTAGACTACTGCACACAGATAGTGAAACATGTAGACTGTAGGAGTTTTAGGGAGATGTGTAGATTAGCTCAGAATAGAAATCAATGGAGGTATGCATTCAACCAGTCCTAAGATGGATAGATTAATAACGAAGAAAGTAACTGTACTTAAACATGATGATTATATTATAAGCAACTACAAGAGTTGGTTGGGCAATTTTCTCGAATAATGTTAATTGTGTGAAAGGATTTACTAGAAAACTATTATTTCGGCAAATGTCTAAGTGTTGGGGGATCTTGGCAGCCACAGGCTGCTTAACCCCCGTCACTGAATCTCGGTGACATTGGGGGATAAAATTAGAAAACAATAAAAGGGAACCGAGCTGTATACATGCTGTGTGAGAATTTCAGGGAACTGTGTAGGCTAGTTGAGAATATAAATAAGTGCAGGTACGTGTCCAACCAGTTTTGAGACAGAAAACCTAATGACAAAAAAATAAGCGCAGATAAATCTGATGATTATTATAAACAACTACAGGTGTTGGTTGTGAAATATCTGCAACTAATGTTGACTGTGCAAAGAGATATATTGGAAAAATATTAAATCGGTAAATGTTTAAGTGCTGGGGAACTTGGCAGTCACAGGCTGCTTACTCCTCTTCACAACCACTAAATGTCGGAGAAATGGGGTATATAACTGTAAAACAATAGAAGGGGACTGAACTGCATATAACAAGAAAGAACAGCGTTTATGATGAAAGACTACAAACATAGAACAAGAAGAAAATTGTTGAAAGCATATGTGTGGAGCACAGCACAGTATGCCTATGAAATACGGGTAGTCTGAAAAGCAGACAGAAAAACGGTAGCAGCCTTTTGAAATGCTGTGCTTCAGATGTATGAGAATGATAGCATGGACAGACAAAGTTAATAACAAATAGGTTATAGAAATAATAGGGGAACAAGAATATCTGGGGAAAAAAATAGAAGAAATAAAAGGGCAGAATACGTTCTAAGGCATTTTTGGGGAATAGTATGAAATATATTACAAGCAGAGATAGGAAAAAAGAGGAGGATGTAGACCTAGATCAGATTAATGATAGAATCAAACTGTGCAAATTTTAGGGAAATGTGTATGTTAGTTCAGAATAGGAAGTAATGATGGTACACGTCTAACCAGTTCCAGGACTGAAGATCTAATGATGATGAAGTTTATTCAACGCTAGAGTTTATCATTTGAAGTGTTAAAATTGAATTAAATTAAATTAAATTAAATTTGAATTAAAACGTTTTCCACCATTTCCTCCTACCGACATTTGTGGCGCCTCCTCAGTACACTTTGAAACTGTGTAAGAAAGATGAAAGTATATAAAAATCGATATCTTTGTTTCTTTTGTAGCGGATAAAAAGTTAGCATTAAGTTGACTCTCTGAAGGTTACTGTATGGTGTACAATATCGTTTTGTATTTAGTTCTTTAACAAATTCATGCAAACGAACCAATCAGCTAATTTTGGAGCGAAAATTATTTTGTAGAATCTATTATTTGACTAACAGAGAATTTGAGATTAAAATAAAATGCACTTTGAACGTGTAAACAAGTCACGGAATAGGTAGAAGATCAGAAGAGAAATATTCTTTTTGGATAAACAATTTATGTGATAATTGTGCTTCACGTATGTGATCTTATCCTCAAAGACTACTAAATGTATAACTTTTGTACTACCAAAAACAAGATTACAATTACACTAAACGGTAACATACTAAAAAACATCTGTGACATGTAATTTATGTAACTATTTTCCATACTATAAGAACGCATTAATATGTTCTCACATAATAATGAACACCTACTGACATGTTTCTTATGTGCTTATTCAGCACCTTCTAAAAGTAGCTTGATATTACATTTGCGAACTCATAAAAATGAACGTCCATTCCCGTGCAACTTATGTAATTATTTTGCATTTCGAAAAGATAAATTGCAAATTCATATGCGAACACATACTAATGATCGCCCATATACATGCAATTCATGTAATTATGCTGCATCTTGTAAAGGTAATTTGAAAACTCATATGCGGACCCATACTAATGATCGTCCATTTGCATGTAATTTATGTAATTTTGCTTCATCTTTTAAATGTAATTTGAAAGTTCATATGCGGACCCATAGTAATGACCGTCCATTTATGTGCAATTTATGTAATTATGCGGCATCTCGTAAAGAGATTTTGAAACTTCATATGCAGTCTCATACTGTTGATCGTCCATTTGCATGTAGTTTATGTAATAATGCTGCATCTTGTAAAGATATATTGAAAATTCATATGCGGACACATACTAATGAACGTCCATTCGCATGCAATTTATGTAGATATGCTGCAACTTCAAAAGGTACTTTAAAAGTTCATCTGCGAATCCATACTAATGACCGCCCATTTGTATGCAATTTATGTAATTATGCTGCATCTAGTAAAGGTAATTTGAAAATTCATATGCCAACCCATACCAATGATCGTCCATTTGCATGTAATTTATGTAATTATGCTGCAACTTCTATAAGTAATTTGAAAACTCATATGCGGACTCATACTATTGATCGTTCATTTGTGTGCAATTTATGTAATTATGCAGCATCTTGTAAAGGTCATTTGAATGCTCATATGCGTACTCATACTAATTATCGGCCGTTTTCATGCCATTTATGTAGTTATACTGCATCGTGTAAAGGCAGTTTGAAAATTCATATGCGGATCCATACTAATGATCGCCCATTTGTATGCAGCTTATGTAATTATGCTGCATCGTGCAAAAGTCATTGGAATGATCATATGCGGACCCATACTAATGATCGTCCATTTGCATGCAATTTATGTAATTATGCCGCATCTAGTAAACGTAATTTGAAAATTCATATGAGGACCCATACTGATGATCGTCCATTTGCATGCAATTTATGTAATTATGCTGCGTCTCGTAAAGATACATTGAAAATTCATAAGCGGACCCATAATAATGATCGTCCATTGGCATGCAATTAATAAAAGTTAGGGGTTTTATTGTAATTTAAATTCTGAACAGTATGGACGTTTTGTCTGTAAACGATTTTAAAGACTTAACACAGGCGCATGATTATATCAAGTTGTTAGCGATTGTTCCAATTCCTAGAACAAGGTAGTGTCATCAAGTCAAAAACATCTTTGAAGTGCTTATTGTAGATGGGCAAGTAGCATTTAAAAATTACTTAAGACGTTGTTGCTTTTCACAGAAGACTGTAGAAATACATTTATAAACTGAAATTCATATTTCACACACAAAAACTTGTTCAGGTCGTCCTGAAATTTGCTTTTTTACATTATAATTTGATTAAACTTCGGCCGATTTTAATGAGTCATAAATAGTATGAACTGTTCATAAGATTCTGAAAAAGGTTGCATGTGCCAGATATTAACCTGCTTGCAAAGTTCCCATTTATTTTATTTTTATTTACTGAACTACAAGAGTTAAGTGTGGTCATACCCTTACGGGTCTATTAATATATAAGTTATTTTATTTTTATGTTTTCTGATTAGCGTACAATATAGTTTTCTGTGTTAATTAATATTGGACGGTATTTTCGAACGCACGGTAACTGAAATGTAGATAGCGATAATTTTATTTAATTTGTGTATCCTTCATTATTGTACTACAACTTGGTGGATTTTTATTTTACATAAAGTTTTGTATTTCTTTATTATAATAAATACAGGAGCAATTTCAATTTTCTACTAATAATGTGTAATTTTTAAATAATTACGTTTATTTTTGAAAGTTTAAGTTCAATTCCTATCACAAATAGCATGTAAAGATTTATCAAACGTATTATTGGTGAATTTGTAATCCTAAGCTATTTTGTTTGCTCTAAAAAGAATGCCTTTAATAACAAACCATTCAACTCTTAGCACATACTAGAACATCCATTGAAATGCTGCTACATTAATGATGATTTAAATGATAACGTTTTAAGCATATATGAAGAACATGCTAAGGTAAATTAATGTCCAGATAACTATACCCTATTCACGTTAAATATAGGATGACGTCATAACCAGTAATAAAGTGCTAGCGATTGTAAAATGTGAACGTAACTATGAACGTAGGTTTAATGATGTTAGAATTTAGTGTGTAGCAGTTTGCAGTTCTGTTCGGTGTTGCAACATTTTTTACTTCTATTACCTTGACATTTCTCATTTTATTGTCATTGTTTAGTTTTGTAGTAAATCGTTTGTGCTTTATATTTGCTAAATAAAACAGTTTTTCAGTACTAAAACACTTTATACATTGCAAGTTTCGAGTATTTGACATTTAGAATGCCTAAACATTTGGATTCGCGCGCACAATAAATGGTTACACTTATCAGGAAATACACATAAAATAACTTATACATGACAACGCAGCATTTTTTGAATTATGACGTCATCCCATATTTAACGTGAATAGGGTATACGATGGCAATGTATGTACAATTTGGGCAGTTTAAATAATTGCGTACTCCACTTTTTGTACTTAATTCTTTCAACAAACAGCTCATATAAACGATACGATCGACAACTAATTTGGATAGAGTGTTTTACGCTTACTTTCAACATAATCAATTCAATACACGCTCTCGAATAAATTCCTCAACTTAAATCTAGTTGCTTTGAAATGACAAGTTTATACGTTAAATAAATAGTTTATATCCTGTTTGAAGTAACCTTCAATTTGTTAAACCTTCCGATAGCGTATAATTGCTTCTTATGTGTTTTCCATCTAAACATTCGTCTACATAGTGTATTGAACTATCCGATAAAACCGTGTTTTCCAGTTTTAATCGCGCTTCGACAAGCGAGGATTTGCAGTTCGAATTCGTGTTGTTTGAACCATTGTTGAATTTGATGCTACAGCTTGTACGTCGAAATACTTTCTACATTTTATTCGTCTCCGTATTTCAAAAAGCGATGCACGTTTTTCTGTTCAACAACTAGGAGGTGTTTTGCGTGTATTTGGTGAGTTTCTAATCAGATTCTCTTTTTAGCTTTTTTTAGCTAGAGGCCAAATGGGTTTTTTCTTTGTGTAGGCCTACCTGGTCGTTGCCGTGGACCAACTGCCTTTTGTCTTTGGATTGCTGCTATAATTAGATGTCAGGGTGAATGAACCCTGACGATCATGACGTTGCTATGGCGACTCACCCCAGGCGGTTTGCAAGATACGCATCCCGACGCATGGAGGTATGTGACTCGTTTTCTTTTACATACATCGAGGATCCTTATTTATCAGCGGTTGATGTTGTGAAACCAGTTCACCACCCATGTTTAGAAGCTAGCTTCGCTAGTGCTGCTGGTTATCTTTCTTTAATTCTTACTACACCTTGGTCTACATCTAATACTTTAATTTAACTCACTTGCTATTGAGAAAATCTAAGCATTACTTTTTTTAATAATTTTTATTACCTGTTAGCTACGAAATGCGCACTTCGTGGATCCTTTATAAAATTTGTTCTGTAAAATATAACTTAAATTTAATACTTTTCTTGGTACCTGTGAATCAAGAAATTTTAATTTATTTTCATTGTTAATAGATAGTCGTGGGCGATGTGTTTTTTCTGTTTGGTATGTAGGCGAATCCCCACTCTTCGTGGTTGGTAGTTAGCCTGGTGTTTCCTTTTCTTACGGCTACGTCTAGGTACGTAGCAAGTGCGTACTATAGAAGTTGTTGTACTTACTACTAAAGCCAGTTTTACACATATCAATTTATTGGTAAATTTCTAGTACTTAAAGTTGATGGAAAAATTCAACAATAAATTTATGAGCTTAGAGGGCTTTACATACTACAGGTAGTTGTTCAATATTGTTTCAATTTCAGTGGTACCATCATAAAGATGTGCGATGGTGTCAAACTATGTAAAATAACATAACCTATTTATAGCAAGTTTTATTATAAGTATAAGACTACCTGTGGCTTTTATTGTTTGAGTAGTTGAGAAATAGTGTGCTGCGTGTGAATTTATTATGAAGGCGTCATGGGGGTTGATGTAAGCGGATATTTGATAAGATACAAAAGAAATGTTTTGTACACTGAGAAAAATGTTTATTGCTGGTAAATATAAATTTATAGCTTGCAAATAAAAAGTTTAGCTAAATATGGGACAGCGACACAGTTTATTAAGGTTTAATAAACCCAGTTTTCTAACACAAGACTATTTATGGCAATTACTCAATATCGTAATAAAATTAAGTACTGCTGCTAAATAGACAGTGGTTAATTACAGATATTAATCAACTATTAGCTACAAATACAGTAGCTCATAGATCAGAATTATACATTTTATTGATGATAAGTAAGCAGGTAGCAGTTACTACTCAAATGATGTATTACAGATAGTTATTCAAAGTATTAGTAGGCAATACATTGTATCCTGTCCTCAATATATTTTTCATTATTACAAATACCTGACATATTTGAATACAATAACTATTTATTCATACCAAATACACAATCCATTTACGCATACACCCACTTTAGCAAACACTAATATATAATATATTACTCCTGAATGAACCTATTCATTATTACAAATATGAGTATATTTGTAATGAAATTACTATTTTATTTATACCAAATACACAGTTTATTCAGGATAGTTCACTGGTTAGTAACTACAGTATATAATAATGCTAATGCTAACTATAACTCTTATTTGTGGGTAATATACTGTCTAATACTCCTTAATACATTAGTCATATGTGGCAGGTATAGGGTATATTTGGGATTAGTAAATAATTTATTACAGATTATAAAAAAAGGTAAACTTTGTTAATTCAATTAATTTTTATTCATTTATGTATAGGTACATAAAACTGTAAACATAATTGTAATTCATACAAGATGAGAGCATGTACCTACCAAACCATATAATTATGACAATTTTTCCTTTTACATTAATTTCTTGTATACTTATACAAGCATATAGAATGTATTTCACACACATTATATGGTTTGGTCTATACCACTCCCTAATAATAAACTGATGTATACAATAAAAAAATAGCTAATAAGCATCTACCTAAAATCAGACAAAATTGAAATCAAATAAATCAAAATTATAAGTTAATGAGTACAAAAGAAGAAAACATAAAATTATGTACATGATACCAGAACTTACATATAAGTGTAAATAAAAGTAAAAATTAAACCGTACGATTGCGAGTACAGAAGTAACTAAACCTGCGAATGCAATTAATCGTTTATTATACATAGAAATGTTAAATATAAACTGCTTCTGTAAAAATGCCTTTAGTGCACAAACAAGCATATGGTCCTTTAATGGGTGTGGTATATTTTGATTAATTAATAAAACATTGCAATATAGTTCTTATCTAATACAGCTGAAATAATAAGATTTTGAGCAAAAAACACGTCACATGCCAGAATGCATTTCTTACATTTGTAACTGGAGCTAACTTCAAAAGCATACAAATGTTCGTTAAACAATAATGTTTGATATTCTTCATAAACAAAACAAACTTCTTCCTGATCATTTATGATTATGTTAATAATTGCACCAAAAACTGGTAATTTATGTTTTTCAACATGAATAATATCACCAATTCTATAGCGATAGTTGTTTATCTCAATTGTTTTACAAAATACTGCCTTACAGTCAAAGTTTTCAAAAGATCCACTTGAAATGGAGCAAATATTGTCAAAATCTGGCAAAACAGAACGAATTAAAACACAGTCGTGTTTCTCATGCACTATATTATTCTTAAAACCTTTCTCTGCAGCCAGTCGAAATGCAAGTTTTAATTGATGTTTAATACTTAAACTGTGGGTAATATTTACTCGTTATGAAATAACGTTAGCACTTAATTTTGATTCTCTGTGTTTTGATTCGTACCTTAACCTGGATAAGTGTTTTAATGGACCAACTTTTCTCATTATAGCGGGATAATGTACTAAATTATGATACTTTGGTCGTAATGGCAAATTAAACAAAGTTTTATATAAATTGTGATGCTTTTCAACCAAATCTTGTAGTGAATTGCAAGTATAAATTGTCACTACATCGGAAAGTACAATATCTAAAATCTTTCGAAGCAAAATGTATAGTTCCCATAATTTATTTCCATTGAGAACAATTGATCCTAACAATACCCCAGCATATAAAATAAAACATTTCATTTCTGCACATGACATCTTCAATTCCTTTTTTTTAATATTATCCAAGTCAATTATTGGTGGCTTGTTGGTTTCGTTTCCATAATTGAAGTATTTAATTTTAACATTAAGATTATTGATTGAAAATAACTTATCAACTACAATGAATTGATATAATATTTCAACTATATCATATACGGCCACTCCCTCAAAAATATCATGTGATATATCAACAGCAAAATTCTCAGTCACATGATTAATGTGATTAAAAACACATTTCTCCTTTATTCGGGTTTGACCAACATCATGTAATTTTACGTCAGCCTCATAGTTTTCAAAGTTACGTATAGTTGCGTTAGTTTGAACAACCTGTTTTTCCATTTCAATCCGACTACAATTACAAAATCTACAATAATGATTAGCACGGAAGCTTTGAACAAATCCCAACATAGTATTTAATCCAAGATTATCTCCTAGAAACAATGCAAGACAAAAATATATTTTGTAAGATGTATTTGCAATGGTAATCGTTACACCATTGATCTCTAAATCATTGCAGTCTTCAATCAATTTTGAAAAAACCACCTTTGCACCAAAATCCTTTAAATCAACACTATGGAACAAAATTGTTAGAAATATATTTTGTAACTGCGACCTGTACTTATCTGGTATACATGGCAGTGAAAATAAACGGCTCCTAATTTATGGATGCCTGCATGGGACCCTAAAGGATTACCACATTCATATTCATCAAAGTAAACAAATAATGGTAGAACTATTGCTTTTTACTCAAATGTTTTATTTTATTTTTCCAAAATTCAGTTTGAGCTATATTTGTTATGTGCATTTCTTCATTTAATTACTCAGAGTATTTTAAAATTTCAGACAATACATTTGGCAGACATAAAAAAGCTATTAAAACCTTACTAATTGATATGTGCTGTGCCTTATACGTTTGAGGCAAAGCTACATTATCTCTAACATTATAATATCTTTGCCCACGACATATTCAACAGGGGAATATAAAGTTCTAGTTTTTCCAAATAGGTAAATCTCTTATATTCAGTATTAAATTGTTGAAATACATGCTAAATTTCATAAAAAGAATTATTTAAATGATCTGAATCCTCTTGGTTAATTTTGTATTTAGTAATAAATTTAGACATTAACAAAGAAAAAATATTCAGCTGTCTTTTTAGCAAATCATCCATGTTTTCAATTATAAATTGTACATGTTTTCTGGTCAATGAACCATCTGCATACAAACTAGTAATGAACAACAGTGCATTATTCTGTATCTCATTTTTAAATTCTAAAAAATTATCAAAATTATCAATAATGTTATTGCGTGTATCAGTAATTTCATCAATTAAACTAGAACATTCCAAGGATGCTCCATTTTCACTATTTTCCAATTCAAAAAAATCTACATTGGAACAGTTGTCTTCAGTATCAATTTTCTTTACTACCAACTGTGCTGTGAGTGGAACTATTGGAATGTTTTTTATTTAAATGTCTCTTAAAGGAATTGATAGAATTAAATCTCTAAAACACCGAATTTCATTACAACTAAATTTACTATTGTCTATAAATCCATGAATTAACCTCAAGTGGATAATCAGGGACTTGGTATTCGAAAATAGATTTTTACAAACACTACATGAAGGCATTTTTACATTTAAAGCAATATTAGAGCCAAACTATAATTAGAACAAATAAGTATTGAAAGTTGTTAGTTGTAAAAAGTATACACTTTTTATGAAACAAAAAATTCGTATTGTAGTAAACATAAAATAAAATTACTTACGCTAGTTTACTCAAATGAAAATTTATGTCGGAAATAACACATGCGATGCTTCCTACTTTACTAGTAACATTCGTTTTAAAAACAAGTTCTTGAATAAGGTACCACACGTGCTTTGATTCGCCAGGGTACTCTAAGTTAAGAGTATGAAATACCTTATAAAGAAGTTCTAAACAACGTATAGCACTATCACATTTGTAAGTAACGTCATTAATAAAAATGTAAAACGCTTTCACATCAGCATTTTCGTCCCCTACAATGGCTCCAAATGGTTGCAGAGGCAAATCATACGACTGTAGTTTCTGCTTCCTTCTTTCAAGTACACCAGTTATTTCAGCAAAATCCTACAAACAATAAACACATCTTACAAATAAGTTCTAATACTTTATCTAAATCTAATTTTATAATCTTGTCACTTGTCAATTAAAATTATAGAATGATGGTGTTGGCTTTAATTTCATGCATATGGTATAGCTGCTGGTTGTAGGCAGCACAAATATTATGACAATTCACAAATAAAAAACCCCCATACCCTAGTAATAGTAAACTGTTCTACGCTCAGAGAAAATTTTATGAAAAAATGACACTATGTTTTTATCGTATCATTGACTATTATACGTTCATTTGGTTGAATTTTTATTGATAATTATGAATCTCATAATACGTTAGTTACGCCATAATGCGTTAGTTACGACTTCATAATACGTTTAGTTACAAAGCGATATACTACCTCTGATCAACAATTTAAAAAACGACTAAATTAACATATATACTTCAAAATCTCGACAGTTTACAATATAAACGTTAAGAGTTTAACAATTTTGAAGTTTGAAAGTTGTCAATGATACGACAAAGCTATGAATGCAACTCGATTATTAGCAATTTAAACCCATCTTGGACGTTGGCAGGTGACTCGGCTCTCGCTTCGTCACCTAGCAACGTCCTCGATAATTATAAATGACATAATAATCTTGTTACATAAATAGCTATAAACCCATTGTTTTTGTATCATGTTTAAAACAAAAACAACAAAACGTTTTAAACAACACTTTTGTTTTAAACAGTCTTTAAAACACTTAGTTTTCGACATTTTGTTTAATACACACAACCCTATATCTGAAGTTGTTCATACTGCAAGAATATCAACATAAGAGTGCATACAGAGTGTATCGAAAAATACATGCGTCAAAAACTAAGTTAGATGGCAAGATATGAAATAATGTGACACCTTAACAGGTAGATACAATGCCCATAAAGCGACGTCATGCAGTACCGAGAAAGTTTCTGGACTAGTATTATATTAGCATCAAGAGTTTACAATGAAAAAGGAAATATTTAAAGATGGGTATGACTATAAAATAAATTCCAATTTATGCTGTTTATTAAATGTAGCCTAACCCAACCAAACAACTTCCTGATACATTTGTTCTTCAAAATCTGTACTTGCCATTTAATATAGTCAATAATCAATCACATAAAATTTAAATATTACCTTAACCTTCAAAATAAAGCTTTCCTGTACTTCTGATCTTGACGGTCTCCAAATTCCATGCTTTTTAGAATTTTTAACTGTAACGGGTGAGAATAAAAATGGTAGCAATAATAGCGCCTTGGAAGAAATATCTTAAAAATAATATACGTTAAAATATTTACATATAGAACTATCACTTATTTTTATTTGTGAATTGTCATAATTTTTGGTGTGAAAAAATAATAAGCTTATGCACCATTCACCTTACTTACAAAATGGGTCCGCCAAAGTCTAGTGTATGGTTATATTTCGATAATCAAGATAACAAATGCTAGATGCAAGAAATGTTTTAAACCCGTGCGATACTGTGACAATATACGTCTAACCTGCACAAACACATGAAAACCCATCCTGATTATATTCCACGTTCATACTTTCATGCACGTTTCACAAACAATTAAGTATAACAATTTTAATTATTGTTTAATGCAACCTAATAAAGTGAAATTAATGTAATGCATTTAATTTCATAAATATATTTGTGAAACGTGCTTGAAAAAAGGTCATCGTGTGCATAAACCTTTATTTCTACATTCAAAATTTAACGATACAAGTAGGTATCAATACTTTTCATTCAATAGAGAGTATATATCAATACTTTCTTTTGATACCATTACCGAGTAAAAGTATCATACCAACACGGTATCGATTCGTCCCTATGCACATATTCAATTGTCTTTTATAAGTTAGTTAAAATCATTAGCTTACCAATTCTATTCCATAGTATAATCTTAAGCAAGGGAATTCATTATAAAGTTCTTCCAATTCGTAATGTTTGTAATTATTCTTCCTCGATACAAATGTTTCCTCCCAAGCGAGTAAAATTTTTCTCATATGGTTCGAGTGCAATTTTCAAGAAATTTATTTTATTGTCATCTGCCTCAATCGGAATTGAAATCTGTGATGATTCTTGGGAGCTGCTACTATCGTCTCTATTTGCATTTGCTAATCGTAACGTGCCTTTCAAGTTTATATAGCGCGACCACAATTTACCCCGAGCAGGTTGTCGCCGAAGTCCGTGTTTTGGCGAACTGAATGGTATATAATATGTTTCTGCACTTTCCCCAGGAAAAAATGCAGCAATTTCCTTTGCAGCTTTAACGAATTGACTGGATTTTATTCTAAAAATGAAATTATGTCAATAAAAAGTTTCTCAAAAGAATTATAAGTAATTACTCCAATTTAGACTGGCAAAGCGTGCTTCCATTTACAAGCGATCCAACAACAATCTTAGCAATTTTACTCCTTAAGCAGCTATTTAGTTTTTTTCGGTTGGCCAAAATCACATGCCCTTCGGCAGTTTTATTGAACAGCTCTTCAAGGTTCTAATTAAAGATTGAATATAAAAAAATACTATTAAATAAAAATTAAACCTTGTCTGAGATATTTTCCTATAGTCAGTAAAGTTTTGTGTTGCTGATAAAGTATCAGTTCCTAAGGGTAATTGAACCTTAAACGCTTTTCTTAGTTCATCATCTGGTTTTATAATCATGCAAGTATCATCGAATGAGAAATTGCTTCCCAAGGTATCAGAATCAGACGCTGTTTCAAAGTTCTAAAATGAAAAAATTATAATGTGCATGCATGAAAAGCTATCTAATATGGTAGAATACATTAGCTGAAAGCTGATGCTTGGAATTATTCAAATATTCTGTATATTTCTTTTTAAAAATAAGTCTAGGTCCGCTGAGAGCAAATAAAAGCTGAATTGTTTCTGAATCCAAGAGCTCAAAACTTTCATCATCAATTCCTTGCCCTAAAAAAAATAAAATAAAAAGCAATAAAGCATGCAAATACTATTTAAGCATCAGTAGGCCGTCATTGTTCAAACTTATTCAGGGGTAAACATAACTTGTATTATACTTACTTGAAAAGTTTTCAATATAGGGCTGGAACCCCCATTGCTTTAGTAACGATGTGTACGCGAATTCCATAATTTATATTGGTAAATTAAACATAAATGCATATAATAAAAGCTTTATTTAACATACAAGAATGTCAGAAGGAAATGCACCGTGAACCAAACCAAAACGTACGAGGGTCATTATACGCTTTTAGCATTGCCGTGTGACATTTTGTGGCGCGCGCATATCAGTTCCGAGTCCCGAAGACTAACGATTCTCCATGAAAATCAAAGTAAATAATAAATTTATTTGTAATGATATACCATGCATTTGGAGTAAGAACACAGACATATATTCTACTAACCTTGTTTAATTATGCCTAATATCCTTGTGTATTGGAAGTATTTAATAATTTCAGTGTATCAATGGGTAAAAAATGCATATTACCCTTTACTAAGCGAGTAATTGCTATAAGAAACTTATTCCAAGAAACTGAGTTTATTTGGCATTAACACTTAAAAGAAGTTTGCAGGTAATAAAATATATATTAATGGTTATTAAATTCAACTTAGATATACAGTTTATTTAAACCATTTTTCTCAGTGTAAGAAGGGCCAAACAATATGACTTGGGATGCGAAGGATGTAACAAGTGCCTGCCACAATTAGGTACTTAAAGAAAGCATGTTTGTTCTATGACGAACGTGCACTGTGACCGAACGAAAACTTGCGGGTTTTCAGAAAAGTGCACTGGTGTTCACTTTACGACGACCAAACGAGAAGTCTGAATGTTTTGTGTGGAATGATGCGCGTAAACGAGTTACCACACCACTCTCCCTCTAATACCCTATTGTTAGAGGAAACAGCTAATGGTATAAGTCTTAGGGACGAAACATACCGCCCACCAAAATTACTAAAAATAGGTAATGTTCTAACTATAATATGAACTAAATATATGTGCAAAACAAAACAATAAAATTAAGCTTATGCAGACTGCAACGTGCGCAAAAGATATACAAAAAATTTAAACTAATAAATTATTGCGTAAGCAATGCACAGAGCTTTACCAATGGCCTTTTGTATTGGGAGGAAGTAGTAAACTGTCGCAACACGTGCAATGTTATTACGACCCGGGTGCAGAGTGACAATTCTACCCAGTTTCCAATGTAATGTGGGAGTATTGTCCTCCTTTATGAGCACCAAGATGCCGATAATTGAGGATTGGAGAGCGCGGACTTTGTTCCACCTGCTATGTTGGTATAAATAATGGAGGTGTTCATTGTGCCGACGCATTCAGAAATCATGACGAAAGCGCTGAATTAACTGTCACATAGACAATCTAGAAATTTGCAAGTGACTAAAATCTGCATGTCAATAGCTCGAGCGTTAAAAAAATTTCCAGGTGAAAGAACACTTAGATCATTAGGGCCCGTTAATATTGTTGCGAGCTACTATTAGGCAACCCGTCAGACACACAAGCGCTGCAAGCACTATATATTTTCCAGAGACCGAGAATTTTCTAGCAATTACTGGAGGATGAATCATCCTTTTTAATTCAGGGTATAAATAAGACTGATGATGAAGTACAGAGTTAGTCTATATCAGAATGTCGAATATAAATTATATCGTGTAAAGTTAAATAGTTGAGCTTGTAGCAATTTTATTTTCCACCTAATATATATATCTGTATAATCAATCCTTTTATTAAATATTAAATAATATAATACATTATAATGTTATCCAATCCACTTAATTTAATAATATCTATTGTCCAATAAATAACTAGTATTTAGTTCATGTTAAAAGTTAAATTCTACGGAGACAATATAAAAGCTTTTGTTTGGTATCCTTCTTAAAGCCCCCTCTACTCAATAACCGCTAGGTATCGCTGTTACTGGGCAGCAACAAGCTCGGCTGGTACTTCTAACACAGCTGGGGTTCAAGCAGGTCGATAGTTGTTCTTAGGAGCGATGTCCGTGATTGATTTTTGGTGTAGGAAGCGTGCACGATGGAAGATTGCTCGTGGAAGCTATCTTCATAAATTGTTTTGGATGGTCCATTTGTTTGTTGAAACCAGTCGTGAAGAACGATGAAGTTTTTGTTAAAAGACCATTAGGAACAGTAAGTGAATTTGTTTCTATAATAATATTAATTGAAATTTTCAGTGTAACTTTGGTAATAATTTATTTTAAAATATATTGCAACGTAAATTATAAATAAGAAATTTTTCAGAATGGTATTCATGCGAAATTAAATGAAAACAATTCTATTCTTGTATAATATGGAATCACATATATAAATTTATTCAAGTTAATTACAAACAACATCAGTTTTCTCGTGGTGAGAATTACTCCTGGAACATCTGTAAATTGAAACGCAGATAATGGAAGCCAAGTGACGTGTTTCTCGTGTATGCAGCGCAGCTGTTCGTTTGAATGGAATTTTCCGTTGTCAATACATATGTCAGCTTTCAAGCAAGTATTTAGGTGCAAATTGGAGTTCTGGTATGTACAAAAAATTATGTTCGTATGTTGTTTGAACTGTCGACGTAGTAACGAGATAAATTTTACTTTATCCGACTTGTGTTAACTTTGAACAGGTCAAAGACAGACCTCACTTATATTTTTCGTAGTCATACGATATGAATCTGTAATTTGTTCCTACATAATTCGTTTATTAACTCAATGAAACATCAGAAGATGTCACTACTAATTAAATAAAGTAAATTCTTACAACTTTAATTTTAGAAATTAAATCTCTACATTTGATATTTTATGAACAAGTTATCTGTAATTATTTACTGTGAAATTAAGGTAAATTTACCATAATTAACTCTTTCTATAAATAAGCAATTTTATGCTTTGTCAATTTGTTATATAAACTTCATTAAATAGTAATTGGTAGGGAAATATTCAGTACCATTGTAATTAACTCTTCCTAATTTAAATTAACTTATAAAGGAAGACATATTTTTTGTAGAAAATTACATTATTGAATACCAGTTGAATAGATTCTTATTTTCGGACTAAAGACTATTTTTATTTAAGAGGAATGAAAGTCGATTCGGATTGTATTTAATTATTTTTGAGTTTGAATGCACAAACAGTGCTTTTCTTTGTTTAATTTGTTCACAGGTGCAGTGCAGGATTGCTAAGGTCAAGGTCGAGCCATAAGGTAAGACACTTTAAAGATTAGGTGGTCTTTGAAATTATATAGCGGTTATAGGAGAAAGGTTTCCGCATTAGCCTTGTACAAGGGACTTGTATTAGGTCTTCTCAGTATAAAAAAATACGGTGGCGCCTTATTTTTATTATTAGTGGTTGCAATTACACCCCGACCCACAGCTCATTCTCTACCCAGAGCATATAGTTCGACTAGCCGCTTTGCCTTTGAGATTTCCTCAACTTAGAGCCACCTTCCATCTTAATTTGCCGTGGGCTCCATTTTTAATTATCGGAATTTCTCGTTAAACTAAAATCAGAATTTAAAAGGCTACAAATAGCGCCCAGCGTGTAGGCCTCGATTGCTGTACCAATTGTATAAGCACATAAAGTATAGGCTTCGATTGACTTTGGTTGTTTACACTTGTGGTTTGTAATTCATTTACCCTCAGATTGGTTTAGTCTATTGATGTTGTTGTTTAATTGAGTTTAATTTGTAATTAGTTAGTTAGTCTATCCCATGATGGCTGAGACGTATCAAGTAGTTTATTTGCATAAAGATGAGTTGGATTATGAATTGAGAATCCGTGGAGTTGTTAGCAGCAGACCGATGCAGGATAAGAGGAAAATGTTAGGCCGATTATTAGCCAAAGAAACAACATTACCTGGTCGTTTAATTGATCCTTCCTCATATGTCGTAGATTATTCAGATGAACGAGATGAAATTGAGGCTTCGATAGAGTCAGTAAGAAATGTTTTATTAGAATTTGAAGGCGAATTAGCAGACCCTACATTTAAGAAGATACAGTCGAGATTGATACATCTTGATGGTCGAGTCAGGAGAATAAAAATCCCTTTAGATAATTCAGATGAAGTAACTTTATTTAAGAATGAATCATTGGCAACTATTCTTACTATGGAGGCAGAGCTACATGAAAAGCTTAAGAAGAATGAAGATGTAAACGCATATGGTGAATTTTCTATGAGAGAAACCATTCCAGCAGTTGTCAGTGCTCCTATTCATACTGTTTCATATTTAGTACCCCTATTCCAATTGGTTCGTGGTCAGTAAAATTTTCTGGAGATCCAAAACAGGTTCATCAATTTTTAGATAGAGTAGCTGAGTTGGCACACTCGCGTAAAGTATCTGAAGAAGATTTATTTAATGCTTCTGTAGAATTGTTTACAGGTAACGGTTTAGAATGGTATCGTTGTGTTCGAAATTCTTTAACAAACTGGAATTCATTAGTTATTCGATTAAAGGAAGATTTCTTACCATCACACTCAGAGGACGAGATTTGGGAAAAGATTAGGTCGCGTCATCAACAAAAAGGAGAATCTGTAGTCATTTATATAGCTCATATGGAGAATTTGTTTAGTAGGTTACCACAATCACCTGCGGAATGTACAAAATTAGAATGGTAAAGAAGAACCTATTACCTGATTTTATTTGTCAATTAGCTCTAACGGAAATTGATAGTATGTCTACATTAATAAAGTTGTGTAAGAAATTGGAAGAAGCATATGCATCCACGCATAAATTAGTACAAAGTCCAGTAAAATATGTTCCGAAAGCATTAGGAAATTCAAAATTTCAAGTTGAAAATAAGTGGTCAGCTCCTGTAAAAACTTTTCAGCGCGAACTGGTCGTAGTTTTATAATCAATCATTTCCCCCTCAAATACAATCTCTTGGTAACAATCATAGTAATAATAATAATCCCTCTAGTAGAGTCTCCGTAAATAAATATAAATTAAATAAACTTATATGTTGGAATTGTTTGGATGAAGGTCATACTTTTGGAGGTGTAAGATTCCTCGTAAAATATTTTGTTATAGCTGCGGATATAGTGGAGTTAGGTCGATAAATTGTCCGTCGTGTTCAAAAAACGAGTAGATAGGCAGATGCAGAGTGGCCGGCATCATGCTTTCATGCAAAAGGCTACGGTTATGTTGTGTAAGCAGGAAAATTTTTTTGATATAGATGATTGGTCAAAATGGCTAGGCATCGTTAAAGATTTTTGTCAAGGGAACGTCAAGCCAAAAGCTGACGCGTTATTTTTAAGGAAACCTCAGGACAATCGTCCGTACATTATGGTAAAATTGTTAGATAGAGATGTCACAGGTTTGTTTGACTCTGGTTGTACTACTACCGTTGTTGGTTCATTAGCGTTTTCTGTTCTGGAAGAATTAAATTTAAAAGTTTTAAAACTGAGAAGAGAATAGTTTCCACTGCTGATGGTGCTCTTCAAGAAGTTATTGGTTCAGTTGATTTACCTATTAGAATTGGGAGACAATATCGCATTGTTAACGCTTTGGTTGTACCATCTCTTCCTCACACATTTATTTTTGGTAGCGATTTCGCAAGATCCTTTGGTTTAATGGCAGATTTCAAAAACAATACATGGCACATTCAAGATTATGATAACAATAGTATTTCGTATATTGGTCATTCGTCAGTACCCTTAAGTTGTAGTAATCAATTACTTAGTTTGGATGATTTGTTAGAAACACAACAAGAAAAAGCACGAATAGCAATAGAATCTTTCAAGGAAATTAGCAGTGAAGAGAGACTAGGGCGTACCGATAAAATTGTTTTAGATATTGATACTGGTGATGCAAAACCATTTCGCAAAAAACCATATGTCATGTCCCCCTTTATGAGCAGGATGTTAGATAAAGAATTAGATGAGATGCTGAGATTGGGAGTAGTGGAAGAATGTCAGAGTCCATGGTCATCCCCTGTACTGTTGGTTAAAAACAAGACAGTGAGTACAGATTTTGTTTTGACGGAAGAGCGCTCAATGATATTACTAAACATGATAGTTACCCATTGCCAAATATCGATAGGATTATAAATTTACTTAGAGGTGCAAATTACATTTCTAGTTTAGACCTTAGAAAGAGTTTTTGGCAAATCCCACTTTCCGAAACATCTAAGGATAAAACAGCGTTTAGTGTTATTTCGAGAGGACAATATAGGTTTGTCACCATGCCATTCGGATTAAAGAATGCTGCTCAGACGCAACAGCGTTTGGTTGATTCAATTTTGGACCGAAGTTTGAGCCACATGTTTTTGTTATTTAGATGACATTATTTTGTGTTCATCATCTTTTGAGGAACATCTGAAGTTATTAGAAACGGTGAAGGAACGTCTTAAGGAAGCAAACCTTACGATTAATTTGAAAAAGTGTGAATTCTTTAAGAAATCGTTAAAATTTCTTGGTTATATTGTTGGATCGAACTCTCTTCGTACAGACCCCGAAAAGGTTTCTGCGATGGTAAATTTCCCCAGACCTAAGACAACTACTGAGGTCAAACGTTTTTTAGGAATGTGTAGTTGGTATCGTCGTTTTATAAAAAACTTTTCATCTTTAGTGTCACCGATTAGTGATTTGGTAAAAGGAAGAAAAAAGGGTCAATCTATTGTTTGGACATCTGAGGCTGAGAACTCATTTGTACAGATTAAACAGGCTTTAGTTTCCGCTCCATTGTTATCGCAACCGGACTATTCAGTTCCATTTATTGTCGAATGCGATGCTAGTGATACAGGACTCGGCGCAGTTTTAGTTCAAAAATCGATGATGTAGAGCACGTTATCTCTTATGCCAGTAAATCACTTGCGAACTGAGCGAAACTATTCAGTCACGGAGAAAGAATGTCTCGCTGTAATTTTCGCTATAGAAAAATTTCGACCTTGGGTAGAAGGTACCCGTTTTACTGTTATCACAGATCACTTTTCTTTGTTATGGCTTAATAATATACAAAACCCAACCGGAAAATTAGCTAGATGGGCTGTCCGTTTACGACAGCATACTTTTGAGTTGGTTCATCGAAAAGGAAAGTTTAATGTAGTTCCAGATTGTCTTAGTCGTGCAGTTCCAGTCGTGAGTCATGTTGATAATTTAGTTGAGATCAAGTTAGATAATGTGGATCCCTGGTATGTGTCTCTTCGAGAGAAAATTTTAGCTTCACCTGATGATTACCCACAATGGAAGGTAGAAGATAATTATGTATTTAAATTTCTTTCATCAAATTTACCACTCTCGTCGAATGTAAGGAATGGAAATATTTAGTCCCTAGATCACAGGAGGAAGAGGTTATTCGGATAAATCATGACCTTTCAGTGGCCGGTCATTTTGGTTTTTTTAAAACATTGGCACGCATACAGGAGAATTTTTATTGGCCAAAAATGCGTATTGATGTGTTGAAATTTTGTAAAAATTGTTTAACGTGTGGTGCACAGAAGGCATCGAATAGAGGACCCTTGGTTTAATGGGAAAGGAAAAGAAGTGAAGTTCCCTTTCAGATTATCGCTATAGACCTCATGGGCCCATTTCCACGGTCCAAGGTTGGACACAAATGGTTATTAGTTATTGGTGATTGGTTCTCGAAATTTACGTTATTGTTTCCGTTACGTAGTGCAAAAGCGCATATAATAGAACGTGTATTGGAGGAAAAAGTTTTTTTAGTTTATGGTGTTCCCAAATTTATTATTTGTGACAATGGCTCACAATTTAGTGGTAGAAATTTCAAGGCAGTATGTAAAAATATGACGTTCAAAAATTTGGTTTAATGCAGTTTACTCTCCCCAATGTAATTTTGTAGAGAGGATAAATAGAACGGTAGGAACAGCTATACGTTCGTATATTAAAGAACATGATACTTGGGACATAGAGTTACCCCAAATTCAGTATGCGATTAATTCTGCAAAACATCATGCCACTGGTTATTCGCCAAATTTCTTAGTTTTTGGTAGACATGTTCCTGTGTCTGGAAAATTTTATGGTCTTGATGTGGAACCCTCAGTTGATATTGATTTTATTTCTAGTGATAGACCTTCGTATGTGTCAGATCATCAAGGACTATTTGATATTTTTATAGACGTACAGAAAAGGTTACATTTAGCTTACATGCAGTCTAGTAATTCGTATAATTTAAGGAGACGTAACATTTCTTTCGAAGTAGGTGACAAGGTTTGGAGGTCAAATAAAGTTCTTTCGAAAGCAAGTGATAAGTTTACAGCTAAGCTTGCGCCAAAATATGTTTTGAGCATTGTTAAAAAGAAGGTTTCGAATTTAATTTATGAATTGAGTAATGAAAATGGTTCAAGGGCAGGCAGATGGCATGTTAAGGACATAAAACCTTATTCAGAGTTCAATGGTGATATTGAAAATGAGAACGTTTCTGAACATTAATTAGTGTTGTTGATATATTTAATGGTTGATAGTAGGAATTATTTCTGTCTTATCTTTTAGTAAAGGATTTAAATATTGTATTGGAATACTGTTTGGTAGTCTAAAAATTTTAGACGTTGGATAAGAAGTATAAAAAGAATTTTTGTAGTGCAGTAAGGTTGATACTAGACTGTGCTGATATTGTTAGTTGCAAGTTATTCATTTGAGTCAAGATAAAAAGTTACATGTTTCCGTTTGTCAAATGATTTCATTTGTCGTATAATTCTTTTGTTCAAGGTTATAAAGGAATGTTTAGGTATTTTTATGATTAAAGTGTTTGATAAATAAAGTTGTATATAGTTGGTTATTATTTTCTTTCGGATTTAAAATTAAGGTGTTTGATAATTATAATGGGAATCAAGTAGTTTGAGTCCATATTAAATATTGGTTGAAGGTCAATATTGTTAGTAACTTTGATAGTTATGTTTAGTATGAATATTGCGTGAGATAGCAATGTTCTATGTTTAATATGAATATTGTGTGAGATAGCAATGTTCTATTTTGTTCATTCATGCGTGAGTGAGATTTTTGAGAAGTAAGACGTGGTGACGTTTTACTTGTCTCTTCTGGGAAAGAGATATTTCTACATTTTGGTTGCATGTGCATGCAGTAGATTGTTGAACGTTAGTGATTTCAAGACTTGTTTGCCGTTTTGAAGTTATGTTTGTCGTGGATCTCAAAAGTAGTGAGAGTCCTTTTCTTCTTTTGTAAATATGTAAATTACGGTTAATATAGTAAAAATATGTTTGTCATGATAATTTGATATTTTTATTAAAGAATTATAATACGGCAGTATTATATATTTTGTTGTTTAAGTTTCGAGTATAAATGAGTGATAAAATAACCCCGAATATGATTAAACGATAATGACACCCTACCGATTAAGACTTCCCGAATTTGTCCCCTTGTGGCGTATAGTACGCGTAGTTACTCGTCACTCATTTTCAATTATGTTGTATCTTAAGTGGTAATTTTGTTTTATTTTGTAAAATTAATAATAATAAGTTATGAATATGTAACAATAAATTCAAAAAATTCTTCGTATTTATTCCAGAATTTTTTCTCTTAGAAAGAGGCAGTGTAGCAATTTTATTTTCCACCTAATATATATATCTGTATAATCAATCCTTTTATTAAATATTAAATAATATAATACATTATAATGTTATCCAATCCACTTAATTTAATAATATCTATTGTCCAATAAATAACTAGTATTTAGTTCATGTTAAAAGTTAAATTCTACGGAGACAATATAAAAGCTTTTGTTTGGTATCCTTCTTAAAGCCCCCTCTACTCAATAACCGCTAGGTATCGCTGTTACTGGGCAGCAACAAGCTCGGCTGGTACTTCTAACACAGCTGGGGTTCAAGCAGGTCGATAGTTGTTCTTAGGAGCGATGTCCGTGATTGAATTTTGGTGTTGGAAGCGTGCACGATGGAAGATTGCTCGTGGAAGCTATCTTCATAAATTGTTTTGGATGGTCCATTTGTTTGTTGAAACCAGTCGTGAAGAACGATGAAGTTTTTGTTAAAAGACCATTAGGAACAGTAAGTGAATTTGTTTCTATAATAATATTAATTGAAATTTTCAGTGTAACTTTGGTAATAATTTATTTTAAAATATATTGCAACGTAAATTATAAATAAGAAATTTTTCAGAATGGTATTCATGCGAAATTAAATGAAAACAATTCTATTCTTGTATAATATGGAATCACATATATAAATTTATTCAAGTTAATTACAAACAACATCAGTTTTCACGTGGTGAGAATTACTCCTGGAACATCTGTAAATTGAAACGCAGATAATGGAAGCCAAGTGACGTGTTTCTCGTGTATGCAGCGCAGCTGTTCGTTTGGAATGGAATTTTCCGTTGTCAATACATATGTCAGCTTTCAAGCAAGTATTTAGGTGCAAATTGGAGTTCTGGTATGTACAAAAAATTATGTTCGTATGTTGTTTGAACTGTCGACGTAGTAACGAGATAAATTTTACTTTATCCGACTTGTGTTAACTTTGAACAGGTCAAAGACAGACCTCACTTATATTTTTCGTAGTCATACGATATGAATCTGTAATTTGTTCCTACATAATTCGTTTATTAACTCAATGAAACATCAGAAGATGTCACTACTAATTAAATAAAGTAAATTCTTACAACTTTAATTTTTAGAAATTAAATCTCTACATTTGATATTTTATGAACAAGTTATCTGTAATTATTTACTGTGAAATTAAGGTAAATTTACCATAATTAACTCTTTCTATAAATAAGCAATTTTATGCTTTGTCAATTTGTTATATAAACTTCATTAAATAGTAATTGGTAGGGAAATATTCAGTACCATTGTAATTAACTCTTCCTAATTTAAATTAACTTATAAAGGAAGACATATTTTTTGTAGAAAATTACATTATTGAATACCAGTTGAATAGATTCTTATTTTCGGACTAAAGACTATTTTTATTTAAGAGGAATGAAAGTCGATTCGGATTGTATTTAATTATTTTTGAGTTTGAATGCACAAACAGTGCTTTTCTTTGTTTAATTTGTTCACAGGTGCAGTGCAGGATTGCTAAGGTCAAGGTCGAGCCATAAGGTAAGACACTTTAAAGATTAGGTGGTCTTTGAAATTATATAGCGGTTATAGGAGAAAGGTTTCCGCATTAGCCTTGTACAAGGGACTTGTATTAGGTCTTCTCAGTATAAAAAAATACGGTGGCGCCTTATTTTTATTATTAGTGGTTGCAATTACACCCCGACCCACAGCTCATTCTCTACCCAGAGCATATAGTTCGACTAGCCGCTTTGCCTTTGAGATTTCCTCAACTTAGAGCCACCTTCCATCTTAATTTGCCGTGGGCTCCATTTTTAATTATCGGAATTTCTCGTTAAACTAAAATCAGAATTTAAAAGGCTACAAGCTTTTGGAAGTTCAAGAGTAAACATAAATGTTATTTTATGTGAACGTGTCTAATGTACATGCAGTTTTTAGAATACGTAAATACACAAAAGTGTAATAAATAAATAGTTGTGTTAGTGTTGTTAATGGACCTATGGTTAAGAAATTAGTTTAAGAAGGTATTAGTGCTCGTAAATTCATTAGTGTGATAGTGCTTCATTGTTAATTGGACTGGAAACATCTATAAATAAGGCATATACTGTTAATTAGACTTGTGAACAGTGAATAATAAAAGACTCTTGTTATTGCTTGTTTTAAATTAGTGAAACGCGGTAGTAGTAGCCCGCTACAATATACTACAAAGAGCAGGTAGATTTCCCTTTTTCGGAACAAGTAGTTAAATTTTCATGCAATATTTTATCTCCTGCATCAACTTTAAACTCTAAGAGATCACAAAAATTCTCATTATTTGATTCTTTCCACGAAGTGGCATGTCGTGTGTATCACAGAGGATAATTGTTGACAAAATAGAATGCAATTTTATTCTGTTTTTCATTATTAAATCATTTGCCGCCTGATTCAGTTACAAATCAACGCTAAGTTTTTTATTAGAAATGTTGTCAACAAAATTTTTAGATATCATTATCCTTTTATACCACTCCGACCATTCGTAATTTTTAGCAGATTCATGGAAATCTTTTACATTTCATGAATGCTGCACAAATAAATGAACATTTACATCCTCTTGTTACCCCAGGCCTGAATAAAACACAATGAATTCAAAGTGTACCCCTTAACTTCTTAGAATATACAACCGAAGGATACTGATTTAACTATTCAAAACGAAACTGTCTTTTACTTCCTGCGGGGACATCATATATTTCTCAGGATTGGGCGGATTTCCAATAATATTACATTTTCAGTCACACAAAGTTATCAATTTTTTTGATTCAATGAAACAATCAATATTCGTTTCTGAAAAGTCGTTTTCATTACTGTATAAACTTTCGAAGTTTCTCTCCACTTCTGTTGTATTTTTTTTTGTCTTGCCATAAGTGTCTACTTCGACGTGACTTTTTTTAAGGAAACCTCTAGCGTCTTTGGATCTACTGCTGGTGCCGATTTTTTCGTATATTGCCTTTTATCTATTTATTAAAGAGTTTCAATAAATAATTAAAACTAAAATAAAAATCCATTGTTGAAGACACTATACACTCATGCCGATTTTTGGTTATTGACTGAATTATTTTTTATTATAAATTGTCAATCATATCGGAACTAATGAAGATTTTTCTGTAAACACCAGCAACAGCTACCTACACGAAAGCACGACAAAAGTTCCCAATATGTATATTATATATATTTGTTTTTGTAATTTTGATGATTAAAAATATACTTACAGGCTTAGAGCTTACAGTTTAAGATATTCACTATTCAAATTCAAATGAAAACCAAATGATAGCAATAAAAAGTTTCATTTAGATACAGACTTCTAATGAATAAATAATTCTGCAAATTCAATTAGTTCTAGACTAGATGTCGTCACATTGACAAAGAACTGATGTACAACCTCTGCAGTCTGCCATAAGTCAACGCGCTTGTCAGCTTTCTTTAAACGATGTGTCTTGTTTTATATACTTGGACGGTTGGGAGCGGCTAAATATCACAGAAAGACCCAACGTTACCACATTAAATTGTGTATTGGCATTGACATTGTTTTAAGGTTTAGGCTATTGTTAGATACATTTTACTACTAATAAATCACGATCTGATGTGGTTTAATTGTATTCTGATAGTGTGCGAAGATAGTGTTGAGGTTAGGTCAATTGTAGAAGTGTTTATCTACTAAAAAAACAAAACTGTGCTAAAACACAAGTCGAAAAATACAATTTATGTCTTATGTGACAACGTTGGTACCTGCTGGATGGTTGAGCGGGCTTCATTCTCGACATTGCGCGTTAGCGGCGTTTAAAAAATCACTTGATAAGGGAGGTACGTATTTTTTAATCTATAGTAAGGAATTTGCATTTACACTACTAGAAACTTTCACAACAATATGTTGGAAATTTCAAATTTTTATTGAAATTAAGAAAGTATTTTAGATTTATAGTAATAACTATTGTAAATTTAAATCCTTGCAACCTCCCTCCCCTCTATGGGAGCCAAAGTGTAGCAATAGTTTTATTTATCTACTATTTGCTTAAACTTTAGGATGACGTCATATATAGATAGAAGTGTTGGCAACTGTATCCAAATGAACACCTAAAATTAAGGATAATGTCATCTAATACAATAAAATTTGGCAGTCGAGGAGCAGCTAACCAATAAAATATGTACACAGATTTTAAATCACCATTAATTTTAAAAGGATTTAAGCGATTTATTAAATCAGAGTGTCAATTTAATGTGATTTAAACGACAAAAAGTGATTTAACTTAGTTTCTGAATTTAAAAATCACGATTTATTCAAATCATAACTGATTTAAGATGATTTAATTGAATTACGAAGGTTTAAGGTAATTTAAAAAGATTTATGGTGATTTAAAATGATTTAAAGACATTTATTTTGTTATAAAAAATGTAAGGAGATTTAAATACTTAATGTAAGCATTAGGATATATTTAACAAAATACAAGTACTTACTTTATTATCATACATGCTATTTATTTGCAATTCAATTTTAGCAATTTATATTAACTTTCAACATTCAATTTGTCGCCCCTGTTTATCACAAACGGGTCCTTTCCTTTTAACTCCAAGGGCCCATAAAAACAATTTCTTTTACCAGATGTATATTCTGTGAATGTGGTCATACAAATTTATCCAGTTTTTGTTTCTGAAATTTTACTTTTATTTTCTTCTTAACTCTATTATTCGTCCCAAATACCAGCCTATATTATAGAATACAACTGTTCAAGAGTTCAGACGGTGATATACCGTGTTTAGTGTAGTGAAGTGTTTGGGAACGCATCCCTTTTAGCAATAGTCTAAGGTCATATATATACGTAATGTACGTATGTCATGTCATGTCTATCATTATGCAAGATTAATGTAATATGTAATCTGTTTATATTAAATGTTTAACAGAGTAATCAAATGGTTATTTATTCTTAATATAATACTCAGCCTCACATTAAACATGGCGCTGCGAAAATTTTTGTAAAAGGCTGAAGTTTAACAAACCACGTTGGAAATTTTTAGGTTAAGTGTAAAACCACATGAAACTAAGTATAAATATGGCAAATCTAGGCTTGAGTTTGGGTGCAGGACCAGTAAAACTGCCCCCTGATTTTGATTTACAAGGACAAAATGCTTCGGTTGAATGGTCATTCTGGAAAACGTCCTTCGAAGACTACATGGTCGCAATTGGTCAGCACGAAGCTGCCGATAAAATTAAATTATCAATTTTAAGAAATATTATGGGCACGGAAGCTGCTAGAATCATGTCAACTTTCACAACATCTGAAGAGCAAAAACAATTATAACTATATGATGGAAATGCTGGATAAATATGTTAATCCAAGGGTAAATGAATGTTTTGAGCGGTATAATTTTTACAACGAACGCAAAAGGAAGGCGAAAGCTTCGAACACTTTTTAACTGATTGTAAGTACCTCGTTAAGTCATGTAATTATAACGTTGTAGACGCTAACCAAACGCCAGAGGATAAAGCACTCCGCGATAAAATAGTAATGGGGATCAGGGACTCCACTAGTCGAGAAGCTTTATTGCGTGTCGATCAACTTACGTTGGAAAAGGCAATACAATTTTGTAGAACAAGCGAACAAAGTAAGCAGCAGAATCAACAATTTCAACAAGGCACCAACGATAGATTTGGAATTTTGCAGAAAGAGATATATGAGGCCAATAATATCGGAAAAAGGGGCAAGTATAAGCTTCGAGGTAAAAAAGGTGAGAATTTTAATAATGATAAGTACAACAATGAATTTAATTGTAAGCGTTGTCAAACTAAGCACGGCCCACGTAAATGCCCGGCTTATGGAAAAAATTGTAGAAAGTGTGGTATATTGAATCACTTTGCTAAATCATGTGTTGTTAAGAATGTAAGAAACATAGAGCATGATAGTAATAGCTCAACTGAAATGTTAGTAAGTAATTGTAGACTTAAGACAATAGATAGGATTAGTTTGTGGGAAGAGGTTATTCAGATTGAAAATAAGAAATTTAAAACTAGACTTGATACAGGTGCTGATGTGAATATCATGCCACTTAAAATGTTTAAAAGTATAGATAACCAATTTAGGGTTAGACCAATTAATTATATTTTAAAAGCTTTTGAAGGGAGTACCACAAAAGCACTTGGCATTGTTAATTTGCATTGTAAATTTAGAGGTGCAGATTGCTATGAGGATTTTGTTATTGTGAAGGATGCAAATCAGGTTTTACTTGGTGGTCAGACATGCTTACAAATGAATATGATTAAAAGAATCAGAAATGTTGAAGTTAAGAATAATTCTAGTGCAGAATTATTTATTAAGCAAAATATAGATGTGTTTACTGGGTCTGGTAGGTTTCCTGGTAATTGTAGTGTAACCACAAATGAAAATTTTAAACCGGTTTGTTACCCTCCAACTAAAGTACCATTGGCTATTCGTAAAGCTTACGAAGACGAGTTAAAAGGCTTGTTAATCGAAAAGCTATAGTTAAAGTCGAGAATATAGATGTTAGAGTAAGTATAAATAGAATCGTGTTAGTAGAGAAAGCTAACGGTAAAATACGATTGTGTTTAGATCCTTCCGATCTTAATAAAAGTATTGTTAGGAAGCCACGGCTTAATGCAAATATTGAAGAAATAGGCGCCAAATTGTACGGTAAAAGATTTTTACAATTTTCGATTTATCAGAGGGTTTTCATCATCTAAGTTTAGATGAAGACTCTTCTTGGAAATGTTGTTTCGCAACTCCCTTTGGGGTATACAGATATATTGTATTACCTTACGGGTTGTCAAACTCTCAAGACTTGTTTGAGGAAAAAGTTGAAAGTATTTTTGGAAATATTGAAAATTTAATTATTTGTCATGACGACATGATTGTCGCTGGTTCTACGCAAGAGGAACACGACAAGACAGTATTAGAAGTGATAACTCGTGCTAGAGAGTCAAACACAAAATTTAATGTGGATAAATTTCAATTCGCACAAAGTCAGGTTAAATTCTTAGGCCAAATTTTTTCAAGTTTGGGTGTTCAGATAGATCAGGGACGCATAGATGCTTTACAAAAGTTAGAAAGTCCAAAAAATAAATGTGAACTCCAACGAATTATAGGATCTTTTAATTATGTACGACGGTACGTACCAAATATGTCAGAATACATGAGTCCGTTATGTGAATTATTAAAAACAAATGTTGAGTGGAGTTGGTTACCAAGCCACCAACAGACTTTTAATAAATTAAAGAAATTAATTACTGATTCTCCTGCATTTGTATCATATAATCCGAAAAGAAGATCGTACTTCAATGCGATGCATCTAAAATGGATTAGGATGTTGTATGTTCCAAGAACACGAAAATATATTAAAGCTTGTAGCTTGTGTGTCACGTACCATGAACGAACATGAAATTAATTATAGTCAGACCGAAAAGGAGTTACTAGCTATACATTTCGGTACTCAAAAATTTCACGAATTTATATATGGTGCTAATGTAGACGTTCAAACCGATCACAAACCTATAATTTCGATAATGAACAAACCAATTTGTAAAATTGGATCAGTACGTTTACAAAGGTTAAGACTAAAATTGTTAAAATATAATTTAAATGTATATTACGTGCCAGGCAATAAAGTTCAATTCGCAGATATGTTGTCTAGGTCTAGTGTAAAACAGAAAACTTTTGATCGCGAAATGCTTGAAATGGTTCATGTTGTAACTAAACATTTTCCAATGACTAGTGAAATGAGAATTAAATTTAGAAAAGCAACAGCCAACGATGAAGTTTTAAAGTTACTGTCTGATTATTATTACGGTGAATGGCCAAAAGTTAATAAAATACCTGAAAATGTAAACCATATTATAATTTAAGAGATGACTTGTATGTAGAAGCAGGTTTAGTGTTAGTTAACGATAAATTGATTGTTCCAAAAAGTCTTCAAAATCACATTTTAAACGTTCTTCATAAAGGTCATTTAGGGATAAACAAAACTATCCACAAGGCTAGACAATTATTTTATTGGCCAACATTAGCTTCAGATATCACAAATTTCATAAAAAAGTGTAGGATATGCGAGAAATATATGCCAAACGATTTTAAAGAAAAACTTATGTCGCATCCTATCCCAAGTCTTCGATATAATAGAGTAGGAGTCGATATTTTAGAATTCGGTTCTAAACCATACCTAATTGTAATGGACTATTTTTCACATTGGTTGGAAATATGTCGTTTACCAAATAAAACTTCTGACGCAGTAATAAATGCGATGCAAGATGTTTTTAGTAGATTCGGGTACCCTCAATGTCTAATCGCTGACAACTTACCCTTTCTTTCTATAAAATGTAAAAATTATTATAAAAGTAAAGATATTACAGTATTCACATGTACTCCGCACTACCATAAGAGCAACGGTTTAGCCGAAAAAACTGTTGATATAGGGAAAAGAATATTACGTAAAAGTTATGAAGATAAAACCGATTTTATAGAATCTGTACTAGAATATAATAACTGTCCTATAATTGGATTAAATGCATCCCCAGCTCAAATTTTACAAAGTAGAGTACTTCGTACAGAACTCCCAATTTCAGAAAAGAAACTTGAACCTAAAATTCAAAATCAAATTTATAAATCTCTATGTGAACAGAGAAATAAAACTAAAGTACATTATGATAAAACTAGTCGAAAACCTGAAAGAGAATTTAAAAAGGGGGATAAGGTGGTTGTAAAAAGTTCAATAGATAAAGTGTGGTATAAAGCTACAGTATTGGAAAAAGCAGTCGAACCAAAATCATATTGGATATATAAGGATAGCAACAACAAAATAGTACGTCGTAATACGAGCCAGCTAAAACCATCTATTACCAAACATAAGTGTGACGACTTTGTACTTCAACCTGAGTTGTATCCTGAAAATTGTTATGATGAATCACAAACAAATATTAATGACAAACTATGTACTGTTAATAATGACAATTCTGATAATTATGATTTAAATTTGTTATTTGATAATGTAGTCGATAATAACCATAAGAACGAACCTGTGATTAGTTATAATAGTAGGGTATAATCAAGGATCCTGTGACCACATTTCCACCAGCATCCACATTTCCACACACATCTGGACCAAAAAGTTTTCTTCGACTAACCATTTTCATCTTTCGAGATAAACCTATCTTAAATTTTTTTTATGTTTCGAGATAAATGAGCATCCTCATTTCCTCCACATCTGAACCAAAAGTTTTCTTCGACTAGCCATTTTTTATCTTTCATCTGAACCAAATAGTTTTCTTCGTCTAGCCAATGCATCTTTCGAGATAAACCTACCTTGTTTGGTATCAATTAACATTAGATTTTCTCAGCTACCCGAATCTTTAAGAATTTTTAAGATATCATCACCCCAAGGCAGCTACCCTGATTTTAAGATTTCTTACCTGTAGCGACTTTTGAGCGTTCTTATAAATTTTTCTCAGCTACCCGAATTTCTAAGATTTTTAAGATATCATCACCGCCAAGGCAGCTACCCTGATTTTAAGATTTCTTACCTGTAGTGACTTTTGAGCGTTCTTATAAATTTTTCTCAGCTACCCGAATCTCTAGGAATTTTCAGATTGCATCATCCTAAAGGGAGCTACCCCAATTTTAAGATTTTGTACTAAGATCAATTTCTAATCACCTCTCCTTTTTAATATCTACAATCCTTTAACCAAACACGTAGCAGTATTAACATAAATTAAGCATGCGAAAATTTATTTTATCAATTTACAGTTTAATAAACTAATTACAATTTTACAAAGTATAACATTATTTCCGGTGTGTACCCGAATCCAACTAGTTTAACCTGTAACAAAAAGATTAATGTATTGTTTAAATAGAGCTATAACAAAAAGAGATTAATGTAAAAAGAGGAAACGTGTTTTCGGTTAATAAGACATATTATCGTTAACCTAACAATATGTTTTACCGTCCAGCGACACCACGTGGAGGTAAACACATTCAATGTAATGGGTTTTAAATAGGAAAGTACGCTAAATGCTAGTCAATTAACAGCAATTAAATATTGCTTACTGACCTACCTTAATTAGGTTGCTGTACTATTAGGAATGATGTTTAAGACCTCGTACGTATTTTCCGGATTATATGTTGTATTCTTTTTTATTAAGTAATCGAATAAATCGTTCTTTCTGCTTCCAAAGAAACTCAGGCACCCAATCGTCGAGACTGGCGTTCTTTATGCGATAGCTAGCCATACAGTTGTTAAACGCTGTACTAACCATTTCTACACCATCGTCGCTAGTAGCGGTAACTGTGGCATTTTATGTCTGTTGCTTCTCAAGTGTGCGGCATATGTATTCTTTTCCATTTCGAAATCGCATACTTTACACATAATTCGTGGTTGTTTCGTACAAGGTCCTTTAACAGCTGGCGGAGCTGAACGTTTAAGGCTTAATGACATACCGTGCTGTTTTCCTTGTGTCGCATGTAAGTTGTCCATTCTCGTAAAAGCGAAACCGCAAGTCCCACAGTTTAAGTACTTTGCTGCGGACGGCAACCGTGGACGATGTTACACCAGGACATTTGTTCTGGTACCGTTTGAGCATTTTCCAGGTATTTTGGTCCCCGATCGCACTTAAAAACGTTTGCAGATACCATTTTAGTACAAAACAAAATCCGCACTATAACACTTTACTTGTAAGCGAACTAACTAAAAAGCTTACTCCAGCGTACCTGCTTATGTTCCTTATAGAATGCAAACCGAAGGTTTCCGAAGACCACCGAAGGAAGTTGAGGATTCACCGGGGAACTAAATGACGTCATGATCCTCGCAGCTCGTCCAATACATTTAGCACCAATGTATGCGCCCGGTTCGCTTTGTCCATGCTGCGAATGCAGTTAGTAGAAACACCAGAAAACGTCTTCCATGTTATACAGATCGCATGCATATTAAAAATCCAAAAGGGTGGTAGCACACGCACACAAGTTGTGTGCAAGTCGTGCTGTAGAAGATGCAGTGCTACTATAACCAAAAACACTTTAAACCATTACTAAGAAAATACCAACTTGTTGTCTACAGGATACTTACAACAATTTAATTTTAAATAACTTCTACGTCATATTTTAGGTGGGCTTGAATATTTTCCAAATGAATCACCAAGCGAAAGTATATGCTTAGCAGTATTAAATTAACCATTAATTTCCCATTTTTACGACCATGGTTAATTATAGATTAAAATTTAATTTGTGCACGTTCGAGCTTCTCGTAAACTAACATATTTTATAGCAACAATGCGTTGTATAATACATGCATACCCTTCTCTGCGCTACTGCTATTCTTGTAATTGCTAGAAAAGTCACTCTCCTTTTTACTGTTAGGACTGGGCAAAGCACCATTTTTGTATACTTTCTATAGCACATCGCGCACTTTTCGTCTGATAATTATGCTTCTGTGGCTTTTACACTTTCGCATAGCGGTCGGCCGCATGTAATGATTTCTAGAACCGGTAAGTACTCGATATCGTCCAAATAGAAATTAGATGCTCGATGTCTGTCAACTTCCAATTCACTCGTAAAAGGTAGCAAATACTCAGTCAATCATCCATTAAACTTCGACCCGCTCCTGTTCTGATAATTTACAAACATTTTTCAAACGACAATAGGCCGAGAATTTTTAAACCTCCGAGGGATCTTTAAGTCGTGATCAATTACACATCCGAACTACGCGTAAACTAACATATTTTGTAGCAACTGTATAATACATGCATACCCCTTCTCTGCGCTACTGCTATTCTTGTAGTTGCTTGGAAAAGTCAGTCACCCTTTTTACTGCTAGGGCCGCTAAAAAGCACCATTCCATACTTTCTTTATAAGTGTAGCACATCGCGTACATTTTGTCGGATAATTAAATCTTTGTTTATGTAGGCCTTTACACTTTCGCTTATTTAAACATCTAATACGATTGATTAACCACTTTCGATTATTCTAACGGAGACCACCATACGCACCGTTCTTTTTGAATCCAACGATCCTATGGGCTTCACGCACTAACACCTGACGTATTTTCTTACTATTTGTTAAACAAAAACTACCGGTATCGCCATTGTGGACGTAAACAGATGTTTGTGGATGTGTACGAGAATATGTAACCATATACATTAACCAGTCTAAGCTATTTTATTTAGTCCACGAAAACTACTATTTTTCTAAACCACAATTAATAATCGTCTTTATAGGTTCCACATTTCGACCATTACCCAATGGCTGGTGCTACGTACATGGAAACTTTAATTTCTTATTGGAGAATTCTTATTCTCCGCGCACTGCTGCGTAGTTACATGTCCATTCCTTTTGAGTATATGCTCGTTATAGGTTGTAAGACCCTCGGTTTTATAACTACAATTCGTGAGACCCCTTTAATCTTTTTAATCGTATCTTTCTCGCCTACAATACAGTAGGACTTAACATTACTACCAACAAATTCTAATACTGGATCCCCATTAAATACGTCTTTAATTTTCCTACAAGTTTTTATCGAGAAGTGTTATATTGTATTTATTATACGCGGGTAGTCACTCTTTTAAGATAAATATATTTTGCTAGGTATCAACTAATATTAAATTTTCTAGGGACCCCAAATCTGTAAACAGATTTTAAATAGAACCACCCATACAAAGTTATGCGTTTTAAAGACTAATTTTTACCCATCTTTATTTAACTCCATCTTTAAAACCTTTTTCGCTAACAAGACATATGCCTTAGCCAACCATCGCCCGAAAATCTAAAACCGCCGTGTCCCGCGAATACCACGTGGAGATAACACGTATACTCTGTCAACCAGGATAGAAGCCGGAAGGATTTGGAAGGTGGGAGAAGAACTTAAAAAATATGGAATCTTAAAACTAATATATACAAATATAAACAACTATCTTATATCTTTACGCCCCCATGCGTAATTGTTGTACTATTAGGAATGATGTACCTTTTGTCATCTTCCCTCGATAAACTAATTTTATTAATAAGCTGCGTATACAAATCGTATTTTTTACTCCGGATACATACGCAGGCAAGTACTCGATACCATCCAAATAAAGAATTGGATGCTTGGTGACTGTTAACATCCGCTTCCCTCGTGTACGCCCAGACACATCCCAGCCCATGAGCACCCCTGCGCATGCACACCCCCGCCCATGCGCACCCCTGCGCGTACGCACCCCTGCCCATGCGCGCTGCCCATGCGCCCCCTCTCTGTGCGACTGCTATTTCGTGGTAACGTCACAGCCTTTTATAAATAAAGAACAATGTTATATACTATTATAAAATGTTTATTCCGACATTATACATAACAAATTTAAAAATATTTAATGCCAAGCATGGGGTCATTTAAACTTAATTTTAATACAAAGTTATACACAGAAGACAGTCCTTTCTTTATGTTTGTTTAGAGTGGCTTTAATTTTATCTAATTTTATTCGCAGCTTAAAATTTAAATTGATACCCAACTCCTCTATCTCCTTTTCTAACCAATAGTTTGATACATAGAGACCGTCTAGGTTTTCGAATTGTAAAATGTACCGAAGTTTGCCTCTATATTTAAAGTCTTTGATTCCGCCGACAACTAGATCCATTCCTTCGTGTAATTCTTGCAGCTTGCGACAATCTTTTAATCGCAGCTTTCCCACTATATCCTGCATACGTATCTTGTTAGCTTGATCGACTTCTTCTTGTCGGTATTGGAGGAAATCCTTATTCTCCCACAGACTGTTGCGTAGTTGCATGTCCACCACTTTTGGGAATATATGGTTGTTATAGGTTGTAAGACCCTCGGTTTTAAATGATCCGAAAGGTTCTTTACTAGGCAAATATACAATGTTTAACGGACCCCCTTTGCGTGTGGTGTACGCAAAGATTACGAAACCCGCATTCCTTAGTTCGTCTTTGTTATCTGCCATTTTGATAAATACGTTTTTAGAATAACCTTTTAAAAAGTATACGGATTTAGTACCATCATTTTCTGCAAGAACGCCTACATAACTAAAAGAGTCTTTCTTACTAACCGCAAATGCATACAACTTGTAGAAACCAGATATATCTAAGTCAGTCCATCGGCACATAAAATAATCTTTTAATTCTTCCTCATTTTCTCTAATAAGATGTTCTTTGTCTAACACATCTTTGTATTGATCGCGTATTGTCGCAGTGTTTTCCATGTAGTCAATTTTCGCCTTTTGCATCCATTTCCTCTAATTCCAGTTGTCTTTTCCTTCCACTTACAGCGTATGGTATACATAATGGGGTAATTTCCTTTAGCGTAAACGGATAGAGTTTACTACCAATATTTACGCGTTGTCGTACAACCTCTGGACGAATGTTAGGCGTATCTATCAATCCCAAGTCCGAAATTACTATTTCTTTTGGAATTGTAGAATATGGTGTGGCAGATTGTGTAAAATATGTACTACCTGCTTTAATGTAGCACTTGTGTAAGATTTTTATTTTATCTTGGACATCTTCCTTACTATCTCCAAATAATTTACAGGTAAATAGTTAAAACTAAAGCCAGCACATACTTTATCAATTTTCCTTTTCCTCTGGTTTTTGGACAACTTAATTTGCAAGCCCGTCAATTTCTTTGTATTACCATTCCCCAATACACGTACTGTAGCAGGTTATTATACACTAAACAGCAGCTATTTTGTAGCTTGTCCGATACTTACTCCACATTTTGGTAAGTGGTACCGAGTACATTGGCGCCTTTAGGAAGTATAACACTATCTTCCAATAAGGTTAAACAGTCTTTTAAGGGTTTATACACCCGTTCCGCACTGACATAGCTTCCAATTGCACAGTTGTATATTGTCGCTTCCAATCGCGTAATACCATGTTCTTTGGCCAAAGTAGACGCAAATGTTTCCCTTAAACGTACATCTGGACAACGTAAAAATCTAGTATATGATTGCCAAGTTGTTTATTAACACCAGGACTTGTTATCTGGCACACAAATTTGTTGTAAATCTTAATTCTTGCATTGGTTGTTAGCCATGTTAAACAATCAACCCCGCAGTTTTATCGTTGTCAACTATAATATTACACTTTTCTTCGTATTCGCCCTTATAGCAAAAGTTATGGTTTGTAGTTAAATAATTACACATCTCCATCTTGCTAAATATGCCTGCAAAATCTTGGGTTACATCCATGTCAAAAGATAGAAATAATCTTTTCGACTTCGTCTAATATATCTGGTAGTTCCTCAATAAAGTTTCCAACTTAACATCTGCTAGTTCCACTTTGTATGGAACACATATAGGATTTTGGAATTTTTATTAATGCATTCGATGTCTTCTTTTCCGATAATTTCTTTTACTCTCTGGCCTATCTTGTTACTGCTTTCCAGAGAAAACGGAAGCTTAGCTTTAACACCATGCCTAGCGGAAACAAATCAGTTGAACTTTCTTCGTAGATAGCTGTTAAATGCACCACAAATTTCTTTTTAGGATAAACATCCGTTTGTTTGCAGATGCTTGTTCGGTGTCAGAAAGGTCGCAAATTTTAACCAACATTATATAGTCACAAAATGGTTCTGTAATTGGTGTGTGTAGTCCACCAGTCAGCATCTTTTCGCCTTCGACATAACAAATATTACCAATATCTGTCACCAGATTATTGTTGCACATATTTTCTGCCAACAGCCATAATCCAAATCGCTCATTTGTCGGTTTCACTTTATTCCCAAGAAGTTGAGAAACGTTAATCACCTTGGAGACGCTCATGTTTACCGTTCTAGCTACCGTCAAATAATAAATTGAATACGAAAATCTGTTCCCTTATGTATCCTACAGAGTGGGGCGTATATTACCGAAAATAGTCGAATATGTCGGACACCGCCATATCGCTTACATTCTCTGGTTTAGGAACTGTTTTGTTATCCGACCTAGGTCGGCAGGTTGCGCATCAACACATATCCGGATATATAGGTTCCTTATATGCCAAATTTAATCTCCTGCTCACATAACCACACTGACCATATGACCAATGACCAATGACATGACCACATGACCATATGACCACATGACCACATGACCAATGACCACATGACCACATGACCACATGACCAATGACCATCATGACCATATGACCAATGACCATATGACCACATGACCATATGACCAGCATGACCATATGACACTAATTGCTTTTTAATGGTTTTCTCATTAAAACCCATTAACTAATTGCTTTTAATGAGTTTTCCATTAAAAACAAGTGTGGACCTAGGTTAGATAAAGGAAAATTTAATAGGTTGGGCCGGCGCCGGCGCTGGCTAACCTGTCTACTTCAACCTGGTCTGACATGGAAAAACTCGTGCGTGTGTGGTGATGGAAACTCGTGCGTGTCATGCTGCGCTGTCGCGTCGTGTCATGGTGCGGTGTCGATGTGCTGGTCATGTGGTCGTCGTCATGTGTGTGTGTGCGTCATGTGAGTGCGGATGTTGGTTCTGTGTCGTGTGTGTGATGCTGCGATGCTGGTGTGCTGCGACTCGGCATAGTGGTACGCGGTGTGTCTGAGATGGGCGTGTTGACGTGTCATCTGTGGGCGCGTGGCTGACGGTGCGATGGTTGCTGAAAACTGTTGTGCGCGAAATGAGACGGGCTGATGTGCGCATGGTTGGTGCTGCGACCGTTGCTGCGGCGTCTGGCTGCGAATGTTTATCTGGTGCGATGTGCAGTGCGAGTCTGCAGTTCACGCTGAATCCGTGATGGTAGTTCTGGGCTGGGCGATGGTTGATAAGCTATCGACGTCGTAATAATCAAATCGATCATGGTTCGCAAGTGGAACTGCGATGGATGAACTTGGAGAACTGACGACGTCGGTAATTATCTGTTTGGATGGATACGCATATGGGGAGAGATGCACAAGTAGTGCTGACGACAGGAAAAGGTATCATGGTTGACAACGATACTGCGGTGTGTGTTGGTAACTGGCTGTGCGCTGAGATTAACGAGTATGCAGAGTCCTGGTGATAAACAACGGTAATTCTTGATATGACGTTGCATTTAGCGTTGTCAGAGAACGTTGCGATGTACGACGTGATTGACGTGGACGTGACAATGTAGACTGTGTTGTGAAATGGTAGCTGCTGAAGATAGTATGACCACTGATATGTCGTGACAAGCTACGAAAATTGCTGTGTGATGACTTGCTTAGTGTAGAAGAAATGCGTAAGTAGGGCGAAAGGGAGAATGAGTGCTGGTGCACTGGTTACCTGAGTGGGTATGGGATGTGGCAGATGAAAATCTTACAGTCACAGTAGGTCATGGTTACGATCTGCACCCTGATTCGAAAAATTCGGACTTGATGATGATACGCCTTCGTTCGTCGAGAGTGCGAATGATGGCTCGTCGTTCAAAGTAACCGTGTATGCCATGGCTGTGGTAGGAAGAACGGTGAATGAAAATGGTCAGCTGATGCTGCATGCTGCCGCGATCGTGACAGATGATGAAATCTGGAAGAAAATGAGGAAGTGTTATGTTGCGATGATGACAAGTCTGGTTTCTGAGAGCTTTAAAGATAATGGGTTGCTTGCGAAAGATGCTAAATCCGTATGAGGTTATTCTAAAACGTGTTTATCAAAATGACTGAACAACGAACGTCGGACTGTCGTTGCACGCAGTCGTTAAACTGTGTGATGTCCTGGTCGAGATCGTGTACATCTTAAAACGGCTCATTCAATACCCAAGTGGTGGACATACTGTCTGTGGAGTAAGATTTTCACTGACAGAGTCGATCATGCTGATACTATGCAGATGTGGAAGGCTGCGTGCGTATGGTGCTACGAGATGGATCAGTGTCGGCGAATAGCAAATGTCGAACTCGGGTATTGAAATCACGTTGAGGACGAAGTTGAAAAGATGAGGTCGTTGGGTAAGCTGCAATAAAGAGATAATTAAAACTGACAAATAAAGGCTGTGCTTGATAAGTGTCAATGGAGTTTAAAGTCATGTGCTTTGAAGATTGTTAGTAATATGTGGGAATAATGTTGGTATGTGTTCTTGTTATAAAGGCATGATTACGCACTGAAACCTGAGGCATGCGCGTGTTGTTGCAGGGTGATGCGCTGAGCGTGATGCTGGATGTGGATTCGAGGGCGGCGGTTGACGAGTCATCTTTGGATGTATCGATGCTGCGGATGTCGGGTAACGTTTATCGCAGTGTAAAGGTGGTTTATCGAGGAAGATGACAAAATCATTCTAGATGCAACAAGTACGCTGCTAATGAATAGATTGTTTATGGTTGTATGTGTATTAATTCCATGTTGTTACGCTTCAAATCGTGCTTTCGTTGACTCACGTGATTCGCGTACGTGTGTGATTATCGACGATGGTTAATGGATTTGGGTGTAATAGATGAGTGAAGTAAGATGGTTAATGTCTTTGGCATAACTAGTGCTAAGTTAATGGTCGACTTTAAGGTAAAATGATTGATGACCTAAAACATGTCTTAAAGTGACACGCGTTAATGGTATGCTTCTGAAAATGATGGCAGAATGGTTGCTGTATCAGTGTTGCAATGTGTCGAGGCAGCTAACGTGTAAAGGTCTTGACGGTTAAGGAAACAGGGTCTTAACTGTAGCTGCTGGAATTGGAAATCGCGCTGCGTAGATTTAATGAAATGTTCATCGAGCAAAGTCGGTAATGTGAGACTGGTTGTGTGTGGTTTGAAAATGTGTTCGTGGACTAAATAATGCGAACCTGGTTAATGTATGGTCGTATGCATCAAGCGTCTGTTTAACGTCACATGGCACCGGGTTTGTTGAAAAGTTGGCGTGGAATCTGCGATGTATCGGAATCGTGCTGCGTGGATGTCGTGATCAGAAAGTTAATCATGGAGATGTTTAAATAGCGTGTAAGTATGGTTGTACTAACGGATTCTGAATAAATTGCGAGTGCTTACTGAAAGATGTTTCAACACAACATGTGCTGGGAACGCGTCACGTGGTGCAAAGGTTACGGGCTGTCGGTTGTCGACATGGCTTATTCCGGACGGGTATGCATGCGCGTGCGCGTATGACTTGTGCACGATGTGAAGACTCGATTATTGACATATCCGACCTTGAGCACGCATAATGTGCTCTGAATGGTGAGAATGTTGAAGTTAACCGTAGGTGCTAGCATAAAGCGAGTCGCGTGGTGCCGAGTTTGCAAACGTTTACGATACTTAATAAGTAAATTAATGGTCTCGGGTTTAAATCTCTAAAGACAGAATATTGGTGTGAATTTTGTTTAATGTGATTTGCACTCTTTTCAACGAATGTGTTCCCGTGGTTGCTGGAGGAACTTGTTTTAACGTTGCACGAACGTTTTTAAATTTTTATCCTTTAACTCTTTTTTTTTTTTTTTTTTTGGGGAAATTGGGGGGTTGGGGTTTTCAGGGAATTATCGTGAAATTTAAGAGATGCTGAATTGTGTTCAAATGGAATAACACATGCGACGTTTTGTATGATGGTTCTTAACATGTAGTTGAAAGTTTAAACCTGAAGTGTTCTGTTATAAAGGCGCAGTCTGTGCAGAACGGTGCGGTAATGCGCGCGCAAGTGATGTGCGGTGGCTGCGCGATTGACGGGCGAGAATGCGGGCGGTGAGTGTCGGCGATCGTTTGGATGTATCGACGCTGTCGGTGCTGTTTTGCTGTAAAGGTGTTTATCGAGGAAGATGACAAAACATCGATTCTAATTAACGCGTAGTAAAATGATGGGTTTATGTTGTGTTGTGGTTGAAATTCGTGGTTCGCTTCAAAATGTCGCTCGTTGCATAACGTGTATCTCACGTTCACGGAATGTGTTGTACTGCGAGGTTGAAGCTCGTAAATGGTTACAAAGTGGTTCTTCAGAATGACGTACTGGTTCAAATATGTGTTAGCGTAATGATTGATGCACTAAGAGCAAGTCGTTAAAGTGACTGTACAACCGTATGGTAATGTGTAATGCGTCTGGGGCTGCAGGAATGGTGAACTGTGGGGTCATGGTGAAGTGTAATGCATCGAGTCCGTGGCGTGGTTATCGAACAGCTTTGAACGTGTGGTCAGCTGACGGCGTGAGCAATGGATCTCGATCGCGGTGTGTGGTTTGAAAAAGGTGTTCGGTTTAACAAAAAGGACGATTATGGTATCATGGTTTCATGCGTAATGCAACCTTTGGCGTCTTTGTAATCGTGATCGTGTAACGTGCGTTGTGACTCATGTAAACCGTCGGTAGTAATATTAATGTTGTACGAAAATGGCATACGATCGTGGTCGGTGCTGAATCGTTATAAGCTAGAATTAACAGTACTTATGAACTCAGTCTGTTGGATGATCGATCTGGTCTGTCATGCTGCTAAAGATGTAATTCGACGTTGTTACGTTGGATGACAAAATGCGCATGTCGATTAGGTAATGATGACAGTGTGTTTGGGAAATGGTGCTGGTCGATGGCAGCGGTGCTAAATTGACGTATTCGCGTTAAATATGACGGATATGCGTGCTTGGGAACATGCTGCTGGCGAATATCGTATCACGGATTTTGCGGGTAGCTGAGTGAATGCTGACTGGAAAATCGTGATGTGTTAAGTCGAGTGCTGGCGGTTGTTTTGATCTAGAAATTAATCTGGATGCGTGTAATTGGTTCGAAGTGCTAAATGTGTATAGCGATGATAGAATCGGTTGCATCAGGGTAGCTGCTGCGGGTGCATGATAGTGCAACGTAATATAGGTGTTATAGTGGAATGCTGTATGTTACATACAATCGGTTATTTGCGTGGATAACATGGCCACGACTGTGCGCTTGCGGTGTGACGGTGCTAACGTATGTCATGTAACTGTGGCTCGGGCATAAGTTGAATACATGACTGTGGAAATCTGCTGTCGAGTTGAATGCGATGCTGGCTCGTGCATAACATGACAGGTCTGTGTATAAACTACGGTTTGTAAAAATGATGCGCTGTGCTCACGCTGTTGAAGAATACAAGTAGGATGCGCGTTGAATGTGCGTAAGCTTGATGTTGAACGGTGCTTACAGAAGTCATGAAATATGTTGCGATGTCATGTCATGTCTATCATTATGCAAGATTAATGTAATATGTAATCTGTTTATATTAAATGTTTAACAGAGTAATCAAGTGGTTATTTATTCTTAATATAATACTCGGCCTCACATTAAACATACCGAGACCACATAACGGAGCATTTCTATATTCTAACAGATAATAAAAACGGTCATCATCAGTTCTACACCTTCTGAATATTTATTTACAAATGTGTACAGCTTTTTGGCCAATCCGTTACTTCTGTGATATCTTGGACTGAAAATAAATATTCAATATCAAACTTTTTACAAAACTCTCTAAACCTATAACTATTACATGGAACGACATCAGACCCATACTTTCTTGGAAAACCATAGCTTGAACATTTTAAGATATTTCAGAATTTCATCTATACTTTTATTCTGTAATTTAACCAACTCTATCCAGTTGCTGTAAAAGTCAACTACAACTGGAAATGGATTTCACCTATACTCCAAAATGTCTGACGCTACAATCTCAAAAGAAAGTTTGGGTACTTCATAACAAATTAGTAGCTCTTTTACACAATTTCTACTATACACCTTACAGAGTCTACACCTGTTGATAAAATCTTGTATATTCATTGTCATACCAGGTCAATAGAAAAGTTTTCGTGCTCTTGCTTTGGTCTTTTCAATTCCCAAGTGAGCTTTAACATATGTGCCCTTAGAGGATTAGGTATACCCATATGATCATTATAAAAAAATATTCAATTCTTAACAACCAAATCTACCTGTAATTTAGAAAATTGTCTCAGAGTCAATGAATCTTTTTTTATGACCATCCCTTTATAAAATATTCAATAATACATCTAAAATCTAAATCATTATTAGTTTTGTCTTTATTGACTTGCAAACGATGGGATAAATAGGAAGTTCAGCTTTAAGAGAATGTACAACTTCCGTAAAATCAATTTCCTTTTTTACATTAGTTTTAATAAAAGAACGACTCAACATATCGGCTATAAACATTTTGCTACCAAGTAAGTATTCAATACTAAAATTGTATTTTAAAACTTTAAGTATCACGCTTTGTAACTTCGAACTAATCTTCCCTATGTCCTTTTGTTAATTCTAACTAGAGGCATATGGTCTGAGTGTATTATTAACTTATTCTGTCCATAAACAAACTGATGAAACTTTAACAGGCAAAAACACGCAACCAAATATTTTTCTCAATTTGTGCAAACCTGCTTCACTCTTTGTCACACTCTTTGAGCGAAAGGCAACAGGTTTCCCTTCTTGTATGAAACACCCACATATACCACTCTGACTTGCGTCTGCTTGTATCACCACTGGTAAGCTATTGTCAAAAATTTTTAAAATTGGGGCACTAATAATCATATCTTTTAACATTTTAAATGCATCATCCGGTTCACTGATCCATACATATTCTACATTGTTTTTTATTAACGCTCTTAATGGTAATACAATATTTGCTAAATTTGGTGTATATTTGATCAAACAATTTGCGATTCCCAATACTCTTAATAATTCCTTCTAATTTTTAAGTATTTCCATCGTCAAAATTGTTTATATGTAACTACTATCAGGTATGCCCTCTTTAAAATACAATTGTCCTAAATACTTTACTTCACTAACTTTATACTGTAACTTTTTCCCATCAAACTTACCTACAATTATACTGTCTTGCTTCACTAGCACACTCTGTAAGATCTCATCATGCTCTTTTTCATCTACACCCGTCACGATTATGTCACCAAAGTAAATTAGCACTTTTAAATCACTAAACATTTTTTCATTGATTCTTTGAAATACTCCTGGATTAGAAGCTAAACCAAATGGAAGTCGTTTAAACCTATAATTACTAAACGGTATTATAAAAGTACAAATTTTGCTACATTCCTTATCTAATGGAACATGATAAAAGCCACCTTTTATACTTAATACTAAAGAAACGCTCTTACCCTGAAGTTTCTTTCTTCTGATGTGGGAATAGGATGCCTGTGCATGCATAAATTTTTATTAAGATGTAAGGGATCTAAACATACTCTTAAACTTCAATCTCTTTTCACACAGACAATGTTATTCACCCACTCTGAAGGTTCATCGGCCTACTTTATAATGTCTCTTTGCACGAAATCCTTTAAAAACACTTTTAATTTAGGATTGAGTGTATTGGGTAACCTACTGCAATTGCTAGTATTACTTTTTATAATAATTTTACATATAAACGGAGTTTTGCCTGTGCCATCAAATACATGTACGTTATCATTACTAAAGCTGTTTTGATCAATTTTTCCTAAGTTTAAGTCTACTTTATCCACTCTTCTTATCAAATTCAATTGCTTGCAAGCATTTATTTCAAACAATGGTTTACCTTTATTATTTACAACTACAAATTTTATGAGATATGTTTTGCCTCTTACTAAACCACTTAAAATTATGTGTCCCATTCTCCCACTACATCAAAATTATGATTCTCATAGGATACTATTTAGTAACGACTACTCTTTATCTTATGTTATTTCTTTAACACTTTTATACAATCAATCGGTAACACATTACATTTAGTTCCGCAATCCCACTTTATTTTTAAAAATTCATTTACAATTAATACTGTTTCAACCCACTCATGTTCTTTATTTTTATCGTGTGACAAATTTATATTACTTATTTCAAGATCGTCGGTCACTAACTCGCTATCATTATTGCCAGCTACCTCATGCACCACTAACCTTCTAATCTGATTTTTGTACCTACTATCACCTTGACAATACTGATGTTTAAATCTTTGACATCCCACTGAAAAGTGCCCTAGTCCTCCACAACTATTGCCCTGTTTTCCAAACGCAAAACATTGCCCTCTTAATGATTTTTACCAAATCTAAAACAGTCAAAAGTAACCTGATATCTTGATCTTCTATACGATTCTTGTTTTCTTAGTTTTCCACCACTTTGTTCGTAGTTTGCTTCTCTCGCCTGTGTTACTGAATCGACATCTTGTCCCTGACCCTGTAGTCCTTTTGCTTGCAACTTTGTGGGCTGTGAAAACCTGTACATTTCTACTGCATTTGTTAATTCTAAATCCTCACGTAATAGTTATTCATGAAACTTAGGTCTCTAAATTCATCTTTTATCAATGAATTTTTTTGTGTTTCAAAACTGCAATGCTTGGCCATTATTTTAAGTCTCTTGAGAAATTATCAAATTGTAACATATACATTTTTGGTAAATTTGTTTATTGACCTTAGTGCGGTATATCTGTTATTTTAGTTGTTATCTAACAACATTTATATAATTCATTCAGTCATCATTGCATATTTAATAACCAATAAACTCACAAAGCACATTTTAATCCTAATTACAATTAAAATATACATACTACATATTCCTTTTGATAACATTCATATATACAAACTTGTTAACGTGTTTCAACATCTTAAAGTATCTAAGATTTTAAATAGTTCCGACGATTGGCGATCGTTTGGCACTTTTAGTTTTTTAGTTGAACTGGAAGGTCGCTCCGTGTTGAAAACATTCAACATGTGCAGGAAAATCAAGATTTCCTGGCGACGACGTCGTAAAAGACGAGCAGACTGTTGAAGTTGTCCATGACAACTATTGTAGTAATGTAGTGTACAAATCCCTTGGCGAACGGTTTGTATAAATAAATTAGAATGTGAAATTAATTATTTTATTATAGTGCAACTTTGATCCCGTACAACTTTGCAATCACGAAATAATGAAACTTTGAATTTTAAAATTTCTATAACTCTGGAAATATGGATGGTCTTGTAATAAGTTTGGAAGTGATTTCACGCAATTTCGATGCAGTCTTAGATGAATGAAAATATTTTATTTGGTATGATTAAGTTCAATTTATGGAACTCGTTTAGCAGACAAAGCTGTAAACTACGGTGTTTCACACGTGGCCGACGTTGCTTGTAACCAGCGTGTTCTACTGATGCACAGGTCGTTTCAAGGTTGCAGATCATAGCCGCTGTCGGTAAGAAAGTATTAGTTTATAACGTAATGCTGACGTTACAAAGTCCACTGCGTAAATTTTGCATGCAATCATATGCATATGAAACTTGTTTTACATTACGTTGCTGTATGCAACTTAATATCACTTGTATAAATGTTTTGTCAATTGAATTTAAAAATCCCTTTGTAAAGTATAAAGTACAATGAGTACCATAACCTATATCAAATTAATAGTGTGTTCAAATTAAAATATCATATCTCACCGAGTGTACAGGTGTGGATATACCTCGTCAGTTATCTTGTTTGTGACGAATTGAAATATTAATATGTTAAATTATATCACTTGAAAGCTATATCATGTAAATTGGAATTTAAAGTAATCTGACAATTGTTGATTTTTGCCAAAAGTTTAATAAGGAATATTTAAACATTGTAAGGTCGCGTAGCGCTACAATGACTAACTTATAAAAATATAAAATGTCAATAATTAAATTTCTGACTTACAAATCATTTTCATAAGAATTGAATTTTTAATAATGTTATTTATCATGATGTTATTTAATTTTCTTTAAAGAGAATACAGAATTATTTTATTGGACTTCAGTTCATTTTTAAATAATACTAAATTCTCCAGAAATTGGTACGGTGTTTACAAAGTGAACGTATCCGAAAAAGAATCAAAATAGTAGAGACAATTGAAATTAATTTAAAGATACTATATTCATACTGATCCGTAATATATATAGGGTGTCTATGTTGGTAGATACTATGTTTCAGAGTCACCCCATTCATCATTAGATCCTTGAAAAAGACCAACAGATGTAAGTATGAAATGTGTGATTATCGAACAATGTATTCAAAATGGTTTATGATAATATAGGTTTACAAATTTTCCTTTAAGCAAATTCATTTAGTCACTTGCTTTATAAAAAATTTAGGTGGCGTCCTTTATTCTGTTTCTTTCAATTCAAATATAGCCACTGACCCAATCTCATGCGACCGTGGGCCAGAAAACCCAGTTAGCTCAATGTCTTTAGAGCGTTTTTTACTATAAGCCAATTTCCATCCAAACCTTACCCTGGGCTTGATACAAGTACATAAGAATTTTCGATAGGTAATGTTAGTCTACCACTATTTGTTGTGGATTAGATTGACAGAAAAAATTTATATAACAAAATTACTATGGGTCCGCATATGAGTTTTAAAATTACCTTTACAAAATGCAGAATAATTACATAAATTGCATGAAAATTGACTTTTATTATGATGGGGTCGCATATAACCTTCAAACTACTTTTTCCAAATGTAGCATTATTACATAAATTGCATGCAAATGGACGCTCATTACTACGGGATCGCATATAAATGTTCAAATTACCTTTACGAGATGTAGCATAATTACATAAATTACATGCAAATGCATGTTCGTTAGTGTGCGACCACATATGCATTTTCAAAGTACCTTTACAAAATGCAGATTAATGCCATAAATTGCATGAAAACTGACTTTCATCAGTATGCCATCGCATATGACTTTTCAAACTACTTTTAAAGAATGTAGCATAATTACATAAATTGCATGCAAATGGGCATTCATTAGTATGAGACCACATATGAAGTTACTGTTAAACTTCAGAGAATTGAAAGATTATATTCATTATACCTTTATTGATTGATATTATATTCTTAGATATTTTACATACATAAATCAGAAACCTTGTTAACAATAACCACCACATTTTTAATTCTTAACCTGACACCTATCTCATCATCGGTGCGTTCCGAAAAGTGTCTAACAAAACACTGACACCTATTTAAAGTGATCTTCAAAAATGTTAATGTTTGTTACTCAACACCCTCTCTCAAACTTAACATAATCCTAACATATTTACAAATCGCTGAAATTGTATTTTGCTAATACCTTTTGTGAAAACATCAGCAAATTGATCATTAGTTGATATATACATTATTATTAGTATACCATTATTAATTAAATCAGAAACAAAATGCATCTTCACATCAATATGCTTACATCGCCTATTATTCTGGAAATTAACTAGTAACTTAATGGTACTCTGATTATCTTCAAAAATACAAAACGGTAACGAATACGGTATCTTATATTCTGACATAAGATTCTTCAAATGCATTAATTTACATGAAGCATTACATATAGCTACAAATTCGGTTTCAGTTGATAATAACGTTACCACTGTTTGCTTTTTCGAAGATCAACACACTAAATTATTATACAACTTAAAACAATAACCTGTTACAGATTTTCTATCATCAATATCGTTTGCCCAATCCAAATTTGCATATCCTACAAATGAATCATTGGAATATGAAAATGTGACTTAAAATTAACTGTACTTTTCAAATATTTTACAATGCGTAAAAGATACTTAAAATGTTCATCAGTAGGCGAATCCTGATACCTTCCAAAGTAGCTAACACTATAACAAATATCAGGCCTAGAGCCGACCATAATGTACATTAGGCACCCTATAAGCTGTTTATACGGTAATTTAGTTTTTAATTTTTCGTTCTCATTTTTAATAAGTTTTAGGTTTTTCTCTAACGGTGTTTTTACATCTTTAGAGCACATTAAATCTTTTAATCACACCCACTATAGCAGAATGTTGATCGATTGATATAACCCCCTTCTGTGAATCTCGGACAACATTTATTCCTAAAAAATTCTTAACTTTACCAAATTCTTTCATTTTAAATTTACTAGAAAGTTGTGATTTTATTTGATTTAAAAATAAAATATCTTTACATGCTAATAGGTAATATGTCATCGACATACAGAAGCAAATAACAGCGTACATTTTCTTTTACATAAACATATAAACAGTAGTCAGATCTCGATCTATTAAAGTTTAACTGAATTAGAAAATTATTAAATTTATTATTCCAAATTTTTGGAGCCTGTTTTAGACCATATATCGCTTTATTCAAGAAACATACTTTATTTTTGTCTATCTTTTAAACTTCCAAACCATCAGGAATTTTCATATATACTTTTTCTGTCATGTCTCCATTTAAAAATGCATTTCTGACATCTAGTTGTTCCAACAGCAGATCGTACTTAAGGCATATACATAACAACAATCTAAATGTAGACAATTTTGCTACTGGTGTATGTATTTCTTCAATCATATTATTTTGTTGAAAACCTCTCGCAACCAATCTTGCTCTATACGTCGGTTCACCTTTATCATCATACTTTATGGTAAACACCCATCTGTTTGTTATTACTTCTTTATCTTTCTCTCTATTCACTAGCGTCCATGTTTGATTTTCTTTTAATACTTGCAATTCTTCATTAATTCCACCTTCCCAGTTTTTCCAATCCGAACTATCTCTTGCTTCTTCATATGAATTTAGAAACTCCCAATTTGATAATAAAGCCAAACAAGCAAAATCAACCTCGTAATCAAGTAATTTTCTAGGTAGCTTTACATTACGTTTTGGTCTATCGTTTCCGTTATTAATTCCAATATCAGTTTCATTGTTTGCCTCATTATCACTTTCGAGCTCTTCAGTTGCTTCGTCCTGGCCGATTTCAATTTTATTTAATTCTTTTCCCTCATTCGTATGTTCGAATCCATTGTCTTCTAACAAATTATCCTTATTTTTAAGTACATAATTTTTCTCAATCGTCATCGAGTCAAACTCATTTTCATTAAATGTTACATTTCTCGAGTGAATTATTTTCTTATTTACTTCAGACCACAACCTGTATCCATTTTCCAAATATCCAACAAACCTGCACTTAATCGCTTTGTTATCTAATTTCCTTCTCAATTCATCTGGTACCCTTGAATATGCTGTACACCCAAAAACTCTCATATTTCACACATTTGGTCTTTTCTTTAACCACAATTCATATGGCGATTTATCCTTTACCCAACTTGACTGAGATCTATTCAATACATAAGCTGCAGTAAGCACCGCTTCTTCCCAAAATTTTTTGCCCATTTTTCCGTCCATTATCATTGCTCTTGCACAATTCATTATCGACTGGTTCATCCTCTCCGCAACACCATTCATTTGTGGGGTATAGGGTGGAATATATACTAACTGAATACCTTTTTCCGAGCAAAATCGTTGCAAACTTTTTTCTATATACTCGCCCCCATTATCACATTTCAATTTAGCAATTTTTAAACCACTAACCATAGCTGTTACTTTAGCCTCAAAATTTCTTAAACATGATTCAACCTCGTCTTTAGAATGAATAATGTACACCATTACAAAACGTGAAAATTCATCCACAAATCTAATAAAATATTTACCACCAGTATGTGATGTAGGGACTATAGGGCCACATACATCTGAGTGAATTAATTCCAACACTCTTGTACTTCTATTTTTAACTGAATGATATGGAAGACACTTTAACTTAACCATAGCACATACTACATACATTTTCTTTAACATCCTTAAATGCAAGATCTATTCCATCAACAATTTTATTTTTACTTATATTACTTAGCATTACACAATTTAAGTGAGCATAACGCCTGTGCCAAAGTTCAGCATCAGTTCTTGCAGTTAAGTTTGCGCTTTCAAGCATCTTAGTTATTATAAATTTAATTTTATATAGCTTATCACATCGTTCACCTTTAAGATAAATAACATTATTCTTTTTAATTTGAATATTATCATTTGCACATATCACTTCATACCCTTGCTCCTCAATTGTTGAAATTGATAATAAATTGACTCTTAGCTTAGGTATACACATCACGTTTTTCAGTACAATGTTTATAAATTTATCATTTACTTTACTCACCATATGCAAGTCACCCACACATGTTGCTTCCATCACCTTACCTAGCTCTGCTAGATGGATAATTTTTGGATGGACAAACACTTGTTTATTTGTTAAATTGTCGGCTGTATTTACATAGTGATGAGTTGCACCCGAATCAGCATACCAAACGAATTCTTCATAACCCATTGATACTATACAAAAAGCTACTGCTTCCTCATGTTTATTTTCATTTTCAGCAACAGCCGCCGAGCCTTTTTGAAACGAACCTTTGTGTTGAAATTGACCTTTTCCATTATTTTTAACACGACAATTTTGTGACAAATCCAGCATTTAATCCAGCATACATTTTTCATATGCCCAAACATTCCACATTTAAAACATTTTATTCCTTTCTTGGCTAGAAAGGACGATGCAGCTGGCACACTTTGACTTCTATGCCCACCTATATTTATACCAAATTCTAACAATCGCTTCTTAACAAAACTCAATTTAATTTCATCATCACTCACAGTACGCAATGCTGTTACAACACTTTCATATTTCGGTGGCATCGACAGCATTAAAAAACACGCAAAATCACTTTCATCAAATTTTGTTCCATTATCTTTCAATTCCCTGAATAATTTTTCATATTTATTGAAGTGTTCCTGGATATCGCATTCACCATCATATTTTAAATTTATAAGCTCCTTCAATAAATAAAACTTTGAACAAATGCCCGTACTTGCAAATGTAGTTTCTAGTTTTTCTAATATATCTTTGGCATATTTGGTTTCTTTTACATACTCCAGATGAGAATCCGCAATACTGTGTACCATAATCATCACGGCTTTATCATTTTTCTTCAGCCAATTCACATCAGTGGCCTTGATTTCATTTAGAACATCACCAACTTCGCTTGCTTTCAGTACTGAATTCAAACGAAATTTCCAGTTATCGAAATTATTGCCCGCAAATGGCATAATCCCATATCTATTTTCACCCGTAGCAACTCCTTTGCCTTCCATTTTCCGTACAATAGCTATTTACTTTATTTTTAAAAATTTCACTTTCTGAAACCACGAGATGCCAACATAACCTCAAAACGTCTTTTAAATTTCACTTATTTTCTAAAAAGAGTAATCTGGGCCCATAACCAATGTTAAATTTCAGAAAATTGAAAGATTATATTCATTATACCTTTATTGATTGATATTATATTCTTAGATATTTTACATACATAAATCAGGAACCTTGTTGTCAATAACCACCACATTTTTAATTCTTAACCTGACACCTATCTCATCATCGGTGCGTTCCGAAAAGTGTCTAACAAAACACTGACACCTATTTAAAGTGATATTCAAAAATGTTAATGTTTGTTACTCAACAGTTACAAGCTATCTCTACGAGATAAATTGCAAGTATATGGACGTTCATTAGTATGGACTCGCGACAGAATTTTCAAATTACATTTATGAGATGTACCATGATCTTATAAATTACATGCGAATGCACGATCGTTAGTATGGTACCAAATATGAATTTTCAAGTTACCTTTACGAAATGCAGAATAATTACATAAATTACACGAAAATTAACTTTCGTCAGTATGGAATCGCATGTGACTTTTCAAACTACTTTTACGAGATGTAGCATAATTACATAAATTGCATGCAAATCGACGATCATTAATATGGGACCGCATATGAAGTTCCAAACTATCTCTACGGGATGTAGTATGATTACAGAAACTGCATGCAAATGGACGTTCATGAAAATGGGACTGCATATGCCTTTTTAAGGTACTTGTATTGGATGCAGAATAAGTACACAAATCGCATGCAAATGGACGTTCATTAGTATGGGATAGCATATGAATTTCCAAACTACCTCTACGAGATGTAGCATAATTACATAAATTGCATGCAAATGGACGTTCATTAGTATGGGACTGCATATGAATTTTCAAATTATTTTTACGAGATGTAGCATAATTACATAAATTGCATGCAAATAGACGTTCATTAGTATGGGATCGCATATGACTTTGCAAACCACCTCTACGAAATGTAGCATAATTACATAAATTGCAAGCAAATGAACGTTCGTTAGTGTGCGACTGCATATGAATTTTCAAATTACCTTTACGAGATGTAGCATAATTACATAAATTGCATGCAAATGGACGATCATTAATATGGGACCGTATATGATGTTCTAAACTATCTCTTCGAGATGTAGCATAATCACAGAAATTGCATGCAAATGGACGTTCATTAGAATGGGACCGCAGATGCCTTTTTAAGATACTTATATTAGATGCAGAATAATTACATAGATCGCATGCAAATGGACGTTCATTAGTATGGGAACGTATGTGAATTTCCAAACTACCTCTACGAGATGTAGCATAGTTACATAAATTGCATGCAAATGGACGTTCGTTAGAATGGGACCGTATATGAATATTCAAATTACCTTTACGAGATGTAGCATAATTACACAATTTGCACGCAAATAGACGTTCATTAGCATGGGATCGCATATGAATTATTAGTGTACTTTTAAAAGACGTGGAATAAGCACACAAAACACATTCAAATGGGCGTTCGCTGGTATGTGAGAACATATTAGTGCTAGTCTATAGGATGTAAAGTAGTTACGCAAATTACATGCCACAGATGTACCTTACTATGAGACCGTTTAGATTAATTGTAATTTTGTTTATGGTGCAACAAATGTCATGCACTAGGTAGTCTGATAATGGGATCACTCGTGAAGCACAATTATCCGATAAATTGTCTATTCAACAAGCATATTTCAATAATAGTTTATTCGTCGACTTATTTCAATCTTCATAAGCGTTAGTTATTATAATCTCGTATTTTATGTTAGTAATATACAAATTCTACAAAATGATTTCGAGTTCAAAATTAGTTAGGCGAACTTGTTAACAAAGGAACTACAAAATGCTTCTATACTCTACAAAGGTAAGAAAATAATAGTTGACGTTTGTGATTGACTCAGATATACGCTGCTGAATATATATTCTACTATTGTTACTATACCAAAATGCATGTGCAGGAGTACAAACCCGAAGAATACCGAAAATACCAACTAGAAAACGAGTTTCTCTAAACCCCGCGTTTCCGTTGGTCAAGTCCATACAGACTTCTTTTACATGTTAAAATTAAACCCTGATTTTTATTGGTTAAACATTCAATTAACTTTTTCTACATATCCAACATAGGGAGGAAAAGAGTATAAATAAAATTGCAAGTTCAGCAAGAAGCATGCCGAAAAACACCCTCCGACTGTTAACCGGAATTATCAACGCTAAGTTGAGACTCCACCATTTCCCACTCATATGGAAGACGGTGGACGTTGTAGTGCTGCGGAAAGCACACAAATCTGCGACATTACACAGTACTACCGACTTGCTGTCGGTGGTTGGGAAGATAGCGGCAGCCGATTTCGTAGGTAGGCTCCAGGCAGCGATGCACGAACACCACGTGATCCAGGACGAACAGTTTGAGTTCCGTAAGAGACATTCCACCATTCACAAGGTACTGCGAGTAGTGGAGCACAACGCGGAAGGCTTCAACTGGCGTCAATCAACAGGCACAGAGTTCCAAACGCGTCTAAAGCTTTAGACAAAGTACGACATTATGACCTACTCTACAAGACGCGCTTTCGTCTAACTGACGAAGTTCTGTCTTTACGATAGATGGATTTGCATCAGGCTGGACGGACTGCGGTCGACGAGGTGGAGAATCAGGCATAGAGTTCCCTTAGCTTCTCTCCTCTCCCCGACACTCTTCGGCATCGCCATGAGCGACCTACCGAAAACGGTCAGGATGGCACTATACACCGACGACACAGCCATTCTAGCGAGGTCTCGTGCTCCGCACCTCATCATGAAGAAACTGGAAACGGCGATTGACGCTTTCGGAGTTTGGCTAAGACCCTGGCGAGTCGAAGTTGATCGAGAAAAGAGCGCGGCAGTTTTATGCTCAAAGCGACATCATCGACATAGAGACGACGTTAGAACGTTCGACCTTGTCGTTCAAACTTCTAATATCTAGGGGCTGATCCTCGATTCGAAGCTCACTTGGAAAGCTCATATCGAGTATGTGACAAACAAAGACATGGAGTTATAGCTCTGTTATACCCTTTAACCAATCGCCGAAGTAGGTTAAATGCTTTAAACAAGCTTAAGCTCTACACGGTAATAAGCAGACCGACGTTTGCATACCCATCAGCGGTGTGGGGTAATGCAGCGGAAAGACACAAGCGTAAGCTCCAGGTGATCCAGAACAAGGCACTAAGGGGAGCCTTCGGAACTTCCTGGTTTGGTCGAAACAATTCAGCTTTATAGAGAGGTAAACTTGTAGACCGTCAAGGAGCGGCTCCGGTCGAATGCAGAGAGATTTTACGGATCTCTGAAGGATCAAGAAAACCAGCTCATCGCGCCCTGGTAGTCTATGAAGATGTCCTAGGGCAACGACATACACGCCCCAGGCCGATGCTTCTGCAATAGTCTTTGCTACAATCCCATCAGAAGTCCGAAAGGTATAAACTGCATGTAACGCCATGTTTTTCCAATTCGTGACGGCGGTGAAGGACCTAGTCCAGGTATACGCTAGTCACGGGATCCCTATAAAGTCTATGACTAGGTATCTCGAGTCCGACACCAAAGTGGATTTTTATTGGGCTTGTTCTTGCTTCGGCAAGGAATAGTCTCACACAGCGGATATAAAATCTTTTACCACTATAAGAAAAGCAAGAAGCATTTACTTGGAGCTTACCATAGCCCGAGGAATCCAGTAGCAGTGCTGACCCATAGCTTGCTACCTTCTCCGGCACTAGCGACTCTGTCTTATAGCCAGCTTACGCCAACGATCAACGAGCGATGCGCTGCGTCACGATGCCTATGCCTTCTATAACCAAATCTTTGCCAAGCTGTGCTTAATCCATAGCCTGCTAATACCAACGCCTCCACAAGAGTACGCTACATCCCAAAGCTGACGCCTCATCGAGTGGTGCGTTGCATCACGTCCCTGCCACTTTCCACATCTACATTCAGCCAGCAGTGCTTAACCCGTAGCGTGCTAACGTCTACGTCACTACGAGTGGTGCGCTGCATCACAAAGTCGACGCCTAGATGAGTGGTGCTCTGTATCGCGTCGCTACCGCCACCTACATCCACATCTTAACCAGCAGTGCTTATGTCATAGCCTGCCGACGCCTCTACGAATGGTTCGCTGCATCACAGGTCGACCCCTCCTATACACGGCACCTGCAGTAAACCACGACGCCTCGCGAAGTTTGCCGAAGATTCACGAACTGATTTATATGATATATATATATATATATATATATATATATATTGCTGTGATATAATCCACCCCCATACGATTTTGTGTACATAAAATGCTGTGTTATCCCCTTTATATTATGCCCCGCGATTTGGGTCTATCATAAAATGTTATGATATTTTTATTTGCCCCTTTGACCAATCAAGCACTTATGATGTAAAATGTTAAGTTATGGATTTTCTTTGCCTCAACTAGCTGATTCAATTAAATAAAGCAATTCTACAATACACAATATAAGGATTAAATATTTACAATTTTTAAAATCTTTGTCCTTTTCAGAATATTTACATATACCAGATTTAAGAAATTGAAGCCAGCAAAACTAGCCTTTTTGCTTATATTTAGAGATCTTTTGAAACGTTTCAAGATGCCTATTACCTTTTTCATAAATTCATCAATGAAACTACCGTGTTTTGTTGACTCTTACAAATACGAAAAATGTTGAATTAAAACAGTTTTCAGTAATAAATTATATCAATATCGCTAACCTGGAATGGTTCTGTAGTTCCTCTGCATCCCCCAAGAGTTTCCGTGCCAAGTCTGAATATTTAGAGTCGAATTTGGAAGTTGAGATTAAAACCAAAATACTATCCAAATCGTTATTAGAATCCAATTCAATAAAAATCTCATATAAATTTCAGGTTGAATATCAGTAAATAAAAGATTTTTCATGTCCGTAATTAACAAGACAGTAATAGAACATTTACCATGTCAGTATTTAACAAGAAGTAATTACCAACAAGTAATCAACCAGAGGTAATTAACAGGAGCCCTGTTAGAAATGTATTTTTATTAAGTCGTTATTTACTTACGTCTATAATAGATCGGCTCACACTTGCACAATTCGTACACTTTTCAAAATGATTTTAATTTACTTTCGTTTCACTGGTTACGTAAATAATTTACAGAGTATCGTTGTAGCCCAGTTTAAAATGTATACTAAACACGTCGCTCAATTCTTATCGTACTTAAAGGCGTACCTCTCTTGTTTTCCATTCGTTCATTCCGTGTTGGGACGACACCTTTTGCCTACATCTTTGTGTATTCCTGGAATTTTACTAATTGTATAGTTTTAATATTCGGATGAATGCTTGAGTTGTCACGTATTCATTCATATATCATGGTATTAAATTGTAAATCCCGAGACTTTCCGCTCATTAAATCACGTATTCAGTGTTTATTACTTATTCTAATCTAAACCGAAATAATCAAGTGCTTGTTTATTTCCTAGTTAATATTGGATATTTGAACAAATGTAATTCTTTATGTCACGTACGATTTTCAAATAATGCATAATTTAGATTGCGTATTCGATGATATTTTTAAGGCATTTATTAAATATTTATAAAGTCAATTCATATTTCCCGTTGATTTAATTTTGATGATTTTGTTGCGTTTTCAAATCTTATCTTAACTTGTAACTACTCTTGGATATTTGTAAATTCTTATGCATTTAATCTGATGTATTTTTATATACAGTGTGCTCTCAACTAACAATATGTATAGTGATCTATTTACTCATAAAATATCTGTAATTATGTGCTTTTGTTAACTGGAAGTTGCTTTTATTTGTTCTGCGACCCCTGTGACTTAACCTACCTCTAAACTACCCTATAAATATAGCAATATATATATATATATATATATATATATATATATATATATTGCTATGTTACTCTCACAATTATTCGTGCCCCATCGTTTGGGCGTCCATATAAATTATGCTATGAATAAACAGGAATTTATCGTGAACCTACCTTGTGTCGACCAATAACAAAACTTGATGTGATAACGCCTTACTCGATATCAATGGCGTATTCTGCTTGACTCCTCTCTTTTTAAATTATCAAATTACACTCCCATAAATTTTATCATTCGGCCTCGACTAGCTTTTATTTTTAATCATAAAATGAAGTTAGTTAATTTCATATAATAGAAACTAATATTATGTACAGGTTTTGAAAATTATTTAAAATACACTTTTCAACAATTAATGTTGTAAATCTTATTTATCTCAAAAATCATATGCTTTTTAATCAATCTAAGGTCACCAAAAAACCTTTTTTTTTTTTATAAAAGGAAGCCTGGAACGTTCAAAACCTCTTTGTCATATTACGTACTTTCTACGTATGCAAGTTCGTTGTTGACTCAGTCACAGTAATTTATATTAATTAAGCAAATTCAATATTCAATATTTAAATTCAAATAGAAAAAAAAAACAATTATTATGTTTACTCCTAAATACGCGTGCTTCTACTGAAAAATATAGTTATTTGCATTACCTAAATTAACTAAAATTCAATATACCGGGTGTTAAATATTCGTTATCTACTTAATGCATGTATTACTTATTTCTATGCTAACTATGCGTCTTATTGTGTCTATTTGCGTCGCTTAAAACTACTTATACTCTATATACAGGGTGTTGACTGCTTACTATTTACAAACTAACTCAATTACTCAATTTTCTCCTAAATAAATGCAGTTTTCTGCTTCCTATTATAATTTATGATTACTACATGACCATGACTATAAAATACACCCTTAAACAACCTCTTATCACAGCAATATATATACATATGTATATATATATATATATATATATATATGTATATATATATATATATATATATATATATTTATAGGGTAGTTTTAATTTTTACTGGTGTCAATTATATATTTGCTAATTTTCCTGATGGTGTTCTTTAACAATGAATGCAAACAGCTGGCTCTTATATTGTACATTGACTTTTTTTAATTTATTAATTGGAGCATTATTATCATTAATAGACGTTCTTTTAAAGTAAAAAGAATAGTAAGGTATGTTTATTGAAATCCCAAAGTGCTTTTTGTAGAAGTATTTCTAAATATAAGTATAACTTCCGTTCTCGCAATTTTCCTTTTGTAATGCAACACTTTAAATTCCTATTCCGACCACAAAGTGGTGTAGAGTTTGAGGCACATTCTCAAAAAAGAGTAATAGCTGAAAACTTAAGATGGTAAAAAAGCGATGCTCCAAGCACTCTTCTAGAGATACATGACATAATTTCCGTAAATTGTAATCTTTAAAATACTTATGATAAGAATTTATAATTGTTTTAGGTGACCATTTGCAGAAAACTGCAAATCTTCATCAATCGGCTGTGTCGTCGGTCAGACCGCCGACTGGATAAGTTCGTGTGGCGCGTGGGTGGGGGGGGAGTCGATCCTGCGGCACATCCTACATGTGTGCCGTGACAAAGTGGTAAGTGGGATCGCACGTAACCCATTCTAAGTGAACTGTATCCTCCTAATAGTCCTGGTGTCGGTTCTAGCATCCCTTTTAGACTCCGTGGTGGATAAAAAGCTAGGAAGATGAATCTTTTTGTTTAGCATGGATTTAATAAATGCACCCAATCCAGAAGGCGCTTCCTAGGACACGCCTCAAAATACGTTGCAGGTCTCCCCGTAACTGCCACATCACCAGCAGCATCCTTAAACTGGGACAGTTGAGCAGCAACAGGAATAGCAACAAAAGCGCCCACAGAGGAAGCGGATCAGTGGGGCAAAACAGAAAAGGAGGAGGGAGGCTTGTTTGGCGGCGCAGACTGCTGCCGGGGAGAAAACTGACCCCTTACGTAACAATGAATAAATATAATCCACTAAGTGATGGTACAATAATAATACAGATTATTAATAGTTATATACGATATGTATGGTAACAGGTCATATTACGATACGAGATGGTAAATCATTGAGTACCTATCGTAATATGAACTTATGTCACAAATATTGTACAACTTTCTATCTACTATCTATTAGTTATCTCTAGCATCAATCAACGATAGTAACATTGTATTAAAAAATGAAAAACTAGATTACGCAAATCAAAGGAGTAGGCTACAGCCACTTGTTATAGTTCTGTCACGAATCTGTCGCAACTGCAAAATGGGTGATTTTGAAGACGATGAATGTATTTCGTCTGATATTGAAATGACAGCAAATGCGGCTATTGCAACATTGGTACCGGGAAATTCACCACATAAATATGAGCTGGAGTACAGACAATTTTTACCCAATTGTTTGGGTAAATAAGTATATTAGTTTCATTTTATAGTCGGTAGTTTACCCTACCTACAGTATACCTGACTTTATTTTACTAGTACGTTAAAGCTACACTTTACCACGAAAGTGGGGTAAAATATGTCATTATGAAATTGAAAATAATGTCATAACGAATAACATTAAGTACTAATAGTAGATGAATAATATTACCGTTACATAAACTTTCAATTACAATACATTCGAAAATGAAACAAAAAACTATAATAACTTTAAAAGTATGCTACTTTAAATATATCTATAAATAAAATTACTTATATATTAATGGACTGGCAAGTGTATGACTACACCAAACACTTAACTATTGTCATTCAGTGTTCACAAAGATGTGGAATCGAACTTTGCAAACAGGGTACGACTTACCTACTTTTCAATGAATTTTTATTCATAGTCTTTTGAGCAGGTCAAATTATTCAATATTGTTAAAATTTGTTTAAATTTAATCACGTTATAATGTCAAAAGTCAAATATTTCAGGACACATTGAATTAGTTTTGCGTGTTAAAATTTGAAATATGAATAATAGTGAATAAATGTATTTCTACGGATTTCTGTAAAAGGCAGCAATGTCTTATTGCACTCTTCATATCCTTCTCCTTCTGCTGCAACCATTCCAGCACTTCAAGACTGTTTTAACCCAATGATGCAATTCTGTTCTAGGAATCAAAGCAATCATTGACAGCGTAAACTAATCTCGAGTCGATATTAAATTTTTAATATCGTTTAAACAAGAGACCTCCAATAGTGTTCAAAGACTAAGTACCAATAGTATTTTGCCAAAATTTATGAAATTTGCGTATTAATATAATCATTCAATAATACTTCATTTAACTATTAAAATTTTTTAGTGACTTAAAAATATATTCCAGATATTTTTTCTAGGAATTATATTTCCAAAATAGAGGAGTAGACTTCAAATCCTTCAAGGTTGACCGTTAATAATAAATGTCACATCCTTCTTTGTTGCTCTGAGATATCCTATTAGACAATCTAAACTATAATCATAATCTTATATTTTGTTTAATTCGAACTTTGTATACGTAAGCAAAACTTGTACGGCTTTTTGGAAGTTATTTCAAAGTACTGTATACACTTATAGCTACAATTCCCAAAATGAACTTCTTAATGATGACAATTATGTTGCTTTGAATTACATTTTGCAGTGTTTAGTTATTCGCTGAACTTTTCTGTTTTGCACAATGGAACACATATTTTTCTATCTAATTACACAAGGCTAATTATTTATTCTGGAATAGACTTTCCAGACTTATTTTTTAGAATTCTTAGTTTGAAATGCGGTATAATCACATAAATTGCATGCAAAAGAGCGGTCATTATAATGGGACCGCATATGAATTTTCAAAGTATTTTTTAAAGTTGCAGCATAATTGCATAAATTGCATGCAAATGGGCGATCATTAGTATGGGACCGCATATGATTTTTCAGATTATCTTTCCGAGATGTAGCATAGTTACATAAACTGCATCCAAATGGACGAACATCAGAATGGGATTGCATATGCATCTTCAAATTACTTTTATAAGTTGTAGCATAATCACATAAATTGCATGGAAATAGACGAAAATTACTATGGGACCGCATATGGGTTTTTAAAGTACTTTTTAAAGCTGCAGCATAATTACATAAATTGCATGCAAATGGGCGGTCATTAGTATGAGATCGTACATGCTTTTCCAAATTATCTTTACGAGATGTAACATAGTTACATAAATTGCATGCAAAAAGACGATCATTAGTATGGGACCGCATATGAGTTTTCAAAGTACTTTTCAAAATTGCAGCATAGTTACATAATTTGCAAGCAAAAGGACGATCATTTGTATGGAAGCGCATATGTGTTTTCAAAGTACTTTTAAGAGTAGCACCATAATTACATAAATTACATGCGAATGGGCGATCATTGGTATGAGTCCGCATATGATTCTTCAGACTGTCTTTACGCGATGTAGCATAGCTACAGAAATTGCATGTAAAAGGGCGATTATTAGTATGGGACCGTATATGGGCTTTTAAGGTAGTTTTACAAGTTGCAGCATAATTACATAAATTGCATTCATATGGCCGAACACTAGTATGGGACCGCAAATGATTTTTCAAATTATCTTTACGAGATGTAGCATAATTACATAAATTGCATGCAAATAGACGTTCATTAGTATGGGACCGGGTATGAGTTTTCAAAGTAGTTTTAAAAGCTGCAGCATAGTTACATAAATTGCATACAAATGGACGATCATTAGTATGGGACCACACATGAGTTTTCAAATTACTTTTAAAAGTTGCCGCATAATTACATAAATTGCATGCGAATGGGCGATCATTAGTATGGGACCGCATATGACTTCTTAGATTATCTTTACGAGCTGTAGCGTAGTTACATAAATTGCATGTAAAAGGACGATCATTGGTATGGGACCGCAGATGACTTTTCAAATTATCTTTACGAAATGTAGCGAAATTACATAAATTGCATGCAAGTGGACGATCATTAGTATGGGACCGCCTATGACTTTTAAAATTTTCTTTACGAGATGTAGCATAATTACATAAATTGCATGAAAATGGGCGATCATTAGTATGGGACCGCATATGATTTTTCAGACTATCTTTACGAGATGTTGCATAGTTACATATACTGCATGCAAAAGGACGATCATTAGTATGGGATCGTATATGAATCATTATCTTACTCTTACAAGATGCAGAATAAGTACAAAAGAAGCAAGCAAATGAGCGTTTATTAGCATGGGAGAACATATTAATGGCCTCGTATGGGATGGAAAGTAGTTACATAAATTACATGCCACAGATGTTTTTTAATATGCGACCATTTAGTGTAATTGTACTTTTGTTTTGGGTATAACAAAAGTCACGCACTGGATAGCCTTTGAGAATGAAATCACTTAGCACAATAGTCACATAAATTGTCTTATTCAATAAGTATATTTCAATAATCTATTATTGTTACGTCGAGTTAGTTAAATCTTCATAAGCGATAGTTATTTTAATCTCAGATTTGCTGTTAGTAATACCACAGATCATAAAAAATAATTTTCATTCCAAAATTACTTATCGATCGGGTCTTTACATAAACTTGTTGGCGAACGAAATACAAAATGTGATAGTATTATTTGTTGAAAAGTATTGTTAGTTTTATAGATGGGTAGGCAATTCTATAATGTCATGGTAATAAGAAAATAACAAAAGTAGTAAAAAATTGAAACTGTCAAGGTATTCTGTACTGAGATATTTTACTACTTAAATTGATTTATGCTTTACTCGAATTTTTCTGAGAAACACTACAAATTACAATAGGTTATGGACACGCGTCTAAATGCAGAACCCTTGTTTACATACTACCTACGTAGTTTATAAACAAGGGCAGAACGATTATCGATCCTATTCGACCTTGAAGTTGTTTAAGTTTTGCGCTTAGATTTTTACCATTACAATAATTGAACCATATCATGATTCCTACCTTACTTTTAGTTTTGGTTCATTAGGTTTCTACGAATTTTATTGCATGTAAATAATTATTTCTAAAGCTTGATGTTTGTGTATACACAAATGAATAAATTAAACAATTCCACTAAATTCAAGCAAAAAGAATAACCAGCTCTGTAAGAGTAATTACAATTGGGTGTAATTATTAGTGATATTTATCATATTACACAGGATCATCTGAAAGAATTTCTTTTACCACTTTAATCTTTATAACAAGTGTGACAGTTGTAACTAACGCTTTATTTTTCAGGGAAATAATGTTTAAATTTAATACCATTTAGGTCGATCAACTTTTTTTTGCTCATAGGAGCAATGCACATCTATAATATTTAAGTGAGGGATCTGACCAATTTGCTATTTATTTTCTACAATCAGCAACAATAAGAAAAATAACTTGTTGGTTAGAAAACATTTTGCAAATTGTGGTCTGAAAAGTAACTCTTAGGGGCGAATTCATAAACAACCCTAAACTTTCACTTAATCTTACCTCACTTTACACTCATTCTACACTCAAGTTAGTGTGAGTGGCTGTCTGATTAATAAGTCGTATTCAGAAATGCTTTTAAATGAGTCACTAATCTGAGTGGCTCTCATATTAAGTTTGACAGAGAGAAACACGAATGGCACTCCTGAAATAACTAGAATATTTGGTTTATAACTATTTGCGTTAACTTCGTACCAAACTTTCCTAACCCCAAAAAATTCCTTCAACGATTTTAGTTTGGCGGTATTGAATTTTTTGCATCCTTTGATTTCTTCTGTTCTTTTGTAGTTGGCTTGATGTTTTTGTTGTAGTATTGTGTTTGGTTAGTTTATATAGTTATTTAATTTTTCGTATTTGATTATATTAGTTTTCAAGTAGTAATTTTAGTTTTATGGTGTTGTGACTTTTACTTATAGCGATACTTCGTAACATTAATATACTTGGTTGTTCTGTATTAGTGCTTCTGGTTCTACGTAGTTGTACTGCCATATACATATAAACTCTTGCGTGCCCAGAAACAGAAAAAGGTACAGAAGATGTTCATTTATAGCTAGTATAATCTTTTAGTTTTAGCTACCATGGAAAATGTTAAACGCACGTTTATAACTGGCGAGGAAAAGTAATTTATAAGATAATTGGTTCTTAATAAACATGAGATTATAGAATACAAGAAAACGGACGCTATTTTGTCGACTCAAAAACGAAAAGCCTGGGTAGATATCACGACGGAGTTTAATTGTACTGGCGAATTTTCAAATGTAACGTTATTTATAATAATACAAATAAACTAATATTTACACAAGTTTTTTTTATAGAGAACCGTAGAACAACTAAGAAAATGTTGGGAAAACATGAAATCTCGTAGAAGGAAAGAATTGTCTCAAGAAAAAAAGCATAGAATGGTAACTGGAGGTGGTCCATATTTACCACCATCTGAGGATGGTATTGATGCTGTTGATGCCACCGTTGACATTGAAATTAAGAATGCTCTGGATAGTGATGCTCAAGTATTAACACCTCATGAAATGTCACAAGAGATTTTTGTTTGGAACGAGCATGATTACAATAATGTAGAAGTCCAAACAACAAAAGATAATTTAAAGGACAATGATACAGGTAATATTAATTTACTATTCTTTTACTGATTTAATATAAGTAGAACCAGGAAACACACAGCCCGATGCAGTTCAAACCCCTGCAAAAAACAAGAAATATTTTGCTAGGGGTACAGCTATCGAAATAGAATTACAGAAACGTCTAGATCGCACAGAGGCTTTAAAAAAAACAGGATATGGATATGCACATATTGAAAATGCAAGAGCAACGATTAAAAGTTGAAGAGCAAAAAATTCGACCTGACATAGCAAAAGAAATTTTAAAGCAGGAGAAAATTAAAACTAAAAGATTATTGGACGAGGATACAGATGTTGAATGTGTATAAAATTATTAGTTTTTAAGTTAATAAATATGTTTTTCAAAGTATTTTATTTTACATACAAGTTTACACAAAATGTCTATTGATAAAAGCATTCCTTATTGCAGTTCCCCTTGCACCATTTGGAGCAGGAACTTGAGGTATGTCGTTTTCAGGTAGAAAATCTTGTTCCGCAAACTGTAATCGATGTTCAATTGCAATATTATGTAAAACTGCAGTCGCTGCAATGACCCTCATAGAATTGTGAAGGTCCAGTTGCATAGCCACAACAAGACAACGAAAGCGACCTTTCCATATACCAAACGTACGTTCTACCACATTCCGTGTTCGACTATGTTCTGTATTGTATTTCTGTTCCACTCTATTTTGGGGATTTAACAATGGAGTGAACACATATCGTGTTTGTTCATATGCACTATCACCTAATACAATGCCCGGCAAATCCCCTCGTTCTAACCTCATATGCACAGAGCTATTATTGAAGATTCTACTATCATGAGCAGATCCTGGCCATCTAATAATTATGTCCAATATTTTTAGTTGTGGACTAGCTACACTTGAACGTTTAAAGACAACCATCCCTTTCTATTACGAAACACTTCGGCATTCAGACCACCAGGGCTCTTGATTTCAATATGTGTTCCATCAACACATCCAATTACCCCTGGAAAGTTTGCTAGTTGATAAAACTGTCGTTTTAGTGTTCTGAAACCATCTACATCTCTCGGAAATTTTATAATTTCGTTTATATTTCTGGCCAACTCCGTGCTAACTTCTGATGTTATCCTACAGACAAATGACTGACTGATGTTAACCAGATCACCACACACTCTCTAAAATATTATGTGGTTCTTAAACAAGCTTTGCCATGTTATTTTAATTTCACCTGATAGCTGCCTGTTGCAAAATATCGTAGAGCGATACACAATTTAATCAATGGTGGAATAGGTAGGCCACGATTACTGTTTCCATTTTGTGGGTAAATCATGGGCAATAATATATTCAGAAAAACAACTCGAGTAAACCGATACTGTTACACCAATTCCAAATCGGTATATCTTTCTAAAGGATTTTCTTGATCTCTGATAAAACGTCTGAAATATAAAATAAATGTAAACAACAAAGAAATATAGCAATGTTTACTACCTGGGAATAGGCAAGTATGGATTATCTTCTACATAGTTTACGATTTCAGCAAAATCCTCATCTATATCCATAATGAGAATATACACAACTTAGTTAATTATTCAATACAAATCCAATATAAACCAGTTTTAAACAATTAAATTCTAATCTAATCGAATAGCCTGTAATATAAATAAGGTTAATCTAAGGTAAAAACGATTCTAACAATTAAATTCAATACAATAAGCTAAATCCTAGAGCTAAAGCAGTTGTAAACAATTAAATTAATTAAACCAAGACAAAAAATTGTAAACAAGTATATTTAATCTAAGGTAAAAACTATTTTAACAACTAAATAATAAATTTTAATATATAGCTATAATTATAACCAATTCAAAATTTAAAAGTCCCAATTTATAACCTACACACATTAAAGTCAACAAGTCAACAGAAAAACCATCAAATTCAAGTATCATATACTTTACAACAATAGTTAGGGTGATATGAGTGAACATAAAACCCAATTTCTCTGAATACGGTTAGGGAGAAATAAGTGTAAGGTTATTGTGAGTACCTACTTAGGGACGTCTATGAATTCCACCCTTATTCTGCAGTTCATGTTTACCGTAATCGGCAGAGCGTAACAAAAACTATCCAAATCACACTGTTTTAACATTTACTGGATATATCTAAATAAATAAAATAATACACTTTAAGATACTTTATTGTAGCAGCAAACCTTACATAGCATTACAATTAGAATGACAGACATGAAGCCCGAGCGAGAGAGTCATATACATGTTATCCTTATACGTAAAGTGGTGTCTCGAGTACAGCTACCTAATATTATAATAACTATTATCAAACACCTTCCCCTCAAAGATTAAGGCGGTTCATTGGTTTAATAGTACGTCCAGATCGAGATACTTTAAGACCATTCTTGCTCGAAGCACTTGCTGCACGATTAGCATTCATGTTGCTACACTCATTATTATTATTATTATTATTATTAAGCACTGTATGATTATCTTGTTACAAATTAGATTCCTGTCTATATATATTTGTTAATTGGTGAGATTCAGGTTCGGCCGATGGAAGTAGCTCGGGTTCTAACCCTATTTCTTTAAGATAAATTTTGGAATATGATGGTCTGATTTGATTAGTATTTCTCCTAACAATTTTGTTATTACATTCTTTTTTACCCAATAAGATCTAGGCTCTTTCGCTTTTTCTACAATGATTGCGATATCCCAGGTTTTATCAATATTGGTTTTTATTACTATTTTATCCCCTTTTTTATATGCTACTGGTTTCCTTTTATTAAGGTCATCATACTGAATTTTTATCTGATGTTTTTGGTCACATAACTGTTTATAAATTTTATTTTGAACTTTAGATTCTAGCTGACTACTTATTATCGGTATTTGCGTCCTTACTATTCTACTGTTTAAAATTTGCGACGGGGATGCGTTCAAGCTCCTAATAGGTGAATTGTTATATTCTAATAGTAGTTCGAGAAAATCAGAACGTTCTTCAAAACTCTTTTTTAAGATTTGTTTACTTATACCTACTGCTTTTTCTGCAAGTCCGTTACTTTGATGGTAGTGTGGAGTACACGTTAAAATCGATATGTCTTTATTTGTATAATACTCTTTGCATTTTAGTGAAGTAAGAGGTAAGTTGTCTGCTACAATGTGTTCGGGGTAACCAAATCTCGTAAACACATTTTGCATAGCATCTATTACGGCTTCTGATGTTTTACTACTTATAGGTAAGATTTCTATCCAATGAGAAAAGTAGTATATTAATACTCAATATGGTTTTGCACCAAATTCTAGATTATCGGCACCTATCTTATTATATCTTAATTTTGGGATCGAACGAGGTAACATCGGTTCTTTCTTATTAGACGGCATATATTTTTCACACGTTCTACATCTTTTAATATGATTAGAAATATCTTTGTTTAGATTTGGCCAAACAAATAGTGTTCTGGCTTTGTTTACAGTTTTACTTACTCCGATATGACCTTTGTGTAATAATCTGATCATCTCGTTTTGTAAGGCGCTTGGTACGATTATTTTATTTTCGACAAAAACAATACCGGCTTCGACAAATACATCGTTTTTTAAATTATAGTATGGCTTTACACTTTCAGCAACCTTATTTTTTGTTGGCCATCCGTTGTAATAATAGACAAGGTTTTGTCTTTAGCAGTTTCCGTTCTAAATTGGTTTATTCTGTCATTGCTCATAGGCAAATGTCTTGAGACCATACGAACAATATCATACATATCCGGATCAGAACTTTCAGATTTTAAACTATGTGCCCAACGTGTTGGAGCGAGCGACGGTAATCTTTTTTTGCATATTGTGTCCAAAAATTTCGTCCTTGGTGTGGATCTGGAAAAAAAAGCTGGAAAGCTCGTAAGGTTTGAAAAAAAAATCGAGCGGAACGATTTACTGATGATGCTTTTTGTAAAACTAAATTGAATTGATGCGCGTAACAGTGAATAAAATGTGCTCTTGGATAAACTTTTTTGATTCGACATTGAACCCCGCTTGAAGCACCACCCATAACTGCTGCTCCATCGTAACACTGTCCAATTAATTTTTCTTTTTTATCGCGTAAATGAACCTCTAACTCCGATAGTAGTACCTTGCTTAATGTTTCGGCATCTTGTGATTCAGGATTGAGAAAGCCCCAAAAACGCTCAACGGCAGATCCATTAAATTCATATCGATAAACAATAACCATCTGTTGAATTGTAGACACGTCCGTAGTTTCATCAACCATCACTGCTAAATAATTTGCTTTATTTATTTGTTTTGATATTTATTCTCTACATACATCCAAAATGCAATCTAGAAGTTCGTTTTGAACAGTTTTGGATGTACCTTTAAAAACCGTTGCATTCTCTAGATGCTTCCTCATAGCATTATCAACTGATTCAACCAGATTAATTAACCCCCGAAGAATGCCAGGGTTATTGGACCCTTCTGTCTCATCATGTCCCCGTAGTGCCAATTCAAATACGCCACAAAATTTCACACAATCAATTATTCGCGATAAAATGTATCGATTTTTATTCACCTGCTTATTATGCTTTTGTATAGTACTACGGTAAGCATTATCTAACTGTGTGCTTATATTCACACGACCAAGCATAGAAAATTCAATACTGGCATTTTTATGAGCATGAGAATTTTCATGCTTTTTAATTTTTTCACTTAAATGATTTAAGTCGGCAAAACCAGTTTTTGTCCAATCATTAATTTCTTTACTAAAAAGTAAACACGGCAAACAAAACAACGAATTTTTGTGGTTACAGCCACACAACCATTTATGTTTTTTGTATATATTGCTATTAAACTTACGATTATAAACACGCTTTTCAGTTTTTGTTCGATTTTCAATTATTAAATCTGGCTGATGTGGACCAAGTTTCTTTATTTTCAATTTTTCTTCATAGGATAACTTTTTATTCAAAATATTCTTAACTGAATTCATTATATAATGTAAACCTTCACTCTTCACCTTTGTCCTAATAAATATTAACGGTAAAAAAGATAGTTACGGTACGATTTAAGTGAATTAATTACACACTAAAAAGTCAAAACGAGCAAACAGAGGCTAATTAAATAGCAGCGACACATACAAAAACAGTAATACGCGTTCCGTCCGAACCCAAACACGGATAATAAGCTGAAGTTCACGAAATATTTGTGAACCTTCCTTATGTAAAATTGCGTGCTATTTCTCAACCAATCCTATACTTGCAAGGCGACGGTCACGGTTAAGCATTTGAAACGCGCGTTCGCAGTTCTTGTGTGAACCCAGAAGCTACTTGTATTGATCGTTATGGTTAGATTGGCGGCAGCGTTTTCCTACTCTTCTAAAGCACGTTATATTGTAACTAACAAAAATTACATTTTGATAGCAAAGTAGAATAGATGTTTTTAAAATTAAAATTAGGGTGTTCACGTGAACATGTGAACCTATACACCAGCCGCTACTGGTGAGAGAGCGTTTCCTCTCCGACCTTAATTTCCAATTACAAATGATTTGTAACATTTCGTGCGAGGCTGTAGTAAAATCAGTAAAACTGCTGCCTCTATGCCCCTCAAACGTAGGTGAATCATTAATGTTTATCACCCTAAGATCCCATCCCGTCAAAAGATCGGCAACCTGTGAACCCCTATCGTCTTCTATAGGGCTACCCCATAACGGTGACAGCATTAAAGTCTCCCCAATTATTAGTTCTTTATTACTTCCAATTTGGCGAAAAATGCCTTCGATGTGATTTATTAGTTCTCGGTTTGAGGATTTTCCCGCCGGGAGTCGACTGGTGGAAGGTACGCGCTTATCACGTAGAACGTTTTTATCTCTGTTTTTTTCTCCGCGGTGGTTATAAACTCGTTGATCAAATTGTTTAATATTATCCCAGCGCACGTCCCATTATTTATTATTATACCGCTGCGCGGTCGTTCGCTATTCGCGTTTAAGACGGCAACCCCCCTCCCAAAACCTGTTATACAGGTATGGTTCCTGTATAAGCCCGATGTCGATATTTTCTTCGCATAATAACTTTACAAAGTTATTTGTTGTCCCTTTGCCTTTCCCAAGATTTAGTTGCGCGAATTTAATTTTCTTGCTTCTATTAAATCTTTTGTTTTGTTCACAGTCCATAATCGATTTTCCGTGTGATTGCGTTCTTCAGCCGTAGCATCGTGGGACATCTACTCGACTTGGCGTCGTGGCGCGTATCAACCTTCGTGCCACTGCCAGTTCTGTCGTTTGCCCTTGTGCAAACCACACAGTAGGGGACTGCCTTCCGGCAATTCTTGAATTCGTGTCCGACTTCAGCACAGTTACCGCACCACTGTACCTTCTCCCTGCACTCCATTGATCTATGACCGTACTCGTAGCACCGGTAACACTGGATCATCGAGAAATGGTGTTAAGCCCATACTCTTTGCCACCCGAGATTGATGGCGTCAGCTAATAAGCGCCTTTGAAGTGTGGGGGTCCCTTCGAAGACTACGTTGGCGAAGGGATCCCTAGGGCCCTTTCCACCAAACCTGAACTTTTCTCTCTGGTGGTCTTTCAGCTTCAAATCGCCGAAGCGAGGATTCTGGCTTACGATTAACCGCACCAGTTCTTCCGCCTTCCTCGCTTCGATCCCCAGAAGAACGACCCGTGGACGCTTCTTCTCGATGGTCTTCGCTACTAATTTTTCGCAGTGTCCGCCGACCTTCAACTGCAGTTTCTTGGCGTCGTCACGATCCGCGCACTCAACTAATACCACGCCCTTACGCGTCCTTCGAGCTATGACTACAACAAACCCATCACGTGCTGGGTCGACCTTCTTCTTCAGGGTCGTCATAACGTCGCTCTTCTGGATTAGTTTGGCGTCGACCCTAACAGCAAACGTAGGCTTCACACTTGCGGCAGCTGCTGCGTAGGAAATGCGCGGCACCGACACTCCCTGTCTACGCAGATCCTGGACCCCTGAAACAACATAATCCGCCGCAGGACTTCCCTCGACAACACTAGCTCTCCCAGTGTTGTCTAAACAAAAACGCAGCGCCCTAACCATACTTATTAGTTGGTTCGTCACGTCACGGATATCAGTTACGGTGTGCCGAACCATCTTCCTATCCTTTACGACGATATTGGCGGAGGTAGTCGGTACCATCCCGTAGACGGCCGCGTGCTCCTTCCTAGCTCTGAACTTCAAGAGTTCCAGCTCATCGAAGTCGCTAGCATCAATGCTGCCGTTGCTGCTAGTTGACATCTTACGCTGGGACCTTGAAGTCAAGGGCGGCGCCGCAACCACCACAAGAGGCTCCGACTCCCTAGACACAACCGCCGAAGACACAGGCTCCTTCACGACCTCTTTAACCTCCTCCTGTTACCCTAACTAACGTCCTTCAAGACGACTCTATGCTGTTTACCCCAAACAGCGCCCTCAGCCTCTGACCTAGTTGACTCCGACCGATCGCCCCTCTTCTTCCTCGGCAATGGCTTCTCTTCCCAGTGGACCACCATAATAACAAAGCCAATGACAAAAGAATAACGAACGAGAAACTCAACTCAAAAACAACGACCCGATCGTTAGGACGCTAAAAGAACACTTACGTTGGTCCAGTAAAAACACTTATATTAAAGATAAACCGTAAACAACCCTGTATTTATTATTTCAACTTCGAACCGTCAAATTAAATTTCAAATTTAGCAAAAATACGAGAAACACTAAACGTCAAAATAACGACTAGAACCAAATAACAACAGTATTTATTTATTTTAAATCTTTAAACCCTCAAATCGAATTTATATAAGACAATTACTTGAAAATATTATTTATAAAATATTGTACTTTAAATTTAACTGTGGAAATAAACAAATAAAAACACGAGCTATTGGAATGCGGTACCGAAAACGCACTTACCCCGTGTTTACTCGAGCTTCAAGTGTTACACCACTAATTTCACTGAAAGTTCGACTTTAAGGACGTTTAAGTACGCGGGTACTTAAAATATGGAATATCTATATTTAATTTATTTCGTAATTTACGGTTTTTGAGCTATTTATTTAATTTAAAGGGCCTAGATTTTGGTTTCTAGGTTGTTATTTTATTATACGCGCACTATAAAATTTTTTACACACTTATTGATGGTTTTAGGCGGTCTTTTACACGATTTACGCGGTTTTTGTTTTTAATTTATGAAAAACGCCTTTTAAATTATTTGGGGTTGTTTGTTTATTAGCTTTTTACTTTATTAGCCCGAAATAAATTTAGTTTGTTTTGAAACCTAGATTTTAGTTTAAATTCAAAGATAAACGCGATTTATTTATTATTTAACAGATTAAATTATTATTTTTAATTTTATTTCACTGCCCTGTATTTAAAAATTAATGCCGCGCAATAATAAAAATAAAATACAATAAAAAGCAAAGCTTAAAATGTAATAAATATAATGAAAACCCTATATAAACACTTGCTTGTAGTCTTGTATCTGGGAGCTCCGTGAAACACGTCCGCTCACTTCAAGCACTATCTAGAAAGTAAAAAAAAAGAAAATAACAGCGGATAATGAAAAAAGATATATAATCCTGAGTCTAGTTCTTCTAGTTTGGACGAATCAATCCCTATTGAATACGATGATGTAAGTGACGATTTTTGCGATAATGAAAATTGGGCAGATCCCTTACTGTTGCAAGACGATGATGAAATAAAAACGATTTTTACCTGGTCTAATTTCAGATGAAAGGTTACACGAAACATTGTGTAAGAGTTACCACTAGGTGGAAAAACAGACACCTAGAACACTTGCACGACAAATGATAGAGACAAGACAGCAGAAACCACAAGGTTAACGCTGACTACTAGACGCGCCCTGAGAGGGCAGGATCAACCAGGAGAGATTGTGTAAGAAATGAATACAAAATTCAGTATTTATGGGGGAAACCACCAGGCTATCTATTCTGTTATCCATTAGTTGTTGATATATCAATTTCAGACAGATCGGACATTTATTTACAAATTACCTCCACCTAATTCTGCAAAAACTACTCGGGCGTTGAACCTACTTTCATTCAAAGTAAACTTTGAAACTAATAATATAAGCTAAAATATGGTCATTTTTTGTTCCTTTTTCTGATTTTTTAAATGCATTTTGTTTAATTTGATTTAAAGATATTCAATAAATTATAGTTTTGTTCTCAACATGTAAGTCTTGTTTATAGTAATTTAGACCAAATCATAATATTTCATATAAGGTTGATCCTACCCCTTCGATTGGTTGAATGTACCTTACTAGAAGGGCAGAGGATACCATATGCAAGGATTATAAACAATTATTTTTTTATATGTGTAAACTGTTTTTTGAATTTTTTATTAGGTTACTTTACAATAAAGAAGTTCAAGGTATGTCTTGAGAATACTCTTCTTCTTGTTCATTAACATTCAAGTAAGCTATTCAACATTTTGATAAAAACGGTAGATTATCCCCCTTTCCCCTACATGTTGGTAAGAAGTCGCCTAAAATTAGTTTAAATCTTGTTCCAAATCAGTTAAATCAATTTAAATCTTCTTAGATCCATTAAAATCTTGTTCTAAATTAAATTATATCCTTTAAATCACATTTAAATCATTTAAAATCTTCTTAATCATTTATAAATCACTTTAAATATGTGTTCAATACCTGTTCCGTGTGGTGATTGGTTGGATTTATAAATAGTGAGGCTAAAGAAATAAAGTTAGAAAAATGCATTAATTACAATCTCAACCACATATCCGTTTGTGTATTAGGATTGAAATAACAACTGTTTGTGGACAAGAATCTTTATTGTTTTACACCGCTCCACACCGAACAGTTGTAGTGTCTGAGGCACTCTATCTGTAATATCCCCCTCTTTATAGACATTGCTAAACTATTAAACTAAATTAATCTATTTAGTACATTAGGTTGGATCTATGTCACATTCAGAATTTATATTTTACTTTTATTCTGACTATGTCTAAGACAAGAAATATTTCTCCGGAACACTCGACCATTTTTAACTGACATTTTGTATGACCTGGGCATTGAATGTACCTCTATGATTTTCCCGGAAACCAGGAAGAATCTTTTTTCACAACTTCAACAAAACATTTTCATTTTCATTAAACTCGCCTCATAAACTTGCTGACACATCTTGATAATGTTTTATTGTTTCTTGTTTTGCAATTTTTTTTCAAACACAGTAACAAATTTTGGTTTAAATAGGTTTGAAGTAATTGGTAAATTGGTTCTTAATAAGCTGCTGTTCAAGAGTTCAGACGGTAATATACCGAGACCACGTAACGGTCAGTACTACACTTTCTTAACATCTGTTTACAAATGTGTACAGTCTTTTCGGCCAATCCGTTAATTTTGAGATATCTTGGACTTGAAAATACATATCAATTTTAAACTTTTTACAAAACTCCCTAAATCTATTATATGGAACGTTATCAGACACAAACTTTCTTGGCAAACCATAGTCTGAACATATTATCTTAAGATGTGTCAGAATTTCAGCTATACTTTTATTCTGTAATTTAACCAACTCTATCCGGTTGTTATAATAGTCAACTACAACTAAATATGAATTTCCGCCATACTCCAAAATGTCTGACGCTACAATCTCAAAAGAAAGTTTGGGTACTTCATGACAAATTAGTGGTTCTTTTACACAATCTTGTATATTTATTGTCATACCAGGCCAATAGACAAGTTTCCTTGCTCTTGCTTTGGTCTTTTCAATTCCCAAGTGAGTTTTAGGTCACTGATTTAACATATGTGCCTTTAGAGGTTTAGGTATACACATACGGTCATTATAATCAATTATTCCATTCTTAACAACCACTCCTTCCTATAATTTAGAAAATTGTCTTAAATTCCAAATGTGAATGAATCTTTTATCTGGCTATCGCTTTATACAATGTTCAATAATACATCTAAAATCTTAATTATTATTAATTTTGTATTTAATGTTTTGCAAACGATTGGATGTAATAGGAAGTTTATGTTCTTTCTTTAACACTTTTATATAATCAATTGGTACAATTAGCTGCGCAATTTAACTTTATTTTTAAAAATTCATTAGCAATTAATATACTGTTTTAACCCACTAATGTTCTTTATTTTTATCGTGGAACGAAATTATTTTACTTACTTCAAGATCGTCAATCACCAACTTTTTGTCATTATTGCCAACTATCTCATGCACTACTGACCTACTAAACTAATTTTTGTACCTACTATCACCTTGACAATACTGATTTTTAAATCTTTGACATCCTGCTGAAAAGTACCCTAAGTCTCCACAACTATTGCACTGTTTTCCAAAGACAAAACATTTCCCTCTTGAATGATTTTTTTCCACATCTAAAACAGTCAAAAATATCCTGATTTCTTGATCTTCTATACGATTTTTGTTTGCTTAGATTTCCACCACTGTAATCGCTGTTTGCTCCTCAATCCAACCTCTTGTCCCAGATCCTGGAGTCCTTTTGCTTGTAACTTTGTGGCTTCTGAAGAACCTACACATTTCTTCTGAATTTGTTAAATCTAAATCTTTACTTAATAGTTTTTCCTGAAACTTAGGTCTCTAATTCCAAGTACAATTCTATCTTTTATCAAATTATTTTCTTGCGTATCAAAACTGCAATGCTTTGCCATTATTTTTAAGTCTTTTAAGAAATTATGAAATTATTATGAGTCCACATATGACTTGTAAAACTGCCTTTACAAAATGCAGAATAATTGCATAAATACAAATGGACGTTCATTAGCATGGGTCCGCATATGAGTTTTCAAATTGCATTTACTAGATGTAATATGATCACACAAATTGCATGCAAATGGACGTTAATTAGTATGGCACCGTATGTGAATTATCAAACTATCTTTACAAAATGTCGCATAATTACATAAATTGTATGCAAATAGGCGTTCCTTAGTATGGAACCTCATATGTCTTTTTAAGTTATTTGGAACAGATGCAGAATAATCGACATAAAGTGCATGGAAATTGACTTTCATCAGTATGGGATCGCATATGACTTTCAAACTGCTTTTACCAGGTGTAGCATAATTACATAAATTGCATGCAAATGGACGTTAATTAGTATGGGACTGCATATGAATTTTCAAACTACCTTTATACGACGCAGCATAATTACATAAATTGCATGCAAATGGGCGATCATTAGTATGGCTTTGCATATGAGTTTTCAAATTACATTTACTAGATGAAGCATGATCACACAAATTGCATACAAATGGACGTTCATTAGTATGGGACCGTATATGAATTGTCAAACTATCTTTACAAAATGCCGCATAACTACATAAATTGCATGAAAATGGGCGTTCGTTAGTATGGGACCTCATATGTCTTTTTAAGTTATTTGAAACAGATGCAGAATAATTACATAAATTGCATGCAAAAGGACGGTCATTAAAATGGGTCCGCATATGAGTTTTTAAATTACCTTTACAAAATGCAGAATAATTACATAAATTGCATGCAAATGGACGAATATTAGTATGAGACCGCATATGAATTTTCAAAGTATCTTTATAAGATGCAGCATAATTACAGAAATTGCATGCAAATGGGCGTTCATTAGTATGGGACCGCATATGAATTTTCAAAGTATATTTATAAGATGCAGCATGATTACATAAATTGCATACAAATGGACGATCATTAGTATGAGACCGCATATGAATTTTTAAACTATCTTTATAAGACGCAGCATAATTACAGAAATTGCATGCAAATGGGCGTTCATTAGTATGGGACAGCATATGAATTTTCAAAGTACCTTTATAAGATGCAGCATAATTACATAAATTGCATGTAAATGGACGATCATTAGTATGGGATCGCATGTGAACTTTCAAACTATATTTACGATATGTAGTATAATTACATAAATTGCATGCAAATGGACGTTCATTAATATGGGATCGCATATGAATTATTAGTGTACTTTTAATAGATGTGGAATAAGCACACAAAACACATGCAAATGTGCGTTCGTTGGTATGTGACAACATATTAGTGCTATTGTATAGGATATAAAATAGTTACATAAATTACATGTCACAAATGTTCCTTAGTATGTGCCCGTTTAGTGTAATCGTAATTTTGTGTTTGGTGCAACACGTCATGCACTAGGTAGTCTTTGATAATGAGATCACTTCGTAAAGCACATTTTCCGATAAATTGTCTATTCAACAAGCATATTTCAATAATCTTTTATTATTACGTAGACTTAGTTAAATCTTCACAAGAGCTAGTTATGTTAATTTCTTATTTTCTGTTCGTTATAATTTTCGGTCCAAAATTAGTTATCGATTGGGTCGTTTACGTGAACTTGTTAACGAAGGAAATACAAAATGTTTCTATACTCTACAGAGATAAAAAAAAAAGTTGGTGTTTGTGATTGATTTAGATTTGCACTGCTGAATATATAGTTGAAATCAAATAAAGTCAAGCATGACTCATTATTCAAATCTGTAAGAACTAATGGTAGTACAACGTATTTCATAACTTTATACAGTTGTCGGTTAAACTTTATTAGAGGTGGGAAAAATAGCAACGATTAAAGTTCACGTTAAATACATTAAACGAACGCGCTTTAAAGTGATTCGTGATACCTGGATTGAAAAATATTATTGAAAGAGCGACTCATCTCTACACTTCAGTTAGTCCATGAACAAGTTATAGGTTATGTTAGGTTTTTATTTAATTACCCAATTGGATATTTTATTCCGTCAACAATTATATTTAGATTATAAACAAAGCAATGCAAAGGTTTATTGAAGAGTATGCAAGAATCAAACTGTTAAATTTATTACAATATTAAAACATCGAGCGTGTGTGTGCAAAATATCTCAAATAAAATTCCACATTGTAGTTTGTCTGGTTGAAGAAATTTTGTTTTTGAATACGTACAGGGCTAATAATTTAGGAGTTCTATGACTTGCCGATTTACAATATAAATATAATTGGAATAGCGAAAACACTTCCAGTTTACAGAAAGCCCTAACGTATTCCTTTCCGTGTGGTAGCCAACACACTTGGCCGAGTTAAATTGTCACGCTGGTGGTAATAATGTAATGATTGTATCCTTTTTTAACTTTTGAAAGCAAACAAGTTTTCTGTAAACGAGTCGATATAAATTTATTGCACAAATAATAATGACAATGAAACTTAAATCTAAATTTCTGTATAAAAACTCTAGCAAGTCATGAATGGTTAAACATCAATCGCTAAACATTAATAATTTGTTAACATAAATAATGCACAATAAATAATGCAAATTGATGACCGTTATACACTTTTGTATTGTGTTTGTGTTGGTACCGTGCTAACAAAACCAACTAAAATTACTGTGTAGGTAATACTGGTTATTCTGTTCCACTGCTCTGATCAGTATCACTGCCACTGCTATCACTATTTGTATCACCCACTTTGATAATTAAAGGTTCGACAACATCAAACTGCTGTTCTATAGCCCACCATTCCATCATACATTTTTCTGCATGTGTAATACATTTTTGCCAATATGACCCATTTATTCTTTGCTAAGATTCTTGCCATATCAAGTTGACATTTGTGTCATTATAAAGTTGCTTAAGCCGTCCAACATTTTTATTGTAATATTCTTTACAGTTGGCCCATACCAACTCTATAGGATTAAACTCGCAGTGATACGGAGGTGGCCGCAAAACTTTGTGTCCGTACATTTCTGCTAGAGTATCTATTTCATAAATTTTTGGTTGTGGATGTTCCTTAATTAATGATAATAGTTCCCTTTTTAACATGTGACTTCCGTAACTAACTTTGTGTTTAATCAACTAATCAATAATTTCAGCTTTAGTTGTTGACTTGTTTGGAACTTTTTCAATTAGTTTAGAATTATATTTAGCATTGTCTAGAATAATTACACTGGGTTCGTTTAAATTAGGAATTAAATGTTCTTCAAACCATTTTGTAAATAATGCTGCATTCATGTCTCCATGATAGTCAGCACTTGGAGATTTTGTAGAATACAAAAGTGCTGCATTGGGGATGAATCCAGTTTTGTTGCCTGCATGTACGACTATGAACCTGTAATAAAAAATATTTCTATTAAATGTAATTTTAACTTTAAAAAACTAACCGTTTTCCTTCTCTAAAAGGTTTTCTCTTTACACTGAGCTTGGAACCATCATGCCAACTCTTCTTAACAGAACCTCGACTAAAAATCCACGTCTCATCCAAGAAAACAGGATCATAAAGTTCCAATTGTTTGTATATTTCATATGCTCTTAAAAACTATATGTTCCTGTAAAGATTTAACAGTTACATGGAGCCCTAAAAGCATAATACTAAAAAACACTAAATAAAATTATTATGAAAACTATATTACGTTTGGAATACATTTCGTAAATTTTTGGTTTACCGCATCTATTACAAAACCATCTACATCAGACGATTTAGACTTGTTGCATTTTCGGTGCTTGCTCGGTGACTCTGGAACTTTATTTTCTTTTCGGGCTTCTAAAACTCTCTTTTCAACGGAACGAAGAGAACTTAGTCCTATCCCACAAGCCTCAGGTGTTCGCTAACAATAAGCAACAGTTAAAACACAACATATTACTTGAAAATTTGATTATACCTGTAATACTGACTCAAATGAGGCCAAGGCTCCATGATTATCACGTTCTCTTTCAAAATATGTTAAAACATTCATCACCAACAACTGAGCTTGAGAGTTCAAATGTTTGTTACGAAGCGTGTTCATTTTGATGTGTTGACCATACACTATTCAATGTGTAGAAGGTTCTTAGTTTTAAAAAAACTGTTTGTTGTATATCAGAATTATCTTTAGAAGAAAAGTAGAAAATCGCAAGTTAAATAACAAAGCACAAATTCAAACCTAACCTTAAAAATGTTTGACAATTAATTACAAACGGAAATATTTTATGGACATACGTTCAGAGTGGTTGCATTGAATTATACAGTCGAAGAATATTTTTCTAGCTATCCTTTTTAGTTGGGGAAGAGCCAGATAATAGAGTAGCATAACAATATTGTGGCTGTGTTTTATTCATATGCGCAACGATGAGTCATACTTGACTCTATTTGATTTCAACTATATATTCTGGTATTGTTACCATACTAAAATACACGTGCGTGAAATAGAACAAACCCGAGAAACACTGGAAAATTCCAACTATAGTTCAAGCAATCTAAAATCGGATCTACGTCATAGATGTGATTAAACATAAACCAATATTTGTGCCCTTTTCTATCTTCAACAAATTTCACGCGATAAGTTTGCTACATACCTCAAAGTAGCCTGAACTATAAAAACAAGAATGACCGGGCTCAATCAGCGATTGTTGGGGCATTACCATTATAAAGGTAAGGGATATGCCTGAAATAAGAACACACATTAATTTAGAACAAAAGAATCGTGTAATAGAAAAACGTCTAATTAGGCAGCATGTTACATAAAAAAAAGGAAAACCCACTTTAAAAAACACTACTACCATTTTCTTTGTCATACTTTTATAAAGAATTTCTATAGTATAAAATAAAGGGTATGACGGCAACATTAGTTAATACCTTCCTAAATTCCCCACTACCAATTTAGATGTTTACGTCTCCCATGTTTATGAATCCAGCAAAATTTACACCCAAAACTAACTAGGATATACAAAAAAAAGTAATTCGATACAAACCAGCAAAAGAAATGAACTAAGGGTTGCTATTTAAGCACCAACAAGTATACTATGTGAACAATTTATTTGCTTGGATACGAAGTGCGCATCTCGTATTTGACAAAAAAAACCAAGAAAAAAACTAATCAGTAAAACTAATCAAACTAATCATAAAACTTGTGAGTTTCTTTTGACAAACGTTTTTGTTTTGTTTCAAAATTGCATATCGTACCTATGGGACGATTCTAATAGTTATGTATAGCAACCAATAATAGTCCTACGTTTCCAAGTGTATTGACACATAACTACATCGAACGCTGATAAAGGGTAATTTCTTGATGTACATACAAAGCAAACCAGTCATATACCTGCACGTGTCTGGCTTATTATTTTACACGCCAGCGGACTTGACTCAACACAGAATCGCTACGGTAGTGCAGCATGTGATAATGAAAGTAGGTGGTTTTGAGCGTATTTGGTGCATCCTCCGCCTCCGCCGCCGCCGCCGCCGCCTCAAATTTACATGTAAAAACCCACTATAAAGTCTTATTTTAAAGAAATCTCCGCCTTGCTCCGCCTTGCTCTCCGCCTTGCTAGGACACCCCCCCCTCCAACCATTTTGATTACGTCACACCCGCATTCTTTCCACCCGCGAGATAAATCTTTTTCCACACTTCCACCCACGAGATAAATGTACAGTTTTGCATACAAAAACAATTCATAACCCAACGTTTTTACATTTCTCTACAGAATAATGACTAAAGTTCTTGTATTTTTGGTACATGTAACGAACGCAATGTAATTTATGAAGAGTGTCACTTCTTTACCAAGCGTATTATTATTCTATGCTAATACTACAAATTTTATAGTACGCTTTCTGATCCAAAATTAGTTATTGATTGTTTCGTTTACATGAGCTTGTTGGAGGAATTAAGTACAAAAGGTAGAGTGCATAATTATTTAAGCTGACTTAATTTCAAATATATTTGTTCCGTAATTATATGAATATTAATTTATCATGGTATGTTCTTCAAGATTGAATTAAACTTTAACAATTTATAAACCATTATCTATGTAACGCCCATTTTAATAAATGTTCTAGTATTTGCAGTAGTTATTAATTTAGGATTGCAAAAATAAATGTAATTATTTTAAAAAGTAGGTATTATTGTAGTAAATTGAAGTTGTTCGTATATTTATTGTAATAAAGCAATACAAATCCTTACGTAACAATGAATAAATATAATCCACCAAGTGGTGGTACAATAATAAAGAATACACAAATTAATAGTTATTTACGATATGTATCGTAACAGTTCATATTACGATACGAGATTGTAAATCATTGAGTATCGTAATATGAAGTTATATTACAAATATTGTATAACTTTTTATCTACTATTTATTAGTTATATCAAGCATCAATCAACAATAGTAACATTGTATTAGAAAATAAAAAATTAATTTTCGCAAATCAACGGAGTAGGCTACAGCCACTTATAGTTGTGTCACGAATCTGTCGCAACTTCGAAAATGAGTGATTCTGATGCCGATGAATGTATTTCTTCTGATATTGAATTGGCAACAAATGCGGCTATTGCAACATTGGTACCAGGAAAGTCACCTCATAGATACGAGCTGGAGTACAGAAAATTTTTACCCAATGTTTATCATAAATAAGTTCATTAGTTTCATTTTATAGTCGGTAGTTTACCCTACCTACAGTATGTCTGACTTTACCTTACTAGTGCGTTAAAGTTACACTTTACCGCGCAAGTGGAGTAAAGTATGTCATTATGACATTGAAAATAATGTCATAAAGAATAACATTAAGTATTAATGGTAGATGGAAATCTTGGCGTTACATAAATCTTCAATTAGAATACATTCGGAAATAAAACAAAAAACTATAATAACTTTAAAAATGTGCTACTTTAAAAATATCTATAAATAAAATAACCTATATATTAATGAACCGACAAGCGTACGTCTGCATCAAACACTTAACTATTGTCATTCAGTAGGCACAAAGAAATGGAATCGTAATTTTGCATTCAGGATATGACCTACCTGACTTTCAACAAGTCAATAAGTCCAAGACATGCAACTTTATCCATAGTCTTTTGAGCAGGTCAAATTATTCAATATTGTTAAAATTTGTCGACCTTTAATCAAATTATTATGTCAAAAGTCAAACATTTTAAGGCACATTAAATTGGTTTTGCGTGTTAAAATTTGAAATATGAATAGTAGTGAATAAATGTACTTCTACGGTTTTCTGTAAGAGACAGCAATGTCTTATTGTACTCTTCATATCCTTTTCCTTCAACCATCACAATCACTTCAAAACTGTTTTAACCCAATGACGCAATGTTGTTCAAGGAATCAAAGCAAGCATTGACAGCGTATCATAATCTTGAGTCTGTATTATATTTTTAATATCGTTTAAATTGGAGACGTCCAATATTGTTCAAAGGCTGAGTACCGATAGTATTTATCAACCAAACTTACGAAGTAAGTTAGGTTAATAAGATCGCTACGTCGCCGTCGTCGCCGCCGTCGTCCGTTGCATGTTTTTTTCGTTTTACAAACATTTGATACATGGGTCTTGTTCAGTTTTTTACGATGATTAAGAATATGCTAGCCAATTTTCGATATCTCATCTAGTTTTCGAGTATTTCGACTTTAAAGTCGAAATTTTGGTTATATAAAACTTCAATATAACAAAATATAAATATTATTTTTAGGTTAATATCGACCTCCTGAGCATATTTTTCCATAGCATCAATACTCTATGTCGATTGGTTTTCGAGTTATTCGACTTTGAAAAATATGTTCGAAAAATTTTACAAAATTGTTACGATATAAAAAATAAACTTGTGTGAATTTCTATTACATAATGGCTTTAAGTTTGGTTGTATGGCGTACATGCGGCATAGATTTTTTAATTTATGAAATTTGCGTATTAATATAATCATTCAATAATGCTTCATTTAACTATTAAAATTTTTTAGTGACTGAAAAATATATTCCAGATATTTTTTCTAGGAATTATATTTCCAAAATAAAGAAGGATTTAACTTCAACTCCCTCTAGTGTTGACCGTTAATAGTAAAAGTCACATCATTCTTTGTTGCTCTGAGATATCCTATTACATTGGTCAACAAAGATTTTGTTACAAGGATAACATTTGCTGATTCTTATGTATTTTTAAGCGCTGATTCCGAATATGAAGTCAGAAAGTCCCTATCGGCTTCAGTTTTGTTGTAATTGTTATTTTTAATTTAGCACGTAACGTAGGCACTAACTATGCTTGTTTAATAATAATAAGTTGGTTTTTTTTCAATATGTATCTGGCTATTCAAACTAAACATTTTATTTTTGTTTTAACGTCCAGGATAAATAATAATATAATTTTATTGTTTCAACGCATTAATGAAATCATTTATAAATGACACATTACTATCATCCATCCAAATTACATAACTAGCAATTATGTCCCGCGTGATTAATCACACTCAAGTGCGCGTACTTTATGCGTGTTTAGCTTTGTCCAGTTTTTACGACTTAGATGACTCAGTCTATACTGAAATAAAACAAATATTTCTAGTTAGTTTAATGTGTGCTCTCGAGTATTACAGCTCATTCATCGGTTACCGATTCTTTTCCTATCAGTTTGTGATTTAATTTTCCGAGTTGTACTGTTTAAAAGATCTGTGTTACGTGTATGTGAGTGTATTACAGTGAAATTTTCAATAAAAATGCCATGTAGTCGCATTAACCGCCCTGACTATTTCCGCTATATTTGTGGTGAGGTAACACTAAAGTTTCAGAGGAGAAATATAACTCCATTGATAAAAAGATCGTATGAATTATATTTTGGATGTAAATTGGGTGATCAGGATAAGTCCTAGCCCCTCATAGTTCTTGTAATTCGTGCGTAACGTTGTTAACTGGTTGGTTGAATGGATTGCGTCACATGACATTTGCAGTTACGATGGTTTGGAGAGAATCTAAGGATCACTCCACAGACTGTTATTTTTGTTTAACGAAAATATCAGGGATAACAGCTAAAACTAGACACACTGTTACATATCTTAATATTCCCTCTGCTTTAAGACCAGTGCCTCACCGTTCACAGCTTCCAATTCCGATAGCGCCTAAAACATGGGAATTAGACGACGATGTTGTTGAAGGTTGTACAGATTTATCGGATGATGAAGAGAGGAGGGACCTAGACCTTTTAGAAAATACAAATACTGAACTGCACTTAATAAATCAGTCTGAACTAAATGACCTCGCCTGTGATCTACATTTATTCAAGAATCAAGCTGAAATACTAGCATCACGACTGAAAGGAATGGAATCTTTTACAACGCAACACAAAAATAAGTGGTTTCCGTGACAGGCAGCGTGACTTCGAATGTTTTTTCTCAGTGTGCGGACTTAGTTCACTGCAATGATGTCGATTCTTTACTGGAAGCTTTTAGACATACCCACAATCCTGATGAATGACCTCTTTTATAGACTCTTCAAAACGTAGTTTGAAAGCGGTTTTTTTTTCATGTTGGGAATAAATACCCGTCGATCCCTTTGGTTCATGCAGCTAACACGAAGGAGACATATGAAAGTATGAAACTTGTGTTAGATATGATTCAGTACGAGAAACATGAATGGCATGTTTGTGGAGATCTTAAAGTTATAGCGCTGTTACTTGATTTATTTACAATTTGGTTATACAAAATTTTGTTGCTTTTGTGCGAGTGGAACAGCAGAGATAGAAAGAATCATTGTCTTAAGAAACAGTGGCCAAAAAGAGAAACATTGACTGTTGGAGAGAAAAATGTTGCGAGTCCAGCACTAGTAAAACCTGAAAAAGTCCTCCCCCCTCCCACACACACATTAAGCTAGGTCTTATGAAAATTTTTGTTAAAGCAATGGATCGGGAGGGAAGTAGTTCCCAAAAAAGAAGTTCCCCAATTTAAGTGATGCGAAAATAAAAGAAGGTTATATTTGTTGTTCCGGATATAAGAAAACTAATGAATGATATTGGATTGGAAGTCAGTTTGGATGACTGTAAACTTGCTGTTTGCAAATCTTTTAATGTTGTTAATAACTACCTTGGAAATTACAAGGCAGATAACTACAAAGAACTGATAACTGAGCTTCTGGAAAACTATAAGGCACTTGGCTGTAATATGTCACTACAGATCCACTTCTTAGATTCACATCTGGACTTTTTTCCAAACATTCTTGGAGCTATGAGTGACAAACATGGTGAACGCTTCCAACAGGAAATATTCACCATAGAAACATGTTACCAAGGAAAGTGGAGCCCCAGAATGCTAGCTGACTTTTGCTGGAATCTTAAGACCGATTTACCTACAGCAGAGTACGCCAGAAAATCCAAGCGAAGCATATTTTAGGAATGTACGAATATTACATGTGTGTATAACAAAGGTTTTCTTTAAATTGAAATTACAAAAAAAATATGAGCGATAGAAAACCCCCACTAACATATTTGAAATCAGCGCCAAAAATACTGTCAGATTCAGCTGTTATAGACCTTCTAACAAACAAAAACTAAAATTTTGTTATCCAGTGTTACACAATCTAAACTAAACAATAACCTTTTTTTTTTTAATTCGCAATTTGTATACGTATTCAAAACTTGTATGGCTTTTTGGAAGTTATTTCAAAGTACTTTATATACTTGTAACTAAAATTCCCAAAATGATCTTCTTAATAATGACAATCGTGATGCTTTGGATTACATTTTGCAGTGTCTAGTTATTCACTTAACTTTTCCGTTTTGCACAATGGAACACATATTTTTAGGTAATTAGACAAGCTAAACCATTTATTCTGGAATAGACTATCCAGACCTATTTTTTAGAATTATTAGTATGCGAGTTTATATGGATTCTTAAGTTGCCTTTTTGAGATGCGGTATAATCACATAAATTGCAAGCAAATGGGCGGTCATTAGTATGGGACCGCATATGAATTTTCAAAGTACTTTTAAGAGTTGCAGCATAATTACATAAATTGCACGCGAATGGGCGAACATTAGTATGGGACCGTATATGCTTTTTCAGGTTATCTTTACGAGATGTAGCATAGTTACGTACATTGCATGTAACAGGGCGTTCATTAGTATGGGACCGCATATTAATTTTCATAGTACTTTTAAAAATTGCAGCATAGCTACATAAATTGCAAGCAAAAGGACGATCATTAGTATGGGACCCCATATGAGTTTTCAAAGTACTTTTAAGAGTTGCAGCATAATTACATAAACTACACGCGTATGGGCGATCACTAGCATGGGGCCGCATATGATATTTCAGATTATCTTTACGAGTTGTAGCAGAGTTACATAAATTGCATGTAAAAGGGAGTTCATTAGTATGGGACCGCATATGAGTTTTCAAAGTACTTTTTAAAGTTGCAGTATAGTTACATAAATTGCATGCAATAGGACGATCTTTACTATCGGATTGCATATGAGTTTTCAAAGTACTTTTAAGAGTTGCGGCATAATTACATATATTACACGCGAATGGGCGATCATTAGTATGGGACCGCAAATGATTTTTCCAGGTAGTTTTACAAGTTGCAGCATAATTACATAAATTGCATTCATATGGGCGAACATTAGTATGGGACCACAGATGATTTTTTAAATTATCTTTACGAGATGTAGTATAGTTACACAAACTGCATGCAAATAGACGTTCATTAGTATGAGACCTCATATGAGTTTTCAAAGTAGTTTTAAAAGTTGCGGCATAGTTACATAAATTGCATGCAAAAGGACGATCATTAGTATGGGACCACATATGAGTTTTCAAAGTACTTTTAAAAGTTGCAGCATAATTACACAAATTGCATGGGAATGGTCGATCATTAGAATGGGACCGCATACGATTTCTCAGATTACGTTTAAGAGATGTAGTATAGTTACATAAATTGCATTTAAAAGGACGATCAATAGTATGGGAACGCAGATGATTTTTCAGAGTATCTATACGAGATGTAGCATAGTTACATATACTGCATGCAAAAGGACGATCATTAGTATGGGATCGTATATGAATCATTATCTTACTCTTAAAAGGTGCAGAAAAAGTACACAAGAAGCATGCATATGAGCGTTTGTTAGTATGTGAGAACATATTAATGGCCTTTTATAGGATGGAAAGTAGTTACATGCCACAGATGTTTTTTAGTATGCGACCGTTTAGTATAATTGTACTTTTGTTTTGGGTGTAACAAAGGTCACGTACTGGATAGTCTTTAAGATTTAAATCACTTAGCACAATAATCACATAAATTGTCTTATTCAACAAGTATATTTCAATAATCTTTTATTGTTACGTCGAGTTAGTTAAAGCTTCATGAGCGATAGTTATTTTTATCTCACATTCTCTGCTAAACAAATTTTTCATTCCAAAATTACTTATTGATCGGGCCTTCACGTAAACTTGTTGGCGAACGAAATACAAAATGTGATAGTATTATTTGTTGAAAAGTGTTGTTACATATATAGATGAGTAGGCAATTCTATAAAGTTATGGTAATATGAAAATACAAAGTAGTAAAAAAAAAGTGGAACTGTCGAAGTATTCTGTACTGAGATATTTTACTACATTAAATTGATTTATGACTTACTTGAATATTTCTGAGCGACACTAAAAATTACAACAGGTTATGGGCCCAGTGTAATTTGTAGTTACTGGAAGACCGGAATAAGCGATGTAGTCTGGAAAACTATAAAATACTTGGGGAAACTGGTGCAATTAATTTATAGTAAGGAAATAGCAGATGCCAATCCTAAAAATTTCACATTTCAAGCCTTTTGATAGAGCTGGATTCACTAGTTGGGAATGTAGATTAAGATTGTTATTGGAACAAAAAGAAATATTAGATGCTATTGAAAGTACAGTTATTAGTGAGGAATTCAGAAAGAAGGATGCTAAGGCAAGAATTATCATGATGCAGTGGTTCTCTGATGATATATTAGAAGTAGTAAGAGATAAGAAGACAGGCAAGCAAATGTATGATACCTACATTAAAGAATACTTATGTTAGGAAAGGTCTTACTGTACAAAGAAAATTAAGAAACATGAAGTATACAATGGAATCTTTAAGTGAATTATAAGGAATTTTGAGACAACTGTCCCCGATTTAAAGACCAGTGGTGGAAAAATAGATGAAGGTGAAATTATACCACCATTATTATCTGCTATGCCAGATTCATTTCAGATATTCTTTATACACAATATCCAAAAAGTATTAGCTATGAATTTGTTAAAAGTATATTACTTCAAGAAGAAGCTCGCCAAGAAAACTGTACCCAAAAAGTATCACAAAATACCTCTAACTCAGTTGCTTTTGTGAGTAGAAATAAGTTATCTGGAAGAGCACGAGGACATTATATGCATAAAAATCTACGTGGATCGTCAAATTCTGTAAATGATAATAGCGATCAGTTTAGGTACAATTGCTATAAATGTGGAAAGCCTGGTGATAAAAGAAGTCAGTATTGGTTTCAAAATTAATCCACTAACTCAGGTAGAGTGAATATAGTAGAATAGGAAGCATGTAGTGATAAAGAACTGGTAGCATGTGAAGTTGCGTCAGATTGTCTCTGTAACTATGGAAATGAAAATAATGAGAGTTGTCACACTGACAGTATAACTTTCATTAGTGATAGTGAAGCCACAAATCATGTGGTTAATAAACATACTGAGCATTACTTAATGGACCGAGAAAATGTGAATTTTAAAATAAAAGTTGCCAAAAAGGGAATGACAATTAAAGTTGAAACATGTGGAAATTTATATATTCTAAATGAACTAGGTATAAAATGAAAATTAAAAATGTCATGTCATGTAAAGATTTAGAATTTAATCTGCTGTCTGTGAAGAAAATTGAAAATAAAGAACTAAAAGTGGTATTTGAAAAATCAGAGAGTAAACATTATCAAAAATCAAGAAGTTATAGTGCAAGGATATCTAAAAGGAAATCTGCATCTTGTTAATTTGAAACCAAAGTGTGAATATGTAAGCATTATAACCGGTAATCTCATGCACATACGTATTGGACATTCATCCCTATATCTATCTAAAAGTTTATGTGACATGTTTAAAGTGTAAGTAAACACGTCAACTATATAACACCATGTCACCAGAAATGAAAGAGAAACGCATTTTGGAAGTTGTATCCTCAGATATTGCTGGTCCGTTTTCACCTCTCACTTATGATAGAATGAAGTACTATGTTTCATTCATAAACCATTTTTCACATTTTGCAATAGTATATTTAATAAAAGAAAAAGGTGTTGCGTATGAAAAGTTTATTGAATATGAAGCATTGGTAACTGCTAAGTGTGGCATGAAAATAGCAAATTTGAGGTGCGACATTGGTGGTGAATAGATATCGAGATGTATACTATACAGTAACATATGGTCCTGAACAAAGTGGAGTGTGTGAAAGATTTAATAAGACAGTTATGAATATGGCAAGATGTCTACTTATTGACTGGAACCTAGAAAAAACGTTTTGGGGAGAAGCTGTTAGATCAGCTACTTAAATCATTAATTGACTCCTAACTACTTTATTGAAAGAGGAAGTTCCTGCAGAAATATGGTTCAATAGAAAAGTAAATAATCAGAATATAAAAGCTTTTGGAAGTATAGGTTATGTACATATTTCAAAAGAAATAAGAGAAAAGTTGGACGAACGAAGTAAACCTATGATAATGATGGGACATACAAGCTACGGATACAGAATGTGGGATGTAGAAAAGAAGATTACAAATTGTGGAAGAAACTTAATTTTTGATGATAGAGACAGGTCAACTAGACAGGAACTAAATGATCGTGTAAGTGATCGTGACTTCAACGAAGACGAAGATAATAAACATAAAGAGAACACATACTTAAGTAAGCAAAATGACGAAGAAAATGAAATTGAACAAACTGGAAGACCTTCAAGAGTGAAAAGAATTTCTAAGCGAACATTTAAATATTGGTGTTTTTGTTGATTCTAATTTTGCAAGCAATCTTAACGATCGTAAAAGTATTAGTGGATATATTATAAGACTTAATGATAATAATATTTTCTGGCAGTCAAAGAAACAAAGTGTAGTTGCTCTTTCTAATTGTGAAGCAGAATATGTAGCACTGTCTTATTGTATCACAGAATGTTTGTTCTTAAAACAGTTGCTCGAAAATCTTATTCAACGTAATCCTAAACCAATACTGATACATGAAGATAACCAAGTTTGTATAAAGATGTATAATTCTTTTGAAACAAAACGTCTAAGCGTATAGATGCTAAGCATCAGTTTGTTAAAGACTTAGTTATAGAAAAAGGTAAATATAATTAATGTATTTAAGCTCTGATATGAATTATGCAGATTTGATAACAAAATCGTTACCTATTGTAAATTTTGAGTCCTTTAGAAATTGTTTGAACATTTGTAGAATTGATTGGGAGTGTTGAAAAGTATTGATACATTTATAGATAAGTAGGTAATTCTATGATGTTATGGTAATAAGAAAATAACAAAAGTAGTAAAAAAAAATGGAACTGTCAAAGTATTCTGTACTGAGATATTTTACTACATTAAATTGATTTATGACTTACTTGAAGAAACCTGCCCTTGGCGGGCCCATTTTAATAAAAACAATAACAGAGTGAAACGAGCAATTAATGTATATTTTTCTTACTAGTTCTTTGTTGTCTTTTAAGTCCTCTATAAATAAAGATGATTTGAGCTCACTGATAAATGTAGAATCTTTTGTAATAAATAGAATAAATACATATTAATCTACTGCGTTGTGCTTTATCATCACAAGATAAATCTAAAGTTGTATGCATTATAGTTTCTTCAAACATAAATTATTAATACATAATTTTTTTTAGTTTAAAGTATAGGAATAATACCAAAAGTAATATCTTAAATATCTAATATCTATCATAATACCAGGGACTGAAACAGTAACCGGAATTAGAACCGAAATCGATTAATTATAGGGAACCGAAACCCGAACCGGAACCTTTACTACAATCTACGTGAATCTTAAAACCGGAACCGAAACCGTTATAAATTATATAAGAAACCAGTATTCTTCGGTACCTCTGCTAAACTTACTTAAACATAATTTGCGTTCATCGAAGTTGACCTAAAACAGACACTTTGCTTTCACACTAAGCCAGTACTACATCCACTGTCATCTGTTTGACTTACAAGTTTACTAATCTATGGTTGTAACCTATAATAATATTGTATATAAGATAAATAAGTATAATATTCTATAAAATAACCATAATTTGTCAAAAAACAATGAGTAGTACTAAAAGTAATCGTATGCACGAGTATTTTACATATTATAAATCATTAGGGATGACGATTTGTAAGTTTTGCGATACTTAGATTCTGGTATATCATTGAGCATTATTAACTAATTGATATAATAGCTTTCAGATTGCTATTGTATACAATTTTTTAGGGTAATCATGCAACCAATTTAATGAAACATTGCCGTGCTCAACTCACTGAAGAATTAAAAAATTTGAACCAATACAACCTGAGCTGTCTACTATTTTAGTTAAGCAAAAGAAGTTGGAAGATTTATACTCTGTTAAAATATCCAATCCATCTCAGAGAAATTGTTTACTGATGGTTGCGTTGAAATGATAACCGTTAATGGAAGGCTTTTTTCACTTATAGGTGATTCGGGTTTTAGAAAAATTATTGAACCGATTATGAAAGGGTTGCATATGAAATCAGGATTATCGTCTGAACATGTTAAACGGTTAATGTCGGATGAAGCACAAAACATAAGAAACAATATATCACTTTAAAATCACTTTAAATTAGTGTCGTTAAAAGTTGATACTACTACTTCCAGACTAGATCGTTCATTTTTAGGAATTAATATTCAGTACGTTGAAGTCTCAAAAATAATTTTAAAAAACTTTAGGATTGGTCGAGTTTAAAGAATCACATACAGGTTAGTTAGTTAATAGCTTTTAGGAAAGTAATACGAAGTATTAATATTTTAGGAGAGCATTATAAAGACGTTATATTGAAAGCTTTGAAACCATTTAATACTGATACGTTATAATATATATATATATATATATATATATATATATATATATATATATATATATTACTCATATTTAGACCAGGGTAGAAAATTAAATAATCACATCAAATAATTTTAATCACCGTGTATAATGAATATTATTAGATAATACGCGTTATTAAAACCGTGAAGCATAAAAATTTATTAGTTTCATTAAACATAAGAGATTTAAATCATGTACAAGACGCTTTATATCAAAAGAAGCAGTATTAAAAAGCTCTGCGTGTAATGTAATTATTCCTAAACAAATGGAAATTACGTGCAAAATTTATCTTAATTAACTCTATTTCAAGTAACCGGTAACGTACAGATAATATCTATAGAAACTTGTAAAAACCCAATAAAATGCAAATCCTAGAAGTGTTAGTTAGAAGTAGGATGTTTGAACACACCTGCGTATTTTAAAAGGCAATTTCAGTTTAATTTGTTTAGATAAACATGTCGATTCTAAGGATATTGGAAACGGTCAGATGCTTTAGCACGAAATACAAAACAGGGTTTATTTAAAAAGCTCATTCGGCGAAAATTTTGCAGATAATTAATGTTTACAAAGAATCTTGGAGAAACCGGGGCTTAATATTCAAGAGAAGGTGCGATACGGGGTTATTCAACCCAGATAGTCCACATGGACTGGAAAATAATCGATAATAAAGAATATCAATTTGCACCAATACGAACAGGTTAGAAAAGGAAAGAGAAAATGCGTCAAGCAAAGACACATATAGTAAAAGGCGTGATTTAAGCAACGTCACGAGGGTCACAATTGGTTGAAAATAGGATGCAAATATCAGAGGTAGAAACAACGATTTCTGTACAAAATTAATTAGTTTTTCTCGGACATGTTTGCGTGCCGTGTGAGAATTTCTGAGATTTAAATGGGGCGAGTGAAAATTCGTAAAACCGACGCGCGAGCGACGGACTGGGAACATAGCATGAGAAATTCTTAAGAATTGTCTGTTTTGAGGACAAAAGCGACGTGCCGGCTATTCGCTATATATACCGGTGGTAATATGAATTTCGGCCTCTTAGACTTTTGACTATTCGACGCGTTAAAAGCTCTTACATCCGCGACTTGATTGAAGATGTTAAACAGTGCATTTTAGTTTGATAAAATAATTTAAAGTTTGCTCGTATATTTTAGTGATTCAAAATAGTTTGTTATTTACGTGCTAACATGAATGTACTTCAGTGCACTTAGATACAAGGTAATAAAATTTAGTATCACTGTACCAATTAGCAAAATTTACAACGACAAATGTATACACAAAAGTAGGCAGTTTTGGCGTATATTGGTGAAAGACGCATGAATTTCTTTGCTATTTTTTGGGGGTGTTAATAATTAAATGGTTCAAATACGTGTCTGGATCCACGAAACAAGGGTCAGATATACACAGATGAGTTCCGGAAAAGCCCAGAAACAACTTTAAATAAATGGTGATGGAGAAAATTTTAAAAGCGGTGAGAATTAGAAGCCGTAAATATAATCCTGTTGGAATGGTGTGATTAACTAAAGGGACGATGTACGTTGAAGCTACGAGGACAGTAACCTTCAGGTAAATTATACTATTTTGTTTGACATTTTGGTGTGTGTTGAATAACTTTATAATTGATTTACTTTAAATGGACATTAGTGAAATTGTACTAACCATAAATTTTTAATTTTAAGATGAAATTTGCTTGTTTAAGTAGAAAGGGGTATTTAGTATTGATGTTCGGGAATATGATGAAAATTTGGGTATGTCTTTGAGCTCAATTAGACGAACCTGGTTAATTAACGTAAAGGGGTGGTAGATGCTCCCTTTATACTCAGACTCCGGTCTGCTTATATTGTTATATTAATTAGTAGGCATCCAACAAGGACTTTAATTCTGGATGCACATTAAAATGATAATAAAATTAATCTTGAAATTCTTTTTAAAACTGAATTTTATGCTGAAATTTAATTTGAAAATTTAATGTATTCTGAATATTGATGTAAATAGAGTTAACGTTGATGTTTGTGGTAGGAATGTGTTTGTTTTTTTATGTATGAGGATGAAAGCTATCTAGAGGAGCAGCCGAGGCGATTAACAGAAGAAAGTCAATGGACCAACACGGTTAAGGTAATGAATAGCTTTTTGTAGGATTCACAGCATTCTTGACATCCAATTCGTAGGGGCTCGATTCGAAAAGCGGAGTACCCGGATTTTGGTGGTATCACAGCATTCTTTGACGCCCAATCTGTGAGGCTCGATTCAAATACAGGGAAACACAGCAATAATATATATATATATATATATATATATATATACATATAATTGTGTAATTAAGGGGTCATTGGGAAATATAAGGGCACAAGTGAACTCATGGGTTGAGAGCTTTTGAATAAGGGAAAGCAAATTTATTTAACTAGAGAGTTGGAATATTTTTAACAAATTATTTTTTTTTAACATAAGTAGTGTATAATAATGTAGGATCAATGTAATTTAGCCAAGGATAATGCAACATAATATTTATATAAACATAGGGCAGAATGAACAATATTTGGGGCAAAATCATTCTAACGTATTTAAATTTGTAGTAAAGTAATTATATGTAAATCTAAAAGCGTGGCGCAGGTGTTAAAACAACATTTTTGTTCTCAAACGTAAAATCCGACACGTTTAAACAAAACAACGAGGGGAGATAATATTTCCCGGTAAGCTTGGCAACCACCAAATTGTAATGGGTTATTGTAAAAAAACAGCTGTTAGGATTAATGTAAACGCGGTTTTGTGGGTAAAATATTGATTTCAATCTTGAAAGCAGAATAGTGAAGAGTCAACAAAAACCAAGACAGTAAAAAAGTGTATTGAGTGCAAGAGGGATGCGTATACTTAATTCAGGAGACAGTATAGTTGGAAGACCTAAATAAAATCGATAATTTCAAGGATATTTAGAAGCAATCACGAGTCAGTTAAAAAATGGGAGAATGGAGACAAGCAAGGTGATTGGTGTGCATTGTACAAGAAAGGCAGAGATCCAACTGGTGAAAGAATATGTGTGAAATAAAGCTATAGGTACAAGGGCGATGAAAGATGTTCGTTCGAGTTGGAGGCGTTGACAAATAAAGATGTAGATGCTAAAATCGAACAAGGGAGTGACAGTTTGAAGCGATTTACGGAGAACTGTTATGTTTGTTATGAAAATTTACAAGAATCTGAGGTTCGTAAAGGGTTTCTCGCTGAAACAACAAGCGGTTAGAAAAGATTTTCTAGAATTATAGGAACGGATTGTTACGTTTTTTTTTGTGGCAGCCACGTTGGGCGCCAAATTTATGCCACGTAACACAAAGAAAGTCAAAGAAATGACCGGGCTCAATCGGAGAGTAGGGGGGGTTGTAGAAAGCAGACTGACCTATGATGTATGCGGCGGTAAGGAGTTAGTAACAGTACTTGCAATAAAAGAAATTAGAATAGCAAACCTGGAAAAAAAGAATAAGAAAATAAGAAAAGTCTAAATTATTCAGTACTTTGTAGAATGTAAAAAAAAAGAAACTGTTTGGATAATCTATATAATATAACAACGGTAAAAGCAATACAGAAAAATGTTTAGTACAAAGTGCGGTAATATTGGGGAGTAGCAGAAACGTTTCCTCACACACCAATTAAACATAAATCAGACAAAATGTTGACAAAAGATAAATAGATAAGACACAATTGGTATGAGTAATTCAGTAGTATTGATTTTTCTTTCTTTCTTTTTTTTTTCTATGTTTTAAAATAGCATGCAAGTCTATTGTAAAAGGTATCAGAACGACAAAGATATGGTAAAGCAACGAATAGATATTTAAAGTAATAACCAGTAGGAAATAGTTCAACTTACAAAAGTCCTTCAGCAACGCTTCCTTGCAACTGAAGTGTGGGATTCAACGATGTCCTGCACTAACGAAGCACTTCACCCTTGACTGTGAGGGTGTTGGTGGAACTTATCACACGTTACACTAATCACACCCACTATGTAGCCTTGATAAATTTCTTGGTAATTCTATTTCCTAAGACAATAGTTTCGAAATATTCTGTAGCACTAGTTTAATTTCAACTGGGACCAAATGTATATTAATTCCATAAACATCCCAATAAGCAGTGAGAAACTTCAACCAATACCTTTGTAAACCAGTAATCTGTTATATTTCGCAAATAACTAAATTTGCGCAAGTAATGATCTATTTTAGATTCTTTGTTGTTAGAAAATTCAGAAACTACAGTATCACTGTATTTAAATAATCCAAAGTATGCGCTACTCTGAGAAGGAAAGGACCGCGAAACTAGATTGCACACACAGTTTTTAAATATCAAAAGACAAAACAACTAAAAAGAACCATAACGGGTAAAGCACGTGTATCACTAAAGCAAGTCCGTCAAATGTTCCTTAAAACATTTATCTCACAAGAAAAACAACTAAAAACAATTAGTAAGGCAACGCGTATCACTAAAATAATTTTCCGTAACACAAGCACGTGCGGTCGAGTCAACAAGTTCTATCACTTTTTTTCCAACAGAAAAGCAACAAAAAGAACAATTAGTAAAGCTACGCGTATCACTAAAACAATCCGACCCTTTTCAAAGCAAACAGCACACACTATTTTTAACGTAATTAATCTGTAGGATCGAAGAGCAAACTCAAACTGTTTATATAAACTCGTTGTTACCATAAACTCTTGTCGACTATTATCTCCTTCGCTAATAACATAAGGAACAACCAAAACGTGAATGCCGCAATCATATCTAAATAATTAATTACAGCGGTTTATCATTTCCGATAAGTTGGAAAGTAATTTACGAATAATCCAATTTACAATCCGTTCCTCGCAATTTATTTATTAATGAAAATCAATCTTCAATTAATCTATTTTTAAATTAATACACACGAGTTAAATTGCATACAATTCTGAAAACTATGCGGAAGTATTTACTTTATACAAACAGCGATCCACTCATTATAAATAAAATATAGAAATAGTAATTGCAGAAAGGTATTTACTAGTTGAGAAAAAGCGTAAAATGTTAAACTACAAAACTGCCCGTTACGGGATATACAAGTGTACATGCCAATTTAATACAGGGGGGGGGGGGCGCGAATTTTACTTATATTATCACTGGCAAAGAGGGGCCAGGGTCTCTTTCTTTTTCGTTCTGATTTCATCCAGCATTGGTGATAATAGTTACTTTCAAGTGAACTAGTGCAAATTAATAAAATTTTGTGTAGAAGCTAATAAAGCATCTTTGTGGTAAAACGTTAAAGCGGTACGTAAGTACAAGGCTTGTTAAGTTTGGTATTGGAAGACAAAACCAGGTAGGCGATAGAATAGAACATTGAGTGGTGAATATCTTTATGGTGTTGGTGATAATTTAGATTTGAGTTTGATGTGTTTTATTATTATTTGATATTTTATGAACAGACATTTTTGAAAATAATTGATGAATTTACAGATAGCCAATTGTTGTAAAGAGGTATATAGGGCTTATTGATATTTGGTAGTGCAGGAAATTTATATGCACAGTTGTAGAGTTTTATTATGAGCTCATGCTAAGACCGAAAGGGTAACGTAAGGTATGAGGAACGCCCTCTTACTTTAAATCAAAATATATGTGTTTAAAAGGTTATCAATTTGCATGATTATTATTATAAAATTATTGAGCTTTATGGATGTACCTAAAGGAATGGTGTTTTCAAACGTATCTAATGTAAATAGAGTGTGATATATTTGGTCAATTGAGTTATTTTTGAGTGTGTGATTGATGTGGATGTCTATTTAGGTTTTAGCATGAGGATATCGAGAGGAGGTTTTGGATGTAACAGATAGGTGTCAACAATATTATTTAGGAAATTAGGTAAGAAGCATTATTAGGAACAACCGAGGGCAAGATTCGAGCTAAAACCACACAGTAATTATGACTTCCCAATTTGTGGGGTTAGAGTAGCTAAAGACTAAACCTCGCAAATATATATTTTGATATGATAACGCCGTATTCGGTGTAATAAACGTTCTACTGAACGCCACCTCTCTGTGTTTCTCTCAAGTCTTCATTTAATTTTAGTATTATGCCACGGCTAACCCTCTTTAATTTACACAGAGTGCACAACGTTACGATGATCAATTTTCTTTTTCACCCCTTTATAATTACCTGTTTGAATTGATAACCGAATGATAGAAAATAATATTTACAATTTTAGAAATTCTTTAAATACATCCTTCAATCAATTAATATCATATTTGTTATTTATCCCAAAATTTATATTCTTTTAATTTAAAATAAAGTCAACAAAAACTACCTCTTTACAAAAAAATCTGGAACGTTCTAGACCTCTTTATGCTTTATTACGTAACTTTAACGTGTGAAATGTTTCTTGTTGACTTCTTTACAAGTTTTGGATAAATTGAATAAATTCAGTATTAAAGTTTCAATTGAAAAATATCTTAAAATTGAGTAAATCTGACCTGTAATCTACTGATATGTTGTTTCGTGTTGTGAATGAACACCCCCTTGTTTTTTTCAATCGTATACCAATGCTCTGCTTAGTTGAACCAATATTTGAGTATAGTTACCCCTTGTTTTCCAAAAATTCCCTCGTGCTTCTTTATTTTATATTTCTCTGCATATGCTTTGAATCTCTTCCCTTAAATGCATTCGACGCAGATTAGACTTGTACCAGAATTGTACCAGAAGCCAATTAGAATTTGATTAGAAGTCAATTTGAATTGTACCAGAATCCGATTAGAATTCAATTAGAATTGTTCCAGAAGTCATTTGGAATTGCACCAGAAGCCAATTAGAATTATAGTTACTTCCGACGCGGATTAGAAGCTGTTTTCTGTAAAAAACGGCAAAAACTCTTCATGTATGCTTAACGTAATTGTTGCACATCACTATTTCACAATTACATAAATTTGATATATTTTAAACTTTATTTATTTGATGCCTAAATTTCTGGTTAAAATTGTCGTTGCTTCGACGTTCATTAAGTGTGGACTGACTTGTCGTATTACCAGTGGGTGTTAAATAGCTTTTCCCACTACATCTGGGTTGGGTTTCCAAGCAGTTTACAGATAGTTTCAACCAACCAGCTTTTGTCTTTTATATTCCCTGTATTTTTAAGCTGTTTCTGATCAAATTATTTCGGATTTCCGTGTCATGGTTGTTTATTTGCGATCTTTGATACCTTGTTATTTGTTATCGCGGCCAAACTTTGTTTTGTATAAATAATGCTTTTGGATAATTGTACAAAAATAAATGATGTAACTCTAGTGCTGTTTTCGTTCATAAATTTATTTATTTGAAAATGCGTTTTCTTATCAAAGCGCTCATGGTTCTAGCGTAATTGCATAAAAATTTGTTAGATTTCATCTTATCTTCTGCGAATTTTATTTTATAAACTTGTAAAACACTTCTCAACGTCGTCTAATTACATATACGGTTATTTCTTTGCTGAATACGCGTTATATTGTTGAAACATATGTTTGCTTGCATTACTTAATGTTAATTACGGTCTATATACAGGGTGTTAAATGCTTGCTATTTAGATAATGTACGAATCACTTATTTTTCTGCTAAATAAATGCAGTTTTCTGATTCCTATCGCTGTTTATAGTTACTACACGACCCTTACTACTCAATACACCTCTAAACAACCCCTTATCATAGCAATATATATATATATATATATATATATATATATAGCTATGAAATGCCCCACGATTGAGTATAATTAAAATTCCTGTGATGATCCTCTTTCTTGCCCCACGTTGGTCGTTTTTAATATTGATATGAAATTCCCCTACGTTTAATTGGAAGTTATTAATATTACTGTACAATGCCCTTACGTTGGCGTGCCTTCAATATTTTCAGTGAAAATCCTTACGAATGTTTCTTCCTTAATTTTGCCGAACACCCCTTTAAATTTTATACAATTTGTTTTGCCTCAGCTAGCTCAAAAACGCAACATGCCCTACTTCACGACAATAAAGATTGTTTAACCCTTTTACTTTCTACTACCTAACTGTTTAAATGAATTTAAATAAAACAATCCAAAGATTACACAATATATGATCGATAATATGTACAGTTTTATGTAAATTCAAAAATTAGCCCCTTAATAGAACATTAACATTCACCAAATTTATATTTTCCTGAAAGCAAGCAAAAATATCTTTTTAATTACTCTTAAGTATCTTTCGAATATTTGAAAGAGTCTTTAACTAATAAAAATATTTAAGATCTTTAACCTGCGTTTTCCTTGCTTGTCACTGGAATTGCCCCATATTATCGGTGGTAAGCACCCCCTTGATTGTTACAGCTCGAGTTAGCCAGAATGATGGATTAGTGGTTGCTTGTATATCTTCTCTAGGATTTCTGGAATAACTTTGAGTATCTTCACGTTTATTTTATATTTCCATGTAATAATTTATTTTTTACGTATTTTCAGATGTATTATTTAAATATGCATTTAGAGTATTTATTCAGACGTACATTTAAATCTTTATTTGAACCTTTTTCCGGACCTTTCTTCGGATCTTTATTCAGACCTTTAACCGGAGCCCTAAATGGTTAAATATTAGTATAAAATGTAGTTAATAGTTTCATCTTACGTTTACGCGTAGAATGGCAATTTTTTGTCGCACAAATTTGACACTTTCAATCTTTCACTTTTACTAAATGATTGACTTTTCACAAATTGTCACTGGTACGTAAATTTTTACTTTATATGACGTGATTCGTACCTTGTTGAGGATAGACTGTCTATTTTCGAGTTTCCTATAGTATTTATAAGCTCCACCTTCCAACATTTTTCACTAGCACGCATCGCGTGTTTATTGATAAACGTTTGTAATTTCCGCCTATCTATGTAGAACCTTGGTACTTCTCAAATTCCCTGGTTTAATTCTTGATGAAATGTTCTGCCGATCACGTAAGCGTTCTGTATGTCACTGTATATTCTTAGAATTTCCAAATATTTCTTTCATTCTGTCACGTATTTTATATTTGTGTCGCTTATAGTCCAAAGCTTATCGTATAACGAACCGTTTGTTACTTATTTGTTATTAAAAATATGTTGGATTTCTAAACAAATGCAATATTCCTAGTCACGTATTCATTTTCTAATAATGACGTATTAGAATGCGTTTACTTATTCATGCGTTGACATTTTTGACGAAATTATTAAATATTTAGAATGCCTGTTTATATATCTTTCCCGATAATGTGTTTATATTGATGCAATTAATTGCGTTTAAAACCTTATTTTCACTCGTTTCTTTCCAATTCTGAACTTATAAATTTAACTTAAAGCATTTTATACGACGTATACATTATTATTTTAGCTTAATGGTATCGGATTATTGCAAAATGAGCTTCTTTCTTATGCATTAAATTAAATATAATTTATATAAAGTGTGCTCGCTATTGATTTTAAAATAGTCGATTTGCTCCTATAATTGGTGGAATTATTTGTTTCTCTTAGCGCTAAAATTATTTACATTTATTCTACGACCCCTATGACTTAATCTGCCCTTAAACTACCCTCTTATCATAGCATTATATATATATATATATATATATATATCTATATATATATATATATATATATATATATATATATACTTTTGTGGTAAGGCTTTTAGGTCTGCTGGTTAATGAAGTGTACTCTTTATTATTATTATTATTATATATATATATATATATATATATATATAGATTCTTTTTTAGCGAACGTAAATATATGGATATGTTGATATTTTTGTTTTTTTGGGTTATTTTCCGTTCGAATTTTCCTATTAAATATTCATTTGCTGGTTTCTGGCTTTTCGATTTATTTAAAATCATTTTCTAATAGCTATAAGTATAAAGATAATAACAGTATGCAAATTATGAAGTTTTTGGCATACACAGCTTGAATAGAAAATATTTGACATTGACATTGACATAAAAATAAATGTGTAAATAAGGTAACTTGTAGAACCTGTGTAAGTAGTAGGTTTGTTAATTATGGATGTAATGTTTTGATTGTGTGAGGTATATAGTATAGTGTGGTGTGTTGCTTTAAATATATTTTGAAATGTAGAGGTGAATTAGTAAATTAGGTTTATGGATGGTTGTCTATTTTGGTGATGATATATAGTTGTGAGTACAATGTACTGAGGTTATAGATGTCTTGTTTGTTGTTGATGCAATTATTGTTTTGTATTATGTGGTAAGATTCTAAAAATAATCGTCTTTTGTGGTTATTGTCTTCTGTTAATATGGTGATTTCATTGAAATTGGCTGAATGTTTGGTAGAATGTAAATGAGAAGCAAGAGCACAATAAGTATTTCCTATTTTTGCATCGCTACGATGTTGGGTAATTCTATTTTTTAACCATTGTGAAGTCTGTCCTATGTATGTTTTTTGCAACTGCATGTGATTTTGTAAACTAGGTTGGGTCTTTTAGTTCGAATCGATTTTTCATATGTGTAAGCTATACAGATGTTAATGACACTAAATTTACACAGTTTAATTTAACTAGATCAGAGTGTGATAATGTTAACTTTTTATGTGACAGTCTAATGCCAGCAAAAGTTTTTACCAAAGCGTTGCTGCGGGAATAATTAACTTTAACTGATTTTTATGCAAATTGGTTAATATTCAAGATAACAACTGAAGCAGTGAATAAACCATTTTCAAGAATCGTGGTTATAAATATGAATATTCCTAATAGTCTAATTCTTTCAAATGAAATTGTAGTTTCAGCAATTTTTATGGATTCCAGGTATAAAGTAATGTTAAATGAAGCCGTAGAACTAATCTACTGCAATTTTGCGACAGTATGAAAACAGTTCATCTAGAACTCATTAAATTGAGCAATGTAGATCTTGATGTTCCTGCTACCTTGGTAAGTGTTGAACGCCTGTTTTCGGGATTGAAATTTATTTTATCTCCACCGAGGAGCAATGTTACGGGACATTTACTTAAAAACCAACTCATAGTAAGAGCTAATCGTCTCTTAAACAGTGACTAGCAGTGCTTACAAGAATTTATTTAACAAATGCTAATTTAATTTATTGTTTGTTGCAAAAAACTACGGCCGCTTTTGTAGAAGTTAATAAAAATAGTTTTAACAACAAACGTGCATGTAATGTCTTCAATCAAGAACAACCAAATCCTTCAAAGAAAAAGAAACAAGTCAAGATAAATGACTTATTTCAAATTTCAACTACTTTTTCTACTTAGAAACGTTTTCTAAACTTCAATTTTTCTATAATATAAATATACATCATTACATTTGTCTGTTTAATTTAACCTAAGTTTAAGTAAAAACAAAATTATTGTTTACCATAATAAAAAAATCGCATCTGGAATCCTTATGGAACCTAAAAAATGCTATAACCAGAAACGGAACCTTTATTTAGATAACATTAGAACAGAAACCGGAATCAGAACCTTTATTTTTTCTTTCCAAAGACAAGCTGAAACCGAACCTATATTTTAAAAGGGTTCCAATCCTTGCATAATACATCTTTTATTTTTTATTTTTGAATATTCTACGGAATTCAGGCGGTCTAAACGTTTATGTGGAAACTAGTACCAAAAAATCAGAGAGAAGAAACGGAAAGTTGTTAAAAATTTATCACCAAATTACAGTGTTTTTTCCAAAAGCAGCTCTAAGAAACGGCATCTTCAACATCCGAAGATATATAGCTTTTTCAAGTTGAATGCAGGGCTATCCAGGGTTTTGAAACAACCGAAACCATAGTTCATAACAAATCACCTTAAGAATTTCCGCAAATTGTCGAGAAAATGCTGAAGATACTTTAAAACTTTTACTTTCTGAGCTGCGCTGTTTCGTATGATCCTGGAACGTCTGATGTTACTGATAAAAAACAGAACTGATTCTGGTGATAGTGACTTAAAGCAAATAGCTAATTTTAATCATTTTAAGGATGTTTAAAATGGAAGCTTTTCAAAAAATTATTGTAAAAATTTTTACGTATTGGAAAGGTTGTAAACCGTAATTGGTATTCAGCTATCCACCATGCCGTGTTTCGCTTTTACGAATTCCTTAAGTTGTTAATGTCCATAATTCTTATATTCAACAGAAGCTGAAAAATATTAGATGTCTGTCCATCAAGCGCCTATAATGTTCATCCGATGTCGAAGTTCAATTTAAAAATTGCATACACCGAAAAGACACCATCTCTATCGGCATTTTAAGCTGTATTGCGATTCCACAAAAATAATAATGTTACTTTCAATATAACATAATTACTATGCGAATTGCTTCTCTTAAAGCTAAGTTACTAATTTCATATTCCGTAAAGACGCTGAGAATTCCTAATTCTCTAAAATTTACGTTTATAACCTAACTACTTCGTGGTTACGCTGTAATGAATTATTTAATCGGAGTCTATATAAATTTGATAATTCTAACCATTGTTAAAAGGATCGAACTGGGTAGTAAGACATAGCTGTCTTAATTAAGCTCATGGGTTGATAATTAGATTGCCTGTTGCATTTCACATTAATAAGTTCTTTCAAACCTGGCAAATCTGTAACTCAGGGCATATACTCGAAAGCGTCGGGAAATAATCCAACAAGCAACAGATAACGCGATCACTAAGTGGAAACTATATAACACGGAGACACATTACAAAAATCGTATAAAATAGTCGGCCCACTTGCTCTACTTATTGTTATAAGGTAAAAAGCATGTTAATTTAGCTTCATCTGAAGAACTGGGGGAGCCCACCACAATAGTAAATGCAGTTGGAAATGCTTTGCCCCCAGTTATGCTAAATGTAACAAAGAAAATAGAATTTTGCCTTTTATGGATAACTACGAGTCGCATATTACAGTCAACGCTGTAAACTTTTGTCGTAATAATGGTATCACAATGTTGTCGTTTCCTCCTTATATCTCGCATAAATTACAACCATTGGATTTTGGTGTTGTTCGACAGTTGAAAACTTTCTGAGCTACCTCATTTAATGATTGGATGACGATGAATTCCGGGAAAGCTATAACAATTTAACAACTTGCCCAGTTCACAAAACCTGCATTTCAGCAAGCATTTTCTCAAAAAAAAAAACTATTATAAAATCTTTTAGAAAACATGGACTCTGGTCTTTCAATAGACTTGCTTTTAACGATGTTGAGTGTGCAGGAAGCGATTCAAATTTTTTGCCTTCATCAACCGAAGTACAACTTCAGATTTAGAATCTGCTTGAAAATGGTAGAATACTTATTTTTCAACAAATATAAATATTATTTTATTAGGTTTTTTTTACTATTTTAGATTTAGCTACTCCGGCAACATCGCACGGGTCATTAACACTAACATCTGTGCACACTGATTGCAATAAGCAAACCGGTAGCATTTTCTTAACTCTTAAAATATTTATGAATTTTGAATTTTGTTTAGATTTGATAAAATCTGTTGTCACACCTGGATCTGTAAGACCATTCCCCAGACCAATAATAAAAACAAAAGGATAAAAGGACACGACCTAGTAAATCAAGAATTTACACGGACACTCCCGAAAAGGCTAGATTAGAAGAATTAGAAAATGAGAAAGTAATTAAGAAAAATTAACAAGAACAAATAAAACAGAAAAGGGTTATGAAACAGGTTTCTTCAGACGGAAGCGAGCAGATTAAAAACAGCAAAGAAAATAACAGCGGATAATGAAGAAGATGTATGATCCTGAGTCTAGTTTTTCTACTTCGGACGAATCTAACCCTATTGAATACAATGTAAGTGACGATTTTAGCGATACTGAAAATTGGGCAGATCCTTTACTGTTACGAGACGATGATGAAATAAAGACGATTTTTTACTGGTCAAATTTCAGATAAAAGGTTACACGAAACATTATGTAGGAAATGAATACAAGATTCAGTATTTACGGTGGAAACTACCAGGCTATCTATTCTGTTATCCATTAGTTGATGATATATCAATTTCAGGCAGATCGGACATTTTTTTCAAATTACCTCAGCCTATCTCTGCAAAAACTATTTTCATTCAAAGTAAACTTTGAAGCTAATAACATAAGCTAAAATATGGTCACTTTGTTCTTTTCTGATTTTTTAAATACGTTTTATTTAATTTGATTTAAAAATATTCAATAAATTATAGTCTTGTTCATGACATGTAAGTCTTGTTTATAGTAATTTAGGCCAAATCATAATATTTCATCTAAGGTTGATCCTGCCCTTTCGATTGGTTCAATGTACCTTACTAGAGGGGCAGAGGCAACCATATGCAAGGATTATAAACAATTATTTTTTATTTGTGTGAACTGTTTTTCTGAATTTTTTATTAGGTTACTTTACAATAAAAAAGTTCAAGGTATGTCTTGAGAATACTCTTCTTCTTTTTCATTAACATTCAACTAAGCTATTCAACATTTTGATAAAAACTGTAGAATATGTCCCTCTTTCCCCTACATGTTAGTATTAAATCGCCTAAAATTAGTTTAAATCTTGTTCCAAATCAGTTAAACCAATTTAAATCTTTGTAGATCCATTAACATCTTCTTTTATATTAAATTATATTTTTTAAATCACATTTAAATCATTTAAAATCTTCTTCACATATAAATCACTTTAAATATGTGTTCAATACCTGTTCTGTGTGGTGATTGGTTGGATTAATAAATAGTGAGGCTAATAAAATAAAGTTAGAAAAATGCATTAATTGCAACCTCAACCACATATCCGTTTGTGTATTAGGATTGAAATAACAACTGTTAGTACACAAGGCTTTATTGTTTTAAAACGCTCCACACTGACGAACAGTGATCGTGTCTGAGGCCACTCTATCTGAAATATTTCATCTATATTGCTAAACTATTAAACTAAATTAATCTATTTAGTACAATAATTATCAAAGTGTTTAGAACGTTTAATGGCTCTACCTGACCTAACACTAACAGTTCTCAGTCCAAGGTGTACAATTTTGAGTGTTATCTCCAGAGTCATTCTTAACACGAACTGTTGACTCGACTAACTATATCATCAATGTCCCTGCATTAGGTTGGATCCTATGTCACATTCAGAATTTATATTATACTGTTATTCTGACTATGTCTAAGACAAGAAGTTTTTCTCCGAAACACTCGACCATTTTCACTGACACTTTGTATGACCTGGGCATTGAATGTGCCTCTATGATTTTTCCGGAAACCAGGAAGGATCTTCTTTTCACAACTTCAACAAAACATTGTCATTTTCATTAAACTCGCCTCTTGAGCTTGTTGACACATCATGATAATGTTTTATTGTTTCTTGTTTTGCAATTTTTTTTCAAACACGGTAACATTTTGGTTTAAACAGGTTTGAAGCAATTGGTAAATTGGTTCTTAATAATCTGCTGTTCAAGAGTTCAGACGGTGATATACTGAGACCACATAACGGGCAGTTCTACACTTTCTTAACATCTGTTTACAAATGTGTACAGCCTTTTCGGCCAATCCGTTACTTCTGAGATATCGTGGAGTTGAAAATTCATATCAATACTAAACTTTTACAAAACTCCCTAAACCTATGACTATTATATGGAACGTTATCAGACACAAACTTTCTTGACAAACCACAGTTTGAACATATTATTTTAAGATGTTTCAGAATTTCATCTATACTTTTATTCTGTAATTTAACCAACTCTATCCGGTTGTTATAATAGTCAACTACAACTGAAAATGAATTTCCGCCATACTCCAAAATGTATGACGCTACAATCTCAAAAGGAAGTTTGGGTACTTCATGACAAATTAGTGGTTCTTTTACACAATTTCTGCTATACAGCTCACAGAGTCTACACCTGTTGATAAAATCTTGTATATTTATTGTCATACCAGGCCAATAGAAAAGTTTCCTTGCTCTTGCTTTGGTTTTTTCAATTCCCAAGTGAGGTTTATATAACTGATTTAACATATGTGCCCTTGAATTTAGGTATACACATACGGTCATTATAAACAATTATTCCATTCTTATTAACCAAACCTTCCTGTAATTTAGAAAATTGTCTAACTTCCAAATGTGAATGAATCTTTTATCTGACCATCCCTCTATACAATATTCAATAATACATCTAAAATCTAAATCGTTCTTAATTTTGTATTTAATGTTTTGCAAACGATTGTATATAATAGGGAGTTTCACTTCAAGAGATTATACAACTTCCGTAGTGTCAATGTCCTCTTTTATATTAGTTTTAATAAAAGACGACTAACAGATCTTGTATAAACATTTTGCTACCAGGTAAGTGTTGAATGCTATAAATATATGTTAAAACTTTAAGTCTCATCCTTTGTTACCTCGAACTAATCTGTCCTATGTCCTTTTGTTGAATTCTTACTAGAGGCTTGTGGTTTGAGTGCATTATTAATTTATTCTGCCCATAAACAAACTGATAAAACTTTAACAAACAAAAGCACACAGCAAAATATTCTTTCTGAATTTGTGCAAATTTGCTTCACTCTTTGTTAGACTTCTTGACTGTTTCGTATTAATTGAACTCAAACTATAGTGGATTAAAATTGTGCAGTGCGCTTGCGCCTCTTATAGAGTAAACGTGTGCGAAAGTGGTTTTGTGACGTTTATCGACGACTCTTCATTCGACCTAGTTCCGGAACGGTTGTGCGGGACAAGCTATACACACAATAACATATAGTGCTTGTAACAGTGCATTCAACTTGCTTCCCCGGGGGCATTGCAGCAACATTGAAGAGGACCACACACCAAGGACAATATTGGTGAGTGAATTTATCGCTTCTGTTTAATTTTACATGCATACAATTTACGCATTTAAAGCTCGCGTTTTGTTATACCTTCGCAATACAGTCCACAAAAACTAATAAGACGCGCCAGCAGATTTTAATTAATTACATTGACCGAAAAGCAACAGGTTTTCCTTCTTGTATCAAACATCCACATATACCACTCTAACTTGCGTCTGCTTGTATCACCACTGGTAAGCTACTGTCAAAAATTTTAAAATTGGGACACTACTAATGATAACTTTTAACATTTTAAATGTCTCATCCTGTTCACTGGTCCAAACATATTCTACATTGTTTTTATTAACACTCTTAATGCTACTACAATATTTGCTAAATTTGGTATATATGTTTCCAAATAATTTGCAATTCCCAATACTTCTACTAACTCCTTATTATTTTTAGGTATTTCAAATGCCAAAGTTGCTTTTATATAAGTACTATCAGGTTTTACGACCACTTTTGAATAAACTTGTCCTAAATACTTTACTTCACTAACTTTATACTGTAACTTTTACCACTATACTCACAATTAAAGTGTCTTCCTCTTCCTAGTACACTCTGTAAGACTTTATGATGCTCTTTTTCATCAACATCCGCCACAATTATGTCATCAAAGTACATTTGCACTTTTAAAGCAAAAAACATTTTTTGGTTGATTCTTTGAAATACTTTTGGACTAGAAGCTAAACCAAATGGAAGCTGTATAAACCTATATTTACCAAAGCGTGTTATGAAAGTACAAATTTTGCTACTTTTCTTATCTAATGAAACATGATTAAAGCCAATTTTCATATCGAATACTGAAAAAACACTCTTACCCTGAAGTTATCTTCCAATCTCTTCTGATGTGGGAATAGAATTCCCGTCTACACATACATTTTTAATAGAATGTAAGTGATCTAAACATACTTTTAAACTTCCATCTTCTTTTTCCACACAGACGTTATTCACCCACTCTGAAGGTTCATCGGCCTGCTCTATAATGTCTCTTTGCACCAAATTGTTTAAAGTAACTTTTAATTTAGGCTTACTGTATCTGGTAACCTTCTGTAATCGCTAGTAACAGGACAATAATTATCTTTTAAAACAATTATATATTGCTACACATGTTTTTCTTCTAGTCTTATGTTTAATTTTGCTAACCTTTAAAATATGTGTAGTTATCAAAATCTCGTGGAAAATGAAATAAAAAGAATATTTCCTTCTAAAGGCGTCGACTAGCTCAAAACGGTTATTTTCCACGTAGTATGTCCGACCATAACCTCAGGTCGAGGTTCTAGGGTTCTACTCTAGTATCTGTATCTACCAAAATAATGTGGTGTACCAATTTATCAATCAAATATAATATCACACACAAAAATTATAAACTTTTTTACTATGATTAAATAATTACCGAATCCTGATAAAGTCTAGGTGTACCTCCAGGTAATTTCTACAAATGGAGACGACGCTGTGCTCTCCAAGAATTTCCTGCAATTTCAAAAATGTTTTAATACTCAATATTTGAAATTTTGGAAATTATTCTGATCTGTCAAATAATGACAGAACTACTTGGTGATGTTTTCAGATATATTTGCTATTACAAACTGTGTCCAAAATTTTTATACTAGAATTTTGAAACAAACTTTTTCTACATCTATCATATATGATGCACAAAATATAACCTCGTTTTCAAACTCAAAAGTAAAATTATGAATAATTAAATGTCAAAAACTCATACGTCCCATTTCACTACTGTAATTTCCAAAATTATCTTTCACCATTTCCTTTTTTGCAGCTCTCATTTAACACCATTTGATTTAAATCTTCCCATTTACCAGTAACAATACCATCCATATCCTTTTACCACACTTCTTTAATCTTTTAGGTATAATCTATATTACCTTGTGTCAAAATCTTCAAAAAATCAAAACTCCTTAAAACTCAAAATCATCAATTCCACTTTTATTCATATTTATTTCAAATATTTTTTCAATCAATAAACATACTATCACCTTGGCTACCATAATAATAGCCTACCTTATATTTATTAAACTTTTTAAATATTACATCAGACCACTATGTACAAAATAATAAATAATATTTTTTTAAATCCCCAAGTTTTGATACAGGCTTAATAAGCTAAAATTCAAAGAAAATTCTCCCCCCCCCCCTAACGCTATTACAATAATAAAGTCGTTTTGATCAATTTTTCCTAAGATTAAGTCTACTTTATCCACTCCTTTTAAGAAATTCAACCACTTGCAAGAATTTATTCCAAACAATGATTTACCTTTATTACTTACAACTATAAATTTAATGAGATATTCTTTGCCTCTTACTAAACAACATAAATTTTATGTCCCACTGCATCAAGATTATGGTTTCCATAGGACATCAGTGAGTAATGACCACTCTTTATCTCATCTTCTTTCTTTAACACTTTTATATAATCACTTGGTACAATTAGCTGCGCAATCTAACTTTATTTTTAAAAATTCATTTGCAATTAATATACTGTTTCAACCAACTAATGTTCTTTATTTTTATCGTGGAACGAAATTATTTTACTTACTTCAAATTCATCAATCACCAACTCTTTATCATTATTGCCAGCTACCTCATGCACTACTGACCTACTAATCTGATTTTTGTACCTACTATCACCTTGACAATAATGATTTTTAAATCTCTGACATCCCACTGAAAAGTACCCTAAATCTCCACAACTATTGTACTGTTTTCCATAGGCAAAACATTTCCCTCTTGAATAAATTTTTCCACATCTAAAACAGTCAAAAGTATCCTGATTTCTTGATCTTCTATACGATTATTGTTTGCTTAGATTTCCACCACTGTAATCGCTGATTGCTCCTGAATCCAACCTCTTGTCCCTGATCCTGGAGTCCTTTTGCTTGTAACTTTGTGGCTTCTGAAGAACCTACACATTTTTTCTGAATATGTTAAATCTAAATCTTTACTTAATAGTTTTCCTGAAACTTAGGTCTCTAATTCCAAGTACAATTCTATCTTTTATCAAATTATTTTCTTGTGTATCAAAACTGCAATGCTTTTCCATAATTTTTAAGTCTTTTAAGAAATTATCAAATTATTATGAGTTCGCATATAAGTTGTAAAACCGCCTTTACAAAATGCAGAATAATTGCATAAATTTCATACAAATGGACGTTTATTAGTATGGGTCCGCAAATGAGTTTTCAAATTACATTTACTAAATGTAGTATGATCACACAAATTGCATGCAAATGAACGTTAATTAGTATGGGACCTCATGTCTTTTTAATTTACTTGGAACAGATGCAGAATAATTACATAAATTGCATGCAAATGTACGGTCATTAGAATGGGTCCACATATGAGTTTTTAAATTACCTTTACAAAATGCAGAATAATTACATAAAGTGCATGGAAATTGCCTTTCATCAGTACGAGATCGCATATGACTTTTCAAACTACTTTTACGAGGTGTAGCATAATTACATAAATAGCATGCAAATGGACGATCATTAGTATGGGATTGCATGTGAATTTTCAAACTATCTTTACGAGATGTAGCATAATCACATAAATTGCATGCAAATAGGCGGTCATGAGTATGGGATCGCATATGAATTTTCAAAGTACCTTTATAAGATGCAGCATAATTACATAAATTGCATGCAAATGGACGGTCATTAGTATGGGACCGCATATGCTTTTTCAAAGTATGTTTATAATATGCAGCATAATTACATAAATTGCATGTAAATGGACGCTCAGTAGTATGGGACCGCATATGCTTTTTCAAAGTACGTTTATAAGATGCAGCATAATTACATAAATTGCATGCAAATGGACGATCTTCAGTATGGGACCGCATGTGAATTTTCAAACTATTTTTACGAGATGTAGCAAAATTACATAAATTGCATGCAAATGGACGTTCATTAGTATGGGATCGCATATGAACTATTATTCTACTTCTAATAGATGTGAAATAAGCACACAAAACACATGCAGATGAGCGTTTGTTTGTATGTGACAACATATTAATGCTATTCTATAGGATATAAAGTAGTTACCTAAATTACATGTCACAAATGTTCCTTATTATGTGACCGTTTAGTGTAATCGTAATTTTGTGTTTGATGCAACTACATGAGATCACTTCGTGAAGCACCATTATGCTATAAATTGAATCTTCACAAGAGCTAGTTATGTTAATCTCATATTTTCTGTTCGTAATAGTTTTCGGTCCAAAATTAGTTATCGATTGGGTCGTTTACGTGAACTTGTCAACGAAGGAAATACAAAATGTTTCTAAACTCTACAGAGATAGAAAATAATACTTGGCGTTTGTGATTGATTTAGATTTGCACCCGGTGTGAACTTGGCAGCTAATTTCCAGCAGCGAATTCACGAGTATTGCCGAACGACCATAGGCGTCGCAATGTATTTTCCCCAAAGGTAAAGGCCATTATAATTGCATCTTTCAGACATCCTGCAGCTAATTCCTAGCAGTGAATTTTTAAATAATATAAAAGATTACAACTACGTTTCTAGTGGTTCAATCATAGCAGTGAATTTACATATTAACCGATATGAAGAATTTTAAATTCAACTACGTATTATAATATTATAAATTTTTTATTAAGAAAAAGATATTTAACTTCTGTAATCAATACATTAATTTACAGATTACGATTTTAGAAATTACATAATATACTGCATTACATATCAACTGCCCAGACTATTTCATCGGAGTATATAGGTGCAATAACCTTTATACTTTATTTATTTAAAACTACTTGAAACTTTAAAGTCAACGTAAGTTTGAAGTAGTTGCGGGACGATAACGTAAGGGCGTCTGAAATAGTTTACAAAGCCTTCAAAACTACAAATCCAGTAAAGCCATCTCATCTTTACAAAAAAATTAATTTAATACTTTTTCTAAGTTATACATAGGCCGTACACGAACAGAGAGCCTGGTTAGTATAGGTGTACTACCTTTGGCAATTCTTCTAATATCCAAACTGATGATATACGCTGTATGGCAATCCATTAAGGAAAGCCCTATCCATATAAAACAACTATAACAAATTTCTCGCAAGCTATGTAGAGGCCAAACGCGAATTTTGAAAGTTCTCGTAGATATGCAGCTAAATATTACAAGTGTACTACCTTCTGCGGCTTTCTTAATATCCAAACTGCCGACATTCGCTTTACTACAAACCATTAAGAAAGGCCCTATCCATGCGAAAAATCAATAAAAATTTCTCGCAAGTTATGCAGAGGTCATATTCGAATTTTCAAAGTTCTCATAGATATGCAGCTAAAAAGTATAAGTGTACTAATCTTCTGCAATTTTCTAAATATCCAAACTGCCGACATGCGCTTTATGGTAAACTATTAAGGAAGGCTCTATAGAAGCAAAAATCAATAAAAGTTTTCGCAAGTTATGCAAAGGCCAATCGCAATTTTTAAAGTTCTCATAGATATGCAGCTAAAAAGTATAAGTGTACTAATCTTCTGCAATTTTCTAAATATCCAAACTGCCGACATGCGCTTTATGGTAAACTATTAAGGAAGCCCTATAGAGCAAAAAATCAATAAAATTTCTTCGCAAGTTATGCAGAGGCCATACGCAATTTTCAAAGTTCTCTAGATATGCAGCTAAAAGTATAAGTGTACTATCTTCGCAATTTCTAAATATCCAAACTGCCGACATGCGCTTTATGGTAAACTATTAAGAAAGGCCTATAGAGCAAAAATCAATAAAAGTTTCTCGCAAGTTTTTTTTTTTTGCAGCTAAAAAGTATAAGTGATACTAATCTTCTGCAATTTTCTAAATATCCAAACTGCCGACATTGCGCTTTATGGTAAACTATTAAGGAACGGCCTATAGAAGCATCAAAATCAATAGAAAGCATTTTCGTCAAATTATGCAGAGGCCATCGCAAATTTTTAAAGTTCTCATAGATTGCAGCTAAAAAGTTATAAGGTGTACTATTCTTCTGCAATTTTCTAAATATCCAAACTGCCGACATGCGCTTTATGGTAAACTATTAAGGAAAGGCCTATAGAAGCAAAAATCAATAAAATTTCTGCAAGTTATGCTAGAGGCCAACGCAAATTATCAAAGTTCTCATAGATATGCAGCTAAAAGTATAAGTGTACTAATCTTCTGCAATTTTTAAATATCCAAACTGCCGACATGCGCTTTATGGTAAACTATTAAGGAAGGCTCTATAGTAGCAAAAATCAATAAAAGTTTCTCGCAAGTTATGCAAAGGCCAGATCGCAAATTATCAAAGTTCTCATAGATATGCAGCTAAAAAGTATAAGTGTACTAATCTTCTGCAATTTTCTAAATATCCAAACTGCCGACATGCGCTTTATGGTAAACTATTAAGGAACGCCCTATAGAAGCAAAAATCAATAAAAGTTTTCGCAAGTTATGCAGAGGCCATACGCAATTTTAAAGTTCTCATAGATATGCAGCTAAAAAGTATAAGTGTACTAATCTTCTGCAATTTTCTAAATATCCAAACTGCCGACATGCGCTTTATGGTTAAACTATTAAGAAAGGCCTATACGAGCAAAAATCAATAAAACGTTTGCTCGCAAGTTATGCAAAGGCCAGTAATCGCAAATTTTCAAAGTTCTCATAGATATGCAGCTAATTTTAAAGTATAAGTGTACTAATCTTCTGCAATTTTTAAATATCCAAACTGCCGACATGCGCTTTATGGTAAACTATTAAGGAAGCTCTAATAGAAGCAAAAATCAATAAAATTTTTCGCAAATTATGCAGAGGCCATACGCAAATTATCAAAGTTCTCATAGATATGCCAGCTAATAGAGTATAAGTGTACTATATCTTCTGCAATTTTCTAAATATCCAAACTTGCCGACATGCGCTTTATGAGTAAGACTATTAAGAAGGCTCTATAGTTAAGCAAAAATCAATAAAAGTTTCTCGCAAGTTATGCAAAGGCCAGACGCAAATTATCAAAGTTCTCATAGATATGCAGCTAAAAAGTTATAAGTGTACTAATCTTCTGCAATTTTCTAAATATCCAAACTGCCGACATGCGCTTTATGGTAAACTATTAAGGAAGCCCTATCAGAAGCAAAAATCAATAAAAGTTTTCGCAAGTTATGCAAGGCCAGACGCAAATTTTCAAAGTTCTCATAGATATGCAGCTAAAAAGTATAAGTGTACTAATCTTCTGCAATTTTTAAATATCCAAACTGCCGACATGCGCTTTATGGTAAACTATTAAGGAAGGCCTATAAAGCAAAAATCAATAAAATTTCTCGCAAGTTATGCAGAGGCCATATTCGCAAATTTCAAAGTTCTCATAGATATGCAGCTAAAAAGTATAAGTGTACTAATCTTCTGCAATTTTCTAAATATCCAAACTGCCGACATGCGCTTTATGGTAAACTATTAAGGAACGCCCTATAGAAGCAAAAATCAATAAAAGTTTTCGCAAGTTATGCAGAGGCCATACGCAAATTATTCAAAGTTCTCATAGATATGCAGCTAAAAAGTATAAGTGTACTAATCTTCTGCAATTTTTTAAATATCCAAACTGCCGACATGCGCTTTATGGTAAACTATTAAGGAAGGCTCTATAGAAGCAAAAAATTAATAAAAGTTTCTCGCAAGTTATGCAAAGGCCAGACGCAAATTATCAAAGTTCTCATAGATATGCAGCTAAAAAGTATAAGTGTACTAATCTTCTGCAATTTTCTAAATATCCAAACTGCCAACATGCGCTTTATGGTAAACTATTAAGGAACGCCCTATAGAAGCAAAAAATCAATAAAAGTTTGTCGCAAGTTATGCAAAGGCCAGACGCAAATTATCAAAGTTCTCATAGATATGCAGCTAAAAAGTATAAGTGTACTAATCTTCTGCAATTTTCTAAATATCCAAACTGCCGACATGCGCTTTATGGTAAACTATTACGGAACGCCCTATAGAAGCAAAAAATCAATAAAAATTTTTCGCAAATTATGCAGAGGCCATACGCACATTTTTTAAAGTTCTCATAGATGTGCAGCTAAAAAGTATAAGTGTACTATTCTTCTGCAATTTTCTAAATATCCAAACTGCCGACATGCGCTTTATGGTAAACTATTAAGAAAGGCTCTATAGAAGCAAAAAATCAATAAAAGTTTCTCGCAAGTTATGCAAAGGCCAGACGCAAATTATCAAAGTTCTCATAGATATACAGCTAAAAAGTATAAGTGTACTAATCTTCTGCAATTTTCTAAATATCCAAACTGCCGACATGCGCTTTATGGTAAACTATTAAGAAAGGCTCTATAGAAGCAAAAAATCAATAAAAGTTTCTCGCAAGTTATGCAAAGGCCAGACGCAAATTATCAAAGTTCTCATAGATATGCAGCTAAAAAGTATAAGTGTACTAATCTTCTGCAATTTTCTAAATATCCAAACTGCCGACATGCGCTTTATGGTAAACTATTAAGGAACGCCCTATAGAAGCAAAAAATCAATAAAAGTTTGTCGCAAGTTATGCAAAGGCCAGACGCAAATTATCAAAGTTCTCATAGATATGCAGCTAAAAAGTATAAGTGTACTAATCTTCTGCAATTTTCTAAATATCCAAACTGCCGACATGCGCTTTATGGTAAACTATTGAGGAAGGCCCTATACAAATAAAAAATCAATAAAAATTTCTCGCAAGTTATGCAGAGGCCATACGCAAATTTTCAAAGTTCTCAGATGTGCAGCTAAAAAGTATAAGTGTACTATCTTCGGCAATTTGCTTAATATCCAAACTGCCAACATGCGCTTTATGGTAAACTATTAAGGAAGGCTCTATACAAGCAAAAAATCAATAGAAGTTTCTCGCAAGTTATGCAGAGGCCATTCGCAATTTTTTTAAAGTTCTCATAGATATGCAGCTAAAAATTATAAGTGTACTAATCTGCTGCAATTTTCTAAATATCCAAACTGCCGACATGCGCTTTATGGTAAACTATTAAGGAAAGCCCTATACGAGCAAAAAATTAATAAAAATTTCTCGCAAGTTATGCATAGGCCAGACGCAAATTTTCAAAGTTCTCAGATGTGCAGCTAAAAAGTATAAGTGTACTATCTTCGGCAATTTGCTTAATATCCAAACTGACGACATGCGCTTTATGGTAAACTATTAAGGAAGGCTCTATACAAGCAAAAAATCAATAAAAGTTTCTCGCAAGTTATGCAGAGGCCATTCGCAATTTTTTTAAAGTTCTCATAGATGTGCAGCTAAAAATTATAAGTGTACTAATCTGCTGCAATTTTCTAAATATCCAAATAGCCGACATGCGCTTTATGGTAAACTATTAAGGAAAGCCCTATACAAACAAAAAATTAATAAAAATTTCTCGCAAGTTATGCGTAGGCCATACGCAAATTTTCAAAGTTCTCATAGATATGCAGCTAAAAAGTATAAGTGTACTAATCTTCTGCAATTTTCTAAATATCCAAACTGCCGACATACGCTTTACTGCAAACCATTGAGAAAGGCCCTATCCATGCGGAAAGTCAATAAAAATTGCTCGCAAGTTGTGCAGACGCCATACTAGAATATTTGAAGTTGTAATATATAGGCTGCTAAATAGTATAGGTGTACTGCATGCGTTTTATTGCGAATGATTAAGTCATATCTATGCGAATGAGGTTTTTAAGTATTTTAATTTGGAAATGGAATGCCAATTATGCCGCAGTCGTACCACAGGATAAAAGTTAATGTCCACGTCACATGCTGTTGTCCTGATCCTCTATGACCTCGAGAGTCTCGCCTCAGTATGGACTTAGCATTTGGCCTTGATCTGATGACAGCTGACAAGAAATTTTAGTGCGTATTAATTTTGAGTACATTTAGACAATGGCTATACAAGCCATCACAAACCTTTAAAATTACCAAGAATTAAAAAAATCAATATCCTTGGTTATTTTTTTATGCAAAATGTAAATTGGTTAGTAATTGCTAGAACAATCAAACATGTTTGGGTTTAGATTTACAAAATTTAAATGAAATGCTTATAGGAGAACATGCAAGTTTTCCTATATTCTAAGCATTTCTGTAAATCAAAATTTCAATGTTATGTTTACCAATATCAGTTTCAGGGCAATACTTTGAAACCTGCCCTTAACCGCGCTAAGAAAATGCGTTGTTCGTATGACATACATTCAAGTCCATACTGTTGGGAGACTCTCGTATATGACCAGGTAACGTCACGCGGACGGCGGGTGATTGTTATTTAATGTCTTAAGCCCTCTTTACACCATCATTAACATATTATCCAAATTGTTTATATATTCGTTAATAAATTTGTGTAATTAGATTTTGTAACGGGCATTTTTGTAGTTCAACATTTTACGCTATACCCAATTAGTAAATTCATTTCTACAAATTACTATTTCTATATTTAATATTTATTAACTCGTTGACGAATGCGTCGTGTTATAATGAATAGATTGCATCGTTCTTGTCTTGCCGTAAATATAAATGTTGTTCCTTATGTGGATAATCAAGTCTAGATAAGATACGATAAGCGGTTGTAATAGAACGAGTTGGATAAACAGATGAACAGTCGGAGTTTGTTCTTCTGTTCCGATATACTAAGTACGTTAAAAATACTGTTTTCTCTTTGCTTTGACAATAGTGAGAATTAATGCGGGATTAATTTTCGTATTGTTCATGTATGAGCACGGCACGATTTTTAGTTGTTTTCTTGTGAAATAAAAATTGTATATTAACTGTACAAAGTGTAGTTCTAATTCCTTTTGAAGGAAGTATGCTTGATAGGCGAATGTGTTTACTCGACCTGCACGTGTGTTTTACGGAACATTTGACGGACGGTTTTTATTGCTTACGCGTGCCTACTAATTGTTTTTAGTTGTTTTTCTTGTGAGACAAATGCTTTAAGGAACATTTGACGGACTTACTTTAGTGATACGCGTGCTTTACTAATTTGTGGTTTTAGTTGTTTGTCTTGTGAAATAGGAGTCGTAGAACTTGCTAAACTGACCGATTCTTTCTTTAGGATTAATGTGTGTGCGATCTAGTCTAGTGTCCCTATGTTTTATCAGATTAGTGCATACTTTGGCTTGTTTAAATACAGTGGATACTGTAGTTTCTGCATTTTTCTAACACCGAAGAATCTAAGATAGATCATTGCTTGCGCGAATTTCGTTATTTGCGAAATATAACAGATTACCGGCGTACAAAGGTATTGGTTGAAGTTTCTCACTGCTTTTTGGGATGTTTATGAAAATACTATACCTTTGGTCCCAGTTGAAATTAAACTAGTGCTACAGAATATTTCGAAATTATTGTCTTAGGAAATAGAATTACCAAGAAATTTATCAAGGCTACATAGTTCCGACGCGTGATAATGTCTGCTGCTAACACCAGTAAAATACGTAGGTCTGATTAGTGTAACGTGTGATAAGTTCCATCAACACCCTCACAGTCAAAGGTGAAGTGCTTCGTTAGTGCAAGACATCGTGAATCTCACACTTCAATTGCAAGGAAGCGTTACTGGAGGACTTTTTGTAAGTTGAACTATTTCCTACTTGTTATTACTTTAAATATCTATCCGTTGCTTTACCATATCTTTGTCGTTCTGATACCTTTTACAATAGACTTGCATGCTATTTTAAAACATAGAAAAAAAAAGAAAGAAAGAAATCAATACTACTAAATTACTCATACCAATTGTGTCTTATCTATTTATCTTTTGTCAACATTTTATCTGATTTATGTTTAATTGGTGTGTGAGGAAACGTTTCTGCTACTCCCCAATATTACCTCACTTTGTACTAAACATTTTTCTGTATTGCTTTTACTGTTTTTATATTATATGGTTTATCTAAACAGTTTCTTTTTTTTACATTCTACAAAGTACTGAATAATTTAGACTTTTCATTGCTGCTATGCTTATTCTTTTTTTTCAGGTTTGCTTAACTATTTTCCTTGCAGGTATTGTTACTAACTCCTTACCGCCGCATACATTATATGTCAGTCTGCTTTCTACAACCCCCCCCCCACTCTCCGATTGAGCCCGGTCATTTCTGTTGATTTTTTTTTGTGTTACGCACGGCTACGAGACAACGTAGCACAAATTTGGCGCCCAACGTGGATGCCTCGAAGAAAAACGTAACAATTTTATTACCAGTTTTATGTTATAATAAATGCTGTTTTACATAGTGATAATTTTAGTCATCAACTTTTGATACGCTTCTGTTGATTAAGTATTTTAATATGAAAAACTGATCTAAACTGTTATGTCATATTGTAATAATACAAAACACAATCCAAGAAATACGCTTTTGAAATATAATTCCAGAATAATTTTATAATTTTCATATATTTTAAAATAATGGAAATGAAATTATCTATTCCACTTGACATTTAAGCTCAATTAAATTCTAATTAGAAATTACAATTATTGTAATCTTTAGCTTTTCGTGTTAAAATAATTTATGCGCAGCATCACATAATAATTAGTTATTAAGAAATTTATCACATGTAATCCAGCATTTGTTACATAATAAAATGTCAATAAATTTATGATGGTGTAAACCGGGTTTTAAATTCTTTACAAAACTATGTGAAATCTGAATCACGTTACGCTATTATATACTTTTCGTGGTACATAGACAATAGTATTTATTTCTTATACCACCTTCTTAGAAAGGACCGATAAGAATTGCGCCTGCGGGGATATTTGCTGTTACTATTTCGTCTAATTTACAATTTTTGTTTAGTTTTCCACTTTTGAGGTATTAATTCATTCATTAGGAGGTAACTCCCAGAAGTATTGTTTGGAACGTTGGGGAGAATAAATTGTTTGTGCGTGTGTTCAAAAATTTCAAAAAGTGCAGACAGCACTACTAAAGTTCTGAAATTGCATTATTTCCCTTAAGAGGTTTCAATCAACATAATTTTTATACATGTGAAGCTATATATTAATTAATGTGATAGATACGGTAGTGTTTTTAAATGCGACTGTGTGTTTATTTTTCACTTTGAAACTCATATTTTATAGTTTGCATTTAGTGTGATATAGAAAAGACATTATTGAACCAAAATTATTTAGATGTAGTGAAACAGTGTTAAGATCTTTATAATTTAATAAACAGTTGCGAATAATTTCAGATATTCAAAACGTTCAGCACACGTGATGAAAAATCAGTCCGTCTCATATTAAATATTCCTATGCAATTGGAACGCAATTTTACCTACCTTAATTTAATAAATTTAGAACAAAATGATCCCCTATGGCAGAAAATTTTGTGCCAGTTAAACATTAAAAAAATTAAGTTCGTGTCAGATTTGTGGCGATTTATTCAAAGACGAAGCAAATTGATTGAAGCTTTATTTAGCGGTGTTCGACCACAAAATTGCTTGAACAAAAAAGAGAAAATTTTGCAAAATTTTGAATCAACTATGGCTAAAACTATCCAAAATGATAAATACGGGGAAAAGCTATTAAAAGAAGTCTGTAAAAATATGAATATTAATCAAAGGTGTGTCCGCTTACGTAAGCAAATGTATTATTATGTAGAGCAACATTTTAAGCGTAAAATATCCAAATTGTCTCATAACAATCAATTTAAAGCTGCAGATTCTTCAAGTACTAAGGTATGTGTAACCAATAATATAGAGTTATTTAGAAAACCGTTACAAAATAAAAATTTTATTGAACCTTTAAGCACGCACATTAACGTTGAATTAAAGCACGCAGAAGTGGAGTTGTCTTACACAATTGATGAAAAACATAATCGAAATGTAACAACACACATCGGCAATTGTTCGCTAATTACTTCAACGCCTCTTAAAAACGATTCAGCAGATTTTAATTGTACTAATAAACATGTGTCTATAATAAGTGACGTTAATATTAGTGATTCGGAAAAATCGAAAAATTGTGATGTTACTCCCGAAAGTTTTCAAATACCAAAATGCTTCAAAAACTTGTCGACAGAACTGGATTTCAACATATTACCACAAAATTCTAGAAATGTAAGCTCCTTTCCGCAGACATCTTTTAAGGACTGCAAACATTTGGAGGGACGTTTTGAAATCGATCAAAATTCAGCCACTGTGATTTTTAACAATAGGAAACTGGTTTCTAAATATTATCCTTATTATCTGAAAAACAGAATTTCGCGTATGATTAACAACGTTTATGACATAGTCTTTAAATATAAAAGATATAATAAAAAAAGTGGAGTAATAAAAATATTTGCCATATGCAGGCATAATAATTACAATTGCAAGAAGTTCTTGATAGAAATTCACGGCTTACATGTTGATGTGTATGTGACTTCAAAGAACTTTCGTCATCACGAAAAAATAACCTCTTCCGTGAAGGGCGTTCACCGAGAAATTGTTAAACAAACTGTATTAAAAAAGAAGCCATCAAACTATAAAAGAAGTGATATTCTTAAGGCAAAAAACAATATCTTGCAATCGGGCAATTTACAAGGTATAAAATCCGATCCAACTATAAGGAAGATCAAATCAGAAGCTCTAGCTCACTGGGATCGAGATGTGCATGATTTGATGGATTTAATAAAAATGCAAGCAATTCATGGGGAGTACATAAAAGAAATTTGTATGCCATTTAATGTAAAAATTTATAGCTCCGAGCAACTGGAAGTATTAATTAATAGTTCCGGAACCGGTAACAAATACGAGTTGCCAATAATTTATTTCGATGCAACTGGATCAATTATTAGGCATTTCAGTGGAGTGGACAAGAAAGTTTATTTATATAGCGCTGTACTTCCAATAAGTACAGGACGCATTTTTCCAGCATTTGAGATGATTAGCGCTTCACATACATCTAATGCGATATTTAAAATTTTTAATGATTTTCGTGTACTGTGTGAACAAAATGGTAATTGACCGGTATTTGCTTCAGTTGTAACAAACTTTAGTTTCGCAAACATTCATGCAATAGATAAATCTTGTAACCGATGTACTTTTCTGGAATATTTGCAAGAAACTTACATTATTTTAACAGAAAACAAAGATTGTCCCAAATCTTTAATTACATTACATCTTTGTTGTGCGCACGTAATGAAAATTTTCTCAAGAAAAATAGATAAGCATTTTAAAAATAAAGACATTGCAAATTTTTTAAAAAACTGCATGGCATTAGCTATTGCCATACAAAATTTAAATGATTTAGAAAAATGGTACATTGACATGGCAATACTGTTGCAATACCCATACAGTTCTCCAATGGTTACGCGTAGTATAAATAATTTGAAAAGTAGAAATATACTTAACGAAACCATTAATATAGACGGCATTGACAAAACAAAAGGCAATATTAATCTTGACACAAATAACTTTTTATACAAAAGCAGTCCGTATTGAATGCATTTTAAAAAATTAATACCATCTTTGGCCATCGAAAGCAGGAACGGAGTTAATAAATATTATCAAAAGGATTTCTTTGAAAGTTTTCTAGAAAAATATATTAGTTATTCTCCTCTTTGGACAGGAATTATGCTTCCGTTCGAAGGACTAAAAGAAAGAGTGAGTAATACCTATGTTGAAAATTATTTTGGCCATTTAAAGAAAGAGCCGAGAAAATGTTTTGGGATTATTTAAGGAATTTAAATTAAAAATTCCTACTACCAATCTCAATAAACGAAAAATGAATGACAAAATAAAAAAAGAATTTTTTACTGAGGAAAAGTGGAGAAAACGGGTTAAATTAATATCTACGCATTTTAAAGGACCTTTTCTTAAGAATCCAATTATTACACCTGGAAATACTACGCAGGTTCAAAACTGCGTTGAAGAACATGATTTTGGAGACAAAATATTACTAACTGTGGGAATAAATATTACAAAACAGCGCAAGGCGAAACGCGAAAGTTATCTGTGAAAATGAGAATTCATGTAAAGTTATCGTAATCGGAACGCCAAACCATTGAAGAGGGTAGCTGACCTAACAAACTACAATTGATTACTAACGACGTTGTTTGTAAGTGACCGATGCAATGTTATTGTTAACTAAAAGTATATTTTGGGTGTATTGTGAACTCTACCGGAAGATATTGCAAGTGTCAAATTACTATCGACATTCCATTTTCAATTAGGCAAAGCCGTACAGTACAAAGGATACATGCAGTTTAGCGCATCCACATAATATACCATCCTCCACCTAATGTGGGCGTTGCAACCTGCTTTAAGTAGTGTTGCAGTTGTAAACTTTGGACATAAATTTAACTAACCCCGTTACGAAATCACATATTTCAAATGTATTATTTAAGTTATGAAATGTCACATTTTTTATAACTGTCAGTCACTACATCACTGAGGGTCGGTTGCACAAAGGGCCGTTAACTACTTAATGATCGATGAAATATTTAACAGTTGATTATCTATAAGGGAGTGTTGTTGAAAACTTTGATTAAATATTTGATGATCTGTTAACTTAACGACCGATTAACCACAAGTAACGGACCGTTAAATCATGTAAAGTGTTGCGCAAACACCGATTAAGGTTTAACAGCTCGCTAAATATGGGTTAATTAAGCATTAACTTTAATCAGAGAAATTTGGCTGATTAAAGTAACAGTTAGAGGTAATTTTATTTTTATAGTACAGCTTTCCATACAAATTTAGTTTTAAATAAATTAATATTGAATTATTACAATCACAGTACATAATAATTATAATATATTACTAACAAAAACTAAAACAAGCCAGCCCTAGTCCATACCATAAGTTTCGAGGAAATGTTTGATTCTGATACTTCATTATCGTCACTTGATGAGTATGAAGAACCTCCTAAAAAAATTCGTACTATCCGTAATCGAAACAATGCATTTCAAATGTATGATGCTGAATTTAAATTAAAATTTCGTTTCTCTAAAGAAAATGTTATGGAATTACTACATGCATTTGGACATACTCTAGAACTATTTACAAATCGCAACAAGTCGATCAGTGTTTTAAATCAATTATTAGTGACACTACGCCATTATGCCACGGGTGCTTTTCAACAGTTGATTGGAGACACTATAAATGTACACAAATCAACGGTTTGTAGAATTATACATAAAGTAACTCATGAAATAGCCTCATTAAAAAATATGTACCTGCATATGCCGAGAAATGAAGAATTAAATGCAGTACTGTTGGATTTCTACAATATAGCTGGTTTTCTACGGATACTAGGTGCTCTGGATTGCACGCATATTAAAATAGCATCGCCTAGAAGGCGGAATGCCGAACTGTACCGAAACCGTAAAACTTTTTCTTCGACAGCATTTTTCTTTGAAAATATCGATTTGTTCCTCGGTAATAACAATATATTCCATTTGCAACTTTTGTATATACATACATTTCTGAAGCAATTTACTTATTAGGGTAAAACTACAATTATTTTCAGAACCTCTAAATAAACTTACATTGTTTTCAGCAGTGGTCTTCCTAAGATTTCTTTTAAAATTATCATAAAGGTTCCGCAACTGAACCCACTGGCGAATACCATATATTTGTCTCGCTATTAAATTTCAAAGCAATTTCTATCCAAGCAGCTTTTTTGCTTGCAAGTTACAGCATTTGTTCTTTTATTTTCTAGTATATGCTTGTATCTACAACACAGTATAATTAAACTGATTGCTACAATAGAGCTTTTCGTAGTAAGCAAAGAAAATTTTTTTATTAGAGAAAATATTATTTAACCTCATCTTTCTGCTATCTCTATGAGTAATCAATTTTTCTCTTGAGTATAATTTGCAGCTCTTTTCTTATATCCTTCCATTATATACTAGAAATATCGACAAAATAATATACAAATGCAAATTTTTAAATAAATGTCGTGGCTTCTCTCAAGATAATCAACGATTAAAGTTAACCTTAGAATGCTTACTTTTTATTAAAATTGATTTGTTGCCAAGTCAAATCACTGAATAGTTAATCGCCGGTTAGAATGGCAGCACACAACCTTTGAGAAACGCTACTAGCATTTAATCGACCGTTAAAGTTGATCATCCATTAGTTAATTGGACGATTAGTCTAGTTTTGTGCAACTGGCCATGAGTGATGTAATGAATTCTTACGTAACCGAATAATTAAGTCTTTATTTAGGAAACAAAAAACATCAACTAATCAGAACTTACAAATTAGTTATATCTACGATTTCCTTGTATATACATTAACAACAAAATTACTACAAACACATATATATATATATATATATATATATTTTGTACTCCACCCCCCTTTTTTTTATTATTTTAATCTTTATTTTCGTCGTCTCGTGCCCCTTCTTATAAATTTCAATGCCTTTTATATGATGTGCAAACACCTATTGCACGCCCCGTACTTTCGCAACGTTTGGTTGGTTATTTAATCAAAATTGTTATTAAAATGCCTCGACTATTTGAAACTCTTTATTCTCAGGGTGTACACCTACTTACCGTGGGTTCAGTGGTAAGTAGATGTGCAATGCCCAACCAAACTGCACTCTCATTTGTTTTAGTACTAATTTTTGAATCTAGTTTTGTATATGCCAAAATTTTATGAACAACGTTGCCTTGTGCCAAATTAATTTAATACCACAAATTTATGACTTTTGACGTTATAAGATATTTCACAGCACTCACCTGGATTATACTTTGTTTCCGGCCTCTCTTACTGCTGGCTCAAAATCCTCGTCGCCGTATGCGCCTTTACACAATTGTACTATCCTGTTGAATTTTCGTTTCGCCTCCAGGTATCTGTCTTTAATTTTTGTTGCTCCCAATATCTGAAATAAATGACCCGAATTTTAGAATTTAGAATACCCGTTTATTTTACTTCCCCTGCGCTAATTCTTCCGTCGTATTTTCTGCGTTGACTCTTCCACTTCCAATTACTGCTCTTACGTGTTCTCCTAATTTCGCTCCTCTTGTTCCAAATTAATACGTCCGCCTTTTATCCGCACTCAATCCAAATCTGTCGTCGTCCTATTCAAAATCACTCAATGCCCCGCTACATATACATCCATATCAAAACCAATCTTCGTCCCTTTTTATAACCACTCAATGCCCTGCTACCTATAAATCTATATCCAAATCGATCCCAAATATTCTTCCTTCTTACAATTCCAATCCGATGCCTTCTGCCTTTATCAATATCGTTCCAAATCTATCTTACTATTCGTCGCTTCGCCGTCGCACTAATACAAATTTTTACTCTTCCTTGTCGTCGCTATTACTTATTTATGTACCGATGCTGCTCTTTACCCTTCTTTAATAATCAAACTATTTCAAAATCAAACACGTTTATTAATCTTCCAAAATCTTTACACAAATTAGCGCAGTTCTTTAAAATACGTCTTTATACCAAAAATATTCAAAATAAACTCCCCTTGTTTACTTTCCAAGGTGATAATTATAACATTACTTTCCTACTACATTACAAATTACATAAACTAAAATCGTCCAATAATATTAAAACACTAAGTTTGTGTCGCACATACCATAAATTATGTCCATTTACACTTTCATAGTTTACACATAATATTCTAGCATTGGTCCTAAATATTTTACAATCCTTCAATCACATTTGACATTGTTATTACTTATAATTTTGAGATTACATATTCGTCCAAAAGTTGATTCTAATTAAACAAAAGCCAAAATAAATCACACATGACCCTGGATCGGCGTGGTTGATAGTGGACATCCATAGACGCATCCGGTTTTCGGATGGCAAATGTACTTTCAATGGCCTATTAAATTCTAACTCAGTATAAACCCTTGAGCACTGTATATTTTATCACGTCATCAAGTCATTTTAATTTACCTTTTGGCAATTACATTTCAACTACCCTTTTGAATACTTTAGCATTTGAAAAGTACGGCAAACATACATTTTTAAATTATGGGATCAGATATATGTATCATTTTACTTGGCATACACTACCTTCTACTAAACAACCCTTAGAACCCTTGGTAGCTCCCTCTGACACTACAATATATATATATATATATATATATATATATATATATAGCAACGCTCATTTGACACCGTACATTGTTAAATTTTAAAGCGGATTAGATAAATAATTGTATTTTACCCGTTTTGAAATTCTAATTTTATTAATTTTATTTACAAAAATCGCTCATTGCGCTTCCTCGGTTTGTCAAATATGACATCCGTCAAATAAATTTAGTCTTTTCATAACTGGTTGCATAAATCCTCGATTAGCACTGGGTGTAGTACCTTCTTAGAAGGTCCGCTAGTGCTAGGTAAGTAACAGGTCATTTGTTTATTTAATTTTCATCTTGTCTTTTGACTAGCTATTTAAATTTTGTCTGGCAGTGCCATCTACACTATCCCGTCGGAGACTGGAAACAGTCTTCGATAGTTAGTTGTTTATTCTCGAGTATCGAGGGCGCATGAGAAATATTTGCACTATAGATACACTTTAATTTGTGTATTATTTTAGAACTTGGTTGTTTTGCAAAAAGATATGCGTCCGTCTGATGATCTGCAAAAACAGTGAAACCGGTCACGGGCTTGTCTTTTTGCAAAATAATCAACAATTTATATATTGATTTCGTTCCCTATGCTGGAATTACTTTCTCCATGCCAGGCAAAATTATTCGTTAATGTTTAATTGGAAACGGATTGGTTTCCGTCGACCAACTTCCTCAATTAGCACTGGGTGTAGTACTTTCTTAGAAGGTCCGCCAGTGCTAGGTAGGTAACAGGTCATTTGTTTATTTAAAAGAAAGGTTAAGTTTGAAGATTGGAATTTTTAGAGTGGAAATTGTAAACAGCGGTATGCATAGCGGATATGGTAATTGGACCAGGGAGTTAGCTGATGGACTGGGTATTCACTAGACGGCAACATCTTCAAGGAGGTAAATGGTGGAGCACACTTAGAAGACACAAACCAGGTAGGCGATCGAATAGAACATTGAGTGGTGAATATCTTTATGGTGTTGGTGATAATTTGGATTTGAGTGTGATGTGTTTTATTATTATTTGATATTTTATGAACAGACATTTATGGAACTTTAAAAGAAAATTGATCTTTGAAAATAATTGATGAATTTACAGATAGCCAAATGTTGTAAAGAGGTAAATAAGGCTTATTGATATTTGGTAGTGCAGGAAATTTATATGCACAGTTGTAGAGTTTTATTATGAGCTCATGCTAGGACCGAGAGGATAACGTACGGTATGAGGAACGCGCTCTTACTTTAAATCAAAGTATATGTGTTTAAAAAGTTATCAATTTGCATGATGATTATTTTAAAATTATTGAGCTTTATCGTTGTACCTAAAGGAATGGTGTTTTCAAATGTATCTAATCTAAATAGAGTATGATATATTTGGTCAATTGAGTTATTTTTGAATGTGCGATTGATGTGGATATCTATTTAGGTTTCAGCATGAGGATATCGAGAGGTAGGTGTCAACAATATTATTTAGGAAATTAGGTACGAAGCATTATTAGGAGCAGCCGAGGGCAGGTTTCGAGCTAAAACCACACAGTAATTATGGCTTCCCAATTTGTGGGGTTAGAGTAGCTAGAGCCTAAACCTCGCAAATTAATATTGATACGATAACGCCGTACTCGGTGTAATAAACGTTCTAGTGAACGCCACTTCTCTGTGTTTCTCTCAAGTCATTATTTAATTTTAGTATTATGCCACGGCTAGCCCTCTTTAATTTACACAGAGTGCACAACGCTACGATGATCAATATTCTTTTTCGCCCTTTTATGATTACCTGTTTGAATTGATAACCGAAGTCAATCAACATTCATATAATGAAAGGAAATAATATTTACAATTTTAGAAATTTTTTAAATACACCCTTCAATCAATTAATATCATATTTGTTATTTATCCCAAAATTTATATTCTTTTAGTTTAAAATAAAATAACCAAAACTACCTTTTTACAAAAAAATCTGAAACGTTCTAGACCTCTTTATGCTTTATTACGTAACTTTAACGTGTGAAATGTTTCTTGTTGACTTCTTTACAAGTTTTGGATAAATTGAATAAATTCAGTTTTAAAATTTAAATTGAGAAATATCTTAAAATTGAGTAGATCTGACCTGTAATCTCCTGATATGTTGTTTCGTGTTGTGAATGAACACCCCCTTGTTGTTTTCAATCGTATACCAATGCTCTGCTTAGTTGAACCAATATTTGAGTACAGTTATCCCTTGCTTTCCAAAAATTCCCTCGTGCTTCTTTATTTTATATTTCTCTGCATATGCTTAAATGCTTTCGACGCAGATTAAAATTGTACCAGAATTGTACCAGAAGTCAATTAGAATTTGATTAGAAGTCAATTTAAATTGTACCAAAATCCGATTAGAATTCAATTAGAATTGTTCCAGAAGTCATTTGGAATTGCATAAGAAGCCAATTAGAATTATAGTTATTTCCGACGCGGATTAAAAGCTGTTTTCTATAAAAAAAAACGGCAAAAACTCTTCATGTATGCTTAACGTAATTGTTGCACAGCACTATTTCACAATTACATAAATTTGATATATTCTAAACTTTATTTATTTGACGCGAAGATTTCTGGTTAAAAGTGTCGTGGCTTCGACGTGCATTAAGTGTGGACTGACTTGTCTTATCACCAGTGGGTGTTAAATAGCTTTTCCCACTACATCTGGGTTGGGTTTTCAAGCAGTTTACAGATTGTTTCAACCAACTAGCTTTTGTCTTTAATATTTCCTGTATTTTAAAGCTGTTTCTGATGAAATGATTTCGGATTTCCGTGTCATAGTTGTTTATTTGCGATCTTTGATACCTTATTATTTGTTATTGCGGCCAGACTTTGTTTGATATAGATAATGCTTTTGGATAATTGTACAAAAATAAATGATGTAACTCTAGTGCTGTTTCCGTTCATGTATTTATTTATTTGAAAGTGCGCTTTCTTATCAAAGCGCTCATGGTTTTAGCGTAATTGCATAAAGATTTGTTAGGTTTCATCTTATCTTCTGCGTATTTTATTTTATAAACTTGTAAAACACTTCTCAACGTCATTTAATTACATGTACGGTTATTTCTTTGCTGAATACGCGTTCTATTGTTGAAAGATATGTTTGCTTGCATTACCAAATGTTAATTGCGGTCTATATACAGGGTGTTAAATGTTTGCTATTTACATAATGTAAGAATTACTTATTTTTCTGCTAATAAATGCAGTTTTCTAATTCCTATCGCTGTTTACAGTTACTACAGGACCCTTACTACTCAATACACCCCTAAACAACCCCTTATCACAGCAATATATATATATATATATATATATATATATATTGCTATGAAATGCCCCACGATTGGGCGTAATTAAAATTGCTGTGATGATCCTCCTTCTTGACCCACGTTGGTCGTTATTAAAATTGATATGAAATTCCCCTACGATTGATTGGAAGTTATTAATATTGCTGTACAATGCCCTTATGTTGGTGTGCCTTCAATATTTACAGTAAAAATTCTTACGAATGTTTCTTCCTTAATTTTGCCAAACATCCCTTTAAATTTTCTACAATCTGTTCTGCCTCAGCTAGCTCAAAAACGCAACATGCCCTACTTCACGACAATAAAGATAGTTTAATTCTTTTACTTTCTACTACCTAACTGTTTAAATGAATTTAAATGAAGCAATCCAAAGATTACACAATATAATGATCGATAATATGTACAGTTTTATGTAAATTCAAAATTTAGTCCCTGAATAGAACATTAACATTCACCAAATTTATATTTTTCTGAAAGCAAGCAAAAATATCTTTTTAATTACTCTCAAGTATCTTTTGAACACTCAAAGATGCTTTCTTTATTTCAAATTTTCAAATGACCTTTTTGTTGACTCTTACCGATATATAATATATATCCAATATTAAAATTGAAACAGTCTTTAACTAATAAAAATATTTAAGATTTCTAACCTGCGTTTTCCTTGCTTGTGACTGGAATTGCCCCATATTATCTGCGGTAAGCACCCCTTTAATTGTTACAGCTCGAGTTGGCCAGAATGGTGGATTAGTGGCTGCTTGTATATCTTCCCTAGGATTTTTGGAATAACTTTGAGTATCTTCACGTTTATTTTATATTTCCATGTAATAATTTATTTAGACGTATTTCCAGATGTATTATTTAAATATGCATTTAGAGTATTTATTCAAGCGTACATTTAAATCTTCATTCGGACCTTTTTCCGGACCTTTCTTTGGATCTCTATTCAGACCTGTAATCGGAGCCCTAAATGGTTAAATATTAGTATAAAATGTAGTTAATAGTTTCATCTTACGTTTACGCGTAGAATGGCAATTTTTTGTCGCACAAATTTGACACTTTCAATCTTTCACTTTTACTAAATGATTGACTTTTCACAAATTGTCACTGGTACGTAAATTTTTACTTTATATGACGTGATTCGTACATTGTTGAGGATAGACTGTCTATTTTCGAGTTTCCTATAGTATTTATAAGCTCCACCTTCCAACGTTTTTAACTGGCGCGCATCGCGTGTTTATTGATAAACGTTTGTAATTTCTGCCTATCTCTGTAGAACCTTGGTACTTCTCAAATTCCCTGGTTTAATTCTTGATGAAATGCTCTGCCGATCACGTAAGCGTTCTGTATATCACAGTATATTTTTAGAATTTCCAAATACTTCTTTCATTCTGTCACGTATTTTATATTTGTGTCGCTTATAGTCCAAAGCTTATCGTATAACAAACCGTCTGTCACTTATTTGTTATTAAAAATATGTTGAATTTCTAAACAAATGCAATATTGCTAGTCACGTATTCATTTTCTAATAATGACGTGTTAGAATGCGTTTACTTATTCATGCGTTGACATTTTTGACGAAATTATTAAATATTTAGAATGCCAGTTTATCTATCTTTCCCGATAATGTGTTTATATTGATGCAATTAATTGCGTTTAAAACCTTATCTTCACTCGTTTCTTTCTAATTCTGGACTTATAAATTTAACTTAAAGCATTTTATACGACATACACATTATTATTTTAGCTTAATCGTATCGGATTATTGCAAAATAAGCTTCTTTCTTATGCATTAAATTAAATATAATTTATATACAGTGTGCTCGCTATTGACCTTAAAATAGTCGATTTATTCCTATAATTGGTGGAATTATTTGTTTTTCCTAACGTTAAAATTATTTACATTTATTCTACGACCCCTATGACTTAATCTGCCCTTAAACTACCCTCTTATAATAGCATTATCATCATCATTAGGTCTTCAGTCCTGGGACTGGTTAGACGCGTACCATCATTGTTTCCTATTCTGAACTAACCTACAGATTTCCCTGAAATTTGCACAGTCTACATCTATCACTATCTGATCTAGGTCAAAATCTACCTCTTTTTTCCAATTTCTGCTTGTAACATATCCCATACTATTATCCAAAAATCCCTTAGAACGTATTCTGCCCTTCTATTTCTCTTATCTTTTTGCCCAGATATCCTTGTTTCCCTACTATTTCTATAACCTATTTGTTATTATCTTTGTCTGTCCATGCTATCGTCCTCATACATCTGAAGCACAGCATTTCAAAAGACTGCTACCGTTTTTCTGTCTGCGTTTCATACTGCTTGTATTTCTTAGGCATACTGTGCTGTGCTGCACACATATGCTTTCATCAATTTTCTTCTTTTTCTATGTTTGTTGTCTCTCCTCATAGGCGCTGTTCTTTCTTGTTAGATGTCGTTCGGTCACCTTCTATTGTTTTACAATTATATATATATATTCTGGGCTAGCCTACACATCTCCCTGAAATTCCTGCAGCCTACATCTTTTACTATCTGTGTGCAGTAGTCAACCATGGTCTGCCTCTTCTTCTCTTTTTTCCCATCTCTGCTTCTAATACACTCCGCACTATTCCCTCATGCCGTAGTATGTGGCCTATCATCCTATCTCTCCTATTTTTACCGTTTTCCACATATTTCTTTCTTCCCCTGCCATTTTTAGTACCTCTTCGTTCTTAACTTTGTCTGTCCATGATATCTTCATCATACGTCTGTAGCACCACATTTCAAAGGCTTCTATCTTTTTCTTGTCCGCTTCTCCTACTGTCCAGGCTTCACAGCCGTACAGTGCTGTGCTCCACACATGTTTTAAGCAATTTTTTCCTTGTTTTTATGTTTGTGGTCTTTGAGCACAGTAGTTGCTTTTTCTTGTTAAATGTAGCACGACCTTCTGCTAATCTTTGTTTTATATCTTTTGTGCTTTTCACATCTAGCGTTATTTGGCTTCTTATGTAGCAGAAATCCTTAACCTCTTGTAAGTTCGTGTTACATACTTGTATTCTTGTTTTTAATTTATTTTCCCCACCTTTGCATAGTAGAACTTTAGTTTTAGTTTTGTTAATTTTCATACCGTATCTTTCTGTTAAAACCGTTTTCATTTCATTAAGAGCAGCTTCTAACTCTTCCTTGCTAGACGCTAATACCGCTATATCATCTGCAAATCTAAGCATATCAATTTTTTGTCCCTGCATAGTAATTCCAAATGTCTTCCTGCATTTGACAGTATTCATTGCCTCTTCTATGTACAAGTTAAAAATCAATGGGGATAGGGCACATCCCTGTCTCACCCCTTTCCTAATGTTTACTTCTCTACGTACCTGCTTTAATTCTATTACTGCTGTTTGCTCTTTGTATAAGCTATGTACTATTCGTCTATCCCTATAACTCATTCCAATCTTTTTGAGTATTTCAAACATTTTTTCCATTTTACATTGTCGAATGCTTTTTCCAGATCTACAAACCCTATATACACGCATATATATATATATATATATATATATATACTTTTGTGGTAAGGCTTTTAGGTCTGCTGGTTAATGAAGTGTACTCTTTATTATATATATATATATATATATATATATATATATATTATTGCTGTGAAACCTCACCAAAATTCGGGAACTACGGTTTTCGAATCGAGCCCCACAGATTGGGCGTCATAAACTGCTGTGAAATGTACAAAAAGCCTCGCCAGTTTCCTGGAATAAAATCACAAAAATTTTATTTTGAACTCGAGCCTCACTTTTGGGTGCTACGATTATGCTGTGATTCTCTTCTGATAATCGCCTCTTTACTCTTTCCGCCTCGGCTGCTCACCTAGTTAAAACTTTCATCTTCATTCATAAAAAAAAACAAACACATTCCTACCACAAACATCAACGTTAACTCTATTTACATCAATATTCATAATATATTAAAATTTCAAAATTAAATTGTAGCATAAATTTCAGTATCATAAAATTTCAAGATTAACTTTGTCATCATTTTAATTTGCATCCAGAATTAAAGTCTTTGTAGGATGCCTACTAATTAATTTAACAATATTTGCAGACCTGAGTCTGAGTACAAAGGAAGCATCTCCCACCCCTTTACGTTAATCAAACAGGTTAGTCTAATTGAGCTCAAAGACAGACCCAAATTTTCATCATAATCAAGAACTTAAACTGCTAAATACTCCTTTTTACTTAAACAAGAAAATTTCACCTTAAAATTAAAATTTTGTAGTTTGTACAAATTCACTACTGTCCATTTTTTTAGCAAACAAATTATAAAGTTATTCAACACACACAAAAACATCAATGTTCGAACAAAATTGTATAATTTACCTGAAGGTTACTGCACTCGTGGCTTCAATGTACATCGTCCTTGCTAATTTTACCATTCCAACTGGGTTATGTTTCCGTCCTCAGATTCCTGGTCGCCTTTTAAAATTTTCTACACCACCATTCATCTAAAGTTGTTTCAGGGCCTCTCAGGAACTCATCTAAGTATATCAAAATCTTGTTTTGTGGATCCAATCACGATTACGAATAACATTTGATTATTAACACCCCCGAAAAATAGCAAAGAAATTCATACTTCTTTCAGGCTATACCCAAAACTGCCTACTTTTGTTTATTCATTTATCGTTACAACTTTGGATACTTGGTACAGTAATACTCGTAAATATAACTAAACTTTATTAATTTGTATCTTCTTTTCTAAGTGCACTAATGCATAACAACTTGTATCGTAGCACGTAAAGAGCAAACTATTTTAAAGTATTAAATCAAAATCGAGAATCTAAGAGCACTGTTTAAAGCATCGAATAATCAAAAATCTAAGAGAGCGAAACACCTATAATCACGGGTTTATATAATAGCTAGCCTGCCCGTCGGTTTTGTCCCCGTAACGGCCAGTTTCTAGAATTTCGCATTCCACGTTCCCTTTTCGACAGTCGGGCACGCTATTCTACAAAATTTGCACATGCGCCAGTTGAAAATCTAAGAAATTTTTCACACGGCACGCAACGCGTCTCCAAACAACTAATTAATTTTGTATAGAAATCGTTACGTTTACACCTCTCATATGTGCAACTTATTACAACCAATCATTTCCTCGTGACGTTGCTCAAATCACGCCTTTCATTATCTGTGTCTCTGCCTTGCGCATTGTATCTGTCTTTTTCTAACTTATTATGCGTTTTTGGATAGTTTTGGGAATATTGGAGGATTTGATAAATGCTGTAATTTTCAGTTCAAGCTTTGAAGTGGGGTCTTTTGTTATAGGAGTGTAGAAACCGACTTGTAATAATTGTTCAATCTTTTCTTTGTATTCTGTACGGTTTAAAATTACAGTCGCATTACCTTTGTCTGCAAGGAGTATAACAATTTTCTTGTTTGTTCGTAGGTGTTTTAAGGCCGCCATGTCTTGCTTTGTCACATTTTTATTAGGAGTTTTGGCATGTCGGATACATTTAGTCGTTTCAAAGCGAATTAAGTTGGCATGGTCTTAGGGTAGAGATCGGATCGCTGATTCTATAGAGCTAATGATTTTCTCTGCGGCAATTTTTCTGGGTGCAATTGAGAAGTTTAATCCTTTGGACAGGATATTTAGTTCGTTTTCGGATAGGATATGTTCTGATCGATTTATGACGATATTTGAGGACAGAGTTTTCGGGTAAGATGTTTTTTCAGGGTGTGAAAGGTTCTTGGAAAGTTGCAGGAGTTTGCGTAAGTGGGTTTTTGTGGTGAGTTTGGTGGTTTTTTGGGCTTGCAAGTATGAAATTCGGTCAAAGAGAGTCCAGTCATTGTAGTTAAGCGTCGCGGATAATGTTAAATGGAGCTGTAGGAGTTGTTTAGAATGATTTAGGATTATGTCGAATAAGATTTTCGAGCAACTGTTTTAGGAATAAACATTCTGTGATACAATAAGACAGTGCTACATATCTTGCTTCACAACTAGAAAGAGAAACTACACTTTGTTTCTTTGACTGCCAGAAAATATTATTATCATTAAGTCTTATAACACATCCACTAATACTTTTACGATCATTAACATTGCTTGCAAAATCAGAATCAACAAAAGCACTAATATTTAAATTATCCCTACAAGTCTATATATATTTTACATAAAAATCTTCTGTATGCTTTAAGTATTGCAACACAATTTCAAGATGTTTCCAATGATTAATATTAAATCAATGCTGAAATCAACTAAAATAAGTTACTGTAAAACATAGATCTGGATGGGTTCCTAACATTATGTACATAAGACTACCTATTAATTCTCTTTAAGGAATATTTGTCGAACTACATATGTCAAGTTTAATTTATATTGCATAGGTAATCTTGAACTTTTACAATCATCCATGTTAAAATGCTTCAAAGCTTTATTAATAAGCTGTCTTTGAGACATATATAACTCCCCATTTATTTTCATTTCTATTTCTAAAAAACAAATTTTATCCGAGCACTTAAATCTTTGATTTCGAACTCTGATGACAGTTGGCCTTTAACAAAATTTAAATCTTCAGTATCATTGGATACAAGAATCAAATCATCAACCCACGGCAACAAATGTGTCTTTCCCCTGCTGTATAAGTATGAATCTATTTTTGATCTTACAAACTAAATCTACAAAAATACATTCAATCGTTCATACCAACATTTTAGACACTTTAAACCATACAATGATCTCTTTAATTTACATACCTGCTCTTCATTTGAATGTACTAACAAACCTTTAGGAATTTCCATATAAACAGAAGTTTATAAATATCAATTTAAAAAAGCAGCTTTTACATCCATGCCATATTAATCTTGTCTTTTTGATAATTTTATCTTCAATAGTCTTTTCAGTAAAAATCCATATTGAATCTATCACCTTTACATGTTCTGTTGTTTTCACAATTTCCCATGTTCGATTTTGTTCTAAATTGATTAATTCTTGATCTGTGGTCTTCTTCCACCCTTCATCTTCAATTGATGGATTTTCAGATGGTAAAGAATCCGTGGCCAATGGAGCCATAAAATTCATTTCGTATTCTTCAAATCGCTTAGGAATTTTTTTCTCTCTTGCAGGTCTTCCAGTTTGTTCAATTTTATTTTCTTCGTCATTTTGCTTACTTAAGTTTGTGTTCTCTTTATGTTTATTATCTTCGGCTTCATTGAAGTCGCAGCCGCTTACACGACCTTTTAGTTCCTGTCTAGTTAACTTGTCTCTTTCATCAAAAATTATTTTTCTTTCACAATTGCTTTACAGTATGTCGATGGATTTTCATATGGTAAAGAACCTGTGGCCAATGCAGCCATAAAATTTATTTCATATTCTTCAAATCGCTTAGGAATTCTTCTCTCTTGCAGGTCTTCTAGTTTGTTCAATTTCATTTTCGTCGTCATTTTGCTTACTTTAGTTTGTGTTCTCTTCGCGTTTGTTATTTTCGTCTTCATTGAAGTCACAGTCGCTTACACAATCAAAAATTATGTTTCTTCCACAATTTATAATCTTCTTTTCTACATCCCATATTCTGTATCCGTTACTTGTATATCCCACCATTATCATAGGTTTACTTCGTTCGTCCAACTTTCCTCTCATTTCTTTTGGAATAGGTACATAACCTATACTTCCAAAAGTTTTTATATTCTCAATATTTACTTTTCTATTGAATCATATTTCTGCAGAAATTTCCTCTTTCAATGAAATAGTTTGGAGTCTATTAATGATATAAGTAGCTGATGTAACAGCTACTCCCCAAAACGTTTTTTTTTAGGTTCGAATCAATAAGTAGACATCTTGCCATGTTCATACCTGTCCTATTAAGTCTGTCGCACACTCTATTTTGTTTAGGACTATATGTTACTGTATAGTATACATTTATGCCTCTTATTCTGCAAACTATTTTTAATTCACTGGAAATGTATTCACCAGCATTGACGCACTTCATGCTATTTTCACACCAAACTTAACGGTTACCAATGCTTCATATTCAATAAACTTTCCATATACATCACCTTTTTCTTTTATTAAATATACCATTGCAAAATGTGAATAGTGGTCAATGAATAAAACATAGTACTTCATTCTAACATAAGTAAGAGATGAAAATGGACCAGCAACATCTGAGGATACAACTTCCAAAATGCGTCTTGCTTTCATTTCCGGTGAAATAGTCTTATATAGTTGACGTATTTGCTTACCCTTTAAACAAATGTCACATAAGCTTTTGTATAGATATAGGGATGAATGTCACATACGTATGTGTAAGAGATTACCGGTTATAATGCTTACCTACATATTCACACCTTGGTTTCAAATTAACAAGATGCAGATTTCCTTTTAGATATCCTTGCACTATAACTTCTTGATTTTTGATAATGTTTACTCTCTGATTTTTCAAATACCACTTTTAGTCCTTCATTTTCAATTTTCTTCACAGACAGAAGATTAAATTCTAAATATTTACGTGACATGACATTGTTAATTTTCAATTTTCTACCAAGTTCATTTAGAACATATAAATTTCCACATGTTTCAGCTTTAATTTTCATTCCCTTTTTGGCAACTTTTATTTCAAAATGCAACATTTTCTCGGTCCATTAAGTAATGCTCAGTATGTTTATTAACCACATGATTTGTAGCTTCACTATCACTAATGAAAGTTATATTGTCAGTGTGACAACTCTCATTATTTTCATTTCCATACTTACAGAGAGCATCTGACGCAACTTCACATGCTACCAGCTCTTTATCACTACATGTTTCCTATTCTACTATATTCACTCTACCTGAGTTAGTGGAATAAATTTGAAACCGATACTGACTTCTTTTATCACCAGACTTTCCACATTTATAGCAATTGTACCTAAACTGATCGCTATTATCATTTACAGAATTTGACGATCCACGTAGGTTTTTATGCATATAATGTCCTCGTGCTCTTCCAGAAAACTTATTTCTACTCACAAAAGCAACCGAGTTAGAGGTATTTTGTGATACTTTTTGGGTACAGTTTTCTTAGCGAGCTTCTTCTTGAAGTAATTTACTTTTAACAAATTCATAGCTAATACTTCTTGGATAATGTGTATAAAGATTATCTGAAATGAATCTAGTATAGCACATAATAATGGTGGTATAATTTCACCTTCATCTATTCTTCCACCACTGGTCTTTAAATCGGGGACAGTTTTCTCAAAATTCCTTATAATTCACTTAAAGATTCCATTGAATACTTCATGTTTCTTAATTTCCTTTGTACAGTAAGACCATTCCTAACATAAGTATTGTTTAATGTATCATACATTTCCTTGGCTGTTTTCTTATCTCTTACTACTTCTAATATATCATCAGAGAACCACTGCACTATGATAATTCTTGCCTTAGCTTCCATCTTCCTGAATTCCTCACTAATAACTGTAGGTACTTTCAATAGCATCTAATTTTTTTTTTGTTCCAACAACAATCTTAATCTACATTCCCAACTAGTGAATCCTGCTCTATCAAAAGGCTTGAAATTTGAAATTTTTAGGATTGTCATCTACTATTTCCTTACTATAAATTAATTGCACCAGCTTTTTCCCCCTCAAGTATTTTATAGTTTTCCAGACTATATCGCTTATTCCGGTCTTCCAGTAACTACAAATTACACTGGGCCCATAACCTGTTGTAATTTTTAGTGTCTCTCAGAAATACTCAAGTAACTCATAAATGAATTTAATATAGTAAAATATCTCAGTACAGAATACTTTGACAGTTCCACTTTTTTTTTACTACTTTGTATTTTCATATTACCATAACTTTATAGAATTGCCTACTCATCTATATATGTAAAACACTTTTCAACAAATAATACTATCATATTTTGTATTTCGTTCGCCAACAGGTTTACGTGAAGGCCCGATCAATAAGTAATTTTGGAATGAAAAATTTGTTTAGAATCTGTTGTATTACTAACAGAGAATGTGAGATTAAAATAACTATCGCTCATGAAGATTTAACTAACTCGACGTGACAATAAAAGATTATTGAAATATACTTGTTGAATAAGACAATTTATGTGATTATTGTGCTAAGTGATTTAATTCTTAAACACTATCCAGTACGTGACCTTTGTTACACCCAAAACAAAAGTACAATTATACTAAACGGTCGCATACTAAAAAACATCTGTGGCATGTAATTTATGTAACTACTTTCCAACCTATAAAAGGCCATTAATATGTTCTCACATACTAACAAACGCTCATTTGCATGCTTCTTGTGTAGTTAATCTGCACCTTTTAAGAGTAAGATAATGATTCATATACGATCCCATACTAATGATCGTCATTTTACATGCAGTATATGTAACTATGCTACATCTCGTAAAGATACTCTGAAAAATCATCTGCGTTCCCATACTATTGATCGTCCTTTTAAATGCAATTTATGTAACTATACTACATCTCTTAAACGTAATCTGAGAAATCATATGCGGTCCCATTCTAATGATCGACCATTCCCATGCAATTTGTGTAATTATGCTGCAACTTTTAAAAGTACTTTGAAAACTCATATGTGGTCCCATACTAATGATCGTCCTTTTGCATGCAATTTATGTAACTATGCCGCAACTTTTAAAACTACTTTGAAAACTCATATGAGGTCTCATACTAATGAACGTCTATTTGCATGCAGTTTGTGTAACTATACTACATCTCGTAAAGATAATTTAAAAAATCATCTGTGGTCCCATACTAATGTTCGCCCATATGAATGCAATTTATGTAATTATGCTGCAACTTGTAGAACTACCTTGAAAAATCATATGCGGTCCCATACTAATGAACGCCCTTTTACGTGCAATTTATGTAACTATGCCACATCTCGTAAAGATAATCTAAAAAATCATTTGCGGTCCCATACTAATGATCGCCCATTCGCGTGTAATATATGTAATTATGCTGCAACTCTTAAAAGTACTTTGAAAACTCATATGCAGTCCCATAGTAAAGATCGTCCTCTTGCATGCAATTTATGTAACTATACTGCAATTTTAAAAAGTACTTTGAAAACTCATATGCGGTCCCATACTAATGAACGCCCTTTTACATGCAATTTATGTAACCATGCTACATCTCGTAAAGATAATATGAAATATCATATGCGGTCCCATGCTAATGATCGCCCATTCGCGTGTAGTTTATGTAATTATGCTGCAATTCTTAAAAGTACTTTGAAAACTCATATGCGGTCCCATACTAATGATCGTCCTTTTGCTTGCAATTTATGTAGCTATGCTGCAATTTTTAAAAGTACTTTGAAAATTCATATGCGGTCTCATACTAATGAACGCCCTTTTACATGCAATTTATGTAACTATGCTACATCTCGTAAAGACAATCTGAAATATCATATGCGGTCCCATGCTAATGATCGCCCATTCGCGTGTAGTTTATGTAATTATGCTGCAATTTTTAAAAGTACTTTGAAAATTCATATGCGGTCTCATACTAATGAACGCCCTTTTACATGCAATTTATGTAACTATGCTACATCTGGTAAAGATAATCTGAAAAAGCATATGCGGTACCATACTAATGTTCGCCCATTCGCGTGCAATTTATGTAATTATACTGCAACTCTTAAAAGTACTTTGAAAACTCATATGCGGTCCCATACTAATGAACGCCCTTTTACATGCAATTTATGTGATTATGCCGCATCTCAAAAAGGCAACTTAAGAATCCATATAAATTCACATACTGATAATTCTAAAAAATAGGTCTGGATACTCTATTCCAGAATAAATGATTTAGCTTTTCAAATTACCTAAAAATATGTGTTCCATTGTGCAAAACGGAAAAGTTAAGTGAATAACTAGACACTGCAAAATGTAATCCAAAGCATCACGATTGTCATCATTAAGAAGATTATTTTGGGAATTTTAGTTACAAGTGTATAAAGTACTTTGAAATAACTTCCAAAAAGCCATACAAGTTTTGCCTACGTATACAAATTGCGAATTAAAAAAAAAATAAGGTTATTGTTTAGTTTAGATTGTGTAACACTGGATAACAAAATTTTAGTTTTTGTTTGTTACAAGGTCCATAACAGCTAAATCTGACAGTATTTTTGGCGCTGATTTCAAATATGTTAGTGGGGGTTTTCTATCGCTCATAGTTTTTTGTAATTTCAATTTAAAGAAAACCTTCTTATACACACATGTAATATTGGTACATTCCTAAAATCTGCTTCGCTTGGATTTTCTGGCGTACTCTGCTGCAGGTAAATCGGTCTTAAGATTCCAGCAAAAGTCAGCTGGCATTCTGGGGCTCCACTTTCCTTGGTAACGTGTTTCTATGGTGAATATTTCCAGTTGGAAGCGTTCACCATGTTCGTCACTCATAGCTCCAAGAATGTTTGGAAAAAAGTCCAGATGTGAATCTAAGAAGTGGATCTGTAGTGACATATTACAGCCAAGTGCCTTATAGTTTTCCAGAACCTCAGTTATCTGTTCTTTGTAGCTATCTGCCTTGTAATTTCCAAGGAAGTTATTAACAACATTTTAAAAAGATTTCTAAACAGCAAGTTCACAGTCATCCAAACTGCCTTCGAATCCAATATCATTCATTAGTTTTCTTATATCCGGACCAACAAATATAACCTTTTATTTTCGCATCACTTAAATTGAGGAACTTCTTTTTTCGGAACTGAAATCCACTTTCCTCCCGATCCATTGCTTTAACAAAAATTTTCATAAGACCTAGCTTAATGTGTGTGTGGGGGGAGGGGGAGGACTTTTTCAGGCTTTACTAGTGCTGGACTTACAACGTTTTTCTCTCCAACAGTCAATGTTTCTCTTTTTGGCCACTGTTTCTTAAGACAATGATTCTTTCTATCTCTGCTGTTCCACTCGCACAAAAAGCAACAAAATTGTGTATAACCAAATTGTAAATAAACCAAGTAACAGTGCTATAACTTTAAGATCTCCACAAACATGCCATGAATGTTTCTCGTACTGAATCATATCTAACACAAGTTTCATACTTTCATATGTTTCCTTCATGTTAGCTGCATGAACCCAAGGGATCGACGGGTATTTATTCCCAATATGAAAAAAGAACCGCTTTCAAACTACGTTTTGAAGAGTCTATACGAGAAGTCATTCATCAGGATTGTGGGTATGTCCAAAAGCTTCCAGTAAAGATTCGACATCATTGCAGTGAACTAAGTCCGCACACTGAGAAAAAACATTCGAAGTCACACTGCCTGTCACGGAAACCACTTATTCTTGTGTTGCGCTGTAAAAGATTCCATTTCTTTCAGTCGTGATGCTAGTATTTCAGCTTGATTCTTGGATAAATGTACATAACGGGCGAGGTCATTTAGTTCAGACTGATTTATTAAGTGCGGTTCAGTATTTGTATTTTCTAAAAGGTCTATCCCTCCTCTCTTCATCATCCGATAAATCTGTACAATCTTCAACAACATCGTCGTCTAATTCCCATGTTTTTGGCGCTATCGGAATTGGAAGCTGTGGACTGTGAGGCACTGGTCTTAAAGCAGAGGGAATATTAAGATATGTAACAGTGTGTCTAGTCTTAGCTGTTATTTCTGATATTTTCGTTAAACAAAAATAACAGTCTGTGGAGTGATCCTTAGGTTCTCTCCAAACCATCGGAACTGCAAATGTCATGTGACGGAATCCATTCAACCAACCAGTTAACAACGTTACGCACGAATTACATGAACTTTGAGGGGCCCAGGACTTATCCTGATCACCCAATTTACATCCAAAATATAATTCATACGATCTTTTTATCAATGGAGTTATATTTCTCCTCTGAAACTTTAGTGAAATAGTCTGGGCGGTTATTGCAACTACGTGGCATTTTTATTGAAAATTTCACTGTAATACACTCACAAACACGTAACACATCTTTTAAACAGTACAACTCGGAAAATTAAATCAGAAACTGATAGAAAAAGAATCGGTAACCGACGAATGAGCTGTAATACTCGAGAGCTCACATTAAACTAACTGGAAATATTTGTTAGTTGCGTTTGTTTGATTTATTTCAGTATAGACTGAGTCATCTAAGTCGTAAAAACTGGACAAAATTAAACACGCTTAAAGTACGCGAACTTGAGTGTGATTAATCACGCGGGACATAATTGCTAGTTATGTAATTTGGATTGATGATAGTAATGTGTCATTTGTAAATGATTTCATTAATGCGTTGGAACTATAAAATTATATTATTATTTATCCTGGACGTTAAAAACAAAAATAAAATGTTTAGTTTGAATAGCCAGATACATATTAAAAATCAACTTATTATTATTAAACAAGCATAGTTAGTGCCCATGTTACGTGCTAAATAAAAAATAACAATTACAACAAAACTGAAGCCGATAGGGACTTTCTGACTTCATATTCGGAATCAGCGCTCAAAAATACATAAGAATCAGTAAATGTTATCCTTGTAACAAAATCTTTGTTGACCAATGTAATAGGATATCTCAGAGCAACAAAGAATGATGTGACTTTTACTATTAACGGTCAACATTAGAAGGAGTTGAAGTCAACTCCTTCTCTATTTTGGAAATATAATTCCTAGAAAAAATATCTGGAATATATTTATCAGTCACTAAAAAATTTTAATAATTAAATGAAGCGTTATTGAATGATTATATTAATACGCAAGTTTCATAGATTTTGTCAAAATACTATCGGTACTCAGTCTTTGAACAATATTCGACGTCTCCAATTTAAACGGTATTAAAAATTCAATACAGACTCAGGATTATGTTACGCTGTCAATGCTTGCTTTGATTCCTAGAACAGCATTGCGTCATTGGGTTAAAACAGTCTTGAAGTGCTTGTGATGGTTGGGGGAGAAGGATATGAAGAGTACAATAAGACATTGCTGCCTTTTACAGAAAGCAATAGAAGTACATTATTCACTACTATTCTTATTTCAAATTTTAACACGCAAAACCAATTCAATGTGCCTTGAAATTTTTGACTTTTGACATAATAATTTGATTAAAGGTGGACAAATTTTAACAATATTGAATAATTTGACCTGCTCAAAAGACTGGATAAAAATGCATGTCTTGGACTTATTGACTTGTTGAAAATCAGGTAGGTCATATCCTGATTGCAAAATTACGATTCCATTTCTTTGTGCCTACTGAATGACAATAGTTAAGTGTTTGATGTAGACGTACACTTGTCGGTTCATTAATATATAGGTTATTTTATATATAGATATTTTTAAAGTAGCACATTTTTAAAGTTATTATAGTTTTTTGTTTTATTTTCAAATGTATTCTAATTGAAGATTTATGTAACGCCAAGATTTTCATCTACCAGTAGTACTTAATGTTATTCTTTATGACATTATTTTCAATGTCATAATGACATACTTTACCCCACTTTTGCAGTAAAGTGCAACTTTAACGCACTAGTAAGGTAAAGTCAGACATACTGTAGGTAGGGTAAACTACCGACTATAAAATGAAATTAATGAACTTATTTATCATAAACATTGGGTAAAAATTTTCTGTACTCCAGCTCGTATCTATGAGGTGACTTTCCTGGTACCAATGTTGCAATAGCCGCATTTGCTGCCAATTCAATATCAGATGAAATACATTCATCGGTATCAGAATCACTCATTTTCGCAGTTGCGACAGATTCATGACACAACTATAACAAGTGGCAGTAGCCTACTCCGTTGATTTGCGAAAACTAATGTTTCATTTTTTAATACAATGTTACTATCGTTGATTGATGTTACAGATAACTAATAAACAGTAGATAAAGGTTGTACAATGTCTGTAACGTAACTTCATATTACGATATTCTATTACAGTATTGCCCGAAATAAACAGTACTGAAACTAAGTTGGCGGTGTTTTTATGCGTGCGCTGTCACACTCAAGTTAGCTAGTATAGACCTGTCAAGTAAACCTCAAACAAGTAATTAGTAGGGCCTAATTGTTAAAAATGGTGTTAAGTACAGAGGAGAAAGTGTTTCTGGTAGAGCATTATTTTCGTTCATACGGAATCGGCCGACATAATGGTGCAAGTTTGCTATACGTGTCTGATCAATTCACATAAAGGTTTAATAAACGTTCTCCAAGTAATGCTGTAATTTTGAAGGTTATTGAAAAGTTTAGAAATACAGGTAGTGTATTGTGCCAACGAAAAGGAAACTCGGGGCGTCCCAGGACAGTTAACAACAACAATAACCATGAACGTGTTTTTGAGCAAATCTTAGAAAATCCGAAAGTCAGCCAGGCAAGGATAGCGTTACAACTTGATTTAAAAGAACTTCCTTTCAAAGAATCCTGAAGGAGCTGGGTACATTTTCGTATGTGATTCAGGTACATCAACAACTACATCCTCGGGATTATCGCAGTAGAGTGGAATATTGCGCCAGAATTCTCGCGTTACAGTATGAAAAACCTGAATTTTTGAAAAATGTTTGGTTTTCAGACGAAGCACATTTTCACTTGTCAGGCTATGTGAATCGTCGCACAAATCGATTTCTGGGCTTTGCCAGACCCGATGAGGTTCAAGAGGTTCCTTTACATAGTGAAAAGTGAGTGTCTGGTGTGCTGTTTCCGGACACGGAATCATTGGTCCGTACTTTATCGAAGAGAATGGTAGGCAAGTCACACTTAATCAACAGAGGTACAGACAAATTTTAACACGATTTATCCCTGATCTACGTCAATTCTGTCGTGCACGTAACTTGGCATTTCGAAACCAATTTTTCAGCAGGACGGGGCAACTTGCCATACTGCTGCCGCAATTCGTCAATTTCTTCAAGAACATTTTCCAAGCAAATTCATATCACGATTTACTGACTTCCTTATCCTTCACATTCTCCAGACCTCACACCTCCAGACGCATACATTTGGGGCATGGCTAAAATGCCGTTTTCAAACGGGCACCACAAACCATCGATGAATTAAAGGATGCCGTTAGAGTCTTATTCGCAGCCCTGAGACAACCCTTATTCAATAACATGACCAGAAACTTAGAACATCGTTATGAAGTCTGTCTCGAACGAGGAGGTGCACATTTAGAACATATAATAAAGTGTCAATAATATGTATTTTTTAAATATACAAAACAATTACAATTTCAGTACTGTTTATTTCGGGCAATACTGTATTTACCATCTCGTATCGTAATATGAACTGTTACGATAGATATTGTAAATAACTATTAATTTGTGTATTCTTTATTATTGTACCACCACTTGGTGGATTATATTTATTTATTGTTACGTAAGGTTTTGTATTACTTTATGACAGTAAATATACGAACAACTTCGGTTTACTACTTTTTGAAATAATTACATTCATTTTTGCAATCCTAAACTTAATAACTACTGCAAATGCTAGAACATTTATTAAAATGGGCGTTACATAGATAATGGTTTATAAATTGTTAAAGTTTAATTGAATCTTGAAGCACATACCACGATAAATTAATATTCACAATCCACTTAATTACTGAAGAAATGTATTTGAAATTAAGTCAGCTTAAATAATTATATACTCAACTTTGGTACTTAATTCCTCCAACAAGCTCATGTAAACGAAACAATGGATAACTAATTTTGGATCAGAAAGAGTACTGTCAAATTTGTTGTATTATCATAGAATAATAATACACTTCGCAAAGAAGTGACACCCTTCATAAATTACATTGCGTTACATCTACCAAAAATACAAGAACTTCAGTCGTTATTCTGTAGAGAAATTTAAAAACGTTGGGTTATAAATTGTTTTTTGTTTGCAAAACTGCATAATTTAGTCTCTAACGTAATAAAGAAATCTATTGAAGCGAAATTGCAACGTAAAACAAGAACAACGCAATAAACTAAATGGACGTTAAAAAATATACCATAGAATAATAATATGCTATGCTAGCGTGACTGTATTATTAATCTATGGATATACCAACAAAATAATGACGGATTTTAGACACCCGCAAAGAAATTTAGTCTTCTTATGGTCGTTTGCACCACACTCATAATTTTTGATTTAAGGGTTTCTTAGCGTTAAGAGAAGAATATCATGTACTTTTCGTTTGCACCACACAAATAAGTGTTCTTAAGGATTACTTAAACTAAGTAGCCAAATTTCGTCTATTAAATATGTTAAGGAGCGATTTCTAACCTCACACTTAATGCAAACAAATATCAATTTTCATTTCATAATTTATTAGTAACGATTTCTTCCCTAGTTTTACTGTTTTTGTAACATTATGCAGTTTTTAAATGAATATTTAGATACTTTGGATATTGTGGACAACAACTTTCCTAGACGGATCCAATTATTTTGATGAAATGGATGAGTTGATATTTTTTCAAAGATTTAGATTAACCAAAAGTGCTGTTTTACAAGTATTGGCTCAAATAGAACATATGTTAGAATTTGATGAGGAGTAAGATGCAGTGTTAAATATGTGTTAACTTTAAAATGTGCAGAATTTAAAAAATACTGTATATCCCATAGTATAAACTATTTTTGTAGGAATAACGGCGTTACTCCGATAAATCAGGTGCTAACAACTCTGCACTTTTATGTCACTCTCAATCTCTTTTTGTTCTCCATTGAACAAATCAATTACGCCAAAATTATAAAGAATGACATAACCATCAACATAAATCAAGGAAAATTATAAGCGAAGTGACATTTGACAATTTATGATTCATTTGTAATGCCAATCATTACTAAAAAGTTCCTAAATGACCACTTAAATTACAACGTTGCCAATAGTATCACCTATTTAGTAAGGAGTTTGACATTCAAGTACTGATGCAATGCAATTTGAATTAAGGATTACTTAAATTTTAAGTATTCCTTACTTAAGACATGTATCACACATGTCTTGCATCACGCAAACGGGCTTAAAAACGCGGAGTGTCATTTTTTGTTGTTATTATTCTATGATATATACTAGTATCAATATTTGTAATTTGACCGGTGTCAATTATATATTTGCTAATTTCTCAACTAATGCTGACTGTGCGAAAGGATTTATTGGAAAACTTCAATTCAGCAAATGTCTAAGGCCACACTGCACCGCTTATGCTTAAACTACAACTTAGTTAAGTTCTACTTAAATTTAAGGGTAGCTTAATTGCAACCTCAACTGCACCATGATTATTTAAACGGTATTTGCCTTAGGGAAATTTTATGTTGTTGGGTTTTGGACTAACTTCTTAGTGAACTACACTTATCTAAAATTTGACAGGAGTTCATTATCACATGCTGGGCTCGGATAAGCACATAATAAATCAAACAATCATTTTCGATGTTTCAAGTTTTCCCAATTTCCTTTTATTGATTTTAATTAATAGTAGCGACTTTTTGAACAAAGCTACAGGCATATAATTAGTTGATTTAAGATTGGTATTAATATGTACATATTTTAGTGTATTGTTCAATTATTGTACATGAGATAATAAAACATCGATATCAATATCCCTATTTTAATTGAACACTAACTTGTATAGAGTAGTCGGCAACTTTGAATTTTTGACGTTTATTTTCGACATAAATTATAAAACACCTTGTTCCTTTTAATTCATTATCCATTCACATAGATTCTGTTTCTACTTTTCAATACTCCAACACCATCCCGTAGATTTCACCTTCTTACAATAGGTCCGTTTATTATATTTTTATTGAAAATCAATTGCTGCGAATTTGGAAAGTTTCCGTTCTAAATGCCTTGTTTTAGATGTCCACTGGTTTGCTACATATTCTGATAACGTAAAATTACTTCCTAAATGCTACGACCTAGAAACTCGTTGAAATAAGGTATCGTACTGTGTGATAAGTGTTTATAGTTTCTAATCATCTCTTGGTATGTTTTGATAAGGCGAGTTTTGAATGTTGAATTCTGCTTTCAAAAACGAATAGAATCTGATGCTGCAGCACGTGCTTGGTGGTATTTTCGATTTACTTGTTCTGGTACTTCAAGACCGATGCACTTTTTTTTTCTTGTTGACAAGTGGCGGATATCTTGGGTGCGTTGGTAAGTTCTCCCGCGCTTACGCATACTAATAAGATTATCTTTTAGCTCTTAACTGTGAGCCAAATTGTTTTTTATGTAGGCCCGACTGTTGGTTGCCACAGGTCAACTGGTACTTTTTACTTATAGATCGCTGTTGCCATTATAGTAATTGGGTAAATGGATCCGACTACCGTAGCGATTCTGTGTTGAGTCAAGTCCGCTGGCGTGTAAAATAATGAGCCAGACACGTGCAGGTATATGATTTGTTTGCTTTGTATGTACATCAAGAAATTACGCTTTATCAGCGTTTGATGTAGTTATGTGTCAATACACTTGGAAACGTAGGACTATTGTTGGTTGCTATACATAACTATTAGAATCGTCTCACAGATACGATATGCAATTTTGAAACAAAAACGAAAACGTTTGTCAAAAGAAACTCACAAGTTTTATGATTAGTTTGATTAGTTTTACTGATTAGTTTTTTTTTTGTTCTTTTTCAAATACGAGATGCGCACTTCGTATCCAAACAAATAAATTTTCCGCATAGTATACTTGTTGGTGCTTAAATCGCAACCCTTAGTTCATTTCTTTTGCTGGTTTGTATCGAATTAATTTTTTTGTGTATATAGTGGGAAGTGGGTAAGCGCGTTTTGGGGGTAAATGCATCAGTTGGTTTTTAAATCTCAACCACTTATAGTACTGTGGCGGAATCTGGTGCTCATCAAAATAAGGTCTTTTCTTAATGTAATGCAGATCCCTTCATAACCGATATTGACTTAAGCAAGAAAAGATGGCCACCGGACAAAGCGTCAGCTGTTTTACTTGTGTGTTGAATGCGTTGATGTTGTGAAAAATATTTGTGAAATTTTTGCCCAGGTACGGATGTCATAGCTACATGTTACATTTATGAGTTTTATAGTTAATTAAGTAAGAACAAATACTAAATTGTTATTATTATAACCCTATTTTATTTGAAGAGGGTAGATGCACTTTCTTCAAATATTTTTGGTTTAAGTGAAGTGCACCCATTTGTAGTGGGGAAAGAGCACCTAGTAGGTGCACTTGACACTGCTACTGAGGTTGTTTGCTGTTTGTATCTGGTAGTTACCTAGGCACTTTTTGTTATAGGTAAAATGGTTCGGGTCTACAAACGTAAACCCACTCGGGCCGGCTACGCGGCTGAGGACTTGAAAACCGCAGTGGAACATGTTACAAGCAGAAAATGTGGCACACTACGTGCTAGTAAACTCTTCAAAATACCTAAAAGCACTCTAAAAGATCACATTAAAGTTCGTAGAGGTATAAAAAGCTCGACGATGGGAAGACCTACAGCCTTAGCAATCAAAGATGAAGAAGCTCTTGCAAATGGACTCAAAAGTCTCGAAAAATGGGGTTTTGAACTCAGCCGCAAAAAAGTCCTAGAAGTTGTGGGCAAATATGTTACACACAAGCAGCTCAAGACTCCATTCAAAAACAACGTACCTGGTGAGGATTGGTTTTTAAAATTTAAAAAAAGACAATTTGTCAATTAAAAAACCCGAAGCGTTGGAATACGCCAGAAAGAAAAATACAGCTCCTTTTCTAATATATCCATATTTTGAGTTGTTAAAAAATACAATTCAAGAACTGAACCTTCAAGATGAACCATCTAATATTTGGAATATGGACGAGACAAGTTTTTGTAGTGATCTTTCAAAGACAAAAGTCACAGGTGAAAAAGGCCTTGCTTGTACTGGAATCGTTTCTGGTCCGGGAAGAACAAACACCAGTGTCCTGTTTGCTGCTGCCGCAGATGGACAAAAGGTGCCACCGTTAATTATATATAAAGGAAAAAAATGTCTGGGACACCTGGATAGCAGATACAAATAGAGAATACCCAGGTACGACATATGCTGCCACACCTAACGGGTGGATGGAGTCAGAAGTTTTTAAAAACTATTTTGCGAAAACCTTCATACCCTTGGTAAAAGGAAATGGTCCTACATTAGTTGGATATGACGGCCATACAACTCATATCGATATTGATGTGGTACAAGCCGCAGTGGAAGCGAACATAACCATTCTAAAGTTACCGCCACATAGCAGTCATCTTCTGCAACCACTTGACTTGGCGGTTTTCAAATCTATTAAGGTGGCGTGGGATGCATTACTCGTGAAATGGCAACGGAATCATGTGGGTCAGAAATTACCGAAAAGCAAGTTGGCTGAAATGGTGGGACATATTTGGAATGATGCCGATCCAAAAATTATCTGTGAAGGATTTAAGAAAGGTGGCATCTACCCTTACAATTGTGATGTTATACCCCAGGAAAAATATGACCCACAACAAATGAATCGGTGGAAAGCTCAACAGGCGATGAATACTGGCATGTCTACAACAAATGAACTTACACCCCCAATAATACAAAACGGACTCGAAGAATTTCTAGAACGAGGTCCACCAGAATATACCGCAATTGATTCAGAAGATTTCTCAGTTACAGAAAAAGTTCTAGGACTGACTGAAAAGAAAACCGCTGTTACAGAAGATTTGTTGGAAATGGAAAATAATCAGGACGAATCGTTAGCATTTGAAGTGGAAGAAAATATTCAACTTCAAACAAATAATGTAACAAACGAAGTAGAAAATAATCCCAACACCCCAGTAGATTTAACAAGCGCAATAGAAAACCAAAACCCGCATACCTTTGAAGAACTTTTACTGAACCTGATAAAAGGCAATCAAACTATTAATGCACCGAAAAGATTCAGGAAGAAAGTATGCCCCGGGGCCGAACTATTAACAAGAGAAGTCGTAAGAAGAAGACTGGAAGAAGCCAAAGAATATGAACTGCAAAAGAAGTCCGGGGTTAAGAAAAAGAAACAAATGACTACCAAAGAGCCAAAAACTAACAAAGAAAAGAAACCAGTCAAAGATAAGCAAACTAGTTGTGCGAAACGTAAAAACGTAAATGTGCAACATGATTCAGAAACGGATGAAGGTCAAGATTTACATTTAGATGACGAAGAAAGCGATTTTGAAACACTTTCTGAAATCGGTGCAGAAGCAGTAGCTGAGACACTCGAGTTTGAAAGAGATGAAGATAATGACAAACAAGTTGGAGATTGGTTATTTATTGGTCAAACTCAATTCTGAAAGAAGGACTTCACAATATTTTATAGGAACAATTGAAAGCATCGATTTGGAAACAGGAAATCCAATTGTAAAATTTTTCCGACGAATTAAATCGAAATCAGCGCTTGTGTGGAGGACATTTCAGAAATTACCACAACGGACGTTATTCGTGTGTTACCTTCACCTAGCGTGGGAAGAAGAGGTGAAATCAACTTTCCCGTCAGTTTTTCTGGTTATCCTAACATAAATTAGTTTTAAAAAATTATTTTTCTTCAAGTGTTGAGTTAAATTAAAAGTTTATTTTTCATTTGTCATCGTGTTATTTTTTCGGAATCCACATCAACATTGCAGTTAAAATTCATTATTTTCGTAACCAATTGATCAATTTAAATGCAGCAAATATCAAAAGATTGAGAAAAATTTTAAGCTACTCGCACTTGCCCCATGCATTTCTCAAGCAATGAACACGAGAAATAATCCACTGTGGTGCGGTAAGTGCATCCACTGAGTTAAAAATTTCAAAATTAAATGCCTGGACGGTATTAAATTTTTAAAGCAGTTTTTGACTCTACAGTATGGTACACCATCATAGAAACTATGTGTATGCAAAATGTTTGTCTTCTATTATTATAGGGAACAATTGTGGAAGAGATTCAATTTAAATTTTGCACTTTCGTGGGTGCATATACCCCACTTTACCCTATTAGTTAGTTTTGGGTGTAAATTTTTTTGGATTCATAAACATGGGAGACGTAACCATCTAAGTTAGTATAGTCTTCTAAATAGACCTGCGTCATTACCATTTGTGACGTCAAATTGTAGCGACGTTGCCACTACCAAAATCCTATTGCTACATGACTATAATAGCGCCATCGTTAGAATACAGAGATTAAATATATTTAATAGCAGATGACGAATGTGATTTGTTACTTTTTAAAAAAGTATTTGTAGGATAAATTTCTATCGACAATATTGCAGATTAAAGTCATTAATTAACAATATTCTTTATTTATTTTTATATTTTTAGCACTGAGCATATATTAAATATAGTTGCGTATTTCTAATTCGCCTGATTTTATGGTCATTAGTATATTATACCAGACACGGAATAATAACCACAGTTATTCAAGAGGTTATGTTATTGGAATTATAATTTAAACGTTTTGATTGCACAAATCGAAAAAGAAAAGGAACAAAATTACAATTCCATTTGTAAGTAAAATTCTCATTAACTTTGAATAATTAAGATATATCACTTTAAAATAATCTTTTAGATCTGAAACCATCTACAAAGACTAAACTTATGTTATGTACAATGCAAACGAAGAATTTAACACTTTCAAATCACCCTAAAATTTGTGGTGATCATTTTACTTCTGATTATTAGTATGCAACTGGATTGAATATGTAACGTTTACAAAGAATTTCCAACAACTAAAACTATGTATAAGGATAAAGGCTTTAAATGAACCAACTTTGAATTCAGTTGTTGAAGTATGCCGTTATTCAAGGAAAGAATAACTGTTAGAGAGTTGTTAATGTTCCCAGTAAAAATCCACAATTGTAAGTTATCTCCACAGTCAGTGTCATAAGCTAAAAATGAAAACCTTATAACTAAAAGGTTCAGCGACTAATAGGCATTTGCTTTATTACTCTTCGAGACCATATAATTGTTGCAGGTAACGGAATAGTTTGAAACAATTCAATGTACAATTTACCATTTTTTGTAGATTGGTATAATATAAAGACTTTTACTTTACCTGTATTTAGCACCTCCAAAGTTTAAGCTAGTGTAGTATTGACCAGTTCGCACCAGTGTGTTTATTACATCCATTGAAATTGAAAGCTGTTAGGATATCTAAAATGCATTATCCTGAAAATGAATTTGCAGTCCATGTTTTAAAGACGAGTCACTCAAGAATTTAACAAGTATTAACAGCTTGTAATTTAACAATAAAATATATATGGTTGTACTTGTTTATTATACATAAAGTTTAAGATAGTTGTAATTAAATTAAAAGTACATCGTGTAAAAAGTTTTTTTGATTCTAAGTAGCCATGCGTTTGGTTGACTTGTTCAATTTGATTGAAAATCTGAATCACTGTCATCACTATCACCAATGTTAATAATTAGAGATGCATTATCTTCTTGATCAAATTTGATCTCACGTTTTCACCAATCTTTTTTCTGCATGTTCTATCAAATGTGCCCAAATCTCTGGTATTATTTTTTCTAATGTTTCTTTCCACATTTGTAAAGTTTTCAACAGACCTCCCATCTCTTCCAGCGTGTCGGTTATAGTATCTGTTACTACCACCCCATACATTTTCAATTGCATTGAATATGCAGTGATACGAAGGCAATCTTAACACCTTATGTCCATATTGTTCGGCCAGCAAATCCGCTTTAAAAATCTTTGGCGGTTTATACCTAAAATTTTTAATTAATACTGATATGTTATAAAGCACATAATTAAGACTTACATCGTCACAAGTTAAATAAGCTTTGCTTAAAATCATTAGTTCCATAAGAAACTGCTTATTTAGTGTCGCTCTACAATGTTACTTTTTTTCTAGAAACTGTTAGATGTTTTATTTAACAAGTATAATAATACGACATGTTGTCTAAAATTATTGCAAATAATTTTTCCAAATTCTTTAATAATTAATTTTCAAATTTTGCTCATTCACTTCTCTGTAGTAATTTAGGTTTTTTTGTGAAAGACGAGAAAAATCAATTTCAGCCACATTTAGTAATTCATTTACATTTCGGGCATATAATGTACCTAAAAGACTAATTACATTATACTGTATTAAGGATAAGTAGATATGACACCGACCTTTTTCGATCAATTTGTGTGCTCTAATTGTTCTTATTCCACGTTTTGCTAGATACGGTTTACGGCACCATTCTGAAAAAGCCATGTTTTGTCTAAAAACACAAAAATGCTACAGATTCTCTTCTTTTATTTTCATATATGTTCCGGAATCGAATTCCATTTATTCATAATATTTAACAGTTTCATTAAACCTATTCTTGGATTATCTTTCAGCCATTTAAATCCAAGACTGTATTTAGGGATCGTTCACTAACTTTAAAAAACTCAACATGTTTCAAATTCAACCATCAAGTATCAACAGAAACGTGATAAATCGAAAATAATTACATGTTGCACTATAAATGTAACTGGAAAACAAATACTAGCGATTTTCACGCAGCCTATAAAGGTGATCAAACTAGCAACAAGTAGCTTAGTTCTGGGTCTAAATGAATCTCGTTCATCGTCTTTGGTTATTAGAGTTCAGTTTAATACTAATATGAGTTGTGAATAGCACTGTTTGAGGCAAAAACCAGCCAAATATCAATATATAAAAACGGAAAAATTTAAGAGGTCGTTGACACCAACAAAACAAGGAATGGAATATAACCTAAAATTTAAACGTCAAAATTTAATATTTGGCTTTAAAATTATTGGCAACGTCGTAAATTGCTATTATTCAAACCAAAACTATAACATAAATACTGTACGGTATTAAGTTGACGAACATCTACATAAATAGTTAGTACTTGTGTGACGTCGCGGATGACGAGGCTATTTAGAAATTGCAAAGACTATAGTGGGGAATTTAGGAAGGTATTAACTAATGTTGCTGTCATACACTTTATTTTATACTATAGAAATTATTATAATATAGAAAAAGTATGATGAAGGAAAGAGTAGTAGTGTTTTTTAAAGTAGGTTTTCCTTTTTTTATGTAACATGCTGCCTAATTAGACGTTTTTCTATTACACGGTTCTTTTGTTATAAATTAATGTGTCTTTTTATTTCAGGCCTATCCCTTTCTTTTATATTGGTAATGCCTTGACAATCGCCAATAGAGCCCGGTCATTCTTGTTTTTATAGTGCAGGCTACGTTGAGGTACGTAGCCAACGTATCGCGTGAAATTTGTTGAAGATAGAAAAGGGCAATAATATTGGTTTATGTTTAATCACATCTATGACGTAGATTCGATTTTAGATTGCTTGAACTATAGTTGGAATTTTCCAGTGTTCCTCGGGTTTGTTCTATTTCACGCACGTGTATTTTAGTATGGTAACAATACCAGAATATATATTCAGCAGTGCAAATCTAAATCAATCACAAACGCCAACCATTTTTTATCTCTGTAGAATATAGAAACATTTTGTATTTCCTACGTTAACAAGTTCACGTAAACCACCCAATCGATAACTAATTTTGGACCGAAAATTATTACGAACAGAAAATAAGAAATTAACATAACTAGCTCTTGTGAAGATTTAACTAAGTCAACGTAATAATAAAAGATTATTGAAATATGCTTGCTGAATAGACAATTTATCGGATAATTGTGCTTCACGAAGTGATCCCATTATCAAAGACTACCTAGTGCATGACATGTGTTGCACCAAACACAAAATTACGATTACACTAAACGGTCACATAGTAAGGAACATTTGTGACATGTAATTTATGTAACTATTTTATATCCTATAGAATAGCATTAATATGTTGTCACATACCAACGAACGCTCATTTGCATGTGTTTTGTGTGCTTATTCCACATCTATTAAAAGTACACTAATAATTCATATGCGATCCCATACTAATGAACGTCCATTTGCATGCAATTTATGTAATTATGCTGCATCTTATAAAGGTACTTTGAAAATACATATGCTGTCCCATACTAATGAACGCCTATTTGCATGCAATTTCTGTAGTTACGCTGCATCTTATAAAGATAGTTTGAAAATTCATATACGGTCTCATACTAATGATCGTCCATTTGTTTGCAATTTATGTAATCATGCTGCATCTTATAAATATACTTTGAAAATTCATATGCGGTCCCATACTAATGAACGCCCATTTGCATGCAATTTTTGTAATTATGCTGCATCTTATAAAGATACTTTGAAAATTCATATGCGGCCTCATACTAATGTTCGTCCATGTGCATGCAATTTATGTAATTATTCTGCATTTTGTAAAGGTAATTTAAAAACTCATATGCGTACCCTTTTTAATGACCGTCCATTTGCCTGCAATTTATGTAATTATTTTGCATCTGTTTCAAATAACTTAAAAAGACATATGAGGTCCCATTCTAACGAACGCCCATTTTCATGCAATTTATGTAGTTATGCGGCATTTTGTAAAGATAGTTTGACAATTCATATACGGTCCCATACTAATGAACGTCCATTTGTATGCAATTTGTGTGATCATGCTTCATCTAGTAAAGGTAATTTGAAAACTCATATGCTGAGCCATACTAATGATCGCCCATTTGCATGCAATTTATGTAATTATGCTGCATCTTATAAAGGTAGTTTGAAAATTCATATGCAGTCCTATACTAATTAACGTCCATTTGCATGCAATTTATGTAATTATGCTACACCTCGTAAAAGCAGTTTGAAAAGTCATATGCGATGCCATACTGAGGAAAGTCAATTTCCAAGCATTTTATGTAAATTATTCTGCATCTGTTCCAAATAACTTAAAAAGACATATGAGGTCCCATACTAACGAACGCCCATTTGCATGCAATTTATGTAATTATGCGACATTTTGTAAATATAGTTTGATAATTCACATACGGTGCCATACTAATTAACGTCCATTTGCATGCAATTTGTGTGATCATACTACATCTAGTAAATGTAATTTGAAAACTCATATGCGGACCCATACTAATGAACGTCCATTTGTATGAAATTTATGCAATTATTCTGAATTTGTAAAGGCAGTTTTACAACTCATATGCGGACTCATAATAATTTGATAATTTCTTAAAAGACTTAAAAATAATGGATTATTGGATTACTTTTTAAATTATTTATTTCTTGATTTATTGATCTGAACTCCGTTTTGCAATTTTCTTCAATTTTAACTAATTTAATATTTAAATCCGTGATTTTATCGTTGGACTCGTTTTCGTATTTTTCTTGTTTCGTTTTAACTAAAGTAATATGGTCCCATAGACCGTCTATTTCCTCAGAAACTCGCCCAATTCTTTCATTCATCTGTGTCTTAATTTCAGCGATCGTGTGGTTCGTTTCTTTCAGTCCATTACTAAGAATTTTGATTTCACTTCCCAATTTCTCGCGGTATTCATCCATCTTTGTTGTAACCATTTTTATGGCTTCTTCACTCCTGTCCATCTAATCGTTTAATGCTATTAAGATCTCCATCATTTTGGTTTCTTGTGAAGTTCGCCTTTCTTCAATGGAACTGGTTTCCTGAATTATCACGCTCTCCTAGGATCCTATCTCCACTCCTTGTTGTCTTAAAGCTTCCCTTGTTTCCCGTATTCTTTTGTCCATTATTATATTTACGCTAAACTTTTAAATACTAAATAAATCTATCTAACTTTAATTACTGTACAAATTTCTCTATTTTTCCGCTAATCGAAACTTTTTAAATGTCCGGTTTAGTTTAATTAAATTATTTTAAATCTCGCGATCGTATTTTTAAATTTACTTTTAATTTAATTAGTGCCTCTTAATCTCAGGTTGTATTTTTATCGTGGTTTAATTCGAGCTCTCACGTTGGTGCGACATATTAATTATGCTATGAACTACCGGAATTAATCGTGCCCCATCGTTTGGCTGTTATATTAATTATGCTATGCTCCTTTAAATTATTCGCGCTCCATGATTGTGCGACCATATTACTATTACTATGTATAAACAAGATTGTAATTATCTCCTCCGACGTTGGGCTCTCTTATTAATATTGTTGCGATCCACTATTAGGCAACCCGTCAAACATACAAACGCCCGGGGCACAGCGTATTCTTCAGCATTCGAGAATCCTTCTACAAAGTTCTAGATAATGAGTCATATCTTAATGCAGGGTATATATAAGGCCGCTTATGAATGTAAGAGTTAGTCTATTCTTGAATGTCTAATATAAATTATATCGTTGTAAAGTAAACGTAGTTGAGTTTTTAGAATATATACATAAATGATATGCTGTGTCTAATGTGCATGCAGCTTGCAGTATACATAAATAAATAGAAGTGTATAAACAAATAGTTGTGTTAGTGTGGTTATTGGACCTAGGGTAAAGAAGTTAGTTTAAGAAGATATTAGTGCTTGTAAATTCATTAGTGTAATAGTGCTTCATTGTTAAGTGGACTGAAAACATCTATAAATAAGGCATATATTGTTAATTAGACTTGTGAACAGTGAGTAATAAAGACCATTATTATTACTTGTTTTAAATTAAAGAAACGCGGTAGTAGTAGCTCGTTACACTGGTGTCAGGCATTTGTGGGGTATATAGTGATTAATTTAAAACACAAGTCTAAAGACATTTAAGTAGTTTATATATGCCAGTTACAAGGAGTCAAAATAAGATGGAGGCAGAAAGTTTAATGAATTTCCTTAAGGATTTTAAATCCGAAATGCAAGTGACACTTAGTGAAAATGCTGAGAAAATGGAGGAGAGGTCGGCTAAACTGGAAGTGACACTAAACGAAAACTTAGTGAAGTCAGTTGAACTGGAATCGACCCTTAAAGAATTTAAATACGGCATGGAAATGACACTTAGTGAAAATGCTGAGAAAATAGAGGAAAAGTTAAGTGAAAATACAGCCACGTTAGAACGAAGATTAATGGAAAGTTCCATTGCATTGAAAGAAGATTTCACTGAACAGGTAAAAACAGTTGAGCAAAAGTTGGACAGTAAATTGATAAAATGGAAGAAGATGTGATGAGGCTGCAAGAACAAGTAATTTCACTAACAACGCGACCACTTGAATTGCCAAGCCAAGTTGTTAATCAGAACATTCCAGAAATAAGAACCACGGAAAGAAGCGAGTCAATTCCGTCTAAATTTAAAGTAAAACCACCTACATTCGATGGTAAAACACCTTGGCCCACATATTTGAAACAATTTGAAGCTGCTGCAATAGCCAACGGTTGGTGCAACAAAGAGAAGGCTATCTCTAATAGTGGCCCTACGGGGAAGCTCTTAACATCTTACAAACGATTCCCGATCACCAGCAGAATGATTACGGCCTCTTAACATCGAAGCTTGAGATGAGATATGGAGACGCTCACCTTCAACAGGTTTACCACGCACAAGTTAAGAACCGCTCGCAAAAGACAAGTGAAAGCCTGCAAGAATTCGAAGCTGACATCGCCAGATTAGTTAGATTGGCATATCCAACGGCACCAGATAGTTTCCTCGAACAACTGGCTGTACAAACATTTGTGGATGGCGTTAAAGATGGCGAAATACAGCAAGCGCTAAGATTAGCACGGCCAAAGATGTTAGATGACGCACTGGCTCATGCGCATGAATTTGAAGCAGCTAAGCAGACATCACACAGAATGAGTCACAAAGTTCGGTCTGCCTTAGAGGAACCTGATCAAGCGCAGAACAGCATAGAGGAAATAATCAACCGTGTGGAAAAGCTTGAAAGACAACGACCGCGGAGATGGGGTCTGCGATGCTGGAACTGCGGCGAAGTTGGTCATATACAGAGACGCTGCACTCAACCAAAAAAAAACAACCGGTTGAGCAGCAGGAAAACTAAAGCAAGTCGACGTAAGGGGGGCGAACGTCGACAGCACAACGTAGTGCCCCGGAGATTATCATCCGTGCTGCATCGTCGATGGGGAGTCTGGACAGCATTTATATCGATGGAAGAATTAATGGTAGGGGTGTCCGATTACTCGTGGATACAGGAGCGACAAAAACTATTGTGAGACCAGATTTGGTTGGTCGTGGAAAAATGCTACCTGTATCGGTGTGTCTTCGAACGGCAAGTGGTGAGAAAATTTCTACTCACGGAGAGACTGCCGTTATGTTGACAATTGGGGACAAATTAATTAATCATCGAGTGTTGGTAGCTGAAATTACAGAAGAAGTGATCTTGGGAATGGATCTCATGAGAGAATATGGGTTTCATGTAAACATGAAAGAAAATGTGCTTCGGATAGATGATGATGAGATTCCATTTCAAGGTAGGAGTAACCAGACGATGCAAGTTCGAATGATTTGCGATATGAAAATACCCGAGAAGGCAGAAATGATAGTAATGGGATGCCCGGATGGTACGCTCCGGGAAGGACAAGTATGCATGATGGAAGCAACTGAATCGGGAGTGGGTCAGGAGGGACTTCTGATTGGAAGAACGCTGGTAAAGTCTCGAAATATGGTACCAGTAAGGGTGCTGAACATTAATCCCCATACAGTGACCCTGAAGAAAGGCATGATTGTGGGAAGTTGCATTCCAGTATGTCATATTAAACGTTGTGTGGACGACACGAAAAATAAACCAACCAACGGTTGCTCACAGAAATTGCTGGATATGTTGATACCCTCGTGTCAAGGATTAAATGGCGACCAACTGGGCAAGGTAAAAGAACTGGTCGGACGATATCGAGGTGTGTTTGCACTGGATGATAGTGAGAAAGGAAGGACGAATGTTGTGCAACACAAGATCAATACTGGAGATGCGCAACCGATAAGACAACACCCCAGGCGGCTTCCTTTGGCAAAACGTAAGGAAGCCGAGCAAATTATCACCGATATGGAAGAACAGGGAGTGATTGAACCTCGAATAGTCCATGGGCATCCCCGGTAGTGCTTGTCAAGAAAAAGGACGGGTCGACAAGGTTTTGTGTAGACTACCGGCGGCTTAATAATGTGACAAAGAAAGACAGCTATCCTTTGCCCAGAATTGATGACACCTTAGATACTCTATCCGGATCTAAATGGTTTTCGACCTTGGACTTGAAAAGCGGATACTGGCAGGTAGGCTTGGAGCCAAAGGATAAAGAAAAGACTGCGTTTACAATTGGAACTGGATTATGGCAGTTCAAGGTCATGCCATTTGGATTATGCAATGCTCCTGCTACTTTTGAACGATTGATGGAGTCGGTACTGCGTGGACTGTCCTGGAAGACATGTCTGGTGTACCTGGACGACGTGATAGTGTTAGGCCGGTCTTTTGAAGAACATCTTAAGAACCTAGAGGAGATATTCCAAAGATTACGCGGGCAAACCTTACATTAAGCCCCAAGAAGTGCCACCTATTTGGAAAAGAGGTGAAATACCTAGGACATGTCGTCTCAGAGACCGGAATAAGAGCTGACCCTGACAAAATAAAAACGGTACAAGAGTGGCCTACACCAGCAGATATACACCAACTACGCAGTTTTCTAGGATTGTGCACATATTACCGACGTTTTATACTTGGGTTTGCGAACATTGCCAAACCGTTAACGAAATTAACCGAAGATGAACAAGAATATGATTGGAATGACGACTGCCACAGAGCATTTGAACAACTGAAACGGCTACTAGTTACAGCACCAATTTTGAGTTATCCGCGGATGGAGGGAAAGTTTGTGTTGGATACCGATGCCAGTAACACAGCTATAGGAGGCGTTCTTTCTCAAGTGCAGGACGGACAAGAAAAAGTTATTGGGTATTTCAGCAAGGTCTTGTCGCGGCCAGAAAGGAACTATTGTGTGACAAGAAGGGAGCTGTTGGCCGTCGTCAAATCCGTAGAGCACTTTTATAAGTACTTATACGGCCGTAAATTCCTGTTGAGAACAGACCATGCCGCACTGAAATGGTTACTGCAGTTTCGAAATCCTGAAGGGCAAGTGGCAAGGTGGATAGAGCGGCTGCAGGAATATGACTTTGATACGGAACATCGTGTAGGAACTAGCCATCGGAATGCAGACGCTCTATCAAGGAGACCTTGTCCGATGGACTGCAATCATTGCTCCAAGATGGAAGAGAAAATAAGTGTCATCCATAGAATGACGGTAACCGATGATACTTGGCAACTCGAAAGAATACGAGAAGACCAGGAGAATGACGCCGAATTGGGACGTATTATTGAGTGGAAAAATAGAGGACAACGACCAGCTTGGGAAGAAATTAGTATTTCAAGTAGGAGCCTGAAGGCATACTGGTCACAGTGGGACTCCTTGATGATGGAAAATAGAATCTTGAAACGACGCCTGGAATTTGAAGATGGCACTGAGAGACTTCAAGTGATAGTGCCGAGAAGCAGAGTGCCGGAAGTGTTGCAGCACTTGCACGATGGTATTTCCGGAGGGCACTTTGGCGTGAAAAGAACTCTCGAAAGAGTGAGAGAAAGATTCTATTGGGTGAACTGCAAAGAAGATGTGAAGGAGTGGTGCCGGAAATGTGAATTGTGTGCCTCTGCAAATGGCCCGGTCTCAAAACGGAAAGCCCCAATGAGACAGTATAACGTGGGGAATCCTTTTGAAAGGGTAGCCATTGATATAGCTGGTCCGTTTCCTGAATCAGAGAAAGGAATAAATACATCTTGGTTGCAATGGATTATTTTACCAAATGGCCGGAGGCATATGCTATACCTAACCAAGAAGCCGAGACGGTTGCAGATGTACTAGTGAGGAGTTGTTTTGTCGCTTTGGAGTTCCGTTGGAATTACACTCCGATCAAGGTCGGAACTTCGAATCAGCGTTGTTTCAAAACGTCTGCAAGCATCTTGGAATCAGGAAAACTAGAACCACGCCACTTCATCCTCAATCGGATGGAATGGTTGAAAGAATGAACAGAACGTTAGGAAAGTACCTGGCCAAAGTTGTCTCTGAACATCAACGGACTGGGACCAATATCTACATTTGTTCCTACTGGCGTACCGTTCTTCGGTACATGACAGCACAGGATACTCGCCTGCTTGCGTAATGCTAGGACGTGAATTGCGGCTACCATGTGATCTTCAGTTTGGATTTAAACCTGGAGAAGAGATCGCCGGTGAAGATTACGTTAGTAAGCTTCGTGAAAGATCAAATAGTATTCACGAAAACGTCCGAAAGAATATACAGGCAGCAAGCGATCGAATGAAATCACAATATGACACGAGAGCTCAAGAAGGTGGTTATCAACCTGGAGATTTAGTGTGGTTGTACAATCCACAAAGAAAACGTGGATTGTCGCCAAAACTACAAAGACAATGGCAAGGGCCGTACGAAGTGTTAAAAGGATTAATGATGTAGTGTACCGGATCAGAAGATCCTCGTGGTAAACCGAAAGTGGTACACTTTGACCGTTTAACACCCTACACTGGCAACAACCAGGAAGACTCAAATAATGATAATGGTGTTCGGCAAGTTATTAATCATGAGCCAAATGCAGATTTTGAGAGCTTTATGGCGGCGTATGGTGGTTCCGCTAAAGCGAGATTTGGCGTTGTTGTTGAAAACAGCAAGATCTGTTTAGAGCACCAGAAGAGTATTTCCTTGCACATTGCGTAGCTCAAGATTTGGCAATGTCAAGGGAATAGCTGTTGTTTTCAAGAAAAGTTTGGATGTGTGGATGAATTAGTACAACAGCAGCCAACTGTAGGAAAATCTTTGGTTCTTCAAGATAAAAATCGTTATGTTTACTATCTGGTCACCAAAAATTCTTCATGGCAGAGACCTAGTTATGGACATCTATGGGAGGCTTTGCTAAATCTTAAGGCGCAGATGATGGAAAATGGAGTAACGAGACTAGCGGTGCCCAAGCTGGGCTGTGGACTGGATCGCTTGAATTGGAGGATAGTCCGAAATATGCTAGAAGTAGTTTTCCAGGAACCAACGTCCAGGTTCTTGTTTGTTGTTATCAACCGGTTGCCTACCAAGACCATGAAAAGAGTGTTGACTGTTACTTCCAACGACGCGGTGGATGCACCAGAGGAGATAGCTGCCGATACCGTCACCAGTCATCGAATTGGCGTCAAGATGGATTTACAGTTACGAGACGTAACGGTTTTAAAGAGGGGGCAGTGTTGCGATCCACTATTAGGCAACCCGTCAAACATACAAACGCCCGGGGCACAGCGTATTCTTCAGCATTCGAGAATCCTTCTACAAAGTTCTAGATAATGAGTCATATCTTAATGCAGGGTATATATAAGGCCGCTTATGAATGTAAGAGTTAGTCTATTCTTGAATGTCTAATATAAATTATATCGTTGTAAAGTAAACGTAGTTGAGTTTTTAGAATATATACATAAATGATATGCTGTGTCTAATGTGCATGCAGCTTGCAGTATACATAAATAAATAGAAGTGTATAAACAAATAGTTGTGTTAGTGTGGTTATTGGACCTAGGGTAAAGAAGCTAGTTTAAGAAGATATTAGTGCTTGTAAATTCATTAGTGTAATAGTGCTTCATTGTTAAGTGGACTGAAAACATCTATAAATAAGGCATATATTGTTAATTAGACTTGTGAACAGTGAGTAATAAAGACCATTATTATTACTTGTTTTAAATTAAAGAAACGCGGTAGTAGTAGCTCGTTACAATATGCTATCAATTCCCTCCAGAAACTTAACTGGATTTTATCTTGAACCAACCTTGTCTACCAATAAAAAAACTTGATACGTTACCGCCAGTTAAGGTTCGGGCCTTTGGAGCTGTGTTTTTAAAAAACAACTTAAACACTTAACAAAAATTTATTATGAAATTTAGATAACTTGTACATAATACTAAAAAATAATTATTGTACTAGTGAGTAGCTTGAACAACGAAGTATGGAGTTCGAAGACTGACTGCCGGGCATTGAGCTCCCGGGCTTTTTATAATAACCTGCCCCTCACACGGCTGTGGGAACTTGCAGATCTCATGTCTGCGTTTCTCTTAATTGTACACTTTTTTACAATGTAACAACTTAATTCTAAGTAATTGCGGTATGTTAACCGCCTGTGACCTGCCACCTGCAGTATCACTGCCCTCACGGATGCAAAGTTGCATTCCGTTCTCATGAACTGTCGATAACCTCTCTGGGTTATCCTTGTATTACAATGTTGCAATGGACTTATACTTTACTTAACAATTTCTAATAATTCCTATTAGATTCAATATATCAATATATATAGGTAATTGGGGGATACATAACTCCTCCCACCGTAAATGAAAAATTAAGGTTTTACTTAATTTTTAAATACATAAAATTCATTATTCAAATTCATTTAAAATTCATTGTTTCTAAGGGTTTACTTATCGTTTCTTTTTTTCTCTTTGTTTCCTTAAATCTAGAACTGTTTCCTTCATTCTTATATCTAAGGTACATTTTGTAAAATACATATATGATTACCAAAATTATTAAAATGGTTAATACAATTGTCCAAATACTTATAATATTATAATGTAACTTTGGCGTTTTGAGTTCATTTAATTGTTCTTTATAACTTTCCACTAATTTCACGGCGTGGTTGAGGTCGTCTAAGTCTAGATGTTCTAGCTTCATAGGTTTCTTGATTATTTCTTCGTCTTCTTGTTGTATTTTGAATTGTAGTTCCGGTAGGTTTGCAAGTTTCTTTGTTGTTATGGGATCTTGATAAACTCTGATTACTTCTCCTTTCAATTTCACATAACAGTCTTCTTTGAGGGTAATTAGTTTGCGTCCGATTAATGCTTGGTTATTTTCATCTTGGTTACAGTGGATGGTTGCTACTACTTCTGATGGGAAAATGGCTATCCATTTGTTTTCTGTAACTTTTTGAATTTTCATTTTAGTTATTTGCACTTGTTTGGCTTACCAGTTTTCGTAATGATTTGAGAATTTTAATAGTTGTACTTCACAAGGGCTGTCTTCTTGGATGGTTGTTGTCGTCATTGATTGACATAAATATTGGTTTGGTGTTACTTCAGTACATTTTTCGTTTGTATAACCATATCTCAGTTCATTTAGGGATAGGAATTTGGTTTTGGGAATGATTACTTGGTATGTGCTAGTAACTTTTGTTGGAAAAGCAAATAAATGATAATAATTATAATTGTTAATTTCTACTATCGGGATTTCTATTAAAAATATTATTTTGTTATTCTTAATGTAGCCTTTTACTATAGCTATCTTTTCGAATATTAGAATGTTTGTCTCTGTTACATCAAAAGGTAATTTACTGTTAATTATAAGTGATTTAATTCTTATTAATTCTTTTAAGAAATCGGTTGGTTCAATAATACTAGAGTGTAGGGTATTTAATTTGTATATGTTATTTGGGTTTTGTATACTGCCTAATTTAATTGGTAGTATACCGGGGTTGTTTTTTATGTGTTATATTATTACTTGGTTGTCCGTTCTACCTGGGTGGAGGTTGACGGTAAGGGTGATGATTGTCCATCTAAAGTTACAGGGTGTCTTAGGTTTTTCAAATGAATGTACTTTGTTATTTTACCGTTGTCTACTACTGCTATGTTTTTATCTGATATTTTCTTAATTTTAAATGGTCCTAAATTTCTGGGTGCTGTTTTATGTCGCTTGCTTTGAAAGTTTTTCTCATACACGGTTTGTCCTATTGAAAATTTATTTGAGTCGGTATTTTTGTTTCGGGTTGTGGTGATACGTTCTTTGTCGTTCTCTAATTTATCTTTTACCTTGTCATAAGTTATTTTTAGTTTTTGTTTGTGGTCTTTCGCATATTGTTGATATACTTCCTTGTTGTAGTGTATGTCATAGAGATTTCGTGAATCTGAATGTCCTAAGGTTAATTCTAAGGGTGTAAAATTTGTTGATGAGTGAATTGTATTATTATAGGCGATTAGTGCGTATGACATTAAATTGGTTATATGTTCCTTTTTATAATTTATTCTTAATAATCGAATTTGTTCTAACAGGGTTAAATGTAGTCGTTCAATTAGTCCGTTTGATTCATGGTGGTTTTCTGTTATGAAATGAATTTTTATTTTGTGAAGTTCTAAAGTGTTTTGTATGGTCTCATTTTTAAATTCGCTACCATTGTCTAGAGTTATTGATTCGGGTGTTCCGTAAAATGTGAAATATTGTAAAAATCCTTGGGTCACGTCGATGCTATTTTTGGATGTGATTGGTATTGCTTGGCCTATTTTTGTGAATGCGTCTACAATTGTTAGATAGTTTTGCGCTTCTACTACTAGAGTATCGGCATGTAGTTTTTGAAATGGTTTGTCGGGTGTTTTGGTTAACATTAAAGGTATCTTTGGGGGTTTCCTATCGTATTTCGCTTTGTCACATAGTTCACATTGGTTAATGAAATCTGTGGTCAATTCCTTCATGTCTTTAAAATAATAACGTCTTACAAGTTGCTTTATTGTTTCGTTAATTCCACGATGGTTGGTTTTTCCTTCGTGTTGATTTCTAATTACATCGTTTATTTCGTCAGGGTCGTCTAATATTATTAATTTTCTAGTACATCTGATGAGTTCAGGGCCAGAGTTATTGAATAGTTTAATGTATAATTCTGAAAATCTTTGGTATAAATGTTCGGTGTTGAAATAGAAATAAAATCGCTTTTTCTCGGGGGTGTAATCTTTTAAAATTTTAATTATTTGTTCCTCATTGTCATCTTTAGTTATTTGAATTTGGTATATCTTTTTGTTATCTACTTTTGTATATTTTACGGGATTTGGGTTATTTAAAACTTCGGTTATTATAAATTGATTGGGTTTCATATCGATTGCTTCGTTTAAAATTTTAATCGCGTTTTTTGGTTCTTCGTTTTGTGTCGAATGTATTGTGTCGATCTCGTCTGGATCTTTCCTTATTTCTGCTTCGTCTACGTTTCCTATAATGGATTCAGTTTCTAATGCATTGAGTTGGATTCTACTTAAAGCGTCTGCGTTGTTATTATAAATTCCTTTTTTATATATAATTTCGTAATCGTATTCTTCGAGTCTGATTCTCCATCTTTGTAATTTTGAATTCGGTTCTTTCAGTTTGCATAGCCATACTAGTGGTCTATGATCGGTGTATATGTAAAATTTTCTTCCGTATAAGTAAGGTCTAAAATATTTTGTTGCCCAAATTATGGCTAATAATTCTTTTTCTATGGTACTATATTTCTGTTCGGTTTCATTTAGGGTTCTGGATGCGTAGCTGATGGGTTTATCGCTACCTACTTTTCCTTGCTCAATACTGCGCCTAATGCTACATTCGATGCTTCTGTCGTCAGTATAAATGGTTTTGTAAAGTCTGGGTATTCTAATACAGGGTGATTCGTTAATATGTTTTTAATTTTGTCTACGGCTTTAATAAATTCCGGGGTGTGTTCAATTTTGTTTCCCTTTTTTAAACAATTTGTCAGGGGTTTGGTTATCTGAGCGTAACCTTTAATGAATTTGCGGTAGTAACCACTAAGTCCTAGAAATCCTTTAATTTCTTTGGTTGTTTTTGGTAATGGGTAACTTAGAACTGCATTTGTTTTGTCTGGATTTGGCATTACTCCTTGGGGTGTTATTACATGTCCTAAAAATGATACTTCTTTTTGTAAAAATTCACTTTTGTCTAATTGTACTTTGAAATGTGCTTGCCTAAGTCTTTCGAATACTTCTTTCAATCCTTCTATGTGTTCTACCAATGATGTGGAATAAACTATGATGTCGTCAAGGTATACAAGGCATTTTTCATTGTGTATTCCTCGTAGTATATTGTCCATGACTCTCTGGAAAGTAGCGGGTGCGTTCTTTAATCCAAATGGCATTCGTTTGTACTCGTAATGTCCTCTAGGTGTGCTGAAGGCTGTTTTTGATATGTCTTTTTCTTCCATCTCTACCTGATGGTATCCTGATGCTAGGTCTAATGTTGAAAAATATTGGCATTTGCCTAATTTGTCTAAAATTTCGGTTACATTTGGTAGTGGATATTTGTCATCTACCGTTTTTTCATTTAACTTTCTATAATCTATTACCATTCTGTACTTTCTTTTTTTGGTTGCGTCTAATTTCTTAGGTTCTATTAACACGGGGCTGCTCCATGGTGAGTTGGAGTGCTGGATTATGTCTTGGTCTAATAAGTCTGCTACTTGTCTGTCAGCTTCTTCTTGGCTTGCATGAGGTAGTCTATATGCTTTTGTAAAGATTGGCTTATTGTCTGTTAACTCGATATTATGTTTTACTGTGTTGGTGAATGTTAATGGTATTCCTTCGCAATGGAATATGTCTCGGTATTCAAAACATAAGTTTTTAATTGCTCTTTCTTCTTCTTGATTGATGTCGGTATTGAAGCGGATGTTAGTTAAATTCTCTCTTAACATTTCGTCATGTTCTATTGGGTTGTATTCGTTTTCTAATTTTTCGTCTATTTCCATTTCGTTAAAATTTAGTTCTTCTACGTTAATTGGGTCTGTCAATGATAATTCTACGGATAGTCGTTTGAATTTAATATTGTTGTGGTTGCATAATTATCTTTTATTTGCACTAAGGCAGTTGGGGTTTCTACTCCTTGTTGAAATGTCATATGATTTATTATTCCTAAATTTTTGTTAGATTTTACTGGGATTTTATTTTTCTTTCCGTTCGGGGTTCTATAGTGTATTTTTGTTCGATTTGTGTGTTTTGAAATTTAATTGGGAATTTTCCGTATTTTGTCCTTAATAAGCGATTTTTAATGTCAATGTTGGCTCCTAATTTTCTTAGAAGGTCCATTCCGATTAATCCGTCATATTTGTCGTTAAATTCGAATACACAAAATTTATGTTTCATTTTAACATTAAATGTTCTTGGTAAGGGTATATTAGCTACGAATTGGTGTAGTGTTGTTTGATGGGCTGTTTTAATTTTATATGGTTCTCTTTCTACAAGATCTAAATAATGTTTTTGTACGGTTCTGGGGCTAATTAATGTTTTTGATGATCCGGTGTCGATTAATAGTTTGAATTTGGCGCGGGGTATTTCTATGTAAGGTAATACTAAGTGATTTATGTTATTTAAGTTTATTAAGTTTGGTTGTCTATGAATGGGTCCATTTGAACATTTGAGTTTGAGTTTTCTTCGTCGTACTCCTCGTAAGTTTCGTATTGTTCGTCACGTTCGTAAGTTTCTGCATGGTTGGATTCATTGTTCGTAGGTGTCTCAATGTAATTATTCTGGTCAGTGTCAAATTTTTCTATTTCTTGATGGAATAGCTCTCCCGATGTAAAATTGGGTTTCTGATGAGGGTATGGTCGGATATGTGTTATTTTTGTATTTTGTCTGGTGTTACCAGATGAGGTATCCATTGGTGTTGGTTTGTAATAATTATTAGTAAAATGCTTTTCAACACTCCCAATCAATTCTACAAATGTTCAAACAATTTCTAAAAAACTCAAAATTTACAATAGGTAACGATTTTGTTATCAAATCTGCATAATTCATATCAGAGCTTAAATACATTTATTATATTTACTTTTCCTTCTATAACTAAGTCTTTAACAAAATGATGCTTAGCATCTATACCCTTAGACGTTTTGTTTTAAAGGAATTAGACATCTTTATACAAACTTGGTTATCTTCATGTATCAGTATTGGTTTAGGATTACGTTGAATAAGATTTTCGAGCAACTGTTTTAAGAACAAACATTCTGTGATACAATAAGACAGTGCTACATATTCTGCTTCACAATTAGAAAGAGCAACTACACTTTGTTTCTTTGACTGCCAGAAAATATTATTATCATTAAGTCTTATAATATATCCACTAATACTTTTACGATCGTTAAGATTGCTTGCAAAATTAGAATTAACAAAAACACTAATATTTAAACTATCGCTTAGAAATTCTTTTCTCTCTTGAAGGTCTTCCAGTTTGTTCAATTTCATTTTCTTCGTCATTTTGCTTATTAAGTTTGTGTTTTCTTTATGTTTATTATCTTTGTCTTCATTGAAGTCACAGTCACTTACACGATCGTTTAGTTCCCGTCTAGTTGACTTGTCTCTTTCATCAAAAATTATGTTTCTTCCACAATTGCTTTACCGTATGTTGATGGATTTTCACATGGTAAAAAACCTGTGGCCAATGCAGCCATAACATTCATTTCGTATTCTTCAAATTGCTTAGGAATTCCTTTCTCTCTTACAGGTCTTCCAGTTTGTTGAATTTCATTTTCTTTGTCATTTTGCTTACTTAAGTTTGTGTTCTCTTTATGTTTATTATCTTCGTCTTCGTTGAAGTCACAGTCACTTACACGATCATTTAGTTCCTGTCTAGCAAAAATTATGTTTCTTCCATAATTTGTAATCTTTTTTTCTACATCCCACATTCTGTATCCGTAGCTTGTATGTCCCACCATTATCATAGGTTTACTTCGTTCGTCCAACTTTTCTCTCATTCCTTTTGAAATATGTTCATAACCTATACTTCCAAAAACTTTTATATTCTGATTATTTACTTTTCTATTGAACCATATTTCTGCAGGAATTTCCTCTTTCAATGAAGTAGTTAGGAGTCAATTAATGATATAAGTAGCTGATCTAACAGCTTCTCCCCAAAACGTTTTTTCTAGGTTCCAATCAATAAGTTGACATCTTGTCATATTCATAACTGTCTTATTAAATCTTTCACACACTCCACTTTGTTCAGGACCATATGTTACTGTATAGTATACATCTCGATATCTATTCACCACCAATGTCGCACCTCAAATTTGCTATTTTCATGCCAAACTTAGCAGTTACCAATGCTTCATATTCAATAAACTTTTCATACGCAACACCTTTTTCTCTTATTAAACATACTATTGCAAAATGTGAAAAATGGTTTATGAATGAAACATAGTACTTCATTCTATCATAAGTGAGAGGTAAAACGGACCAGCAATATCTGAGGATACAACTTCCAAAATGCGTTTCGCTTTCACTTCTGGTGAAATGGTCTTATATTGTTGACGTGTTTACTTACACTTTAAACATGTCACATAAACTTTTAGATAGATATAGGGATGAATGTCCCATACGTATGTGTAAGAGATTACCGGTTATAATGCTAATATATTCACACCTTGGTTTCAAATTAACAAGATGCAGATTTCCTTTTAGATATCCTTGCACTATAACTTCTTGATTTTTGATAATGTTTACTCTCTAATTTTTCAAATACCACTTTTAGTCCTTCATTTTCAATTTTCTTCACAGACAGCAGATTAAATTCTAAATCTTTACATGACATGACATTTTTAATTTTCAATTTTCTACCTAGGAGTTCATTTAGGACACATGTTTTAGCTTTAATTGTCATTCCCTTTTTGGCAACTTTTGTTTCAAAATTCACATTTTCTCGGTCCATTAAGTAAGTAAGTAAGTGTGACAACTGTCATTATTTTCATTTCCATAGTTACAGAGACCATCTGACGCAACTTCACTTGCTACCAGTTCTTCATCACTACATGCTTCCTATTCTACTATATTCACACTACCTGAGTTAGTGGAATAATTTTGAAACCGATACTGACTTCTTTTATCACCAGGCTTTTCACATTTATAGCAATTGTATCTAAACTGATCGCTATTATCATTTACAGAATTTGACGATCCATGTAGATTTTTATGCATATAATGTCCTCGTGCTCTTCCAGAAAACTTATTTCTACTCACAAAAGCAACTGAGTTAGAGGTATTTTGTGATACTTTTGGAGTACAGTTTTCTTGGCGAGCTTCTTCTTGAAGCAATTTACTTTTAACAAATGCATAGCTAATACTTTTTGGATATTGTGTATAAAGAATTTCTGAAATAAATCTGGCATAGCAGATAATAATGGTGGTATAATTTCACCTTCATCTATTTTTCCACCACTGGTCATTAAATCGGGTACAGTTTTCTCAAAATTCCTTATAATTCACTTAAAGATTCCATTGTATACTACATGTTTCTTAATTTCCTATGTACAGTAAGACCTTTTCTAACATAAGTATTCTTTAATGTATCATACATTTCCTTGGCTGTCTTCTTATCTCTTATTACTTCTAATATATCATCAGAGAACCACTGCACTATGATAATTCTTGCATTGGCATCCTTCTTTTCTAAATTCCTCACTAGTAACTGTACTTTCAATAGCATCTAATATTTCTTTTTGTTTCAACCACAATCTTAATCTACATTCCCAACTAGTGAATCCTGCTCTATCAAAAGGCTTGAAATTTTAAATTTTTAAGATTGTCATCTGCTTTTTCCTTACTATAAATTAATTGCACCAGCTTTTTCCCCTCAAGTATTTTAGTGGTTTTCAAGACTACATCGCTTATTCCGGTCTTCCAGTAACTACAAATTACAATGGGCCTATAACCTGTTGTAATTTCTAGTGTCTCTCAGAAATACTCAAGTAACTCATAAATCAATTTAATGTAGTAAAATATCTCAGTACAGAATACTTTGACAGTTCCACTTTTTTTTTACTACTTTGTATTTTCATATTACCATAACTTTATAGAATTGCCTACTCATCTATTAATGTAACAATACTTTTCAACAAATAATACTATCACATTTTGTATTTCGTTCGCCAACAAGTTTACGTGAAGGCCCGATCGATAAGTAATTTTGGAATGAAAAATTTGTTTAGAATTTGTCGTATTACCAACATAGAAGGTGAGATTAAAATAACTATCGCTCATGAAGATTTAACTAACTCGACGTAACAATAAAGGATTATTAAAATATACTTGTTCAATAAGACAATTTATGTGATTATTGTGCTAAGTGATTTAATTCTCAAAGACTATCCAGTACGTGACTTTTGTTATACCCAAAACAAAAGTATAATTACACTAAACGGTCGCAAACTAAAAAAACATCTGTGGAATGTAATTTATGTAACTACATTCCATCCTATAAAAGGCCATTAATATGTTCTCACATACCAACAAACGCTCATTTGTATGCTTCTTGTGTACTTATTCTGCATCTTTTAACAGTAAGATAATGATTCATATACGATCCCATACTAATGATCGTCGTTTTGCATGCAGTATATGTAACTATGCAACATATGCATCATATGTGGTCCCATACTAATGATTGCCCATTTGCATGCAATTTATGTAACTACGCTACTAATGATCGTCCTTTTAAATGCAATTTATGTAACTATACTACATATCTTAAACATAATCTGGGAAATCATATGCGGTCCCATACTAATGATCGACCATTCCCATGCAATTTGTGTAATTATGCTGCAACTTTTAAAGGTACTTTGAAAACTCATATGTGGTCCCATACTAATGACCGTCCTTTTGCATGCAATTTATGTAACTACGCCGCAACTTTTAAAACTACTTTCAAAACTCATACGAGGTCCCATACTAATGAGCGTCTATTAGCATGCAGTTTGTGTAGCTATACTACATTTCGTAAAGATAATTTGCAAAATCACCTGCGGTTCCATACTAGTGTTCGCCCATATGAATGCAATTTATGTAATTATGCTGCAACTTGTAAAACTACCTTGAAAATTACCTTGAAAACTCATATGCGGTCCCATACTAATGAACGCCCTTTTACATGCAATTTATGTAACTATGCTACATCTCGTAAAGATAAGCCGAAAATCATTTGCGGTCCCATACTAATGATCGCCCATTCGCGTGTAATATATGTAATTATGCTGCAACTCATAAAGTACTTTGAAAACTCATATGCAGTCCCATACTAAAGATCGTCCTATTGCATGCAATTTATGTAACTATACTGCAACTTTTATAAGTACTTTGAAAACCCATATGCGTTCCCATACTAATGAACGCCCGTTTACATGCAATTTATGTAACTATGCTACATTTCGTAAAGATAATCTGAAAAATCATATGCGGTCCCATACTAATGATCGCCCATTCGCGTGTGGTTTATGTAATTATGCTGCAACTCTTAAAAGTACTCTGAAAAATCATATGCGGTCTCATACTAATGATCGTCCTTTTGCATGCAAATTATGTAGCTATGCTGCAATTTTTAAAAGTACTTTGAAAATTCATATGCGGTCACATACTAATGAACGCCCTTTTATATGCAATTTCTGTAACTATGCTACATCTCGTAAAGATAATTTGAAAATTCATATGCAGTCCCATACTAAAGATCGTTCTATTGCATGCAATTTATGTAACTATACTGCAACTTTTAAAAGTACTTTGAAAACTCATTTGCGGTCCCATACTAATGAACGCCCTTTTACATGCAATTTATGTAACTATGCTACATCTCGTAAAGATAATCTGAAACATCATATGCGGTCCCATACTAATGATCGCCCATTCGCGTGTGGTTTATGTAATTATGCTGCAACTCTTAAAAGTACTTTGAAAACTCATATGCGGTCCCATACTAATGATCGTCCTTTTGCATGCAATTTATGTAGCTATGCTGCAATTTTAAAAGTACTTTGAAAATTCATATGCGGTCACATACTAATGAACGCCCTTTTATATGCAATTTCTGTAACTATGCTACATCTCGTAAAGATAATTTGAAAATTCATATGCAGTCCCATACTAAAGATCGTCCTATTGCATGCAATTTATGTAACTATACTGCAACTTTTATAAGTACTTTGAAAACCCATATGCGTTCCCATACTAATGAACGCCCGTTTACATGCAATTTATGTAACTATGCTACATTTCGTCAAGATAATCTGAAAAATCATATGCGGTCACATATTAATGACCGCCCATTCGCGTGTAGTTTATGTAATTATGCTGCAACTCTTAAAAGTACTTTGAAAAATCATATGCGGTCTCATACTAATGATCGTCCTTTTGCATGCAAATTATGTAGCTATGCTGCAATTTTTAAAAGTACTTTGAAAATTCATATGCGGTCACATACTAATGAACGCCCTTTTATATGCAATTTCTGTAACTATGCTACATCTCGTAAAGATAATTTGAAAATTCATATGCAGTCCCATACTAAAGATCGTCCTATTGCATGCAATTTATGTAACTATACTGCAACTTTTATAAGTACTTTGAAAACCCATATGCGTTCCCATACTAATGAACGCCCGTTTACATGCAATTTATGTAACTATGCTACATTTCGTAAAGATAATCTGAAAAATCATATGCGGTCCCATACTAATGATCGCCCATTCGCGTGTGGTTTATGTAATTATGCTGCAACTCTTAAAAGTACTCTGAAAAATCATATGCGGTCTCATACTAATGATAGTCCTTTTGCATGCAAATTATGTAGCTATGCTGCAATTTTTAAAAGTACTTTGAAAATTCATATGCGGTCACATACTAATAAACGCCCTTTTATATGCAATTTCTGTAACTATGCTACATCTCGTAAAGATAATTTGAAAATTCATATGCAGTCCCATACTAAAGATCGTTCTATTGCATGCAATTTATGTAACTATACTGCAACTTTTAAAAGTACTTTGAAAACTCATTTGCGGTCCCATACTAATGAACGCCCTTTTACATGCAATTTATGTAACTATGCTACATCTCGTAAAGATAATCTGAAACATCATATGCGGTCCCATACTAATGATCGCCCATTCGCGTGTGGTTTATGTAATTATGCTGCAACTCTTAAAAGTAATTTGAAAACTCATATGCGGTCCCATACTAATGATCGTCCTTTTGCATGCAATTTATGTAGCTATGCTGCAATTTTTAAAAGTACTTTGAAAATTCATATGCGGTCACATACTAATGAACGCCCTTTTATATGCAATTTCTGTAACTATGCTACATCTCGTAAAGATAATTTGAAAATTCATATGCAGTCCCATACTAAAGATCGTCCTATTGCATGCAATTTATGTAACTATACTGCAACTTTTATAAGTACTTTGAAAACCCATATGCGTTCCCATACTAATGAACGCCCGTTTACATGCAATTTATGTAACTATGCTACATCTCGTAAAGATAATCCGAAAATCATTTGCGGTCCCATACTAATGATCGCCCATTCGCGTGTAATATATGTAATTATGCTGCAACTCATAAAGTACTTTGAAAACTCATATGCAGTCCCATACTAAAGATCGTCCTATTGCATGCAATTTATGTAACTATACTGCAACTTTTATAAGTACTTTGAAAACCCATATGCGTTCCCATACTAATGAACGCCCGTTTACATGCAATTTATGTAACTATGCTACATTTCGTAAAGATAATCTGAAAAATCATATGCGGTCACATATTAATGACCGCCCATTCGCGTGTAGTTTATGTAATTATGCTGCAACTCTTAAAAGTACTTTGAAAAATCATATGCGGTCTCATACTAATGATCGTCCTTTTGCATGCAAATTATGTAGCTATGCTGCAATTTTTAAAAGTACTTTGAAAATTTATATGCGGTCACATACTAATGAACGCCCTTTTATATGCAATTTCTGTAACTATGCTACATCTCGTAAAGATAATTTGAAAATTCATATGCAGTCCCATACTAAAGATCGTCCTATTGCATGCAATTTATGTAACTATACTGCAACTTTTATAAGTACTTTGAAAACCCATATGCGTTCCCATACTAATGAACGCCCGTTTACATGCAATTTATGTAACTATGCTACATCTCGTAAAGATAATCCGAAAATCATTTGCGGTCCCATACTAATGATCGCCCATTCGCGTGTAATATATGTAATTATGCTGCAACTCATAAAGTACTTTGAAAACTCATATGCAGTCCCATACTAAAGATCGTCCTATTGCATGCAATTTATGTAACTATACTGCAACTTTTATAAGTACTTTGAAAACCCATATGCGTTCCCATACTAATGAACGCCCGTTTACATGCAATTTATGTAACTATGCTACATTTCGTAAAGATAATCTGAAAAATCATATGCGGTCCCATACTAATGATCGCCCATTCGCGTGTGGTTTATGTAATTATGCTGCAACTCTTAAAAGTACTCTGAAAAATCATATGCGGTCTCATACTAATGATAGTCCTTTTGCATGCAAATTATGTAGCTATGCTGCAATTTTTAAAAGTACTTTGAAAATTCATATGCGGTCACATACTAATAAACGCCCTTTTATATGCAATTTCTGTAACTATGCTACATCTCGTAAAGATAATTTGAAAATTCATATGCAGTCCCATACTAAAGATCGTTCTATTGCATGCAATTTATGTAACTATACTGCAACTTTTAAAAGTACTTTGAAAACTCATTTGCGGTCCCATACTATTGAACGCCCTTTTACATGCAATTTATGTAACTATGCTACATCTCGTAAAGATAATCTGAAACATCATATGCGGTCCCATACTAATGATCGCCCATTCGCGTGTGGTTTATGTAATTATGCTGCAACTCTTAAAAGTACTTTGAAAACTCATATGCGGTCCCATACTAATGATCGTCCTTTTGCATGCAATTTATGTAGCTATGCTGCAATTTTTAAAAGTACTTTGAAAATTCATATGCGGTCACATACTAATGAACGCCCTTTTATATGCAATTTCTGTAACTATGCTACATCTCGTAAAGATAATTTGAAAATTCATATGCAGTCCCATACTAAAGATCGTCCTATTGCATGCAATTTATGTAACTATACTGCAACTTTTATAAGTACTTTGAAAACCCATATGCGTTCCCATACTAATGAACGCCCGTTTACATGCAATTTATGTAACTATGCTACATCTCGTAAAGATAATCCGAAAATCATTTGCGGTCCCATACTAATGATCGCCCATTCGCGTGTAATATATGTAATTATCCTGCAACTCATAAAGTACTTTGAAAACTCATATGCAGTCCCATACTAAAGATCGTCCTATTGCATGCAATTTATGTAACTATACTGCAACTTTTATAAGTACTTTGAAAACCCATATGCGTTCCCATACTAATGAACGCCCGTTTACATGCAATTTATGTAACTATGCTACATTTCGTAAAGATAATCTGAAAAATCATATGCGGTCACATATTAATGACCGCCCATTCGCGTGTAGTTTATGTAATTATGCTGCAACTCTTAAAAGTACTTTGAAAAATCGTATGCGGTCTCATACTAATGATCGTCCTTTTGCATGCAAATTATGTAGCTATGCTGCAATTTTTAAAAGTACTTTGAAAATTCATATGCGGTCACATACTAATGAACGCCCTTTTATATGCAATTTCTGTAACTATGCTACATCTCGTAAAGATAATTTGAAAATTCATATGCAGTCCCATACTAAAGATCGTTCTATTGCATGCAATTTATGTAACTATACTGCAACTTTTAAAAGTACTTTGAAAACTCATATGCGGTCCCATACTAATGAACGCCCTTTTACATGCAATTTATGTAACTATGCTACATCTCGTAAAGATAATCTGAAACATCATATGCGGTCCCATACTAATGATCGCCCATTCGCGTGTGGTTTATGTAATTATGCTGCAACTCTTAAAAGTACTTTGAAAACTCATATGCGGTCCCATACTAATGATCGTCCTTTTGCATGCAATTTATGTAGCTATGCTGCAATTTTTAAAAGTACTTTGAAAATTCATATGCGGTCCCATACTAATGAACGCCCTTTTACATGCAATTTATGTAACTATACTACATCTCGTAAAGATAATCTGCAAAATCATATGCGGTCCCATACTAATGATCGTCCATTCGCGTGTAATTTATGTAATTATGCTGCAACTCTTAAAAGTACCTTGAAAACTCATATGCGGTTCCATACTAATGATCGTCCTTTTGCATGCAATTTATGTAACTATGCTGCAATTTTTAAAAGTGCTTTGAAAATTCATATGCGGTCCCATACTAGTGATCGTCCGTTAACATGCAATTTATGTAACTATGCTGCATCTCGTAAAGATAATTTGAAAAAGCATATGCGGTCCCATACTAATGACCGCCCATTTGCATCCAATTTATGTGATTATACCGCGTCTCAAAAAGGCTACTTAAGAATTCATATAAATTCACATACTAATAATTCTAAAAAATAGATCTGGATAGTCTATTCCAGAATAAATGATTTAGTTTGCCTAATTACCTAAAAATATGTGTTCCATTGTGTAAAACGGAAAAGTTAAGTGATTAACTAGACACTGCAAAATGTAATCCAAAGCATCACGATTGTCATCATTAAGAAGATCATTTTGGGAATTTTAGTTATAAGTGTATAAAGTACTTTGAAATAACTTCCAAAAAGCCATACAAGTTTTGCCTACGTAGTCAAATTGCGAATTAAAAAAATATAAGGTTATTGTTTAGTTTAGATTATGTAACACAGGATAGCAAAATTTTAGTTTTTGTTTGTTACTAGGTCCATAACAACTGAATCTGACAGTATTTTTGACGCTGATTTCAAATATGTTAGTGGGGGGTTTTCTATCGCGCATAGTTTATTTGTAATTTCAATTAAAGAAAACCTTCTTATACACACATGTAATATTGGTACATTCCTAAAATCTGCTTCGCTTGGATTTTCTGGCGTACTCTGCTGCAGGTAAATCGGTCTTAAAGTTCCAGCAAAAGTCAGCTGGCATTCTGGGACTCCACTTTCCTTGGTAACGTGTTTCTAAGGTGAATATTTCCTGTTGGAAGCGTTCACCATGTTCGCCAGTCACAGCTCCAAGAATGTTTGGAAAAAAGTCCAGATGTGAACCTAAGAAGTGGATCTGTAGTGACATATTACAGCCAAGTGCTTTATAGTTCTCCAGAAGCTCAGTTATCAGTTCTTTGTAGCTATCTGTCTTATAATTTCCAAAAAAGTTATTAACAACATTTTTAAAAGATTTCCAAACAGCAAGTTCACAATCATCCAAACTGCCTTCGAATCCAATATCATTCATTAGTTTTCTTATATCCGGACCAACAAATATAACCTTTTTTTATTTTCCTGTCACTTAAATTGGGGAACTTTCTTTTTGGGAACTGAAATCCACTTCCCTCCCGATCCATTGCTTTAACAAAAATTTTCATAAGTTCTAGCTTAATGTGTGTGGGTGGGGGGGGGGGGGGTATCTCTTTCAGGTTTTACTAGTGGTGGACTTACGACGTTTTTGTCTCCAACAGTCAATGTTTCTCTTTTCGGCCACTGTTTCTTAAGACAATGATTCTTACTATCTTTGCAGTTCCACTCGCACAAAGAGCAGCAAAATTTTGTATAACCAAATTGTAAATAAACCAAGTAACAGTGCTATAACTTTAAGATCTCCACAAACATGCCATGAATGTTTCTCGTACTGAATCATATCTAACACAAGTTTCATACTTTCATATGTCTCCTTCATGTTAGCCGCATGATCCAAAGGGATGGACGGGTATTTATTCCCAACATGAAAAAGAAACCGCTTTCAAACTACGTTTTGAAGAGTCTATAAAAGAAGTCATTCATCAGGATTGTGGGTATGTCCAAAAACTTCCAGTAAAGATTCCACATCATTGCAGTGAACTAAGTCCGCACACTGAGAAAAAACATTCGAAGTCACACTGCCTGTCACGGAAACCACTTATTTTTGTGTTGCGTTGTAAAAGATTCCATTCCTTTCAGTCGTGATGCTAGTATTTCAGCTTGATTCTTGGATAAATGTAGATCACGGACGAGATCATTTAGTTCGGACTGATTTATTAAGTGCGGTTCAGTATTTGTATTTTCTAAAAGGTCTAGGTCCCTCTTCTCTTCATCATCCGATAAATCTGTACAACCTTCAACAACATCGTCGTCTAATTCCCATGTTTTTGACGCTATCGGAATTGGAAGCTGTGGACTATGAGGCACTGGTCTTAAAGCAGAGGGAATATTAGGATATTTAACAGTGTGTCCAGTGTTAGCTGTTATTCCTGATATTTTCGTTAAACAAAAATAACAGTCTGTGGAGTGATCCTTAGGTTCTCTCTAAACCTTCGCAACTGCAAATGTCAAGTGACGGAATCCATTCAGCCAACCAGTTAACAACGTTATACACGAATTACAAGAACTATGTGGGGCCCATGACTTATCCTGATCACCCAATTTACATCCAAAATATAATTCAGACGATTTTTTTATCAATGGAGTTATATTTCTTCTCTGAGACTTTAGTGTTACCTCACCACAAATATAACGGAAATAGTCTGGGTGGTTAATGCAACTACGTGGCATTTTTATTGAAAATTTTACTGTAATACACTCACAAACACGTAACACAGATCTTTTAAACAGTACAACTCGGAAAATTAAATCACAAACTGATAGGAAAAGAATCGGTAACCGACGAATGAGCTGCAATACTCGAAAGCTCACATTAAACTAACTGGAGATATTTGTTAGTTGCGTTTGTTTGATTTATTTCAATATAGACTGAGTGATTTAAGTCGTAAAAACTGGACAAAACTAAACACGCATAAAGTACGCACACTTCAGTGTGATTAATCACGCAGGACATAATTGCTAGTTATGTAATTTGGATGGATCATAGTAATGTGTCATTTGTAAATGGTTTCATTAATGTGTTGGAATAATAAAATTATATTATTATTTATCCTGGACATTAAAAACAAAAATAAAATGTTTAGTTTAAATAGCAAGATACATATTGAAAAAAAATCAACATATTATTATTAAACAAGCATAGTTAGTGCCCATGTTACGTGCTAAATAAAAAATAACAATTACAACAAAACTGAGGCCGATAGGGAATTTCTGACTTCATATTCGGAATCAGCGCTCAAAAATACATAAGAATCAGCAAATGTTACTGTTGTAACAAAATCTTTGTTGACTAGTATAATCGGATATCACAGAGCAACAAAGAATTATGTGACTTTTATTATTAACGGTCAACATTAGAAGGTGTTAAAGTCAACTCCTTCTCTATTTTGGAAATAAAATTTCTAAAAAGATCTATCTGGAATATTTTTTTCAGTCACTAAAAAATTTTAATAGTTCAATGAAGCATTATTGAATGATTATATTAATACGCAAATTTTATACGTTTTGGCAAAATACTATCGGTACTCAGTCTTTGAACAACATTGGACGTCTCTTATTTAAGCGATACTATAAATTTAATACAGATTCAAGATTATGTTACGCTGTCAATGCTTGTTTTGATTCCTAGAACAGCATTGCGTCATTGCGTTAAAACAGTCTTGAAGTGCTTGTGATGGTTAGAGGAGAAGGATATGAAGAGTACAATAAGACATTGCTGCCTTTTACAGAAAGCCGTAGAAGTACATTTATTCACTACTATTCATATTTCAAATTTTAACACGCAAAACCAATTCAATGTGCCTTGAAATGTTTGACTTTTGACATAATAATTTGATTAAAGGTCGACAAATTTTAACAAGATTGAATAATTTGACCTGCTTAAAGGACTATGGATAAAGATGCATGTTTTGGACTTATTGACTTGTTGAAAGTCAGGTAGGTCATATCCTGATTGCAAAATTACGATTCCATTTCTTTGTGCCTACTGAATGACAATAGTTAAGTGTTTGATGTAGAGGTACACTTGTCGGTTCATTAATATATAGATTATTTTATTTATAGATATTTTTAATGTAGCACATTTTTAAAGTTATTATAGTTTTTTGTTTTATTTTCGAATGTATTCTAATTGAAGATTTATGTAACGACAAGATTTTCATCTACCATTAGTACTTAATGTTATTCTTTATGACATTATTTTCAATGTCATAATGACATACTTTACCCCACTTGTGCGGTAAAGTCTAACTTTAACGTACTAGTAAGGTAAAGTCAGACATACTGTAGGTAGGGTAAACTACCGACTATAAAATGAAACTAATGAACTTTTTTATCATAAACATTGGGTAAAAATTTTCTGTACTCCAGCTCGTATCTATGAGGTGACTTTCCTGGTACCAATGTTACAATAGCCGCATTTGCTGCGAATTCAATATCAGAAGAAATACATTCATCGGCATCAGAATCACTCATTTTCGCAGTTGCGACAGATTCGTGACACAATTATATCAAGTGGCAGTAGCCTACTCCGTTGATTTGAAATAATTAATTTTTCATTTTCTTATACAATGTTACTATCGTTGATTGATGCTTGAGATAACTAATAAATAGTAGATAAAAAGTTATACAACATTTGTAACATAACTTCATATTACGAAACTCAATGATTTACAATCTCGTATCGTAATATGAACTGTTACGATACATATCGTAAATAACTATTAATTTGTGTATTCTTTATTATTGTACCACCACTTGGTGGATTTTATTTATTCATTGTTACATAAGGATTTGTATTACTTTATTACAATAAATAAACGAACAACTTTAATTTACTACAATAATACCTACTTTTTAAAATAATTACATTTATTTTTGCAATCCTAAATTAATAACTACTGCAAATACTAGAACATTTATTAAAATGGGCGTTACATAGATAATGGTTTATGTAAATTAATTAACTAAAATAATGTGCTGGCGCGTCTTATTAGTTTTTGTGGACTGTATGGTGAAAGTATAACAAAACCCGAGCTTTAAATGCGAAAATTGTATGCATGTAAAATAAACAGAAGGCATAAATTCACTCACCAATATAGTCCTTGGTGTGTGGTCCTCTTCAATGTTGCTGCAATGCCCCCGAGGGAGTCAGTAGAATGCACTGTTACAAGCACTATACTTTATTGTTTGCATAGCTTGTTCCGCACAACCGTCCCGATACTAGGTCGAAAGAAGAGTCCTCGATGAACGTCACAAAACCACTTTCGTACGCGTTTTATTTTAAGAGGCGCAAGCGCACTGCACAACTTTAGTTCACTATAGTTTGAGTTTTAATCAATACGAAACATTCTGCCCACCAAAATAGCTTTGGGCTATTTTTTTTTAAAACTTAACACGAAAAATTTAACTTTGACCGAGTCTTGTATGTATGTAGAACTAAATGAATATAATAATGCTGACGATATTATAATAAAGAACACTACAATAATTAATATTTATTATTAAGACGGCAATGGGCATAGTTTGACCATTGGTCTTGTCAAATGCCCTCGTGAAGTTTTTACGGTGGCTACACGAGGTACTCCATCGCTTCCAGGATGAAGCTCTATAATTTTGGCGAGTTTCTCATTTAAAGGAAGAACAAGAAATGAAGGCAATTCATCCATAACTGGATTGACGGGAATAGGGCGAAGACGATAGCAATGATAAGACTTAGACAGTATTCTACGAACTGCGCGAAGAGATGATCGAGCAAAATACGACTGGCAACTTCAGAGCCCAATAACATTTGTACTGGAGAAGGATGTCTCCAGTTTTCATCTGCGAGTCTTATGCTTTCCAAATGAGACCAATACGATTGAATATACTTGTTTGGAAGATTACCGCAAATAGACGGCAAAACCATTAAGTTTATTTTCAAATTGTTGTCCGTGGGGACTGAATCATATTCCTGAATGGGACGAATTGTTCCAGATATCACACCTAACGTTTGGTGTGAGGTCTGGCCCAAACCAGAAATAGGAGTCGAAGAAGGACGAGACGATACACCAATAGACTGACGACAAGACTCCGTAATAAATCAAATTTGACTTCCAGTGTCTACTAGTGCACGAATAATTTGAGGTTGTTTTCTCTTGTCGAGAATTTCCAAACAAACCGTGGGTAGCAGAGCTAGACAAGTTGTCGCCTCAGACCCAACTGTTGTAATACAAGTAGCATTATTAGACAAACTGGTTTGCAAATTTTCTTCACTAGTTGGAGTTGAAGAAGGTGGTGGCGTAGCAATCGACTGCACAAAATGTAACAATGTATGATGATTTTTATTGCAAGTTTTGCACGAAACTTTTGACGGACAAGACGACATGTTATGATTTGGTCGAAGACAGTTCAAACATAACCGAAGATGTTTGGCTTGCTCGTGACGCTTGTTTGGAGACAATTTAAGAAATTGCTCGCACGAATACAATACATGATTTCCCTTGCAAAAAATGCAGGAGAACGAATTGTTCTTAGGAAAAGTGTTATTCTCAGCTACGAATGTCCTAGGCTTCAAGTCAGAATTCGAACGAGTGAGACCTTGTTTATTAATAGTACCTATAAGCACTTTAGGTTGTTTGCTTGAGACAAGATACAGTAAGGCTACACATTGTTTTGACAAAAAGTCTTTGACGCAATTAAATGTAGGCACATCAGTAGAATTGAAATGCAATTCGAATCGTTTTACAGTTTCCTCATCGAGTTTACATAATAAAAGATCTACAAGAACGAAATCCCAACTTTCAACATCAAATTGTAACGATCCCAAAATCGATCAGTTTTCTGTGAAACAGTCAATTAAATTTTGAAGTTGTTTTACGTTTTCCGCATGCATAGGCGGGTAGTTTTTTATTAAACCTTAATGGTGATTAGCCAAAAGACGTTTATTATTATATCTAGAACATAAAGTGTCATATGCTAATTTGTAATTTTCATGACAAAGAGGAATAGACCGCAACAATGTCAATGATTCACCCGACAAGCTTGAAAGAAGGTAGGAATGCTTTTCGTTGTCCGTTAAATGCGGTTGTTTATCTATCAAAACATCAAACATATCCTTGAAAGTCATAAAGTTTTTAGGGTCATTATCAAAACGTGGTAGAGTAATTTTTGGTAATTTTATTCTAGGTATAAAATTATTGTCTTGTCGAATTGCGTGATTCGCAGCCGGAGTTTTCACTTCAGCAGAAAATATCTCTTGCTCTATCAAAAGGATTGAATAATATTCGTCATTTACGTTTCGACACAAAGTCTCTAAAGCTCGTTGCAATTCAGGTTCTGTGTTTACCAATACACTAATATACTTTTCAGTAAAATCCTTGTAGATAGATTCAACCATTCGACATTTCAACTTAAATAATGTATGTACAGAATCGTTGTATTGTGCCTTTTCAGAAAGTTCGAAAATTTTATGAATCCTAGCAGCGTAGAGCTTTAATAAAGTTACAGACGTATTTGTGTCAGGTATTTTGTATGAAAATAACAAACGGCAATTATTTCAATTAACAACGACCCACAATAATCTTATTGTAAATTCAATCACCGAAAATGATCCAATAAAGTCATTGTCCAATTTGTAATGTAAAATGCGAAATGAGTAGTTAGATACCTAAAAACTTCCTATTTATTTTATAAACCTTATTTTAACGAAATGACAACCCTTAACAAGAAGGTTTATAGAATGCCCCAAGGGTTTAGTCATTCAAACAAGAAATATAGCTAAAATATTTAGTGGTTATAAACCTTTAAGAATGCAGGTACGTATTTCGATAAAACTGGAATGTTGTTTCCAGCTGTACATAAGCCAAAAGGAGTGACCTACTAGACAGGTATGCGAAATTTTACAATAGCACAACTTTGAATCTAGCATTTGCAACAGGTTTTCTATACGAACTATTTAACTATATCTGAAAAATGATTAATAATGCTCTCTAAATAAATTATTTCTAAATCGTAATATATCTATAATCAAATAATGATCTCTAATAGACTTGTGTCTCGAATTTTTATATATATATATATATATATATATAAGTAAATACAAATATGATGCTAATATTTGCTAATCGAAGTTTTACATACATACAAGCTAAAACGAAATGAATTAATTTATTAACCATGGACAGTTCTATCACGCGAAGAAGGACCAAAATGTAAATTAATTAACTAAAATAATGTGCTGGCGCGTCTAATTAGTTTTTGTGGACTGTATGGTGAAAGTATAACAAAACCCGAGCTTTAAATGCGAAAATTGTATGCATGTAAAATAAACAGAAGGCATAAATTCACTCACCAATATTGTCCTTGGTGTGTGGTCCTCTTCAATGTTGCTGCAATGCCCCCGAGGGAGTCAGTTGAATGCACTGTTACAAGCACTATACTTTATTGTTTGCATAGCTTGTTCCGCACAACCGTCCCGATACTAGGTCGAAAGAAGAGTCCTCGATAAACGTCACAAAACCACTTTCGTACGCGTTTTATTTTAAGAGGCGCAAGCGCACTGCACAACTTTATTTCACTATAGTTTGAGTTTTAATCAATACGAAACAGTTTATAAATTGTTAAAGTTTAATTCAATCTTGAAGAACATATCACGATAAATTAATATCTATATAATTACGGAACAAATGTATTTGAAATTAAGTCAGCTTAAATAATTATGCACTCAACTTTTTGTACTAAATTCCTCCAACAAGCTCATGTAAACGAAACAATCGATAACTAATTTTGGATCAGAAAGCGTACTATAAAATTTGTAATATTAGCATAGAATTAGCAAATTTGTTGTATTATCATAGAATAATAATACGCTTCGCAAAGAAGTGACACTCTTCATCAATTACATTGCGTTACATGTACCAAAAATACAAGAACTTCAGTCATTATTCTGTAAAGAAATTTAAAAACGTTGGGTTATAAATTGTTTTGGTATGCAAAACTGCATAATTTAGTCAATATACCATAGAATAATAATATACTACGTTAGCGTAACTGTATAATTATTCTATGGATACACCAACAAAATAATGACGAATTCTATACATCCGTAGAGAATTTAGTCGTGTTAAAAACGAGGAGTGTCATTTCTTGTTGTTTTTATTCTATGATATATACTAGTATCAATGTTTGTAATTTGACCGGTGTCAATTATATATTTGCTATTTTCTCAACTAATGCTGACTGCGTGAAAGGATTTATTACAAAACTACTAATTCGGCATATGTCTAAAGCCGTACTGCACCGCTTATGCTTAAACTAATACTTAGTTAAGTTGTACTTAAATTTAAGGGTAGCTTAAATGCGACCTCAACTGCACCATAATTATTTAAGCGGTATTTGCCTTAGGGAAATTTTATGTTGTTGGGTTTTGGACTAACTTCCTAGTGAACTACACTTATCTAAAATTTGACAGGAGTTGATTATCACATGCTGGGCTGGGATAAGCACATAATAAATCAAACAATCATTTTCGATGTTTCAAGTTTTCCCAATTTCCTTTTATTGATTTTAATTAATAGTGGCGACTTTTTGAACAAAGCTACAGGCATATAATTAGTTGATTTAAGATCGGTATTAATATGTACATATTTTAGTGTCTTGTTCAATTATTGTACATGAGATAATAAAACATCGATATCAATATCTCTATTTTAATTGAACAGTAACTTGTATAGAGTAGTCGGCAAGTTTGAAATTTTGACGTTTATTTTCGACATAAATTATAAAACACTTTGTTCCTTTTAATTCATTATCCATTCACATAAATTCTGTTTCTACTTTTCAATACTCCAACACCATCCTGTAGATTTCACCTTCTTAGAATAAGTCCTTTTATTATATTTTTAATGAAACTCAATTGCTGCGAATTTGGAAAGTTTCCGTTCTAAATGCCTTGTTTTAGATGTCCACTGGTTTGCTACATATTCTGATAACATAAAATTACTTCCTAAATGCTACGACCTAGAAACTCGTTGAAATAAGGTATCGTACTATTTGATAAGTGTTTAGAGTTTCTTATCATATCTTGGTATGTTGTGATAAGGCGAGTTTTGAATGTTGAATTCTGCTTTCAAAAACGAATAGAATCTGTTGTTGCAGCACGTGCTTGGTAGTATTTTTGGTTTACTCGTTTTGGTACTTCAAAACCGATGCACATTTTTTTTCTTGTTGATAAGTGGCGGAGATCTTGGGTGCGTCGGTAAGTTCTTCCGCGCTTACTCATACTAATAAGATTATCTTTTAGCTCTTAACTGTGGGCCAAATTGTTTTTTTATGTAGGCCCGACCGTTCGTTGCCACAGGCCAACTGGTGCTTTTTACTCGTAGATCGCTGTTACCGTTATGGTAATTGGGTGAATGGATCCTACTACCGTAGCGATTCTGTGTTGAGTCCGCTGGCGTGTAAAATAATGAGCCAGACACGTGCAGGTATATGACTTGTTTGCTTTGTATGTACATCAAGAAATTACTCTTTATCAGCGTTTGATGTAGTTATGGTTAATACACTTGGAAACGTAGGACTATTGTTGGTTGCTATACATAACTATTCGAATCGTCCCACAGGTACGATATGCAATTTTGAAACAAAAACGAAAACGCTTGTCAAAAGAAACTCACAAGTTTTATGATTAGTTTGATTAGTTTTACTGATTAGTTTTTTTTTTGTTCTTTTTCAAATACGAGATGCGCACTTCGTAGCCAAACAAATAAATTGTCCACATAGGATACTTGTTGGTGCTTAAATCGCAACCCTTAGTTCATTTCTTTTGCTGGTTTGTATCGAATTAATTTTTCTTTGTATATATTACTTAGTTTTAGTGTAAATTTTTCTGGATTTATAAACATGGGAGATGTAACCATCGAAGTTAGTAGTGGGGAATTTAGGAAGGTATTAACTAATGTTGCTGTCATACACTTTATTTTATACTATAGAAATTATTATAATATAGAAAAATTATGACAAACGAAAGGGTAGTAGTGTTTTTTAAAGTGGGTTTTCCTTTTTTTTATGTAACATGCTGCCTAATTAGACGTTTTTCTATTACCCGTTTCTTTTGTTCTAAATTAATATGTGTTTTTATTTCAGGCATATCCCTTACTTTTATATTGGTAATGCCTCGACAATCGCCGATAGAGCCCGGTCATTCTGGTTTTTATAGTGCAGGCTACGTTGAGGTACGTAGCAAACTTAACGCGTGAAATTTGTTGAAGATAGAAAAAGGCAAAAATATTGGTTTATGTTTAATCACATCTATGACGTAGATCCGATTTTAGATTGCTTGAACTATAGTTGGAATTTTCCAGTGTTCCTCGGGTTTGTTCTAATTCACGCACGTGTATTTTAGTATGGTAACAATACTAGCAGTGCAATTCTAAATCAATCACAAACGCCAAGTATTATTTTCTTATCTCTGTAGAGTATAAAAACATTTTTTATTTCCTTCGTTGACAAGTTCACGTAAACGACCCAATCGATAACTAATTTTGGACCGAAAATTATTACGAACAGAAAATATGAGATTAACATAACTAGCTCTTGTGAAGATTTAACTAAGTCGACGTAATAATAAAAGATTATTGAAATATGCTTGTTGAACACACAATTTATCGGATAATTGTGCTTCACGAAGTGATCTCATGTGTTGCACCAAACACAAAATTACGATTACACTAAACGGTCACATAATAAGGAACATTTGTGACATGTAATTTATGTAACTATTTTATATCCTATAGAATAGCATTAATATGTTGTCACATACCAACGAACGCACATTCGCATGTATTTTGTGTGCTTATTTCACATCTATTAGAAGTAGACTAATAGTTCATATGCGATCCCATACTAATGAACGTCCATTTGCATGCAATTTATGTAATTATGCTACATCTCGCAAAGGTGACTTGAAAATTCATATGGGGTCCCATACTGAAGATCGTCCATTTGCATGCAATTTATGTAATTATGCTGCATATTATAAACATGCTTTGAAAATTCATTTGCTGTCCCACACCAATGACCGTCCATTTGACTATGACAGTGTGCTTTTGTTTGTTAAAGTTTCATCAGTTTGTTTATGGGCAGAATAAATTAATAATACACTCAGATCACAAGCCTCTGGTAAAAATTCAACAAAATGACAGGAAAGATTAGTTCGAGGTTACAAAGGATGAGACTTAAAGTTTTAAAATATATGTTTAGCATTAAGTACTTACCTGGTAGCAAAATGTTTATAGCTGATCCGTTAGTCGTTCTTTTATTAAAACTAATATAAAAGAGGACATTGACACTACGGTAGTTGTATATTCTCTTGAAGTGAAACTTCCTATTGCATCCTATCGTTTGCAAAACATTAAATACAAAATTAATAATGATTCAAATTTTAGATGTATTATTGAATATTGTATAGAGGGATGGCTAGATAAAAGATTCATTCACATTTGGAAGTTAGACAATTTTCTAAATTACAGGAATAAGAATGGAATAATTGTTTATAATGACCGTATGCGTATACCTAAACCTCCAAGGGCACATATGTTAAATCAGTTATATAAATCTCACTTGGGAATTAAAAAGACCAAAGCAAGAGCAAGGAAACTTCTCTATTGGCCTGGTATGGCAATAAATATACAAGATTTTATCAACAGGTGTAGACTCTGTGAGCTGTATAGCAGAAATTGTGTAAAAGAACCACTAATTTGTAATGAAGTACCCAAACTTCCTTTTGAGATTGTTGCGTCAGACATTTTGAAGTATGGCGGAAATTCATTTTTAGTTGTAGTTGACTATTATAACAACTAGATAGAGTTGGTTAAATTACAGAATAAAAGTATAGATGAAATTCTGAAACATCGTAATATAATATGTTCAAACTATGGTTTGTCAAGAAAGTTTGTGTTTGATAACGTTCTATATAATAGTCATAGGTTTAGGGAGTTTTGTAAAAAGTTTAGTATTGATATGTCTTTTCAAGTCCACGATATCTCAGAAGTAACGGATTGGCCGAAAAGGCTGTACACATTTGTAAACAGATGCTAAGAAAGTGTAGAACTGCCCGTTATGTGGTCTCGGTATATCACCGTCTGAACTCTTGAACAGCAGATTATTAAGAACCAATTTACTAATTGCTTCAAACCTATTTAAACCAAAATGTTACTGTGTCTGTAAAAAAATTGCAAAACAAAAAACAATAAAACATTATCATGATGTGTCAGCAAGTTTAAGAGACGAGTTTAATAAAAATAACAATGTTTTATTGAAGTTGTGAAAAGAAGATTCTTCTTGGTTTCCCGAAAAATCATAGAGGCAGATTCAATGCCCAGGTCATACAAAGTGTCAGAAGGAAATGGTCGAGTGTTTCGGAGAAATACTTCTTATCTTAGACATAGTCAGAATAACAGTATAATATAAATTCTGAATGTGACATAGATCCAACTTAATGCAGGGACATTGATGATATAGTTCGTCGAGTCAACAGTTCGTGTTAAGAATGACTCTGGAGATACTACTCAAAGTTGTACATCTTGGGCTGAGAACTGTTAGTGTTAGGTCAGGTAGAGCCATTAAACGTCCTAAACACTTTGATGATTATTGTATTAAATAGATTAATTTAGTTTAATAGTTTAGCAATGCCTATAAAGAGGGGGATATTATAGATAGAGTGGCCTCAGACACGACCACTGTTCGGTGTGGAGCGTTGTAAAAAGATTCTTGTCTACAAACAGTTGTTATTTCAATCCTAATACACAAACGGATATGTGGTTGAGGTTGCAATTAATGCATTTTTATAACTTTGTTTCATTCGCCTCACTATTTATAAATCCAACCAATCACCACACAGAACAGGTATTGAACACATATTTAAAGTGATTTATAAGTGATTAAGAAGATTTTAAATGATTTAAATGTGATTTAAAAAATATAATTTAATATAGAACAAGATGTTAATGGATCTACAAAGATTTAAATTGATTTAACTGATTTGGAACAAGATTTAAACTAATTTTAGGCGATTTAATACCAACATGTAGGGGAAAGGGGGACATATTCTACCGTTTTTATCAAAATGTTGAATAGCTTAGTTGAATGTTAATGAAAAAGAACAAGAGTATTATCAAGACATACCTTGAACTTTTTTATTGTAAAGTAACCTAATAAAAAATTCCAAGAAACAGTTCACACAAATAAAAATAACTGTTTATAATCCTTGCATATGGTTGCCTCTGCCCCACTAGTAAGGTACGTTCAACCAATCGAAAGGCAGGATCAACCTTAGATGAAATATTATGATTTGGGCTAAATTACTATAAACAAGACTTACATGTCATGAACAAAACTATAATTTATTGAATATTTTTAAATCAAATTAAACCAAACGTATTTAAAAAATCAGAAAAGAACAAAGTGACCATATTTTAGCTTATGTTATTAGTTTCAAAGTTTACTTTGAATGAAAATAGGGACAAAAAGTTTTTGCAGAGATAGGCGGAGGTAATTTGAAAAAAATGTCCGATCTGTCTGAAATTGATATATCATCAACTAATGGATAACAGAATAGATAGCCTGGTAGTTTCCACCGTAAATACTGAATCTTGTATTCATTTCCTACATAATGTTTTGTGTAACCTTTTATCTGAAAATTGACCAGTAAAAAATCGTCTTTATTTCATCATCGTCTTGTAACAGTAAAGGATCTGCCCTATTTTTAGTATCGCTAAAATCGTCACTTAAATCATCGTATTCAATAGGGATAGATTCGTCCGAAGTAGAAAAACTAGACTCAGGATTATACATCTTTTTCATTATCCGCTGTTATGTTCTTTGCTGTTTTTAATCTGCTCGCTTCCGGTTGAAAAAACCTGTTTCATAACCCTTTTCTGTTTTATTTGTTCTTGTTAATTTTTCTTAATTACTTTCTCATTTTCTAATTCTTCTAATCTAGCCTTTTCGGGAGTTTCCGTGTAAATTCTTGATTTACCTCGTCGTGTCTTTTTATCTTTTTGTTTTTATTATTGGTCTGGGGAATGGTCTTACAGATCCAGGTGTGACAACAGATTTTATCAAATCTAAAAAAAATCAAAATTCATAAATATTTTAAGAGTTAAGAAAATGCTACCGGTTTGCTTATTGCAATCAGTGTACACAGATGTTAGTGTTAATGACCCGTGCGATGTTGCCGGAGTAGCTAAATCTAAAATAGTAAAAGAAACCTAATAAAATTATATTTATATTTGTTAAAAAATAGGTGTTCTACCATTTTCAAGCAGATTCTAAATCTAAAGTTGTACTTCGGTTGATGAAGGCAAAAAATTTGCATCGTTTCCTGCACACTCAACATCGTTAAAAGCAAGTCTATTTAAAGACCAGAGTCCATGTTTTCTAAAAGATTTTATAATAGTTTTTTTTTGGAGAAAATGCTTGCTGAAATGCAGGTTTTGTGAACAGGGCAAGTTGTTAAATTGTTATAGCTTTTCCGGAATTCATCGTCATCCAATCATTAAATGAGGTAGCACAGAAAGTTTTCAACTGTCCAAAAATACCAATATCCAATGGTTGTAATTTATGCGAGATATAAGAAGGAAACGACAACATTGTGATACCATTAATACGACAAAAGTTTACAGCGTTGACTGTAATATGCGACTCGTAGTTATCCATAAATGGAAAAATTCTATTTTCTTTGTTACATTTAGCATAACTGGGGGCAAAGCATTTCCAACTGCATTTACTATTGTGGTGGGCTCGTCCAGTTCTTCAGATGAAGCTAAATTAACATGCTTTTTACCTTATAACAATAAGTAGAGCAAGTGGGCCGACTATTTTATACGATTTTTGTAATGTGTTTCCGTGTTATAAAGTTTCCACTTTGTGCTCGCGTTATCTGTTGTTTGGTCGACGCTTTCGAGTATATGCGCTGAGTTACAAATTAGCCAGGTTTGAAAGAACTTATAATGTGAAATGCAAAAGGCAATCTAATTATCAACCCATGAGCTTAATTAAGACAGCTATGTCTTACTACCCAGTTCGATCATTTTAACAATGGTTAGAATTATCAAATTTATATAGACTCCGATTAAATAATTCATTACAGCGTAACCACGAAGTAGTTAGGTTTTAAACGTAAATTTTAGAGCATTAGGAATTCTCAGCGTCTTTACGGAATATGAAATTAGTAACTTAGCTTTAAGAGAAGTAATTCGCATAGTAATTATTTCAAATTGAAAGTAACAGTATTATTTTTGTGGAATCGCAATGCAGCTTAAAATGCCGATAGAGATGGTGTCTTTTCGGTGTATGCAATTTTTTAATTGAACTTCGACATCGGATGAACATTATAGGCGCTTGATGGACAGACATCTAATATTTTTCAGCTTCTGTTAAATATAAGAATTATGGACATTCACAACTTAAAGAATTCGTAAAAGCAAAACACGGCATGCTGAATACCAATTATGGTTTACAACCTTTCCAATAGGTAAAAATTTTTACAATAGTTTTTTTAAAAGCTTCCATTTTAAGCATCCTTAAAATGATTAAAATTAGCTATTTGCTTTAAGTCACTATCGCCAGAATTTTTTATCAGTAACATCAGGCGTTCCAGGATCATACGAAACAGCGCAACTCAGAAAGTAAAAGTTTTTAAAGTATCTTCAGCATTTTCTCGACAATTTGAGGAAATTCTTAAGGTGATTTGTTATGAACTATGGTTTCGGTTGTTTCAAAACCCTGGATAGCCCTGCATTCAACTTGAAAAAGCTATATATCTTCGGATGTTGAAGATGCCGTTCTTGGTGCTGCTTTTGGAAAAAACGCTGTAATTTTGTATATAATTTTTTATCAACTTTCCGTTTCTTCTCTCTGATTTTTTGGTACTAGTTTCCACATAAACGTTTAGACCGCCTGAATTCCGTAGAATATTCAAAAATAAAAAATAAAAGATGTATTATGCTTTTAAAATATAGGTTCGGTTTCAGCTTGTCTTTGGAAAGAAAAAATAAAGGTTCTGTTTTCGGTTCCTGTTCTAATGTTATCTAAATAAAGGTTCCGTTTCTGGTTCTAGCATTTTTTAGGTTCCATAAGGGTTCTAGATGCAATTTTTTTATTATGGTAAAACAATAATTTTGTTTTTACTTAAACTTAGATTAAATTAAACAGACAAGTGTAGTGATGTATATTTCTATTACACAAAAATTTAAGATTAAAAAACGTTTCTAAGCAGAAGAGTAGTTGAAATTTGAAATAAGTCATTTATTTTGACTTGTTTCTTTTTCTTTGAAGGATGTGGCTGTTCTTGATTGATGACATTACATGCACGTTTGTTGTTAAAACCATTTTTATTAACTTCTACAGAAGCGGCCGTGTTATTCTGCAACAAACAAAAAATAAAATTAGCATTTGCTAAATATATTCCTGTAAGCACTTGCTGGTCACTGTTTTTATCAAAGAGACGATTAGCTTTTACTATGAGTTGGTTTTCAAGTAAATGTCCCGTAACATTGGTCCTCAGTGGAGATAAAATAAATTTCAATCCCGAAAACAGGCGTTTAACACTTACTAAGGTAGCAGGAACACCAAGATCTACTTTGCTCAATTTAAAGAGTTCTAGATGAACTGTTTTCATACTGTCGCAAAATTGCAGTAGATTAGTTCTACGGCTTCATTTAACATTACTTTATACCTGGAATCCATAAAAATTGCTGAAACTACAATTTCATTTGAAAGAATTAGACTATTAAGAATATTCATATTTATAACCACGATTCTTGAAAATGGTTTATTCCCTGCTTCAGTTGTTATCTTGCATATTAACCAATTTGCATAAAAATCTGTTAAAGTTAATTATTCCCGCTGCAAAACTTTGGTAAAAACTTTTGCTGGCAATAGACTGTCACATAAAAAGTTAACATTATCACACTCTGATCTAGTTAAATTAAATTGTGTAAATTTAGTGTCATTAACATCTGTATAGCTTACACATATGAAAAATCGATTCGAACTAAAAGACCCTAGTAATCCACTTTTACGCAGCAACCTAGTTTACAAAATTACATGCAGTTGCAAAAAAACATACATAGGACAGACTTCACAATGGTTAAAAAATAGAATTACCCAACATCGTAGCGATGCAAAAATTGGAAAAACTTATTGTGCTCTTGCTTCTCATTTACATTCTCACCAAACATTTAGCCAATTTTAATGAAATCACCATATTAACAGAAGACAATAACCACAAAAGACGATTATTTTTAAAATCTTACCACATAATACAAGACAATAATTGCATCAACAACAAACAAGACATCTATAACCTCAGTACAGTGTACTCACAACTATATAACATCACCAAAATAGACAACCATCCATAAACCTAATTTACTAATTCACCTCTACATTTCAAAATATATTTAAATCAACACACCACACCATACTATATACCTCACACAATCAAAACATTACATCCATAATTAACAAACCTACTACTTATACAGTTTCTACAAGTTAGCTTATTTACACAGTTATTTTTATGTCAAAGTCAATGTCAAATATTTTCTATTCAAGCTGTGTATGCCAAAAACTTTATAATTTGCATACTGTTATTATATTTATACTTTTAGCTCTTTGGAAATGATTTTAAATAAATCGAAAAAACGGAAAATATCCCAAAAACAAAAATATCAGCATATCCATATATTTACGTTCGCTAAAAAACAATCTATATATATATATATATATATATATATATATATATATATATATAACTAAAAATGGCGGATTTTGTTTTTTGATAATAAAACATGAATCATAAGTCGCACCATCACAAGACCCTCACATTATTAAGACACTTTTCTAAAAGGAGTATTTTAGCATGAACAGAATCATTTGACTGTTTTTGTTTTCGAGGAAACGCCCACAACTTTTGTTTATCTTATGGCCGCCATTTTGAATATTAAGTGAATATTATGCGTCTTAAAATTAACTTTTAAATGATATGCCACATGTCTATAAAAAATGCAAAAACTATCCTAAATTTGAAAAATAACTAAATTTGTATGTTCTTGAACGTTTGGTAATCCCAACAGGGCAAAAATTTGATTTCTACTTTATGAAAAGTAAAATACACATTTACAATCGTTTCGGAACGCTGATACGGCATCCGCCAGATATTTGAAATTGTATCCAGAAAATACGACAACCGCATAAAGCATACTTCAGAAAAATTGTAATGAATTTACTGAATTATGGTGCATTTGAACAGTCTAGGGAACAATATGACGTAAACAATAGGGAACGTGTGCTAAGCATTACTGAGGCGGTAACACGAAATCCATCCACATCCGTAAGATTTGTAAGCCGTAAACTTAATATTCCAAAATCAACTGTTCATAATATTTTAAAAAAGTAAAAGTTTCATCCTTATAAACCCACTATTGTCCAAGGCCTCAAAAGAAAAGATTTCGCCAGACTAATGCGTTTTTGTAATTGGTACATCCAAAAATGCGAGGAAGAACCGCACTTTCCAGAATTGGTAATATGGACAGACGAAACGCGGTTTACCAATTGCGGGGTTTTCAATAAACATAACACGCATCATACTGGAGGACTAAAAATCATCATCTGACGGCGCAACGCAAATTTCAAACGAGATATGGATTTAACGTTTGGTGTGTAGTTAATTATGATATAAATATTTTAGTAAATTAACCAATGTAATTAATACTTTTATAGGTAATAAATTGATTGGACCCTTTTATTTTGTCAATAACCTCAATGGCGCCAGATATACGGAATTGTTAAGAAACCAAATAATTCCGGCTATTAGAGGACTTGTACCAAATGATGATGATTTTCGAAAACTATGGTTTCAGCAAAATGGTTGTCCAGCTGACAATCCCGAGAAGTTAGCACCTTTTTAGCTGAACATTTTGGCCAAAATATTATATGCAATAGTGGACCAATTATGTGGCGAACCCTTGCTGTTGCAAGCAAGGTAGAGATCTTTAACGTGCGTAACAACATTCACACATGGAGGTCTCGTGTGTGAGTGTTGTTACGCACGCTAAAGATCTCTACCTTGCTTGCAACAGCAAGGGTTCGGCAAAATTCCAAATTTTCCAGGTTAAAAAAAAACTCGCTTCCTGGCAATGTAGTACCTTCGGGTGGAGTATTGGAAAATCACATGTAAGGCCGGCAAGATTACCAGATCTTACACCACTTGATTTTTACTTATGGGGTTTTGCTAAAAATGAGGTATATGAGTTTGAACCGCCTCATAATATAAACGAACTGCAGGAAAGAGTCCGTGACATTCTTAACTCTATAAATAGGCGCACGTTAAGCAGAGTTGTACGGAAAGTTTTAATTAATTGTTGAATGTGCCGTGATGCAAACGGACAGCATTTTCAGCATCTACGGGAAGGAATTTAGATGATAGCTTGCTGTTTCGGTCACATTTAATTTTGTTCCCTAAATTAGATAAGATAGGCTACAGTTTTATGTTTAAGTTAATTTTAAGATTTATATCCAATACTTTACGAGTTCTACTTAACAAAATGTATGTGGTACTACTACTACTACTACTACTACTGTTTGGAAAGTAGAAATCAAATTTTTGCCGTGTTGGGATTACCAATTCAAGAACATACAAATTTTAGTATTTTTAAAATTTAGGATAGCTTTTACATTTTTCATAGACATGTGGCATATCATTTAAAAGTTAATTTTAAGGCCCATAATACTCACTTAATATTCAAAATGGCGGCCATAAGATAAACAAAAGTTGTGGGCGTTTCCTCGAAAACAAAAGACAGTCGAATGATTCTGTTCATGTTAAATACTCCTTTTAGAAAAGTGTCTTAATAATGTGCAAGTCTTGTGATGGTGCGACTTATGATTCATGTTTTATTATCAAAAAACAAAATCCGCCATTTTTAGTTTTCTTCGAATATCTCCAAAACCAGATAACTTATACCAATTTTGTAAACGGATACAAAACTGGCCTGGATTCCTCCAAATCTTTTCCTATTTAACCCAATCTCTATTTCTTATAATAATTGAAAACACAATGTAGAGACTCGAAATTTGGACACACTGTATATGTATATATATATATATATATATATATATATATATATATATTGCTGTGAAACCTCCTAAATTAACTGGTCCGTCGACTTTCTTCTGTTCATCGCCTCGGCTGCTCCCCTAGATAAACCTTCATCCTCATTCATAAAAAAAAAAAACACATTCCTACCACAAACATCAACGTTAACTCTATTTACATCAATATTCACAATACATTAAAATTTCACAATTAAAAATTCAGCATAAATTTCAGTATCAGAAAATTTCAAGATTTAAGTTTGTTATCATTTTAATGTGCATCCAAAATTAAAGTCCTTGTAGGATGCCTACTAATTTATATAACAATATATGCAGACCTGAGTCTGTGTACAAAGGGAGCATCTCCCACCCATTTACGTTAATTAACCAGGTTCGTCTAATTGAGCTCAAAGACATACCCAAATTTTCATCAAGAACATAAATACTAAATACTCCTTTCGACTTAAACAAGAAAATTTCACCTTAAAATTAAAATTTTGTTGTTAGTACAACTTCATTACTGTCCATTTTAAATAAATAAATTATAAAGTTATTCAACACACACGAAAACATCAAAGTTCAAACAGGCGGAAAGAGTAAAGAGGCGATTATCAGAAGAGAATCACAGCATAATCGTAGCGCCCAAAAGTGAGGCTCGAGTTCAAAATAAAATTTTTGTGATTTTATTCCAGGAAACTGGCGAGGCTTTTTGTACATTTCACAGCAGTTTATGACGCTCAATCTGTGGGGCTCGATTCGAAAACCGTAGTTCCCGAATTTTGGTGAGGTTTCACAGCAGTTTATGTCGACCAGAACGTGAGGGTTCGAATTCCAGATAGTGTGTAACTATTCCAGGAAACTAGCGATTTGAGAGAGAGAGTTTCTGTTTGTGTATAAATTTAAGAGTATTTTAGAGTGTGTATGTGTGAGTAATTTGAACGTATGCAGAGAAAGGAGTGGTTAAGGAGTCAAGGAGTGGAAATTGGAAGTGACGATAGTGCATTGTGTGAAAAAAATTCGAAAATGGAAGAAGCTGGAGGCAGTAGAGATCAGTCGAGAACGGAATCAGGGGATCAAGGAAATGAGTTAATGATGAGAATGTTAGAGGAAATGCGATTAGCTAGGGAGGAGTCCAATAGAAAATTAGAACAGCTAAGCGATGAATCTAATAGAGCGAGGGAGGAGTCCAACCGAAAATTAGAGCAGATAAGCGGGAAAATTGAGCAATCTACTAAAGAATTTACAGAGTTTAAAAATAGTCTTACCGTGAAAATGGGGGAAGTAGAAAGTAGGGTTGATAAAAATGAGCGTGATATTACAGGTCTTCGACAGGAAATGGGACATTTAAGGTCCGAAGTACGCATTTTTTGTGAAGAAGGAATAAATATAAAAATGACTGAAGTAACGGACTCATGTAGGGATCAGTTAGGCAGGGTAGAACGCGAAGTTAGTAGTATCAAATACAACATGTCAAGTTTAACGGGGGATGGTCCCAGATTTTATACAGGTGGCGTATCATTGGACCAACATATGAAATTTTATGGCGATAACAGGGTAAATCCACAAATTTTTATTAATAATGTAAGAAATCTAGTGGGAAACTTATTTGACGAACAGGCTAAACTGAATACGATAAAGGCTTTATTGAAGGACAATGCGGAAGCATGGTACAATTTAGTAGGACAGGACATAGAGACATATCAGGACTTTGAAAACAAATTTTTACAACATTACTGGAGTGATCACAAACAGGATCAGATTAGAGACGACTTGATTACAGGAAAGTTTAAGGGAGAGTTTGCAGGTTCTAGGGAGCAATATGCCATCCGCAAATACAGTGTGGCCAAACAACTTCATCCACCATTGACGGACAGACAAATAATCAAGTACCTATCACGACATTTTGAACTGGAAATCAGACAACACGTGGCCTTACAAAACATCACAGAACGGGAGACATTTTTAGAGTATTTACAGCGATATGACGATGTATGTGTAGGACGGACAAGAGAGATACGTCAACGAAACATTAACACGATTAGGTTTGACAACAGGACACAGAATTTTGCGAGACGGCCTGACTATAACAGAAATTTTCGACAGAATTGGGAACGACGAGGACAGGAATACAGAAGCAATAGTGCGACTAGGGGACCGACGCCAAGACCTAGTTGCACAAGACAGAACAGTTTACCGGAAGTAAACAGGACTGTGACGAGCACGCCGAATGGAGACAGGGACACGGATATTAATACGAGGAGGACGTACGCACAGGTTGTAGAAGGACAACCAGAACCAAGCACGGAAAACAGGAGGAGACAGGATTTTTAGAACGCGACAGACCACTAGATTTCAGTGTAAATGTGTATGAACATCCACGTGAATTTTTCAAAATTGAGGAGGAAGTGGAGCCAGAAACTGTAGAAAAATTATGTTTGCCAATTATTAATATAGGAATTTTTGAGAATAATGTAGAAGTATTACTTGATACAGGGGCAGAGGCGAGTTTAATATCGGAGGAATTCGTCAGCAAAATTAGGGATAAGGTTTGTGATAGAATTATGCCTATAAAGCGTAGCCATTTAGTAGCTCCAAATAAAAAGAAGTTTGCTGTAGTGAATAGTGTTGTGGTGCTTAGGATAGATATGGGAGGTTTAAGCTGTGAACAGAAGTTTGTAATTGTACCTGGACTGAAGTTCAGTTTCAGTTTAGGTGTTGACTGTATGATGCAGTTAGGGGTTTTGATAGATATGGAAAGGAAGGTAGTAAGGATTAAGGATAGGGTAGTGCCATGGAAGTGCCATGAAGTCACAGAGGATGACACGGGGTTGAGTATTAATGTAGTAGAGGTAGAAGATGATGGAGTTAAACAGATCAACACAATAAGAAGTCTAGAGGATAGGATAGTAGAGGTTCAAGCTTTATTACAAAAACATGCAGAATTAGTGGGGGTAGAAGCAAGCACAGCGTTAGGCTATGAGCACGTATTGGAAGTGGATAATTCAGAACCGTTCAACGCAAAGGTTTATCCTATTCCAGCAGCATATCGGGAGCAGGTGAAGGCAGAATTAAATAAAATGTTGGAAGATGGCATAATAGAGGTATCAAACACTCATTTCATCCGTTGGTGGTAGTTAAGAAAAAGGATGATAGCATTCGTTTATGTTTAGATGCACGAAAAATTAATCAACGGACCAAACCGCAATTCCATTGTCTACCGTCCATGGACACACTTTTGACGAGGTTAAGTGGCAAGTTTGTTTTTAGTAAATTAGATTTAAGGAATTCATTCTGGCTGATTCCATTACACAAGGATTCTAGAAGGTACACAGGATTTTCCGTAGAGGGGAAAATCTATAATTTTAAGGTAGTTCCGTATGGTTTGTCAACGTCAAGTGTAGCATTAATTAAGGCAATGCAAGCAATTTTAGGAGCATATGAGCAATTCTGCATACACTGTGTGGATGATATATTAATTTTTAGTGCAACTAAGGAACAACATTACTCTCATTTAGAACGAATATTATTAGAGCTTAAATTAGCAGGATTGAGGCTGAATATAGAAAAATGTGAATTTTTTTCAAAAACTGTTAAATTTCTGGGGTATGTGGTGAACACTCAAGGTATGTGTATCGATAAAGAAAAATTGTCCGAACTTTTGACATATCCGAGACCTAATAACATTAGGAAATTAAGAGCTTTTTTGGGGGTCCTTAACTTTTATAAGAAGTTTGTACCGGGATTTGTTGAAAAAGCATATTTAACACTGTTGGAACAATTTCACGACCAACTAATTTTGAGGCATCCCAGATTTGATGTAGGTTTTGTACTGAGGACGGATGCATCGGATAGTGCTTTAGCAGCAGAGTTGTACCAAGTACAAGAGGGGGAAGAGGTGCCCATATCTTTTGTTTCACGCACACTGAAGCCGCATGAAGTAAATTACAGAATTAGTGAAAAGGAGATGGCTGCAGTGGTGTTTGGTGTTACAAAGTGAAAATTCTTTTTGATTGGAAGACATTTTGCAATCGAAACGGATCATTCGGCGTTGTGTGCGTTGATGAATACAAGATTTTCGAATAATCGGGTATATCGATGGGGGTTGTTACTACAGGAGTTTGACTTTGAGATTAAATATATTAAGGGAGAAAACAATTTTATAGCAGACGCGTTTAGTAGAAACCAAGACAAGGATAACTAAAGACCGTGTGACATCATGATTGCTATTAACAGTCTACTACAAAACGATTCGGTATATGGAGAAGAGCAGATCTTGAGGAACCAGAGGCAGAGTGAGGAGCTGCAGATTATTAGAACGAAGTTAGAAAACGAACCGGGATTTAAAAACTTCCATATGATAAATGGATTTTTGTGTAAAAAAAATTCAAGACTTGGAAGTGTATGTAATGGATAGGGTACAAGTAAAATTAATTATCAAAGAGCTGCATTTAAGATATGGTCACATAGGGATCCGAAAGACTTGGTTAATTTTTAGGGAAACTTTTTTTCAACTAAAGACTTAGGGTTGGTAAAGTCAGTCATCAACACTTCTCACTTATGTACTTTAGGAAAGTACAAAAATAGTACGAGTTAATGTGGTACAAAGTATACACGTACAAAATCCCCTAGACTTAGTTGCTATTGATTATTTAAGTAATCTAGTCCGAAGTACAAAGGGACACAAACATGTGCTGATTGTGACTGATGTGTTTTCGAAATTTACAAAATTATATCCCACTCGGGATTGTAACACAGTCGGAACAAACAAGAAATTGGAACAATTTTGTAGAGAAGTAGGAACTTTTAAACGAATATTAGCAGACAATGCTACATATTTTAATAATCAACGGTTTAGGGATTATTGGGAGAGGCAAAACATCAAAGTGGTGTTTTGCAGCATAAGGCATCCTCAAGCTAATCCAGCTGAGCGATATATTCAAGAGACGGTTAAATTCTTGCGTTTGGCTTCACATAGGAATCATCGTTTATGGGAGGACAATTTGTCCAAGGTTGAATCTTTTATCAATGAAACCCCTAGTACCGTGACAGAAACCAGTCCCATTATGCTTATCAAGAAACAGTATCCCGAAAGACCATGGCAAATTGTGCCTAGGGACGATGAATTTCAACAACTTTTGGTAGATGTGAGGAGAGATTAAGGAAGAGAGCTGAAAAATATACAAGGAAGATGAACGCGAGAATAAGAAAGAGGGTAAAATTTAAAGTGGGAGACCAGGTAGTAGTAAAAAGCTTGATAGTAAGGAAGAGAAATAAAATGACATGTGCTAAACTACACTTGCCCTATGAGGGACCTTTTGAGATAGGTGAAGTAGTAGGGGAGTGCACGTATCTATTAAGGGAAGTAGGGCCGGGAAATGAGAGGGGACGGTTTCACGTCAACCTACTATTCCCTTATACAGGAGAATCAGCACCACAGTAGATATAGGTGTATATAGAAGAGTAGAAGTAAGTGTTTATAGAAAATAAAGCTAGGTATAGGATAAATACGGGAGATAGTAAGAAATAGGTATATAGGATGAGAAGGAAAATTAAATGTAGGAAGAAAATAAGATAGGTTAAGTGTAGATATTTCTTATAAGATTAGTGGAAAGTAAGGAATAGAATAAGAATAGGATAGGTATATAGGATTAGGTAGGGGGAATTGAGTATAGTAAAAAGTTAGGAATAGGATAGGTATATAGGATGTATATAGGATGTTTATAAAATTAGGTGAGAGTTAGGAATAGGATAGGGATATAGGATAGGTGTAAATATTTTTTTTTTGATTGGATATAAGTTAGGTAAGTTAGATAGATAAGGGTAGAGAGAGATGGGCAATTTTTTTTGTAAATTTTTTTTTGGCAGTCTAAATGTTTATATTTAAATTCAAATAAGTGGGATTATTTGTATTCAAATAGGGGGAAAATACTCATATCTAGACCAGGGTAGAAAATTAATTAATTACATCAAATAATTTTAATCACCGTGTATAAGGAAGCTTTGGGAAAAAGTACACGTTATTAAAACGTGGAGCAAACAAATTTATTCGTTTCATTAAAAATAAGGAATTTAAATTATGCACTAGACGCTTTCTATAAAAAGAAGCAGAATTAAAATGCTCAACTTGTATGTAATTTAATTATTCCAAGTAAAGAAACAAATAGAAATTACGTGCAAAATTTATATTAATTAATTCAAGTTCCAAGTAACGAGTATTAAACAAAATGTACAAATAATAATTAATATTTAATTAGGATTCACTAAAAATTAGAGGGTAGAAGTCAATGCCATTCATCATTATTTTAATTGGAGTTAATTGAACGATTATTAAGGTATTACATGCATAAAAGCTTTAAAAAAAACCCAATAATATTCAAACACCCTTTCAAATTAAAATTTCTGTTTAACAGAACGAATTTGTACCTTTTATTATGTGTAATCTATATGTATATAATTTTACCCAAAATATTCAAGTCTGACCGTTGTTCATGTTTATAGTTTCTTTTTCTTGAGAAAATAGTATTTATCCAACGTTTTCATTTCTGAAAATGTCTGATAAATGATATTTTCTTTGCACATGGTTCTTTATTTCAAGAAAAGGGATACAATGGTAGAAGCCACATAATGTAAATTTTACCGCCACAATAGTTGTTTAGACTACGCCCGCTAGAGGTCGCGCTGAACTATATAAGAAGTTAGTATTAGGCCGTTGCCCATCTATTGTGGGTGGGTGTTTATCTATGATCCCTATTTACAAACGTATTTGTCATAGACACTGTCTCCATTATTAAACAACTCCTATCTCAAGAAAACGAATTTGAGTACCTGGCCACGCTCATTGAAAAATGCTTAACTTCTACCTATTTTGTTTTCGACAGACAATTTTACAAACAAACTTCGGGCACACTAATGGGCTTATCTCTGTCCCCTATTGTGGCCAATATATTCATGGAGTCTTTGGAATCCATAGCTCTAGAATCCACAGACCTTAAACCAAAAACTTGGCTCCGTTATGTAGATGACACTTTTGTAATCTGGCCCCATGGACATCAAACGGTCAATAATTTTCTAGATCACATAAACAATCATCATAAAGATATTAAGTTCACTATAGAAATTGAAAAGAACGAAACTCTGCCATTCCTTGAAGTTCTGGTGGAGCGCCAACCTAACGGACGACTAGGTCATTCCGTATATCAAAAACCCACACACACACAAACAGATACCTACATGCGTCGTCACATCATCATCCCTCACAAAAATCATCGGAATCAACTCTCTAGTCCATCGTGCAATTAAGATTTTACAACCAGAACACTTATCTAATGAACTGGCTCATCTTAAAACTAGTCTTATAAAAACGGCTATCGTAACTCATATATCGGCAGAGTAATAAACCGGCATCTGCATCCTACACGAACCTCCAAACCACGCTGTAATCCCGATACACGATCTTTAGCAATCCTTCCATATATACACAGAGTAACAGACCGAATTGGCAAAATTCTACGCAAACACAACATCAAAACAATCTATAAACCCACGAATAAAATTTCACAAATATTGACATGGATGTAACCCAAGATTTTGCGGGCATATTTAGCAAGATGGAGATGTGTAATTATTTTACTACAAAGCATCACTTTTGCTATAAGGGAGAATACGAAGAAAAGTGTAATATTATAGTTGACAACGATAAAACTGCGGGGATTGATTGTTTAACATGGCTAACAACCAATGCAAGAATTAAGATTTACACAAATTTGTGTGTCAGATAACAAGTCTTGGTGTTAATAAACAACTTGGCAATCATATACTAGATTTTTTACGTTGCGTCTACTTTGGCCAAAGAACATGGTATTACGCGATTGGAAGCGACAATATACAACTGTGCAATTGGAAGCTATGTCAGTGCGGAATGGGTGTATAAACCATTAAAAGATTGTTCAACCTTATTGGAAGATAGTAAGTTATACTTCCTAAAGGCGCCAATGCACTCGGTACCACTTGCCAAAATGTGGAGTAAGCTATCGGACAAGCTACAAAATAGCTGCTGTTTAGTGTATAATAACCTGCTACAGTACGTGTATTGGGGGAATGGCAATATAAAGAAATTGACGGGCTTGCAAATTAAGTTGTCCGAAAAACCAGAGGAATGGGAAAAATTGATAAAGTATGTGCTTTCGGCTTTTAGTTTCAACTATTTACCTGTAAATTATTTGGAGATAGTAGAGGAAGATAAAATAAAAATCTTACACAAGTGCTACATTAAAGCAGGTAGTACATATTTTACACAATCTGCAACACCATATTCTACAATTCCAAAAGAAATAGTCATTTCGGAATTGGGATTGATAAATACGCCTAGCATTCGCCCATAGGTTGTACGACAACGCGTAAATATTGGCAGTAAACTCTATCCGTTTACGCTAAAGGAAATTGATCCACTATGCATACCATACAAAGATGTGTTAGACAAAGAACATCTTATTAGAGAAAATGAGGAAGAATTAAAAGATTATTTTATGTGCCGATGGACTGACTTAGATACATCCGGGTTGTACAAGCTGTATGCATTTGGGGTTAGTAAGAAAGACTCTTTTAGTTATGTAGGCGTTCTTGCAGAAAAGGATGGTACTAAATCCGTATACTTTTTAAAAAGTTATTCTAAAAACGTATTTATCAAAATGGCAGATAACAAAGACGAACTAAGGAATGCGGGTTTCGTAACCTTGGCGTACACCACACGCAAAGGGGTTCCGCTAAACATTGTATATATACCTAGTAAAGAACCTTTTGGATTATTTAAAACCGAGGGTCTTACAACCTATAACAACCATATATTCCCAAAAGTGGTGGACATGCAACTACGCAACAGTGTGTGGGAGAAAAAGGATTTCCTCCAATACCGACAAGAAGAAGTCGATCAAGCTAACAAGATACGTATGCAGGATATAGTGGGAAAGCTACGATTAAAAGATTGTCACAAGCTGCAAGAATTACACGAAGGAATGGATCTGGTTGTCGGTGGAATCAAAGACTTTAAATATAGAGGCAAACTTCGGTACATTTTACAATTCGAAAACCTAGATGGTCTTTATGTATCAAACTATTGGCTAGAAAAGGAGATAGAAGACTTGAGTGTCGATTTAAATTTTAAGCTGCGAATAAAATTAGATAAAAATAAAACCACTCCAAGCAAACATAAAGAAAGGACTGTCTTCTGTGTATAACTTTGTATTAAAATTAAGTTTAAATGACTCCATGCTTGGTATTAAATATTTTTAAATTTGTTATGTATAATGTCAGAATAAACATTTTATAATAGTATATAACATTGTTCTTTATTTATAAAAGGCTGTGACGTTACCCCGAAATAGCAGTCGCACAGAGAGGGCTGCGCATGGGCAGCGTGCATGGGCAGGGGTGCGTACGCGCAGGGGTGCGCATGGGCAGGGGTGTGCATGCGCAGGGGTGCTCATGGGCTGGGATGTGTCTGGGCGTACACGAGGGAAGCGGATGTTAACAGTCACCAAGCATCCAATTCTTTATTTGGTTGGTATCGAGTACTTGCCTGCGTATGCATCCGGAGTAAAAGAATACGATTTATATACGCAGCTTATTAATAAAATTAGTTTATCGAGGGAAGATGACAAAAAGTACATCATTCCTAATAGTACAACAATCTACGCATGGGGGCGTAAAGATATAAGATAGTTGTTTATATTTGTATGGATTTTGTAAATCTATTGTATATATTAGTTTTAAGATTCCATAATTTTTAAGTTCTTCTCCCACCTTCCAAATCCTTCCGGCTTCTATCCTGGTTGACAGAGTATACGTGTTATCTCCACGTGGTATTCGCGGAACACGGCGGTTTTAGATTTCTAGGGAAACGGTTGGTCAAAGCATATATCTTGGGTAGCGAAAAAAAGGGTTTTAAAGATTGAGTTAAATAAAGATGGGTAAAAATTAGTCTTTAAAAGGCATAACTTTGTATGGGGTGGTCCTATTTAAAATCTATTTACAGATTTGGGGTCTTTAGAAAAATTTAATATTAGTTGATACCAAACAAAATATAGTTATCTTAAAAGAGTGACTACCCCGCAAATATAAAACACAATATACCGCATGTTAACAAAAAATTGTAGAGAAAGTCAAAGAGAACTTTAATGTGGGTCCAGTACTAGAATTTGTTGGTAGTAGGGCTAAGTCCCTCTGTACTGTAGGCGAGAAAGATACGATTAAAAAGATTAAAGGGGTCTCACGAAGTGTAGTTAAGTAAAACCGCGGGTGCTACAACCTATAATGAGCATATATTCCCAAAAGGGGTAAACATGCAGCTACGTAACAGTGCGTGGGAGAATAAGGATTCTCTCCAATAAGAAATTAAAGTTTCCATGTACGTAGCACCAGTCATTGGGTAATGGTAGAAATGTTAAACCTATAAAGGCGATTATTAATTGTGGTTTAGAAAAATAGTAGTTTTCGTGGACTAAATAAAATAGCTTAAAGTGATTAATGTATATGACATATTCTCGTACATATCCACAAACATCTGCTTACGTTCGTATACGAACATGGCAATGCCGGTAGTTTTTGTTCAACAAATAGTAGGAAAGATACGCTAGGTGTTAGTGCGTGGAAGCTCATCGGATCCAGCGATCCTAACAGTAAAAAAGGCAACTGACTTTTTCAAGCAACTACAAGAATAGCAGTAGAGCAGAGAAGGGGTATGCATGTATTATACAGCGCATTGTTAGTTTACGGGTAGCTCGAACGTGTAATTGATTACGACTTATAGATCCCTCGAAGGTTTAAAAAATTCTGAGCCCATTGTCGTTTGAAAAATGTTTGGAAATTATCAGAACAGGAGCGGGTCGAAGTTTAAGTTAGATGGATGATTGACCGAGTTTTTTCTACCTTTTACGAGGGAATCGGAAGTTGACAGACATCGAGCATCTAATTCTCTATTTGGGCGATATCGAGTACTTACCGGTTCTAGAAATCATTACGTGCGGCCGACCGCTATGCGAAAGTGTAAAAGCCTACAGGCTTTTACACAAAAGCAAAATTTAATTATCAGACGAAAAAGTACGCGATGTGCTATAGAAAGTATAAAAAATGGTGCTTTGCATCGGTCCTAACAGTAAAAAGGAGAGTGATTTTTTCTAGCAATTACATGAATAGCAGTAGCGCGGCGAAGGGGTATGCATGTATTATACAGCGCATTGTTACTATAAAATATGTTAGTTTACGGGAAGTTCGAACGTGAACAAATTAAATTTTAATCTATAATTAACTACGGTCGTAAAAATGGGAAATTAATGGTTAATTTTAATACCGCTAAGCATATACTTTCGCTTGGTGATTCATTTGGGAAATATTCAAGCCTACCATTTCCTAAAGTATGACGTAGAAGTTATTTAAAATTAAATTGCTTTATTAGTAAGTATCCTGTAGACAACAAGTTGGATTTCCTTAGTAATGGTTTAAAGTGTTTTTATTAAGTTTTTGGTTATAGTAGCACTGCATCTTCTACAGCACGACTTGTACACAATTTGTGTGCGTGTGCTATCACCCTTTTGGATTTTTAATATGCACGCGATCCGTATAACATGGAAGACGTTTCCGATGTTCCTACTAACGGCATTTGCACCATCGACGATGCGAACCAGGTGCATGCATTGGCGCTAAATGTATTGGACGAACAGCAAGGATTATGACGTCATTTAGTTCCCCGCTGAATCCTCAACATCGTTCGGGTGTATTCGGAAACCTTCGGTATGCATTCTATAGGGAACATAAATCAGGCACGCTAGAGTAAGCTTTTTAGTTATAAGTTAGTTCGATTACAAGTTTAACCAAAGTCTTATAGTCCGGATTTTGTTTTGTACTAAACGTTTTTAAATGCGAGCCCTGTCACGTCTACTTTACCAGGAGGGATGCTCTCAAACGGCACCAGAACAAATGTCGTGGTGTAACATTGTCCACGGTTAAGCTTATACATCCGTCGGCAGCAAAGTACTTAAACTGTGGGTCTTGCAGTATCGCTTTTACAAGAATAGCTTACAGCGACACAAGGAACAACAGCGCGGTATGTGATTAAGCAGTAAACGTTCAGCTCCACCAGCTGTTAAAGGGTCTTGTACTAAAGAACCGCGAATTATGTGTAAAGTGTGCGACATTAAGGTGTTAAAGTCTGCATACCCTGGTCATCTACGGAGCAACAAACATAAAAAATGCATCAGTTACCGCTACTAACGACGATGGTGTAGAAATGGATAGCACAGCGTTTAACAACCGCATGGCTAGCTATCGCATAAAGAATGCCCGTGTCGGCGATGGAGTGTCCGAGTTTCTTTGGATGCAGAAGGAACGATTTATTCGATTACTTAATAAAAAAAGAATACAACATACAGCAATAAAAGTCGATTGCGAACTCTACGGCGTTTACACCAAAATGGGAGAAGAGACTACCGATGTGAAATCCTTTAACACAAAAAGTATGGTTATAACGTCTTCTAGTAATCCGGAAAATATGTACGAGGTCTTAAGCGAAACCATAAGAACAAAATCAGAGGAATTTGAAACATGCGGGTCCGGTTGGTCTTTGGAAAAGGTGCTCTATTTAGAAATAAATATTAATAAGTATAAGCCGATATGAGCTCTAGGTTAAGAATAAAAAATTGTGAATACGTATTTAGAAATGTGGTTTACAAATTTAAACCGTATTAGCTCTCTGGGGAATGGAGCTATTTAAAAAATTCTTAGATATTCGAGTAGCTAAGAAAAATCTAATATTAATTGACACCAAACAATGTACATTTATCTCGTGAGTGGAAGTGTGGAGAAAGATTTATCTCGCAGAGGGTATGTGTGTAATTTTGTAGGGCGTGGTCCGATTTTAAATCTGTTTGCAGATTCAAATTCTGCGTAAAATTCTAAGCTAATTTAATGTATCGCATGTATAAAAAAATTTATAAGAACGCTCAAAAGTCGCTACAGGTAAGAAATTTTAAAATTGGGGTAGCTCCCTTGGGGATAACGCTATCTAAAAAATTCCTAAAGATTCGGGTAGCTGAGAAAATTCTAATATTAATTGATACCAAACAAGATAGGTTTATCTCAAAAGATGCATTGATTATACGAAGAAAACAATTTGTTAGTTTTGCTTATAGAGCAAAGAGCAAAATTTAGAGGGTTGAGAGCTTTAAAGCGTAACTTTGCAGGGCGTAGTCGGATATTAAATCTGTTAACAGATTCGGGTTGTGCGTAAAATTCTAAGCTAATTTAATGTATCGCATGTATAAAAAAATTTATAAGAACGCTCAAAAGTCGCTACAGGTAAGAAATCTTAAAATTAGGGTAGCTCCCTGGGGGATAATGCAATCTGAAAAATTCCTAGAGATTCGGGTAGCTGAGAAAAATCTAATGTTAATTAATACTAAACAAGATAGGTTTATCTCGAAAGATGCATTGGTTAGACGAAGAAAACTATTTTGGTTCAGAATGTTAGCGGTAAAAAAATCTTAAAATGAGGGTAGCTCCCTGGGGGGTGATGCAATCTAAAAAATTCTTAGAGATTCGGGTATCTGAGAAAAATCTAATATTAATAGATACCAAACAATGTACATTTATCTCGTGGGTGGAAGTGTGGAAAAAGATTTATCTCGCGGGTGGAAAGAATGCGGGTGTGACGTAATCAAAATGGTTGGGGGATGTCCGAGCAAGGCGGAGAGCAAGGCGAAGATTCATCTCCCTCATTTCCTCCTTTTGGGAATTTACATGTAAATTTGGTCCAGATGTGTGAGGAAATGTGGATGCTGGAGGAAATGTGGCGGGAGAAGCCCCAATTATGCTCTACTCTAAACGAAACGTACTAACATTACAAAATATTTTTACTAAAACTAAAGACAAAATATCTAAAATGAACCAGAAAAATTTAATATATAAAATTATTAAATTGCGTTCACTCCTATGTTGAACAGACCTCTCAACTATTAAAACAAAGGATAACTCAACATAAGAGTGACATAACTATTAAACCAAAAGCATGTGAATTAACCACACACGTAATAGATAAAAATCACAGTATGGATTTTGAAAATCCAGACATCTTAGAAATAAATAATAACAAATCAAAATTTTTTTTTTTGGAAATGCATCATATTTATAAAACTAAAAATCTAATAAACAAGAAAACAGATATTAGTAACTTAAGTTTTATATACACATATTTATTAAATTTTGAACAAAATTAATGACAAAAATTAAACTAAACATGCACACACACACACACACGCACACACGCATACACTACACTCACATCATATAATATACATGAACACACACACACCTATGCACTCGATGCTCTGTCATCAAACAAATCAGTTATACTATATCCTAAGGAACAAAAAAAATTTACTTCAAAATTTCTTACATCAAATTGATGTATATACAAGTTTAGTGTTTATAATCTATATTTAAAAACTTTTAATTTTGTTAATTATACAAGTTTTTCTAAGCTTTTTATTATGTTAGTTATGCTAGTTTTCAATTAACCTCAAGCTTGTAAATTTATAATCTATGTACCACATTAATAATTTAGCGTATAAAATTTTTTAGATAGCCTGTGATCAAGAATTTAAAATAAATTCGAATATTTAGGCCATAAAAAAGAGTTTTCAACTTAATCCAGAGACCTCAAACACACAAATCAATTTTGAATTACAAATATTTAGGTCGTAATTATTATCACTTTATATATGTATATATATATATATATATATATATATATATAACAAGTATATACGATGTATAAATAATCACAAACTTTACAAAAAATCGAAAGAAAGTTATTAATTATACAAAGCAAGCTAGTAATTTGCATAGCCATAAATGAAAGAATTTGTTTGTTTTATAAAGGGAATAAACATTCATCAACTAGTTTCGATCTCACTGGATCTCATCAGGATGAAGTGGTTTATAACCCTTGTTTCAATGCAGGTATATATAATTATATATATATATATATATATATATATATATATATATATATATATATAACATAATTATATATACCTGCATTGAAACATTCTACTTAGTTGTTTTTATCTTCACCTAATTAAATAAAATTGTTAAATTACAATATTTGAGCGGTTAATATTGACTGGAAAAATACTATCAAATTTGTGTACTAACTACTTTATATCTGAATAACAACACCGATTTGTGAAAGGTGAATGGTGTAGAGTGATGTGGAAGTGGAGTAATGTGGAGTGATGTGGAGGTGTGAGGTGGTATGTGGAGGGATGTGGAGGTGTGTGGAGGGAAGTGGAGAAATGTGGAGGTAGAGTAATGTGGAGGTGTGTGGAGAAATATAGAGATAGGAGGTGGCATGTGGAGGAATGTGGAGGTGTGTGGAGATGGGAGGTGGGAGGTGGGCGGTGGGTGGTTGGAGGTGGGAGTTGAGCGGTGGGAGTTAGGAGGTGGGACGTGGGAGGTGGTAGGTGGTATGTGGGAGGTGGGACGTGGGAGGAATGTGGAGGTGGAAGCATATTATGAAGCAAATTCGCACTGAAGCTTAGCGCACAGAAAAAGTATTACGTCGATTAGTGGAAATTACTTTATTTTTAGCTGAGCATACTATAGCTTTCCGTGGATCATCTAAGGTGTTTACAAAAAACAATGGCAATTTTCTTGACCTTGTGGAACTTCTACGAAAGTTTGGAACACCTACGACGTTTATCTGACAAAGAAATATACTTCCACTTATTAAGTGTATCAACACAAAATGAACTTATCAATATATTAAGAAACCCTGTCAAGCAAAGTATACTGAAGAAAATACAGGAAGCTAGATATTTTTCTGTTATTTTTGATTGTACTCTAGACGTAAGCCATAAAGAGCAAACCGCTTTAACAATTCGTTATGTAAATAAAAATCCTGATGAAGGAGAAATCAACAAAGAAGAAAGTTTTATAGTCTTTCGAGTGGCGGATGAGACCACTGTAGAAGTTCTCCGTTGACTTGATGTTTAAGGAAATTGAAGAGTGTGGCTTAAGTATAAGTAACTGTCGTAGCCAGGGATATGACAATGAAGCCAATATAGCAGAAATTTGTAAAGGAGTCCAAGCCCGTGTGATAGTACATTTCCCTCTGGCTGTATTCATTCCTTATGAGTGTCATAGTTTCAACATAGTAATTGCTGACGGGGCAAAATCTTTAGTGAAGTCTATATCTTTATTTTGTATTTTATTACGCCCTTTTACTTTATTCTCAAGCTCCACAAAGCGCTGGTGTGTGATAAGTGACCACATTAAAATGCTTACTTTGAAGCAAGTGTGTGAGACACGCTGGGAAGCACGATTAAGTGCTGTTCAAGCAATCAAGTATCAATAAGTTGAGGTTCATGATGCATTGGTAAAGTTGCGTGACAGTTTGGATGATCCTAAAACAGCGTCTGAGGCTCAATCTTTAATTAATCAGATTGAAGACTTTTCTTTCATTGCAATATTGATGTTGTGGAATGATATTTTTTTTGAAGTTTATTTAATCAGTAAAAGCCTTCAAGGAAAAGAGGTAGATATGAGTGAATCTACCGAAAAATTCAATAAGTGTATGGAATTTTTAGACAGATTTAGAGACAATGGATTTATAGATGCACTATTTTCGGCGAAAGAAGAAGTTCTACTTGAGATCGAGTCTGTGTTTCCCCAAAAAAGGATTCGTAAATACAAACGTGTTTTCTTGTATGAGTCCTCCGAGGAATTACAGTCATCACCTGAAGAAACTTTTAAAAGGGAGTTTTTTACCCATTAGTGGAGAATGTTTCAAACTCACTTAAAAAGAGGTTAACTGCGTTGAATGAATACAAACAAAATGGGGATTTCTAAGTAATGTCGTTAAAATTCCAGAAAGAGAAGTTTTTAAAGAATTTTGTATAGATCTCGAAAAACATTTGACTGATAAAAACGGAGTATGTGATATCAATGGTAATGAGCTATTCCATGAACTTTTGCATGTGAATTCAATATTGGATAGAAAAAAAAGACAAAGAAACGCCAAAAGAAGTTCTGTGTGCAATAAAAAATAAAAACAGTAATGATTTGTTTACAAACTTGGGGGTTGCATTAAGAGTTCTTTTAACAATACCCGCGACTGTCGCAAGCGCTGAAAGGAGCTTTAGCAAGTTTAAGTTTATAAAAACCTATTTGCGGTCAACTATGGCGCAGAGAGGCTGAACTCTCTCGCCATTCTTGCGATTGAAAATGACGCGGCAAAAAAAATAGATTTCAAAGAAATTCTATCTACGTTTGCTCATGCAAAAGCCAGGCGAATGCCATTTAATGTGTAGTTCACAATCAAACAATAAATTAACTGTAATGATTAATTAGGTAAATAGAATGTACATATTTTTACGAGAGTGGTGGTTGATGGATTGTCAGTGATTACGTTTTTAAACAGCTACCGGATACTGCCAGTCCGGGACATGGGGGGTCCATAGGTGGTGGATAATGAAGCTGCTCTAAACAGTTAGGTGATTAGGGGGCGCCGGGTTAAATCTCACCCCGGGCCTTGAAAGTCAGGCGACGCCCCTGTTAAGATGAATCCCCTAACGACATAATTACATAGTTTTCTAAAGAGGAAAATGAACCGGATTTGCCGCAACTGCGGCCGACAGATAGGTTTTGATATTATTTAAAGCAGAAAGATTATAAAGGTGGATGAAGTGCGCTTCATCCTCCAAATTGCTAGACATAATTAAGTTAAAACTTCTCCAAATATTTCAGACACTGTTTAAAGATTGAACGATTGCTGCGTAAACTACAATTCGCAAGGTAGCGTACTATGGTACTGATTATGTGCTAGAAATGAGGTAAAAATAATTTTTCTTTGCCACTTTCCAATAATGTCAATGTACAAATTTCATAATAAAGAATAACTGGAAAGCAGATGTTTAATGATCACACCTATACGTTTTCTAAGCAGTTTTTAAGTATGATTCCTTTGATTTTAAAGTTGCGAGAGAAAATTGTTGCTAGTAGTTGATACAGGCAGAGCTATCGTTTTCTATGCACTAACTAGCTGTCAATTATAATAGAATATTCTGCAATCATTATTAGATATCCATTACATACCACTTCTTTTTCTAAATACCCATTGTTCTAAAAACATCACAGGGCATTCAATTAATAAATAGAGTATAACGGAAAAGATTAAAGTATAAGCAAGTGCTCCCCAAAAAAGGTAGAGCTGAAACATAAGAAGTAGAGTAACTATCTGTATAATTACAAGCAAACCTGATTAAAATTAGTTAGTACAGCTGGATTTCGTAATTGAGCAGTGTGCACATAAATAACGGTTAGGTTAACTAGGTACATACTATAGCACAACTTTCCAAGGACTTCAAAAATCGGCAAAGATAGAAACCAGTTTACAGGACCTGCAAACAAATAAGATTATATATATATATATATATATATATACAATCTTTTTGCAGGTACTGGCCCTTTAAAAAACATTCGAGCCCCACAGTTTGGGCGTCAAGAATGCTGTGAAACCTTATAAATCACCTGGTCCGTTGATTCCTTCTGTTAATCGCCTCGGCTGCTCTTCAGATAACTTCCATTCTCAATCATAAAATTAAACAACACATTCCTACCACAAACATCAACGTTAACTCTATTTACATCAATATTCAGAATACATTAAATTTTCAAATTAAATTTGAACATAAAATTCAGTTTTAAAAAGAATTTCCGGATTAATTTTATTATCATTTTACTGTGCATCCAAAATTAAAGTCCTTGTTGGATGCCTACTAATTAATATAACAATATAAGCAGACCGGAGTCTGAGTATAAAGGAGCATCTACCACCCTTTACGTTAATTAACCAGGTTTGTCTAATTGAGCTCAAAGACACCCAAAGTTTTCATCCTATTCCCGAACATCAAAACAAAATACCCCTTTTACTTAAACAAGCAAATTTCATCTTAAAATTAAATTTTATGGTTAGAAAATTCCACTAATGTCCATTTAAAGTAAATCAATTATAAAGTCATTCAATACACACAAAAATGTCAAACAAAATAGTACAATTTACCTGAAGGTTATTGTCCTCGTAGCTTCAGTGTAATCGTCCCTTTGTAAATCACACCATTCCAACCGGATTTATTTACAGCTTCATGTTGTCAACGCTTTAAAAATGTTCTCCATCACCATTAATTTAAAGTTGTTTCTGGCTTTTCCGGAACTCATCTGTTATATCTGCCTTGGTTCAGTGGATCAGACACATTTACGAACCATTTATATTAACACCCCGAAAATAGCAAAGAAATTCCTTTTTCCCTTTACCAATATACGCCAAAACTGCCTACTTTTGGGTATACATTTGTCTTGTAAATTTTACTAATTGGTACCGTGATAATAAACTTTTATTACCTTGTATCTAAGTGCACTGAAGTACATTCATGTTAGCACGTAAAATAACCAACTATTTTGAGTCACTAAAATATACTAGCAACTTTAAATTATTTAATCAAACAAAATGCACTGTTTAATATCAAGTCGCGGATGCACGAGCTTTTAACGCATCGAATCGTCAAAGTCTAAGAGTCGAAAAAACATATTCCCGGTATATATAGCGAATAGCCGACACGTCGCTTTGTTCCCAAAACGGGTAATTCCAAGAATTCTCATTCTACGTTCCCAGTCTGTGCCTGCCGTCGTTTTATGAATTTTCCTCCCCCATTGAGATCTCAGAAAATTTCAACACGGCCCGCAAAGTTGTCCGAGAAAACTAATTATTTTATACAGAAATTGTTGTTCTACCTCTGATATTGCATCCTATTTTAACCAATGAACCCCTTGACGTTGCTTAAATCCCGCCTTTTACAATATGTGTCTTTGCTTGACGCATTTTCTTTCCTTTCTAACCTGTTCGTATTGGTGCAATTGAATCTTCATTATCGATTATATTTTAGTCCACGCGGACTGTTATCTTGGTTTAATAACCCCGTATCGCACATTCTCGTGAATATTAAGCCCCGGTTTCTCCAAGATTCTTTGAAACATTAATTATTTGCCAAATTTACGCAGAAGGAGCTTTTTAAAAATACGCAGGTGTTCTGTATTTCCTGCTAAAGCATCTGATCGTTTCCAATATCCTTAGAATCAACATGTTTATCCAAACAAATTAACTTGAAATTGCCTTTTAAAACACGCAGGTGTTCAAACGTAACATTTTAAATAACCTTCCTACGATTTGACTATTATTGGGTTTTACAAGTTTTATGCTTATTATTAATAATGGTTCAATTAACTCCAATTAAAATTGATTTCCATCCTTTCATTTTTAGCGAATAAAATTATTATGTACTTTTGTTTAATACCAGTTATTTAAAATAGAGTTCATTAATATAAATTTTGCACGTAATTTCCATTTGTTTAGGAATAATTAAATTATCCAGCGCTTTTCAATACTGCTTCTTTTGATTAAAGCGTCTTATAGATAATTTAAATTTCTTATTTTTACTGAAACGACCGAGTTTATTTATGCTTCAAGGTTTTAATAAAGCGTATTATTTAATGAAATTCCTTATACACGGTAATTAAAATTATTTGATTTGATTATTTAATTTTCTACCCTGGTCTAAATATGAGTATTTTCCCCTATTTGAATACAAATAATCCCACTTATTTGAATGCAAATATCAAATATTTAGACTGCCAAAAATTTTACAAAATTTTGCCTATCTCTCTATCCTTATCTATCTAACTTACCTACTTTGTCTCCAATCCAAAAAATATTTACACCTATCCTATATCCCTATCCTATTCCTAACTCTCACCTACTTCTATAAACTGAAATTATCCCTAACTTCATCCTACTTATCCATCTAATCCTATATACATCCTATATACCTATCCTATTCCTAACTTTTAACATCTTCACTATACTTTACTTCCCCTACCTAATCCTATATGCCTATCCTACTTTTACTCTATTCCTAACTCTCCACTAATCTTATATGAAATATCTATACTTAACCTATCTTATTTTCTTCCTACATTTAATCTTTATTCTCATCCTAAACCTATTCCTAATTATCTCCCATATTTATCCTATACCTAGCTTTATTTTCTATAACCACTTACTTCTACTCTTCTATCTACACCTATTCTATCCCTATCCTATTTAAATCTAACTCTTCTTGACCCTCCAAGTCTTTCTTCTACCATCCTAATACTCTTCATCCCTATCTCTCCCCTTCTATATCTATACTTAACATCTCTATTATCTCACATACAATAAACTTATCATCCCTCTTATCCTGACTCTTAAATATTCTTCTTCTTCATCCCTACACTTGTCTGTTTCTCATTTATTATTGTTTCCTTTCTGCCGACAAACCAAACGATACTACTTTACAATTATCGATTTTTCCTCTATGGAAAACCCTACGTACCTTCTAGAATTTTGTGTAATGGAATCCGCCAGAATGAATCCCTTTAAATCTACTTGATTAAAACAAACTTGCCATCTTTACTTAATTTCGCCTTCACCTGCTCCTGATATGCTGCTTCTACCCCACTACTTCTGCATGTTTTTGTATTAAAGCTTGAACCTCTACTTTCCTTTCCTCTGGACATCTTATCGTGTTGATCTGTTTACTTTCATCATCCTCTACCTCTACTACATTAATACTAAACCCCTGTCATCCTCTTGGACTTATAACTGCCTTCCATGGCACTACCCTATCCTTAATTCTTATTACCTTCCTTTCCATATCTATCAAAACCCCTAACTTCATCAACAGTCAACACCTAAAATGCTCTGAAACTTCAGTCCAGGTACAAATACAAACTCCTGTTCACAGCTTAAACCTCCTATATCTATCCTAAGCACCACAACACTATTTACTACAGCAAACTTCTTTATTTGAGCTACTAAATGGCTAGTTTTATAGGCATAATTCTATCACAAACCTTATCCTAATTTTGCTGACGAATTCCTCCGATATTAAACACGCCTCTGCCCCTGTATCAAGTAATACTTCTACATTATTCTCAAAAATTTCTAAATTAATAATTGGCAAACATAATTTTTCCTCAGTTTCTGGCTCTACTTCCTCCTCAATTTTGAAAAATTCACGTGGATGTTCGTATACATTTACACAGAAATCTAGTGGTCTGTCGCGTTCTAAAAATCCTGTCTCATCCTGTTTTCCGTGCTTGGTCCTGGTTGTCCTTCTACAACCTGTGCGTACGTCCTCCTCGTGTTAATATCCGTGTCCCTGTCTCTATTCGGCGTGCTGGTCACAGTCCTGTTTACTTCCGGTAAACTGTTCTGTCGGTGTAACTAGGTCTTGGCGTCGGTCCCCAGTCGCACTATTGCTCCTGTATTCCTGTCCTCGTCGTTCCCAATTCGGTCGAAAATTTCTGTTGTAGTCAGGCCGTCTCGGATAATTCGGTGTCCTGTTGTCAAACCTAACTGTGTTAACGTTTCGTTCTCGTATCTCTCTTGTCCGTCCACACATACATCGTCATATCTCTGCAAATACCAAAATGTCTCCGTTCTGTGATGTTTTGTAAGGCCACGTGTTGTCTAATTTCCGTTCAAAATGTCGTGATAGGTACTTGATAATCTGTCTGTCCGTCAATGGTGGATTCAGTTGTTTGGCCACACTGTACTTGCGGATGGCATATTGCTCCCTAGAACCTGCAAACTCTCCCTTAAATTTTCCTGTAATCAAGTCGTCCCTAATCTGATCCTGTTTGTGATCACTCCAGTAATGTTGTAAAAATTTGTCTTCAAAGTCCTGATACGTGTCTATGTCCTGTCCTACTAAATTGTACCATGCTTCCGCGTTGTCCTTTAATAAAGCCTTTATCGTATTCAGTTTAGTCTGTTCGTCAAATAAATTTCCCACTAGATTTCTTACACTATTAATAAAAATTTGTGGATTTACCTGTTATCGCCATAAAACTTCATGTGTTGGTCCAATGATACCCACCTGTAAAAATCTGGGACCATCCCCGTTAAATTTGACATGTTGTATTTAATACTACTAACTTCGCGTTCTACCCTGCCTAACTGATCCCTACATGAGTCCGTTACTTCAGTCATTTTACTTTATTTTTCTTCACAAAATGCGTACTTCGGACCTTAAATGTCCCATTTCCTGTCGAAGACCTGTAATATCACGCTCATTTTTTCAACCCTATTTTCTACTTCCCCAGTTTCACGGTAAGACTATCTTTAAATTCTGTAAATTCTTTAGTATTTTGTTCAATTTTCCCGCTTATCTGCTCTAATTTTGGTTGGACTCCTCCTCGTCTTTAGATTCTTCGTTCATTCTCTCTAACATTCTCATTATCATCTCGTTTCCTTGATCCCCGATTCCGTCCTCGACTGATCTCTACTGCCTCCAGCTTCTTCCATTTTCGAATTTTTCCCACACAATGCACTATCGTCACTTCCAATTTCCACCCTTGACTCCTTAACCACCTTTCTCTGCATACGTTCTAATCACTCACACACTCTAAAATACTTTTAAATTTATCCACACAGAAACTCTCTCTCAGATCGCCAGTTTCCTGGAATAAAATAACAAAATTTTATTTGGAACTCGAGCCTCACTTTGGGTCGCCAAGAATGCTGTGTAATCTCCTTTGCAGGACTGGCCCTTTAAAAAAACGAGCCCCACAGTTTGGGCGTCAAGAATGCTGTGAAACCTTTAAATCACCTGGTCCGGCCTTCTGTTTGCCTCCTTTTTAAAACCCATTCTCAATCATAAAATTAAACAACACATTCCTACCACAAACATCAACGTTAACTCTATTTACATCAATATTCAGAATACATTAAATTTTCAAATTAAATTTGAACATAAAATTCAGTTTTAAAAAGAATTTCCGGATTAATTTTATTATCATTTTACTGTGCATCCAAAATTAAAGTCCTTGTTGGATGCCTACTAATTAATATAACAATATAAGCAGACCGAGTCTGAGTATAAAGGAGCATCTACCACCCTTTACGTTAATTAACCAGGTTTGTCTAATTGAGCTCAAAGACTACCCAAAGTTTCATCCTATTCCCGAACATCAAAACAAAATACCCTTTTTACTTAAACAAGCAAATTTCATCTTAAAATTAAATTTTATGGTTAGAAAAATTCCACTAATGTCCATTTAAAGTAAATCAATTATAAAGTCATTCAATACACACAAAATGTCAAACAAAATAGTAAATTTACCTGAAGGTTATTGTCCTCGTAGCTTCAGTGTAATCGTCCCTTTGTAAATCACACCATTCCAACCGGATTTATTTACAGCTTCTGTTGTCAACGCTTTAAAATGTTCTCCATCACCATTAATTTAAAGTTGTTTCTAGGCTTTTCCGGAACTCATCTGTGTATATCTGCCTCTGTTCAGTGGATCCAGACACATTTGAACCATTTATCATTAACACCCCGAAAATAGCAAAGAAATTCATACTTCCTTTTTTACCAATATACGCCAAAACTGCCTACTTTTGGGTATACATTTGTCGTTGTAAATTTTACTAATTGGTACCGTGATAATAAACTTTTTATTACCTTGTATCTAAGTGCACTGAAGTACATTCATGTTAGCACGTAAAATAACCAACTATTTTGAGTCACTAAAATATACTAGCACACTTTAAATTATTTAATCAAACTAAAATGCACTGTTTAATATCAAGTCGCGGATGCACGAGCTTTTAACGCATCGAATCGTCAAAGTCTAAGAGTCTAAAGAGAGAAACACATATTCCCGCCTTATATATAGCGAATAGCCGACACGTCGCTTTGTTCCTAAAACGGGTAATTCCAACGAATTCCTCATTCTACGTTCCCAGTCTGTAGCCTGCACGTCGATTTTTATGAATTTAGTCCTCACCCATTGAATCTCAGAAAATTTCAACACGGCCCGCAAAGTTGTCCGAGAAAAACTAATTACTTTTATACAGAAATTGTTGTTCTACCTCTGATATATGCATCCTATTTTAACCAATCGCAACCCCTTGACGTTGCTTAAATCCCGCCTTTTACAATATGTGTCTTTGCTTGACGCATTTTCTTTCCTTCTCTAACCTGTTCGTATTGGTGCAACTTGAATCTTATTATCGATTATATTTTAGTCCACGCGGACTGTTATCTTGGTTTAATAACCCCGTATCGCACATTCTCGTGAATATTAAGCCCCGGTTTCTCCAAGATTCTTTGAAACATTAATTATTTGCCAAATTTACGCAGAATGAGCTTTTTAAAAATACGCAGGTGTTCTGTATTTCCTGCTAAAGCATCTGATCGTTTCCAATATCCTTAGAATCAACATGTTTATCCAAACAAATTAACTTGAAATTGCCTTTTAAAACACGCAGGGTGTTCAAACGTAACATTTTAAATAACCTTCCTACGATTTGACTATTATTGGGTTTTACAAGTTTTATGCTTATTATTAATAATGGTTCAATTAACTCCAATTAAAATTGATTTCCATCCTTTCATTTTTAGCGAATACAAATTATTATCCGTACGTTTTGTTTAATACCAGTTATTTAAAATAGAGTTCATTAATATAAATTTTGCACGTAATTTCCATTTGTTTAGGAATAATTAAATTATCCACTGCGCTTTTCAATACTGCTTCTTTTGATGTAAAGCGTCTTATAGATAATTTAAATTTCTTATTTTACTGAAACGACCGAGTTTATTTATGCTTCAAGGTTTTAATAAAGCGTATTATTTAATGAAATTCCTTATACACGGTAATTAAAATTATTTGATTTGATTATTTAATTTTCTACCCTGGTCTAAATATGAGTAATATAATATATATATATATATATATATATATATATATATATATTATCATTCTATATTACACCATTTATGTCCAATGATTTATTTTCAGATTACCCTAATGTTGCTCTCTGAAGGTTTGCGCAACAAATATACCGAAATGTATCATGCTATACGGTTAAACATTAATTTTCTGATATGGAGGTAGCTTGTCTTTGCATTTCTTGATACTGATTTGTGTTATAAAATTTTTTGATTGCATCACATCTATTGAAAATATATTGATCTATATTATAAAACACTGGGCGATGAACATAATAAATATTTGAATATATCAAAGTAACTTTATTTTCAGCAGTTATTCACGGAATAGCATGAAATAAACACTTATGCTGTATGATATAAGGCGAAACAAGAAGTTCACAATGTTGCATCGTCTTTAGAACAAAATCTCAAGAGTTTGCTTTTACAATTGGAATATTGACAATGCGTCTACTAGTTACCCTTACACATTAGATGATATTTTGTATCAATGACTAGATCAGATAAAACTCATCTTCTTGAGCGGTAGGTATCAGAGAAGGCATTCCTCTTGGAATTTTAGTTCTATATCTTAATTGCTCGACGAAGTTCTTTTATCATTGTTTGCTGTTATTCTACTTTTTGGTAAAGTTATGAAGCGTAACAGTAGCCATGTCATTTACCCTTGTAAGAAGACAACAGCATCACACTTCCCCCCTACCAATCGCATTAGTAAAAGATTCCAATTTTTGTCATCGACAAGAACGATTTAGCTTAAGTAACCTTTACTACCATTAATTGTCCTAATGTATTTTTACAGCTTTTCATATTTTAATTAGGTCCTTTAAGCTTTCGCGTCACCGCCTTTGTTGTATTAAACGATGCGATGTGTTTTCTACAGTCTGCTGTAATGTGTATTGATTGTCCGGTACCAGCGATACAGGCGTTCTCCAGGTATAAATATGTATGGTGTTTAAAAACTTATTGATAATTTCATTGCTGTAGGTCAGTAACTTTGTCAACATTGAAAACTATATTGTTCTTTCCAATATGAAACGCATTTTTCAGTCAATTGATCATGTTTGATGTTAGTATTAATTTGCTTACCATATACCATTTTAATTTTAAATCGTTTAAATACCCGGATATAATTCTGCAAATGGTCAACTAATTGCTTGTGTATGACATCCTATGCAAAAGTTTCTTCTAGTGACACCTTGCTTGTCGTAACCCTCATCATGAGTAGCAAAAATGTTTATTTGAAGCGTCATCAGAGTTGAAAATGTATGTGTTACGTCATCATCGAACAATTCGGTATTTTGTGACAATAAATACCGTCAGTGCGTGCATCCTACAGTTGTCAGTGAAACATTATATACCGGCAGTGAGTGCGTGAAGTGACACTCGTACTCGAGCCTTTACAGAAGCAAGTCGCGTCCGAACCCTTGCAGACGACGGTCGTGTGAGAGCTTTGAAAGCGAGACCGACACCATTCGTGCGTGTTACTGGTTCTCCGTAAAAGGCTTTTGTGCGTGAACGTTTCATTTGCCCACAGCGGCACAGGATAAAAGGTATTTATACCCTTTTATTAAGTAGTTTGGTGTAGTTGTAGTTATTACATAACCGCTCCACTGCTATCGTTATTTCTTGCAAAAAGCAATTGGTCCTTCCCTATAATAGCATATCTTTATCAATTTATATCATCTCCTTAACCTCCCCCATTAATCATTGGTCCTAAAGTCGATCCGAATTCACCAGTCTATGGTATACGCATGTCCTAAATTAAATATTATTTTGCATTCCAGCGAGCTTTTTAATTAATTAAATATTTTAGTTTTAAATTTGTGTTCAAGCTCCATATGTAGCGGGTTAAAATGTGTAAATATTATTTATACTGTCTTTAGATTAAATTAAGCGATTTCGCCGTAATTGAAACCAGCAAGCGTTTTAATTACAAACAAATCCATAATATAAAATTTGTCAGTTTTCAGTTTTAAATTTATTTTAGCGGTATAAAGCACAGCAACCTGAAAATTATAGTCGCCTTATACTTCTTAAACAAGAAAGGTAAAGGGATTTGCTTTGTATTTAAAAGCTATTGTACGTTTTCTATCACATGCAACCTTTTCAGTCGGTTTACGGTAAAATATTGAACATCTGCAAAGGGTAATAGAATGTAAAAGCTGAACGCTTCTTGCAAACACGTTAAGCTGCATCTTTCTTGCAATATGTTAAGCCACATGTTTTAAACTTTCCTGTGATCTTTTGATGGTAAAAGCCGCTCGGGTTGTTAAGCGGTACATCTTATCTAAACACTTTGTTTGACGAACCGTTAGTCATAAAGCGTGATTTATTGGTTTATACGCTGTCTTACCTTTTCGTGCTTTGAACAAACTCATAATATTTTAATATTTCTCAGTGTACATCTTGAGCGGTACCGTTTTACAACATTTTATTGTAGGCCTTTTACAATAACAGTCACTATGGCTCCGAAGAAGGCACATGTGGTAGAACTCCAATTACTGAAAACACGTATTATAGAAATGTTTGAGCTTTGTAATACTATACAAAGTGACCCAAGTTTAAGAACGTTGTTCCTTATTCAAACAAGGGGAATAACTGACCTTTATACAAATTTCAGCAAAATTTTAATTGCGGTCTTAGCTTCATATGACGAGGTAGAATCATTAACTTACAACGCTGTACGGAAGGAAGTAGATTCCGCTTATTTTTGCATACTGCTGCATCTCGAAACGATGCAAGAAATGAAAGCACCACAAATCATCGAAAATGCTCCAAGCAGCACGGTATCAAAATTGGTACCGTTAAAGCTCCCACTCTTTAAGAATGAGGTAACTGAGTTCGCGTCCTTTATCGATTTATTTGACAGTCTGGTCTATAATAACGAGTCACTCACCAATATCGAAAAATTAAATCACCTTATTAATTGTTGTAGCGGGGAGTCTTTAAGAATCGTTAAATCTGTACCCATTTCGGGGGATAATTTTATTATTTCCTATAACGCCTTGCGTGAGCGATTTAGCAACCCGCGTTTATTGGCAACTTTGCATTGGAAAGCAATGAAAGACTTTCCACCTTTAAAATCAGAAGACCCTAAGAAACTTAGGGCACTTATTGATTGTTTTCAGAGAACCTTGCTGTTCTAACTAACTTAAAGTTTCCCACTGAACATTGGAACTTTATTCTAGTCGATTTGCTTTTAGAAAACTCGATCCGTTCACTAGAAAACGCTTCGAACTCCAATCGGATCCGAAGCAAATACCTAATTTCGAGGATTTGAGATATTTTTAACTCAACAATGTGCAGCGTTGAAACCTTTTCTTCAACCGCACCTGTTTCTTATTCGACGACTGTCCATACATCTCACACATCAGTGCCTAAGAAATCCTCAGCGTTTCAATTTAAACCAAGAGTTTCTTCTAACGTAGTCTCACTGGACACACCAAGTAGCTCCAGTGACTCAAAGAATTCATTTTCGCACCATTGTCCTTCTTGCAAGGGCAATCACTTAATTTACAGATGTCAATCGTTTCTAAAGAAAACTCCGACAGAACGTTTCGACATTGTCAAACGCTTACGCCTTTGTTTAAATTGCTTACGAACAGACCATGCGTCCATGCAATGCAAATCTTATAATTCCTGTCGAACTTGCGCCAAGCCGCATCATACCTTGCTACATTTTGAACCGCAACCTGCTTCTAGCCGTTCAGCTGAACCGATCGCTACAGACATGCATAAAATGCCAATAGGACGCAGTCAGCCTCTCCTATTCCGGCAAATGTTTTGTCTTCACAGACGAATCCAAATCTTGGGGTTACTGTCTTACTCTCCACTGCTGTTGTGGAAGTTCAAGACCGGTCTGGTAGGTACAAACCGATCAGGGTACTCTTAGACCCTGGCTCCCAAGCTAGCTTTATTCGAGACGATTGCGTGAGCAAACTTTGGCTTCCACGCATACGTTCTCAAGTTCCGATTTATGGACTTGGGCAGACAACTTCAGCAGTCAATAGAGGTGCCGTCAGCTGCACTATTCGCTCTATGTTAGACTCTGAAAAATCTCTAGAAGTCACAACTTTTGTGCTTTCGTCAATATCTGGCAAATTACCTAGCGTTGAAGTTCCTAATAATTGGGAACACTTATGCGGCCTGCACTTTGCAGACCCGACCTGGAACTCTCCAGGAACTATTGACATGTTTATCCGTTCATCATCAATGGCGGTGTTATACATGGCAAATTTCTTCAGCCTGCCGCCATAAATACAATTTTTGGTTGGACTATTCTTGGTCCTACAAAAAGCTTGCAGTCTGATACTGTCCAAGCATTTTTACTTCTGTAGAAGATCCTATCGACCAGACCCTAAGGCGGTTTTGGGAGATAGAAGAGTTGCCATCCAAGCCTTATACTTCTCCAGAAGAAGAAAAGGCAGATTTGATTTTGAAAACACGTTTTCTCGTGACCCTAGCGGTCGTTTTATTGTTGCGTTACCGTTCAACGATACTTTGCCCGTTTTGATAATTGCTTTGAGATGGCTAAAAAGACTATTTTGTTGGAGCGCAAATTGCATGCTCAACCGGAGCTACGCGCCCAATACAACAATTTCATGCAGGACTATCTTGATGCGGGTCATATGGCATTACTCGATTCTCCGCCCGTTGGGAACGATAATTATTTTTACCCCATCACCCTGTGTTTAAAGAAGAAGGTCATACTTCTAAAATTCGTGTGGTTTTGACGCCTCTGCAAAGGCTAAAAACAACGTGTCACTTAATGACACTCAATTGGCTGGACCTAGTCTCCAAAACGACATTTTGTCAATCTTACTGAAATTTCGTACTCATCGTTTCGTTTTTACTTGTGATGTTCGCCAAATGTATCGACAAATTTTGGTTACCGAAGAACATCGAAAGTTTCAATTAATTGTTTGGCGGTTCTCCGCAGAAGAACCCATCCAGACATATCAGCTTAATACAGTGACCTACGGTATTAAGTCATCGCCTTATTTAGCATAAAAACTCTTCAGCAATTAGCCATTGACAAAGGCAAAAGGTTTCCGTTAGCCGCTGACGCTATACGGTCAAATCTATATATTGATGATTTCGTCGCCGGTGGAGATTCTATACAATCGGCCCGCGAAACTAAAGATCAACTTATCCGACTTTTACATTTGGCTGGTTTTGAACTTCAAAAATGGAGTTCTAATTCAGTTTCTATTTTGGAAGGCATTCCGTCAGATTTTTGCCAATATACTTCTCTCGATTTCGATTCTGACGAATCAATAAAAATATTAGGTCTTCAATGGTCACCTACAGAAGATATTTTCTCAATTCGGGTTAAACCATTAAACCCAATATGTACAAAGCGCAACATACTTTCACAAGTTGCCAGAATATATGATCCATTAGGATTTTTAGCACCACTAACACTTTTTGCAAAACGCCTAATCCAGCATCTGTGGATGTTAGGTTTAAATTGGGATGACATCCCACCAGCAGACATTTCGTCTCAATGGCAGCAATACCAAGAAGAGTTGCCGTTATTATCGTCATTAAAGTTACCACGTTGTTTACCCCCTTCGGATCCTTTTACTTGTCATTTGCATGGGTTTTGCGATGCTAGCGAGGTAGGGTATGCAGCGGTAGTATATTTCCAGTTCATAAATCAAACTACTGGAGAAATAACTGTACAATTTGTAACCGCTAAAACAAAGGTAGCTCCAATTAAGCGCATCTCAATTCCACGTTTGGAATTATGTGCCGCCGTTTTATTAACCGATTTACTTTCTTTTACCATTCGGTCTTATCAAGGCTTGATTGACATCTCCGATGTTTCAGCGTGGAGTGATTCTACGGTCGCTCTCACTTGGATACGTTCTCCACCTTTTCGTTGGAAAACTTTTGTGGCAAACCGTGTTAGCCACATTCAAGAAAGCATTGCACCTAGCCGATGGTTTTATATTAAATCTTCGCATAATCCGGCTGATCCTGCATCTCGGGGATTCATGCCAAGCGCGGTTATTTCATGTTCGCTATGGTGGGCGGGGCCAGAATGGCTTCACTACCCTAGTGACTCGTGGCCGCCTCAACCAACATTGTCAACCTCAATTGCTGAGGTAACTACGGAAAAGAAGATCCTAACATTTGTCGCTCAAACAGATCCAAACGTCATTGACATTTTACTAAGTCGCTTTTCATCGTTATATAAAATCCAAGGCATCGTGGCTTACATTTATAGATTTTCTAAACCCATGGCTCAACGTCATACGGGTCCCTTAACAGACATTGAATTACACAATGCTCTCATGATTATCGTTCGGCATGTACAAAATGTTACATTTTCAAAGGAAATAGCTTTGATCAAGGCAAACCGTAAATTACCTAAAAGCTTGCGAAAACTTTCTCCATTTGTTGATCCACAAAATATCTTAAGAGTAGGTGGACGCTTGACACATTCTTCGCTTTCCTATTTCGAAAAGTTTCCTGCGTTATTGCCTCAGCGGCACCGATTAACCGAATTTATCATTCGGTCAACTCATGAAAGGTATTGCCATCCCGGTGTTAATACCACAGCGTATCTTATCCAACAGAATTTCTGGATCCTTTCTATTAAAAATTCAATCCGAAGTTATTTATCATCATGTCATAGATGTTTTCGTACCAAACCGGTCCTGGTAACTCCTCCTATGGGAGACCTACCGGCAGCACGTATTACCCAAATCAAACCGTTCAGTATTGTTGGTGTTGATTTTGCTGGCCCTCTTTTAATAAAGGCTAACCGCCTGCGAGGCTCTAAAACTCTTAAGGCCTATATTTGTATTTTTGTTTGTTTTGCCACTAAGGCAGCACATATTGAACTTGTTTCGGATTTGTCGGCAGACGCGTTTCTTGCCGCTTTGCGACGATTTATAGCACGGCGAGGACGCTGTTCTCAAATATTTAGCGATTGCGGTACTAATTTTGTAGGTGCCTATCGTCAGCTTACGAGTTATCTGCATAGTGCAGTAACCTCAGAAAGGATAAAGTGGTCGTTTAATCCACCTAGCGCCCCTCACTTCGGTGGCTTGTGGGAAAGCGGTGTTAAGTCGGTAAAGACACACCTAGCTGGCGTAATCGGCGAACAAAAACTTACTTTTGAGGAACTTTACACAGTTCTTACGCAAATTGAATCTGTTCTAAATTCAAGGCCACTCTGTGCTTTGAGTTCGGATCCAAATGACTTGCGTTGCCTAACACCAGGTCATTTCCTAACTATGGAACCTCTTTCTGCACCACCAGATGAGGACCATTCAACCAACGTTTTACCATTAAAGAGCAGGTGGAAACTCCTGCAAAAACTCCACCAAGATTTTTGGGCCCGCTGGAGCCATGAGTACTTACATACTCTGAATCAAAGGTTAAATGGCACTCTAAGGTAGGTGTCCGACAAGTTGAAAAGGACACTATTGTCCTCATCAAGGACGACCAGCTTTCTCCACTTCAATGGAAGTTTGGTCGTATTATTAATACCTTTCCCGGTGCGGACGGTATAATACGTGTCGCTGAAATCAAAACGGCACATGGCACATTAAAACGACCTTTGGTCAAACTAGCGCCGCTACCGGTATTTTAATTTTATTTTATGTTTAGATGTATATACACATTTTTACATGTATAGTAGTCTATTATTTTTACATATTTGGTTATTTACATATATATTTTTATTTTTGCATAGTTGGTAATATCGCTCGCTGTAGTGCACCACCCTATCTTTCGTTACCTGTTTTCCTAGCAAGGTCAAATCCCATGTGATTTCCTTCACCCAACCTACTTCCCTCCTTTTCAAAATTCTATGAATTTGGTGGGCGGTATGTTACGTCATCATCGAACAATTCGGTATTTTGTGACAATAAATACCGTCAGTGCGTGCATCCTACAGTTGTCAGTGAAACATTATATACCGGCAGTGAGTGCGTGAAGTGACAGTCGTACTCGAGCCTTTACAGAAGCAAGTCGCGTCCGAACCCTTGCAGACGACGGTCGTGTGAGAGCTTTGAAAGCGAGACCGACACCATTCGTGCGTGTTACTGGTTCTCCGTAAAAGGCTTTTGTGCGTGAACGTTTCATTTGCCCACAGCGGCACAGGATAAAAGGTATTTATACCCTTTTATTAAGTAGTTTGGTGTAGTTGTAGTTATTACATAACCGCTCCACTGCTATCGTTATTGCTTGCAAAAAGCAATTGGTCCTTCCCTATAATAGCATATCTTTATCAATTTATATCATCTCCTTAACCTCCCCCATTAATCAGTATGACATTGATTTCCTTTCCTTAACGCAGTAGATTTTAAGATACTAGTGACTGATGAAAAATAGCTCTCTGCCACGTTTTAAGTAAACTATAATTAAAACCCTACATACACCACAACAAAATTTAGAAGCTAAATAAGTATTTTGCACCAATATATGGTCAAATTAATAAAAAAGAAAAGTTCAATAAATAAAAAAAAGTTGTTTCTCTTAACCACGTGAGCTCTACAACAATAAGCAAATTTTTCTGCTGATGATGTACACATAGTGGTCGAAGTAGGTATTTAGCTTTTAAATATTTTTATATTGTGAGAGGATTTAGTTATTGTTTATTGATACCTTTGATGGTAAAATGATTTAGAATGTATATATATATATATATATATATATATATATTGCTATGAACTGCCGGAATTATCGAGCCCCTTCGTTGGGCTGTTATATTATTTGCTATGTACTCTAAATTACACGCGCTCCATCATTTGGGCGACCATATTAATATTACTATGAATAAACAAGATTGTAACTAAGTCCTCCGACGTTAGGCCGTCTTATTAATGTTGCTATAAATTCCCTCCAGAAACTTAACTGGATTTTATCTGGAACCAACCAATAACCAATAACAAAACTCGGTACGTTACCGCCTTACTTGTTATCAATTTCCTATTCAACTCGTAGCTCCCCTTGAACTATTTAAATCTTATGACCTCGGCTAGCATTTATTTGGAATTAAGAAATTCAGTTAATTTCGATTTTATATAATGAAACCAATATATTATGTACAGCTTTTGTAAATTATTTGTAATACACTTTTCAATTAGTTAATGTTGTAAATTTCATTTATTAAACATCATATACTATTTACTCAAAACCCAAAGTCACCAAAAAAACCTATTATCTTTATCAACGAAGTGTAGAACGTTCTAAACCTGTTATCATATTACTTACTTGCAACTTCTTTTGTTGACTTTTTCACATTCATATTATATTAAGCAAATTCAATATTCAAAATAAAAAAAAATATATAGAAAAATAAAATGTCTTATAACTAAAAAATCTGACCTGATCTATTTTCTTCACATCGACGCTTCCATTTGAATAAAAATTATTTTCCCCCAATTCAGGATTACATTTGAATTATTGCCATTACCCTATGGACTACCATTATTAATTTATGCACCCCAATTTATTGTCGTTTCATATCAGACTTATTACTTCCTGTCAATCAATTTCCTCAAACTTAGAATAGAATTCTTAGTATGATTGTCCTCTGACTTGAAATCGTAGTTTATTTTCCCCCTTGACTTAGAAATTGTCGTTTGTTTCCCCCGTACTTCGAATTGTAATATTCTTCCCCCCGTACATAGAAATCGTAGTCTATTTCCCCAGACTTCGAAATTGTCGTTTGTTTCCCCGGACATAGAAGCCCTATTATTTTTATGTTTTAGTTTAAAATAAATTAACCAAACTGTACTTACGTTTAATCGGCAATTATAATCTTCATATTAGCACTTTTTTTATCTTTCACTTTTAAAATTATTACGTATTACTTTATTTCATAGCGGCGCACTTCGGCCTTTGTTGAGTTGCAAACTGCCCTCCTTATCACTGTCAGTGGGTATGGTCTAGAACTCGTCGCCCATTTATAACCAATCAAATAATTACATTCAAAGTAGTTTCTGATGTAATTCTCCACGATTCCCAATAATTGTAAGCTGCTTCCAGCTGTCTTCGTTATCAGAATAAATTAGGAGCACGACTATTTTTCGCGTTTAAACCCAATGTAGTACCTCCGGGTGGAGCATTGGGGACGTGGCCGCAAGTATAGCGGCCCTAATTCAAATTATAATGTCTTCGTTATCAACATGCTGTGTTTTGATAGATCTAATTGCTTTCCCATAAACAACTGATGCAATTCGACTTTTAATTTTCATATTTACATGTTATTCACGCAATTTTTAATCTACTTTCTTATCAAAAATGGTTAGCTATTTGCACGCATTTACCTATGCTACCTGAAGCTCTATTTCTATCTCCGTATTAATCTAATTGTTTGGAACTCTTTTGAATGCATGTCTAATTACACTTTATCGTTTACTTATAAATATACGCGTGCTTCCACTGAAAAATATTATTATTTGCTTTACCCAAATTAACTAAAACTTTATCTACAGGGTATTAAATATTTACTATCTACTTAATGCATGTATTTCTCATTCCTACGCCAACTATGCGTACTCCTATGTTTATCTGCGTCGCTTAAAACTATTTATACTTTATATACAGGGTGTTGACTGCTTACTATTTACAAACTGTCTCCATTTCTCAATTCTTCACTAAATAAGTGCAGTTTTCTGCTGCCTATGCTAATTTCTCATTTCTAAACGACCTTTACTATAAAGTACACCCTTAAACAACCCCTTATCACAGCAATATATATATATATATATATTGCTGTGTTACCCTGTATAAAATCGAGCCTCACGAATTGGGCGCCAAATTATGCTGTGAAACCTCCATCATCCGTGAACTACGCTTTTCGCCTCGGCTGCTCACCTAATTTTATAAACCTCCTCATTCATAAAAATTAAACAACACATTCCTACCACAAACATTAACGTTAACTCTATTTACATCAATATTCAGAATACATTAAATTTTCAAATTAAATTTCAGCATAAATTTTTAATATCGGAAAATTTCAAAATTAAATTTATTATCATTTTAATGTGCATCCAGAATTAAAGTCCTCGTTGGATGCCTACTAATTAATATAACAATATAAGCAGACCGGAGTCTGAGTATAAAGGAGCATCTACCACCCTTTACGTTAATTAACCAGGTTCGTCTAATTGAGCTCAAAGACATACCCAAATTTTCATCATATTCCCGAACATCAAGACAAAATACCCCTTTTACTTAAACAAGCAAATTTCATCTTAAAATTAAACTTTTATGGTTAGAACAATTTCACTAATGTCCATTTAAAGTAAATCAATTATAAAGTCATTCAATACACACAAAAATGTCAAACAAAATAGTATAATTTACCTGAAGGTTACTGTCCTCGTAGCTTCAAAGTATCGTTTCTTTAGTTAATCACACCATTCAACAGGACTATATTTACGGCTTCTAATTCTCTACGCTTTTAAATTTTCTCCATCACCATCCATTCAAAGTCGTTTCTGGGCCTTTCCGGAACTCATCTGTGTTTATCTGACCTTTGTTTCATGGATCCAGACACGTATTTGAACCATTTAATTATTAACACCCCCAAAAATAGCAAAGAAATTCATGCTTCTGAGCTTCTGTCACCAATATACACCAAAACTGCCTACTTTTGTGTATACATTCGTCGTTGTAAATTTTGCTAATTGGTACAGTGAAACTAAATTTTATTACCTTGTATTTAAGTGCACTGAAGTACATTCATGTTTAGCACGTAAATAACAAGCTATGTTGAATCACTAAATTATACTAGCAAACTTTAAATTATTTAATCAAACTAAAATGCACGGTTTAATATCTTCAATCAAGTCGCGTATGTACGAGCTTTTAACGCATCGAATCGTCAAAAGTCTAAGAGTCTAAGAGGCCTTGTTTATATTCCTCTCGGTATATATAGCAAAAGCCTGTCTATCGGTCTGTTCCCCAAAACGGGTAATTCTAAAGAATTTCTCATGCCATGTTCCCAGTCTGCCGCTCACGCGTTCGATTTTACGAATTTTCACTCGCCCCATTCAAATCTCAGAAAATTTCCACACGGCACGCAAGCATGTCCGAGAAAAACTAATTGATTTTGTACAGAAATTGTTGTTCTACCTCTGATATTTGCATCCTATTTTAACCAATTGTGACCCCGTGACGTTGCTTGAATCCCGCCTTTACAATATGTGTCTTTGCTTGACGCATTTTCTCTTTCCTTCTCTACCGTGTTCTTATTGGTGCAAATTGACACTCTTCATTATCGATTATTTCAGTCCACGCGGACTGTTATCTGGGTTTAATAAACCCGTATCGCACATTCTCGTGAATACTAAGCCCCGGTTTCTCCAAGATTCTTTGAAACATTAATTATCTGCAAAATTTACGCCGAATGTGATATTTAAACTACGCAGGTGTTCAAAATAATATTAATTCTCAGAGCTTATTCCGTGGTATTTTAATCTTGGGTTTTACAAGTTTCAATAGGTATTATATGTTATTAACGGTTTAATTAACTCCAATTAAAATTGATTTCTATCCTTTTCATTTTTAGCGAATACAACTTAAATATTAATTATTATAGGTACACTTTGTTTTACTACCGGTTACTTAAATAGAGTTAATTAAGATAAATTTTGCACGTAATTTCTCTTTGTTTAGAAATAATTACATTACACGCAGAGCTTTTCAATACTGTTTCTTTTGATATAAAGCGTCTTATAAATAATTTAAATTTCTTATTTTACTGAAACAACCGAGTTTATTTATGTTTTATGGTTTTAATAAAGCGTATTATTTAATGAAATTCCTTATACACGGTGATTAAAATTATTTGATGTGATTATTTAATTTTCTACCCTGGTCTAAATATAAGTAATATATATATATATATATATATATATATATATATATATATATATTGATTTGGACTACATCCCATGAAAACATACATGTGTATTATACTATATATATATATATATATATATATATATATATATATACATATATTGTGATATTATGTGATATATATGAGATTTGAACCTCGACGCACTGAAGTATCACTCAGATATAGACTTCTAGTTCGTAAAATGATTGATGAAGGAGATGGTGAGGGCAGTTACTTGTTAAAGATATATAAAATGATAATTAAGAGAAAATGAAGTTTTAAGATTTCAAATTGGGTGTTGGTGATTTCATAAAGTAACTTTGAAAACTACTTTGAAAATGAAGTGAACTGCTGTTGCTTGTATATCATAAAATTTTGTTTAAATATTTAAAAGGAAACTTCACTGCCGTGTGAATATGTATGTATAGTTAAGATTTGAAGTCACTTAGTACGTTTTCATTTGATTTGAGTTAAGTATAAGATGTTAAACTTTCACTTTTATTTGAATATGTACGTATAGCCTAAAAAAAGTCAATTAGTATGTTTTTATTATATTTAAGTTAGTTATAAGATGTAGAAATTTTATTTACTCTTCAGTATATAGTTGTAAGTCTATTATATCATTTGAATTTCACTTCATGTAACGTTGTAGACATCCAACTCATCTAAAAAGCAATTATTTAACACTTGTTAGGATTAAAATATCAATCAAAATTTATAAATTTTCGGCCAATGACATTTGTGTATTAGTTTACTCCAAATTAAAATTTGACAAGAGCAATAAAATCTATTAATAAAAAGTTGGATCATAGAATGTTAGTTGGAAAAGAATTGTAAAAGAGTAGGCTGGTTTAATGTTTTAAGGTGCATCTCCATAGAGATAAGTGACAGTTGTTGAAATGAAAAATTAAGAGAAAAACTGATTTTGAAAAGGAATGAAAAAAAGAACTTTACAAACTATAGAACGAAAAGTATAATCTTTTTTGTATCAGTTTACGAATTGTATACTTTTTATTATTGTAATCTCCAACATAAAATTCAACGTATGTAAAATGTGTGTGATATTCAAAGTATAAAGAATCTGTTGATATCAAAAAGTGATAAATGCAAAAGTCCTTGTCATTGTCTTATTATTGACCATTGGATTTCTGGGAGTGTTTTTGTGTAGACAGAGGAGTTCCAAAGTGGTACTATCAGAACGCTGGAATTGCTGAACTTTTGTTGTCGAGCACGGTGTTGATTTCACGGAGCTAAGTTTCCTGATAAGACCAACGACGATAAGTATAAGTGTCTCTAAAGAATTTTTGCCGTACTTTAAACCCTAAAATAAAAGACGTAAATTCAGTAATACACAATTTTAAAGCGTACTTATCCACAGGTATTAAAAACCCACATCTGGTTCGAATCGTCGCTGTAGGCAGTGGAGCTTCATTGTTCAGCAGCAAGACGTTTCATTGGAAGTTCAGGTAGTATTATTATTATCAGTGTCATATTTTAAACACTCAATCCATTATACTCGATTGAAATCTTAAAATATTAACTAATATAAACTGTTTTACTGTGCGTATTTTTCAAGTAATTGTTCACACTGTCACATTTAGAAATTGCTTTAGTAGAATTAACTAGAGGTCATTTGACTGGCAGTGTCACATACATCTGTATATGGTTCAGAACTCACGCTGTATGCAGATATAGAATTATTCACAAATTTAACCTTAGATAAGAGTTTCATTGGTCGAGGCGCAGATTTAAAGACCCAATAGAGAAGTTAATAAATTAATTAAAAAAAGGAGGTTATAGGGCAATTTGGTGCATTGCTAATTTGCTCATATATTATAATTGTCAGAACCAACAATAAAAGGGAGGATTATATTATAATATTTATATATATATATATATATATATATATATATATATTGCTGTAATTTTATGGCTAATTTAAGGGTAGGTTAAGTCATAGGGGTCGTAGAATAAACAAAAGAAACTCCCAGTAACAATAGCACATAATTACAGATATTAGAAGAGTAAATAGGTCATTATAAATATTATTAGTTGAGAGCACACTGTATGTAGCAGTACAAGCGATTAAAACACATATCCAAGAGTAGCTACAAGCAAAGATAAAAATTTAAAAATGTAACGAAACGCATTGAAATTAAATCAGTGAAAAACCTGCATGAATTGGCTAGATAAATATTCAAAAAGTGCGTTAATATATCATCTTAAACGCACGCAGAAATTATGCATTATTTTAAAAGCGTACGTGATCCAAAAGTATCACATTTGTTCAAAAATTCAATTTAATTAGGAAATAAACAAACACCAAATTTATTCCATTCAGATTAGAATAAGGCCAACAACAATAGTACGTGATTTGTTGGACGAAGATTCCTGGGATTTCTGAATTAAATGTGAGGTATAATAATGAATTACGTGACATTTTTAGCATCTCTTTATGCAATTGAACTATACAATTAGTAAAGTCTCCCAAAATAACAAGAGATAAGACACTTGATCTCGCCCAGCACGTGGAGTCAACGAATCGCAAACAAAAGGGGCCGGTCCTATATATATGATGAGAATTGAAGATCGAGTTATTATACTTTTGAAACTGAGCAGTCACTATACTTGAAAGTGCTAAATATTTGCGTGAACTGTAAATTAAATTAAAGTGAAAATTAATGAGTGTGTAATTGTGCAAGCGAGCCGTACTTCTAAAGACGTAAGTAGATCAGATTTAGTGAAGTTATGCCATTTCTAATAATAAATGAAACAGGGCTCTTAATTACCATCTTAATTACCATCTCAATTATAATCTCAATTACAGTCTTAATTACAATCGAAATAACGATCCTAATAAAGATCTTGTTACGATTCCTGTTAAAACTTTTAATAACGATCAATTACGATCTTAAATACAATTTTGGATACGAGACTCTGGAGAATGCTACCTGTTCAAGCAATTTGATAATCTCTGAAAATGGTAAATATTCTATTACGGAAATGAAAAACCTTTCATTGGAATAAACTCACCAATAACGATTTGGATACTAATTTGGTTGAATGTTGAAACGGTTGGTTTTGTAAATTTCTACATTTGCCATTATTCATGTAATTTAATATTATTTCCGTCCTCAGATCTTCATGGTCTGTAATACCTTTTATGTTGGCTAAATTGAAAACTTCAATTTGGTGGTGGTTGATAAGAACCTGTCGACGAAGCCATTGTTCTTCTTTAACGAACGCCGCTTTGACAAGCAGTCTTTTAATGCATCCATCTTTATCTCGCCTTATAGCGGTTTTGGATGTATTAAATGATATATTTGTGGAGTAGATTTTGGTATTACATTGGTTTATACGTTTATTTTTCTACTCACAATACCGCCTTGCGGATATTTGCTGCTTTTACTTATATTAGGTGAGCCACGTTTTTCTTGTTTTGTGTTTTCTGATATTAATTATTTATCTTTCAGAATCTTGTATTGTACGAATATCAAAGTTGCTCTTTGTTAGCTATTAATACATTGAAACCCACTTCTGTGGTAAAGTGTATCCTCCTGAAATTTCAGCACTAACATTATTTATTTCAGGGTCCTTAATCTTGGTATTAAGCCTGGTCCTAAATCTTGGTTATAATCTTGGTATTAATCATGTTTTATGTAAACAGATCCTTATGTCAGCCCGTGGATGCTCCTTGTGAGCTCACTTCAATTCTGTACTGATCATCCGTTTGGATTTCCGTTTAAATTCAATATTAAATATTACTTCATTCAGTGGCTTATGTACTGAAGACTCGTTGGAAGCGGAAAGCATTGATTTATGATCCAGACTCGAGGTTGTATACTTAGAAGTTAGTGATACCTATTGCTGTATTTATTGTGTGTTGCGTTACGCAAGTATAGGCGTATTTATTGTTTGTTCTTGATTGAATCCGTGTAATTAGCTGTATGCTGGTTATATTTTTGCATTGTTATTGGTAAACTATATCAATTTCTTGGTATCCTAGCACAAGCTGTTCGTGTGTTTACTCATGTTACAGGTCAGCACTGGAGCACAGCGATTCACTAGCTAGTGATTGCATCGTCCAGGTATGCTCAATTTATGCCGCTTTCTGGTGAGTAATCATTTACATTAATTAATATTTATTGCTAACCTGTAGGTGAAAAGCCATTTGTGTATATTTTTGTAAGGCCTTTCTCCTCTGTGTTTTTGAAGTTTACTTACTAGCAAGAAACATTTTGCGGCTAGTTTAATGTCAATTTGTACTCGCCAACAGGCGAAAGATACCTTAAATTCATTGCTTTTAGTGGGATACCGGTTTATATATTACCCTTTTTATGTGTTATTAAAATACGTTTATATTTGCATTGCCACTGTGGTGTGTATTGAATTCCAGATAAATTGCATGTGCTTGTAATTCAGTTATTTTGAAATATAGTTATATAATTGTAGTGGCTACCGTTGTTATACTTATTTTGCTCTTTAGGTGTGATATTATCCGAAACCATTGGGACTTGGGGTTTCGTAGTTCTTTCGGCATTTTAATTAAGTATCTGGCGCCTTTTATACTGTATTTACTTGTAGGTCTGTTCGGGTTCTTAACGACCTACTTGCAGGAATCAAGATCCACCCCTGCAGAAGAGTTTTTATTAGCCGAGGTGCAAAAAGTCACCGCATCTACCCTAAAGAACCCACCTTTGTAGCTTTCATCTAATTACTGTGACAATGTCGACTTCAATTCTTGGGAATGCAGAGCACCTACTGAACCACTTCAGGTCAGATATTTTAATATGATTTATTTCTAAAAACTGTTTTTATCTCAATAATAATTCAAAGTGTAAGAGCCGACAAATTGGGGTTTCTTGTATAAATTTATGAAAAGTAATAGATATCTTGAAACGTTTCAAAAGGACTCTAAATGTAATAAAAATCTCGTTTTGTTGGCTTGATCTTCTAAAAAACTGACAGATGTAAATAATTTAAAAAGGGAGAAGATATTTAAAAAGGTTGTAAATATTTAATCGTTATACTGTGTATTGTAGAATTGCTTTATTTAATTGAATCAGCTAGTCGAGGCAAAGAAAAGTGCTTGAGTAATAAAAAAATAAATCACTGCATAAATATTGCGTCCAAGCGTAGGGGCTAACAGGGGTTAACACAGCATAAATATATCTGCCCAACCGTGGGGCGAGAATAACAAGGGTTCTATTTTCTACAAGAAGATAACACGACAATATATATATATATATATATATATATATTTTGCTGTGATAAGGGGTTGTTTAAGGGTGCACTTTATAGTAAAGGTCATTTAGAAATGAGAAATTACCATAGGCAGCAGAAAACTGCACTTATTTAGTGAAGAATTGAGAAATGGAGATAGTTTGTAAATGGTCAACAGTCAACACCCTGTATATAAAGTATAAATAGTTTTAAGCGACGCAGATACACATAGGTAGACGCATAGTTAACGTAGAAACCAGGAAAACATTCATTAGGTAAATAGTAAATATTTAATACCCTGTAGATAAAGTTTAGTTAATTTAGGTAAAGCAAATAAAGATATCTTTCAGTGGAAGCACGCGTATATTTATAAGTAAACGATAAAGTGTAATTAGACACGCATTCAAAAGAGTTCCAAACAAATTAGATTAATACGGAGATAGAAATAGAGCTTCAGGTAGCATAGGTAAATGCGTGCAAATAGCTAACCATTTTTGATAAGAAAGTAGATTAAAAATTGCGTGAACAACATGTAAATATGAAAATTAAAAGTCGAATTGCATCAGTTGTTTATGGAAAAGCAATTAGATCTATCAAAACACAGCATGTTTATAACGAAGACAGCTGCAACCAGCTTACAATTATTGGGAATCGTGTAGAATTACATCAGAAACTACTTTGAATGTAATTATTTGATTGGTCATAAATAAGCGACGAGCTCTAGACCATACCCACTGACGGAGTGGGAAACGGGATAATATATTAGCAAGCACCGTGATAACGAATTTAGTTTTGAACTCAACAAAGGCTAAAGTGCGACGTTATGAAATAAAGTAATACGTAAATTTTAAAAGTGAAAGATAAAATAAGTGCTAAGATGAAAACTATAATTGCCGATTAAACGTAAGTACATTTTTGGTGAATTTATTTTAAACTAAAACATAAAAATACTAGGGCTCTAAAGTCGGGGGGGAAGGGGGAATACAGTAATACAATTTTGAAGTACGGGGATGAAACAAACTACAATTTCTAAGTCTGGGGAAGAATAATACAATTCGAAGTTAGAGGAAATTGATTGATAAGAAGTAATAAGTTTGAAATGGAACGACAATAAATTGAGGTGTATAAATGAATAATGGTAGTCCATAGTGTAATGGCAATAATTTAAATGTAATCCTGAATTGGGGAAGATAATTATTATTCAAATGGAAGCGTCGATGTGAAGAAATAGACCAGGTCAGATTTTTTAGTTATAAGACATTTTATTTTTCTATATATTTTTTTATTTTGAATATTGAATTTGCTTAATATAATATGCTTGTGAAAAAGTCAACAAAAGAAGTTGCATACGTATAAAGTGAGTAATATGATAACAGGTTTAGAATATTCTACACTTCGTTGATAAAGATAATAGGTTTTTTTTTTGGTGACTTTGGGTTTTGAGTAAATAGTATATGATGTTTAATAAATGAAATTTACAACAGTAACTAATTGAAAAGTGTATTACAAATAATTTACAAAAGCTGTACATAATATATTGGTTTCATTATATAAAATCGAAATTAACTGAATTTCATAATTCCAAATAAATGCTAGCCGAGGTCATAATATAAAGTCAATGGGAGTTCAAGGAGGAGCCACGAGTTGAATAGGAAATTGATAACTAAGTAAGGCGGTAACGTATCGAATTTTGCTATTGGCAGACAAGGTTCCTTCAAGATAAAATCCAGTTAAGTTCCTGGAGGGAATTGATAGCAATATTAATAAGACAGCCCAACGGAGGAGATAATTACAATCTTGTTTATTCATAGTAAATATTAAAATGGTCGTCCAAATGATGGAGCGCGAATAATTTAGAGTACATAGCAAAATTAATAAGGCGCACAACGAAAGGGCATGATAATTTAGAGAGAGTAACATAGCAAATAAATATGTCGCACTAACGTTAGGGCATGAATTTTACCACAGTAAAATATAACCTGAGATTAAGAGGCACGGGTTAAATTAAAAATAAATTTTAAAATACGATTGCGAGATTTTAAATAAATTAATTAAACTAAACCGGAGATTTAAAGAGTTTCAATTAGCGGAAAATTAAGAAATTTGTACAGTAATTAAAGTTAGGTAGATTTATTTAGTATTTAAAAGTTTAGAGTAAAAATAATAATTTCAAAATGGAGAAAGGATCCCAAGAAAACATAACGTTGAAGAGAAGTTTGAGCGAAGAACCGAGAATTTCACAAGAAGCCAAAATGTTGGAGATCTTAATGGCATTAAATAATAAAATGGATAGAAGTGAAGAAGCCATAAAAATAGTTACAACAAAAATGGATGAATACAGCGAGAAATTGGGAAGTGAAATCAAAATTCTTAGCAATGGTTTGAAGGAAACGAACCACACTATCGCTGAGATTAAGGCACATATGAATGAAAGAATTGGGAGAGTTTCTTAGGAACTAGAATGCGTATGGGACCATATTACTTTAGTTAAAACGAAACAAGAAAAGTACGAATGCGAGTCCAATGATAAAATTACGAATTTAAATATTAAATTAGGAAAAATTGAAGAAAATTGCGAAACGGAGTTCAGATCAATAAATCAAGAAATAAATAATTTAAAAAGTAATCCAATAAATTTTAATAGAGAACCAATTAGGCTAGTTCAAACAAACCTTTCAATTGAACAGTTTACTAAATTTTACGGGGACGGAAAATTAAATCTGAATATATTTCTGAAAAATTTTAATATGTTAATACGGTATTCTACAGATGAGTTATATAAATTAAATTTAATCAAGGGAATACTAAGAGGGAATGCTGAAAAATGGTATAATTTAGTTGACAGTGAAATAGAAACATTTGAACAGTTTGAAAGCAAATTTTTACGTCAATTCTGGAATGACAATCAGCAAGATCGAATTCGAAGGAACTTGAGTATGGGAAGATACGATTCGGCGAAAAGAATAACGCAAGAATTATATGCGATTGAGAAATTTACAGTAGCGAAGCAATTGGATCCTCCTTTAGAAGATAAAAATATTATAAGATATTTAGCAGGTCATTTTAACGCTGAAGTAAAGCGATACATAACGACGCAGAATATAGTGGATAGAGATACATTTATTGATTATTTGCAGAGATATGATGATTTGGAAACTGATTATAAAATAAAAATAATTTTAGGGATCGACGCACGAATTTTATAAGGAATGATGAGACTCGGAATAATTATCGAAGGAACAATTATAATTATTATCGTGGAAGAAATTTTAATAGGGGGAACTATGGCAACTTTAATAATGATTTTAGACAAAACAGGAATACTGGTCAGATACCAAGGCAACGAATGGAGAGAACGAATCATGAAGGGAATATTAATAGAGGAATAAATAGGCAGGAAAATGATGATCGACGGACGCAAGCTAGAAATATTAATAGTATGGAAATAAGGAATACGAATCGCACAGATACAGGGATAATGAGTCAGGCAGGACCTTCAACGCGAAATCAGGATTTTTGAGTACGGACGAACCATGGAAAATTTTACGAATTAACGGATACAGAAATCAGCGCGAGTTTTTTAAACATGAAATGGATAATGGATTAGGAAGATTTGAAAGGAACTTATTACCGATAATTAATTTAAAGGTGGAAGATAAAATAGTTAAAGTGTTAATTGATACTGGAGCAGAGGCATCACTTGTTGCGGAAGAATTTGTTAAACGAGAAAAATTGGGGGATAAAGCGATACCTATAGCGAGGTGTAATTTAGTGGCACCAAATAATAAAAGATTTAGTATAATAAATGAAATGGTAATTCTGAGATGTGAAATGGGAGATATGAAATGGGAAAATGATTTTATGGTAGTACCTGGACTAAAGATAGATGTTATATTTGGGATGAATATTATAGATAAGTTGGGGTTGAAGAAAAATGCAGAATGCAAAGAGATTGAGTGTAATGGTGAATATATTAAATGGTATGAAGAAGGTAATGTTGAAATAGAAGATGACTGCGTGAATATTAATCAGTTTAGTGATGAGATAAATAATGAGGGTAATGAAAATGAAGAGATTAAATGTCCAGATGATTTAAGAAATAGGGTGAATATATTATTGAGTAAGCATTCAGAATTAATAGGGTCAAAGTCGAGAATTGCCTTACATGTGATTTTCCAATGCTCCACCCGAAAGTACTACATTGAGTCGAGAATTGCCACGGGTTATGTGCACAAGTTGGAAGTAATAAATACAGAACCGTTTAACACTAAAATATATCCTATTCCAGTAGCATATAGGGATAGAGTGAAGGAAGAAATTGAAGAAATGTTACGTGAAGGTATTATAGAAAGCTCCAGTACACATTCTGTGAATCCATTAGTCGTCGTGAAGAAAAGCGATGATAGCATTAGATTGTGTTTAAATGCAAGAGAAATTAATAAGCGAACGAAGCCGCAATACAATTGTCCACCAACGATAGATAGTATATTAGGGAGAGTAGGTAATAAAAGATTTATACAAATTATATTTAAAGAATTCATTTTGGTTGATTCCATTAGCGCGAAAATCAAGGAAGTATACGGGTTTTTCAGTAGAAGGAAAGATATATCAATTTAGGGTGGTCCCGTTTGGTTTGTCCTCGAGTACGGCTGCATTAGTGAAGGCGATGCACAATATTATGGGACCGTATGAGGAATTTAGTATCCACTACGTGGATGATGTATTAATATTTAGTGATAGTGTAGAGAAACACTTCGTACATTTAGATAGGATTTTATTAGAGCTGAATATAGCTGGTTTAATTTTGAATTTAGAGAAGTGCGAATTTTTTCAAAATAGGGTAAAATTTTTAGGATATAGCATAGATAGTAAAAGTACAATTAGGAAATATGAATTGAAAGGACCCAGATTGAAAAGTACAATTAGGAAATACGAATTAAAAGGGCCCAGATTTAAGAGTAATAAGGGAAAGTTCCACATAAACTTAATCTACCTATACAAAGGGACATGAATAAATAAATAGATAAAATGTAAAATAAATTTATGAATAGGAATACATAGAGTAATACAATGGGATTTAGATATAAGAATAGATATAGGTACGAATAGGGTAGTATAATAGGACATAGGTATGAGATTAGATCGATGTAAATATGGGATTTAATAAAGGAAGAGTTAACTTTTCAAAAAGAAAATGAAACTATAACAATTCTAGACCAATGTGAGTTTAAGTTCACGTTGGGCGCCAAAAAGGGCATTTTTCTAAAATTTTATATTTTAATTTGGGGGAATAATGCTGTGATAAGGGATTGTTTAAGGGTGTATTTTATAGCAATGGTCATGTAGTAATCAGAAATTACAATAGGAAGCAGAAAACTGCATTTATTTAGTAGAAAATTGAGTAATTGGGATAGTTTGTAAATAGTAAGCATTTAACACCCTGTATATAGAGTATAAGTAGTTTTAAGCGACGCAAATAAACACATCTTAGAACAATCAGACGCATACTTAGCATAGAAATAAGTAATTCATGCATTAGGTAAATAACAAAGATTTAACACCCGGTAAATAGAGCTTTAGTAATTTAAGTAATGCAAACAACGATATTTTCAGTAGAAACACGCGTATTTAGAAGTAAGCATAGCTCATGTAATTAAACACGCATTCAAAAAGAATTCTAATTAATCATAACGTAATATGGAAATAAGAATTAAAACTTAACAAAGCTTCCAGTAAGTGCGTAGAAACAATCAACAATTTTTAATAGTAAATGTAATTAAAAATGCGTAAATAGGTAAACATACTTGAATATTGAAATTCAAATTGCATCAGGTATTTTGGTATAATATGGAAACGCGATTACTTTCTCTAAACACCGCATGGTATGATAACAAAGCATCTGTAAGCAAACAACAATTACTTGAAAAGCCAAGAGTATTACATCAAAAAACCACTTTAAGTGTAGGAAATACAAAGACCTCATTGGCTATGATTAGTAAGCCAAACCCACAGACAAAGGGGGATATAACCATATATTAACAGCGAGCAATGATAACGGAGCTCAGTTTTCAACTCAACAAGGCCAAGCTGTGTTACTCTGAATCTAAGAGTATCGCGTAATAATGATATTTTAATAGTAAAATTGTTCAGTGACAGATAGTGCTACGAATATAAAAATTTCTATTGCCGATTAATGTAAGTAGAATTTATTTAAACTAAAATATAATAATAATAATAGTGCACTGAGGGTGGTGAGAATTAACTCTGAGACTGGTGAGAATAACCTAAGTTGGATAATAATAATTCCAAGTTTGACGATAATAGGGTGACGACAATAATTCAAATGTAATAATTCAAGCGTGTGGATAGATAATATTTCAAATGGGTATATAATAATTCCGAATTGGTGGAGAATAATTTCGAATACAATGTTAATGATCCAAATGGATGGTATAATAATGCATGGAAAATTCTAATTGATGCGTTGATAATCTTGGTACAATTTTGAGTTGCAAGAAAGAAATAAAGAAGCACGAAGTAAACAGACCAGGATAGATCTTTTTAGTTTTAAGACATTTTTTTCTATTTGAATTTGAATATTGAATTTGCTTAATTAATATAAACTTGTGTAACAGTCAGCAACGAACTTTGCATACGTTGAAAGTACGTAATATAATAAAAGGGTTTTGAACGTTTTAGGCATCTTTGATAAAAAAAAGAATAGTTTTTGGCGACTTTGGATTGATTGCAAAGCATATGATTTTTGAGATAAATAAGACTTACAATATGGATTGATTGAAAAGTGTATTTTACTAATTTTCAAAACCTGTACATAATATTTCTTTTCATTATATGGAATTAATTAACTTCATTTCATAATTCAAAATAAAAGCTAGTCGAGGCAGAATAATAAAATTAGTAGGAGTGAAGTTTATGATTGAGAAAACACAGAGAGAAGTAGTCAAGTAAGAAAACGCCATTGATACCGAGTACGGCGTTATCATATTAAGTATTTATATGGGGCCCAACGACGGCGCTCGATAGTTCCTGTAGTTCGTAGCAATATATATATATATATATATATATATATATATATATATATAGTAAGTAAGCAAAGTATTATATATATGACCATTATGAAGCCGATTTAAGTTGTCCGTGTTAGGTACACGACTAAATTCAGTTGGATCGGATTTATGTGAAAAACTACGACACTTGATTTTTTATATAACTCCAAAGATGGTTGCTGTTGATTCGTCATTCTACAGCTTTCAGTAATTCACTACGATTACTACTTTTTCATAAACATTATTACCATATCGAGCTTACTCACCATATTTATACTTACAAAATTTCGTTGATGTTATAGTTTTTCAGCATACAGCATTATCAGGTATTCATTTATTTTGATGTCTATGGAAAGCTATTTGCTTAATCGGTTCAGTACTGGACAATTGTTTTTAAGATAGAAACTGCTTTATAATGTACTATTAAACTTTCACATTGTCCGCTATATCTAATTCGCACTTTACTGACTTATTATACTAAATAGCATTTACCTCCAAGTTCTTTAAAACAAGCAAATATTATCCATCCTACAGCTATTCCCCAGGCCGGCCTTACCAAGGCTAAGTACAGAGAATTTTCAAATCTGCTAACATCTTTGGGTTTGAATAGAACATTATAACCACCGAAAACGCACGTGCACAGTACGAATAATGATGCTGTCCATAAACAAAAACTAACTACCTAAAAAAAGATTAATTTTAGAGCAGAAGAATTATAATCATGTCACAGGTAATAATCTTTGTGTATACAGATTTTCAATAAGAAAAGCATAGGTTAAAGCCTAGTAACCTCTGCGCGCAGGTAACTAAAATTAAGAGTAAATGCTAAATACATTTACTGCTTTATAACTTATATCAGTCACTCTAAGCTTAATTCAAATTTTTGCAACAAGTATTAAAAATTTTTGTCTGATGCAAAAATGTATTAATAAAGCTTTGGTCTTATTACATTAAACAATGAAAAGATAAAAAAAGATATTGATTCGTGAAGTAAATATATAGAAAGCAAAAGTCATTATTTTAAATGTAAAAATTAACAATATTAAACCATAGCAAATAATTGGTCCAGTTTATAAGTTGTAGCTGCGTATCTTATTCATTATGTCACTCGAATTTAACCTATAAAAACATCTAAGCAAATAGCTTCACGACATCTAAAATCTTATGCAATTAAGCTGACAAGAATGTTTAGGATGAGCATGTGTTCAGGCAAGTGAAATTAAACCAGATTCGAACTCTTGACCTATATTTTGTATGTTTTACGTTAGAAATTGATGTTATTTCAAAATGCTATCAAAATAGTAAACGATGTGTAGCACTATAAATGCAACCACATAATTAGGATTTAATAGAATACAATTTACACTCTTGGGGTTTCCTAACTATTAATGAGGATATGAAATTCTTAACAGACAGTAAATATTTCAGCTTATTACAAATAAGGGTGAACTTAAACTGCTACCACTTTCCTTTATATTGGTCCTGAATTATTTGCCAAGATGTTTATTGCAACGGTATTACTTGAATAAAAATTCTACCTGCTTCAACATTGTACAGACATATGTAATTTTTCGTTTTCAATTTGCATCTTGAAGTGTGATGTCTGGAAATTAAACTGATAAACTGAGTAGAACATGGAATAGGTTTATTACGTTGAGCGCTTTATAAATGGTCTTAAAAGCATTATAATTGTATGAAGTTCATTACGGTAAGCAATGGTTATAGATAGTTACGTATTTAATTTTCACACCTGTTTCAACGTGTACACTTTCAGGCTTTAGCATCTTTATAGTATTAAACTTCTCTACTCAATAATATGAATGTATAGTTCTTAAGCTTCTTTGGGAATTAAACTACTCATAGTTTTTTAAATGATCTTTATTTACGTTTCGATCCATGACCTAGGATGGTTGTCAAAATAATAAAAACTTCAAGTTTGACGTTTATGACATAAATTGAAGGTTACTTTGATTTATTGATGTTTGAAATATTTGGTTTGAGTACACTAAGCAAAAATTTTTTAAAGTTTAAAAGAATGTTTTCCTTCAATTTGTGTTGCGACCTGGGATCGACTTTCCTAAGGTAGCCAATACGCTTAACGTGAAATCAGCTGATTAATTTTTATTGGTAAATTTTATATAAATTCAATAATTTGGGAAACATTTTTTAACATGCTTCTATTTATACAATAGAGAGATTTCTAATTTTATGTCTTATTTTACCGAGATTCAGTGAAGGGGGATAAGCAACCTGTGGCTACCAAGATCCCCCAACATTTATAATTTGCCGAAATAATGGTTTTCAAGTTAATATGCTTATTGTTATGTAATTAGTTATTGGAATGGCAATGGGAAGTCCACTATCGCCAATCTTTAGTAATATATTCATGGAGGAATTCGAATAAGATGTAATATTCACACAAAAATTGAAACCACTGATCTGGTGGAGATACGTTGATGATGTTTATGATATTTGGCCTCATAATATAGAATTAATTAAAAACTTTGTACAGTCAATTAACGAAATAAAACCAACTATTAAATTCACATATGAATTAGAATAACATGGAAAACTTCCGTTTTTAGATATTCTAGTTAGCAAAAACGATACAACAATTAATACATCGGTATATAGAAAACCAACGCACACAAACAGATACTTAAACTTCGATTCAAACCACCCACAATGTGTCAAACGAGGAATTATCAAAACCATGTATGATAGAGCAAAACTAATATCATCAAACGAAGAAATTTTAAAGAAAGAGAAAGACCTAATCAGATGTACACTAATAGAAAACAAATATCCTAAAAGAATAATAGAGAAAGAAATGAATAAAAACCCTAAAAATAAAGAAAAAGAAAACAAAAACAACGATGCACACCACAAAATGCTCTCAATACCATACACAAAAGGATTCTCCGAAAAAATTCAAAGAATAGAAAACAAATTTAGAATTAAAACAGTATTTAGAACCAACAATACACTAAGAGCACAATCCAACATGCATGAGACTCCAGTCATAAGCTGCCTATATAGCCCTACATAAAAATAACTGCGTTGCAAACGAATCCGTGACTTTCAGTAAACAATGGATTCCATTACTAAAAGAAATAACAAAAGTAATAACAAATGAAGATCAAATGCCCACAATATCTAGGTAGCATTGCAAGTTTTTCCTGGGTTTTCCTTGCGATATTAACATGAAATACAGCCTACATACATGATTTTTATTTATACATACAATAACTAATTACATAACAATACGCATATTAACTAGAAAACCATTATTTCGGCAAATTATAAATGTTGGGGGATCTTGGTAGCCACAGTTTGCTTAACACCCTTCACTGAATCTCGGTAAAATAAGACATAAAATTAAAAATCTCTCAATTGAATAAATAGAAACATGTTAAATAATGTTTCCCAAATTATTGAATTTATATAAAATTCACCAATAAAAATTAATCAGCTGATTTCACGTTAAGCGTATTGGCTACCTTAGGAAAGTCGATCCCAGGTCGCAACACAAATTGAAGGCAATCATTCTTTTAAACTTTAAAAATTTTTGCTTAGTGTACTCAAACCAAATATTTCAAACATCAATAAATCAAAGTAACCTTCAATTTATGTCATAAACGTCAAACTTGAAGTTTTATTATTTTGACAACGATCCTAGGTCATGGATCGAAACGTAAATAAAGATCATTTTAAAAACTATGAGTGGTTTAATTTCCAAAGAAGCTTAAGAAGAATGCTAAACAAACCACAACAAACATACAGGGAGTATTTATGAATGTATAGCTTTTAAAAGTTTAATATGGCCTGGTTAGTAGAAAACTGACTTATAGGCTGCCCTTGCGTTAGTATTACCCTAACTTAAGCTACATGATCGCCAACAACAACGGTATGAACGCGTCGCGCAGCGCACATGGGCACAAGCGCAAGATAGTCCGACTATAAACATACAACGGAAGAAAACAGTTCAGTTCGCCATTTCACGAAACTGAGCATTACATTTGTCAAAGGTCTACCTCCACGCCAGGCCAAGGGTAGTCAAAACATATTGAAGCGGTACTGCTACCGAGTTTCTCCAATTTAAAACAAGTAATAACAAGAGTCCTTATTACTCACTGTTCACAAGTCTAATTAACAGTATATGCCTTATTTATAGATGTTTTTAGTCCAATTAACAATGAAGCACTATCACACTAATAAATTTACAAGCACTAATATCTTCTTAAACTAACTCCTTTACCGTAGGTCCATTAATAACACTAACACAACTATTATTTATTACACTTTTATGTATTTATGTATACTACAAGCTGCATGTACATTAAACACGTGCACTTAACATTTATGTATACTATTGGACTTCCAAAAGCTCAACTATTTCACTTTACACAATATAAATTTATATTACACATTCTGGTATAGACTAACTTCTTACATTCATAAGCGGTCTTATATATACCCTGAATTAAAGATATGACTCATCCTCCAGTAATTACTAGAAGCTTCCCGGTCTATTGAGAATAAACAGTGCTTGCAGCGTTTTTGTGTGTTTGATGGGTTGCCTACTAGTAGTTCGCAACAATATATAAACGGCGGGATGTCTAACAGGACGGTTCCGTGGTGTAGTTGGTATGCGTATGACTACTATGCTCAAGGTCCCAGGTTCAAATCCCGACACAGTCCGCTTGAAAAATGTTAGGCGAGCATTTTTCTGAAAAGTACGCCCTCGTTCGGATGAGAGGTAAAATGGAGGTCTCGTGTGTGGGTGTTGTCACTAACGTTAAAGATCCCTACCTTGCTTGCAACAGCAAGGGTTCGGCAAAATTCAAAATTTCCAGGTAAAGAAACTCGCTTCCTAGCCAATGTCGTACCTTCAGGTGGAACATTAGAAAAATCAAATGTAGGGGGGATGTCTAACAAGGCGGATTTGTGGCGTAGTTGGTATGCGTGTGACTACTATGCCCAAAGTCCTGGGTTCGAATCTCGACACGGTCCACTTGGAACAACAAACGGCAAAATTCAGAATTTTTCAGGTATAAAAAACTAGCTTCTTGGCCAATGTAGTATCTTCGAATAGAGCAATGGAAAATTACATGTAGGGATGTCTAACGGAAGTCCAATGTACCGGGTTCGATTCCCTACACGGACCGCTTAAAAAATTTTAAGCAAATATTTTCTCAAAAATACACCTTCTTGCGGATGAGACGTAAGATGGAACAGCAAGAATTCGGTAAAGTTCAAAATTTCCAGATAAAACAGTCCCGCTTTTTGGCCTATGGAGTATCTTTGGGTGGAGCATTGGAAAGTCAAATGTAGGTGGATATCTATAGGGATTCATTTTCTTGGATCTCTTCATAACCTTAGACAATCAAAGAGTGGCGGTATGGATAGTCTGCTGTGCACAACGCTAAAACAGCGGTGCTCTCCATAGTCTACTGCTTTCCATGCTTGAACAGCGGTGCTATACATAGCCTGCTTTATTCAAGACCTAAACAGCAGTGCTGACACATGGCTTCCTGCCACCAAGTTCGACAGATGTGGAGTAGCTCTAAACCACACTCTCACGACGCCAATATATTCCTGGCTTCCACGAATAGACAGCAGGGTGTCCATACACCAGAAATCCACCACCGACGCTGTCTGAACCAGAATGTAAACGCGTTTCGGAGTTTCCATAGACGTTCCCCACCATCACCTAGAGTGCTGTCTCCACTCTCACCACTCGATACGCTAGCAGTTATACCACCTGCGCATTTAACTAAGACATGTGCAGTAGAGAAAACCCCAGAGGCTTCCATCCACAGGACCCCAAAGACATCAAGTCGGGGCGTCTCGATATCATCCAACAAGACTTCCGACATCGACGTAAACTAGTGCAACGACTCAATATCTCCGAGACCTTATCTCTGTATCTCTCTACATCGACATTTGCGATTTGTGAATTAACTTATATATAGTTCAAGCAATCTAAAATACGATTTACGTCATAGATGTGATTAATAGGCATACCGACTTTAACCAATAATTTTGTTCTTTTCTATCTTCAACAAATTTTACGCATCAAATTGGTCAAAAACTCAACGTTACCAACTACTCTAACAAATTTGTGTTCAATTAAAATGGGGATATTCAAATCTTGATAGCTGCCTTTCGTGCTAAATTCCCAATCGTCTCAGTGGCGCATCGTTAAGGGTACCGCTTTCCATGATCTAGAATCGAGATACCAAGAGTGTATGACGTGCCTCAAGTCTCCGCGTCGAATTCGCGATAACTTTTAGTAATATTAGTTCACATAATAAACAATCATTAGTTTTAATTTTTAGTGTATATCATTAGTCCACAATGTAGTGCAGTTATAATTATAGTTGTAAGTTAGTTAGTTAAAACCAGTGCATAAACAATAACTACCTACAGCCACTAACTTTATGAAAACCGGCAGAAAACACAAAATCAACGGAGCAATAAATCGTAAGATAAACACAATGACAAACCAGAATTCAATAGCGATATAAGAAAAATAAGAAATATTATTGCGCCAAATAACAAAATAATTAGTGAAATCGTTGAACAAGTGACTACCAAATCCTGAAATTCGCTAAATACCATTGTGTTCAAAGCTGTAAACAAAAAGCTACAAGATAAGAATTATACGGAAGTGAAAACAGTAGTGGATCACTCTAAGGAAAATGTAATTACCGAAAATCAAGTCATTAATATGCAAAATTCCGACAGAGAAACGCAAATGCAAGTAGATCCCAAGGATAACTACCCTCAGAAAGAATGTGAGAATGCCCTGTGTAAACTCACGGACGCAAAGGTGAATGATTCTTAAACTATGACTAGCACGACCGAAATAAATTCCACTTTTATAAACAATTTTAAGGCAAAAGGTAACACAAGTAGTGAAATTGACGATGAAGGTTTGAGCAAACCTAAAAAATATGCAAAATCTAAAAACAATCCAAGCAAAATAGAAATGATATCTGGTAATCGATACGATCTTTTAAATGCACAGAAAACTCAAGATGAACCGGATAAAAACATGGACTATAGTACAGAAAGTGAAAGTGATAGCGTTAGTAACTTTGATAGAACTACAATACGAAGTAAGCTGCGCAGTGCTAATCCTTCGCCTCCAATAGTAATATACGGTAAAGCCATAAACCATAAACAACTTGTAACTAATTTAAATAACAGGTTACATAAGGGATTTATAGTAAAATACACCTCAAATAATACAAATATTCTTATAAAAGACAGAGAAGAGCGCAAAGGATTTATAAAATATATGGAGACTGAAAACGCTCAGTTCCACACATTTGCAGACTCGGGCGAGAAATCGCACGCGTTCGTGTTACGGACTAACAAGTGACGTCGAACCGGAAGAAATTAAGCAAGAGTTGATGAATAAGAATATTTCTGTAACAAACTGTTACAAAATGAAAACCAAATTTACATCACTGTTTCTAGTAATTACAACGAACGACATCACACTTAAAAAGTTGCATACAGAAATTAAAACTGTCGTATACACAAGTATTTCGGGAGAACGACAACATTACAAAAAATGCATCACCCAGTGTAGAAGATGCCAGCAATGATCTCACGCTACAGGAAACTGTAGAGGGGCCATATGTTGCGTCAAATGCGCGGCGGAACATTGGACGTACACCTGCACCAAAACAAGAGATACTCCTGCAAAATGCGCAAACTGCGACGGTCCCCACCCAGCTAGCAGCGAGGAATGTCTGGAATACATTAAAATAATTAAAAAAGTAACAGAAAAAGTACTTAAGACAACACCTACATTTAACCAAACAAATAACAAACAAATAACCCCCGATATCAGAAGCAGAGTGCAATTCCCAAATATCTCAACCAACTTAAACCCGTGGAAAACAGAAAACTATTCCCAACCTCAATAGCAGACACTGAGAAAAGCAACAACTAATCGAGACGGCACAGAAGAGTTTCAAGAACTAATTAATGAGCTGGATGAGTTAAACAAACTAATTAATGTAAAAGGCATGCTAAGAGCCGTCAAAGATTTAAATGCTATTTTAAAAAACTGCAATACACCAATTCAAACATTCACGGCATTCAACAACTTTGCTATAAATATAAATCATAAATCAAGATGGATTATAAAGCCAAAATCATGACCTGGAATGCAGATAGACTGTTGTGTAAACTAAGGCAGTTAATACACTTTATAAAAACAAACAATATAGACACCGCACACCTAAATGAAACAAAATTAAAAAACTCGCAAAATGTAAAAATAAGAGGATACACTATATCCTACGTAAAGATGGAATTAATAACACAGGACAAGGAGGCATAGACATAGTGATTAAAAATAGTATATCCTATTATGAAGTGGACGTACCCCAAAGCAGCATGCGAACATTAGGTATTAAACTGGTAAATAACACATCTTTAATCTGTGCATATAACTCCCCGCAGAACAATTTTAGTGACATAGATCTCATAAACATAACTAGTGTAAGTAACAAAGTAGTGTTAGTTGGTGACCTTAACTCAAGACACTATACGTGGAACTGTCACAGAAACAATCGCAACGGACTCACCCTACGGGAATTTGTAAATAGAAATACTTTAGAAATAGTATACCTCGACACTCCCACACTATACCCATGAAACGGCACTACCCCCACAACAATAGATAGCTTGGTAATTAAAAACATTAAATACGCAATCACACCAGAATCACTCCCAGATAGTAATGGATTCGAACCGAACCGAACCGAACCTTGCCCTAGGTTCGGTTCGGTTCGAAAACTTTTTAGTCCGGTTCGGTTCGAGGTTTGGTTCGAAAAAATATATTCCGGTTCGGTTCGGTTCGAAAAAAACGAACCGAACCTCGAACCGAACCAAACCGGTTCGACATTTTGATATTTTAAACAACTAGTGCGTTCAACTACAACAATTTAAATGTTTAATCTAGTTTTTATATTGTAGCTGCTACTTTCAAATAAACCCAACATTAATTTGTTTTAGATTTTAGTAGCATAAAACATATTAATACTATTAGTCCAGGTTTGATTTTTCAATACGTACTTTTTTTAACAAAGCGTAATTACAACTAGATTAATAGTGAAAGCCACCTCTAAAATTTAGAATGTGTTAATAATTGATGATTTTTACTCATGTCATTTTACCATGCAAGAACGATATCACACGATCTTTGCGATTACTTTTATTTTAGTTTTAGTTAATATAAAAAGAGCATCAAGACAATAAAGTGTTGCTGATTTCTTATACAGAACAAACAAAAAGCTGTTTGTCAGTTTATCTTTATTATTAGTATTATTTCTTTTAAAAGACAGTATCAGATGGTTCTTGGAAAGAATCGTGAATCTACCGCAAACAGCGTTTACGTTTTTCATAATAAAATATAACAGTGTTTATTTATGACACGGGCATTATGTCTGCATATTATTTGCATTATACTGTGCTATTTTATGTCGGCATTGATTGAAAAGTTTATGCTGCCATGACTCATGGCGGCATAAACTTCAACTCTTGGTTGTGAGAAAAAGTTTGGGGTCATTCTTCTGGAGTATCGGCTACTTCTAAAGACGTTGGTGGTAATGGCCACACTAAATAAACAGTAAATATTATGGTACCATGCGTTTTGTAACACCATTTGTTAAGCGATTATGTATAAAAGAAAAGGAGATCAGTTGATGCTACAAGGTCACATTTTTTAATATTAATAGAAAACTGGTTTTCATATAAAAGTAAAAAATTCAAAATGATGGATTAGCAATACCTACTCAATTAAGAATTAAATGGTTTTGTTTATTCTAAAAACTTCTGTAGTCTATAGACCGTGACATCAGCTTGTATATGTTTAAGATGGTTATCAACACGGCTTCTGTTCATTAAATAAAATAAGGGTGTTATTAAAACTGATTTTTCAAAACCATTTCGAGTTTCTTTAATATCTAATAATAGTTATAAACAAACAACAATTTCAAATAAGGAGCATTAAACAAATCGAACTAATCTAGAATTTTTTGATCTACAAACGTGCATTGATGACAAAATTTATTAGATGTGTATCACTAATACGTATTACATTTTTTACCTATTGGCTTAAAACTCGATGACCATGTTCGTTAGAAAATCGTTCTAATTCTTATATGCTTGCGACTAGAGATTTTTAAAATGTGCATTTGGGAGAAATTAATATTGACATGTTTTTAGTGAAAATTAAATTTTTAAACTAAATTTTCATTTAAAAAATCAAACCTTTTGAACCGAACCGGACCGAACCTTAAGCTAGGTTCGGTTTGGTTCGAAAAATTTCCCGGTCCGGTTCGAGGTTGGGTTCGAAAGTAAAATGTCCGGTTTGGTTCGAAAAATCGAACCGAACTTCGAACCTAACCTCGAACCTGTTCGGTTCGTGTCCATCCCTACTCCCAGAACTTTGCTCAGATCACAATCCAGTTCTATTCAAAATAAAAAGACAATAACCGCCAAATTCATTTATAAAGAAAAGATCATATAAGCACACCAACTGGAAATGATTTAGGGAAACGCTAGACGATTACAATAAGTTAACCACAAATTATGAAACTCCTACGGAGCTAGACGCTGAAGTGGATGAATTCACAAAACTGATACAGAAAACTGTTCAAAAACACAGCAAAATAATTAAAATCAACCCAAGCAAAGATATCTCCGAAAAGATAAAAAACACGATAGTAATCAGAAATAGGAATAGGAAACGCTGGTGGTAGACAGCAGATCCACTAATAAAAGAACAACTTGAAAGACCACAGGATTAAAGTATGGACAGAAAAACTCGGAACACTAAATCCACATGATTGTTTGCTTTGGAAAATTACAAAAGCCCTTAAAAAAATCTTACGAACCTATTACACCACTAAAAATCAATAATCAAAAATATATCACAGACAAGGAAAAAGCTAACATTCTTGCAAACCAATTCAAAAGCGTCGACATCTCAACTCCCGATAAAGCACAATACACAAGAATACAAAACGAAATGAACAAATTTCTATTAGAAATCGATGCACTAAAAGAAGAAGAAATTGCAGAACTCATTACAAGTACGCAGGAAGTCGCTACATTAATCAAAGCACTTTTAAAAAATTAGGCACCAGGTGAGGATAACATACAAAATATTGTAATCAAAAACCTGTCCAAAAAGGCTATTCTACAAATAGTTTATATCATAAATAGAATGTCTAAACTACGATATTTCCGCAAAAATGGAAATCAGCAACATTTATCTCTATACATAACCAGGCAAAGACAGACAAGACCCAACTGCATATCGTCCAATCAGCTTATTATCTACGTTGATAAAACTAAGTGAGAAAATTATACTACAAAGATTAAACACAGCAGAAGAAAAACTCAACATTACTCAAGATTGTCAATTTGGATTCAAGAAAGGACACGGTACAACGCAACAACTAGTAAGAATCACAACTGGCATTATAAACAATTTCAACAAGAACAAGGTGACGACTATGACACTACTGGACATACAAAAAACCTTTGACAAAGTATGGATTCCCGGCACATTTTTTAAACTAATAAAACTAAGATTCCCAAATCCCCTTATCAAACTAACACATTCATACCTCACAAATCGAAAATTCATCGTCAAAGCAAATACAGCACTTTAATAAATAACTTGTAATTTCCACTTTCTCGTGATATGATAACATAGTTTGAAACAGGAGAACTTTTTATTAACCACTCATCAGTGGCGTAACTACGATTTTTGGGCCCCCCCGCAAAAATTTTAAAGTGGGCTCTCTTTAAAATGTATTACTTTTACTGGCTTATATTTAGCCATATTTTTAAATTATAGTACATGTAGAGAAGGAAGCAGTATAGAATTAAATACATATACTATATTAATCAAGTGCTTTATTAATTATAAAACCAAATTACATAAATTCAAACTTATAAGTTAATTAATATTAAATCTACATATTTATACGCCGCACAAAATTATTTACACCTAAAAATTTGATACAGTAAAAAACCTATGAGCTAGCAGACATTCCAAATCAAATTCAAAATTTTGTTTTTCTTGCATGTTTTGCTGCAAACGCGTTTATTGTATCCTCTATATTCATATTTTTGGCAGTGTCATGTTCTACTGCTAAGAGGATAAATCGTCTAATCTATCTTGTGAAGTGCGGTTCCTAAGATAATTTTTAATAATTTTTAATTTTGAGAAAAATCTCTCCGCACTTGCAACGCTAACGGGTAAAGTTAGGTATAACATTAAGGCTGTTATGGTGTTTGGAAAACTGCTAGAACCTGTAGATTTGGAAAGTACTAGATATTCTAAAAATTGTAAGATACCGTTAACATTTTTAATTCATCACAAATAAGTCTATTATTTTTGAGTGTAGTAAGTTCTATACCTATAGCATCATTTAAATCTTTGTAGTAAAATTTTTGCAATTGTTTTGCCTTAGATAAAATATCGTCTGCAGTTAAATTCAAAAATACATTAGGTTCTAAGAAATTAAACTTTTCGTTTACATGAAAAAGCGATTTAAAACGATTCGACAGCTGTGAAATTATAATATCCATTACGCGATAAAATACATTTATTTTAAATTTAAATTCTTCATCATTAAATCGATAATCATTGGATAATTCATCGTAATGCTTTTTATTTTTGGTTGCCTTTTTTATAAATTCCGGTTTAATATTCCATTGCCCTGCAACTTTCGCTGCTTCCTCCTTGATGTTGGAATAGTTATTTCTTGTTTCCTTGAAAAATTTTAAAGTTTTTGTAATAAGAGAGTTATCTGATTAATATTCGCCTTTTCACTCTGAGCAGTTTGTGAGAGCTTGTTAAGCTCTTCTAGAATTTGACTTAAAAACACTTAAAAAATAAAATTAAAATTATCCATGCTAGTTAATATTTGCTTTGCGTCATTTCGTTCATCTGTTTTTTGATATCATAATAATTTTATTAAGAGACATTACTATATCTTTATACCGAATTCTTATGGCAGCTAAAGATTTTACTCGATCCGCCCAACGTGTCGGATTTAAGCGTTTCAATTGTGTGAAATTTTCTTTAAAACAGAAAGCCAATTCCATCTTACTATACTATTAGCAAAAATGTATATATGTTTTCTAAAAGTAGAAAAACGATTCTATTTCTTTTATACCTTTAACGGCATCATTTATGACTAGATTTAAGTTATGGGCACTACAGTGCATATATAAGGCTGCAGGCTCTATGTTTAAAATTCTCTTTGCACGCCAGAATACGTACCGCTCATAACGTTAGCTCCATCGTAGCCCTGCCCTCTACATTTATTTATATCTAATTGCATGTTGGTTAAATTGCTTAATATAGTATTACATAGTCCTTCAGCAGATTGGGACTCTACTTTTGTAAAACCCACAAAAGTTTCACAAATATCTATTTTGGTTACCTCTCCCAAGCTGTCTTTTTTAAAATCAATATATCTTACAATTTTACTTAATTGATCAATCTTAGTTATATCCTGTGTAGTGTCTATTATGATTGAGAAAAAGGAGCGGATCTAATTTTATTTAATAAAATATTTTTAAGTGTGCGCTTAAAGTATTAATAATATCGTTTTGAATTTTTGGGGAAAGATATTTAATTGAACCTTTGGGTCGTTCAAGCACTTTTTGTAATATAGGATCATAGTTACTAATTAAATGAACTAAACTTAAGAAATTACCGTTGTAACTGTCTTTTGAATCAGAAAAACTTTCTCTATGTCCTCGAAATGACAGCATGCGCTGGGATAGTGTTAAAGTAACATTGAAAAGTCTGTGTAAAACATTTTCCAAAATTCAGTTTCTTGTTTTAATAGTAGAGTATCTTTCTTATCTATGGTATAATTTTTTTCCACATATCGTAAATAAAACAACAAGTTAAACGAGATTGAGCAAGCAAATGCTCTTTAATTTTTTGATAAACCCTGCCAATCATTAATTCCGGTCGTCCAACTTGACCTTACTGAAGCAAACAGCCAACATGGTTGACAATAAACACAATTTTTAATTTAGAATAACACAACCACCCATTTGAATTGTGTGGTAAGTTTAACGTATTGCTTTTATTTTCGCTTGCAGTTATTAAGTAATAATAGTGAACTGAAAACTTCTATTTTATTATCTTTAGGAAACGCACCATCTGGTCTACACAATCCGTAATTAATTATTTCTTTTCTTAAATTGTCATGTTGTAAAACATTGATTTTTAAAAATGTGCAAAATCGGTTGGATATTCTTTCGTCAGATCCATAGATAGTTCATTAAGTGAAAAGTACTACTCACATTTACCTCTGTAATTGTAGTGGTATCTAGTTCCAAATTTCTATCGCGGCCGTCATTATGTGATGTACTTGCGTCCTGGGTGAGAGTTTTAAAATTGTTGACGACTGCTGTTCGTCTGTAGCGGAACTAGTAGATGCTACTGTCGAAAGCCCAATTTCTTTCATAGATTGTTCTTGTTTTTCGGACTCTTTAGAAGTAAAAAAGGAACTTATTTTTGGAATCTTGCTCTTTGATTCTTCCAATAGTTTCCTTTTCGTTTTTTGCAGCGCCGCTTGTAGTGCTCATTGTATATTATTTCCTGCAATTTTGAATGAAATTAATTATAATGTAATTAGATAAGTAATAATTATTTAAAAGCCTTTTGAAATTACAAATAACACATACATACTTTGCTTTAAATGCTTTAATTAACAAAATATAAATGATTTTTATTGAATGCTTAAAGATTTATTTATATGTATTTCTCAGCGCGACTTCAACTATGATCAAATCAATAGTAGTTTAATAAAAAATAGATATAAATACTTACGTTTAAATATGAAAGACCTCCTGTAATACAAACACAACACTATTGAGTAAAACGTACTGGAATGCTTTTTTACTTCCTTTCCGTTATATTTAATGCAGCTAATGCAAATACGTTGCAACCAGCTGACTAGAAATCACAAAATGAATTTCTTTCTAGTATTATATTTCTAGAAAGCGAAGGTTACTCTAAGCTACCTGCCATCCTGTGAATCTGTACTGTACAGACAATAGCCCTTTTATTCCTATTTAAAATCCCACAAACCAAACTAACCCTACTATACGTCGTTTAATAATGCTTTACCACTTTATACAACTTATCACTTAAGAATAATATAGACATCTTTGTTATTAAAGTTTACAGTCTCTTTCATCTGTTTATTAACCCTTACAAAATAGGACAGAACGGATAGAAAGAAGAAAGGATGCAGGCTGCAGGTGGTGTTCAGTATTTATCTTAATTATTATTTCTTGTATTTCAGCAGTTCCTAGTAGTAACATCAAGAAAACGTTCGTTAACCTGCGGTTTCTGAATTATCTGCAATATTTTCTTGACCGTTTCTTACCTGCCAAATACGTTGAAGATGAATAAGTTGAGTTTATTATCGTTTGGGCCTTCTTGCACTTGGGGCCCCCCCGCATAGCGGGGGCTGGCAGGGGTGTAGTTACGCCACTGCCACTCATACCACTCTGAATAATTTCAATAAAAATCGATAATATTATATAATTGTTAATCGTGCTTGTAGTCACATTTTAATATTTTCATAGCAGCAACGGTGCTTCTGCATGACATCATAAATATTGATGACGCACATCGGATTTTAAATTGCTTGAACTATATAATATTTTACCACTGTTCATTGTATTTTTTATAGACCCATCTAATCACCTGTATTAACATTGTTAAAGTTAAACATTCTTGTACACACATAAATATAACCCAATGATTTGTCCAATAAAAAACAATTTGTTAATCTCAATACAATCAGACCATCATTTTGTTCCGCCGCCGCTACAAACTGGTAACGCAAGTTTCTAACAATTATTTGAATCGATTTTCTTCTCTAAAGCCATTGTATTCGCAAAAAGAAAAGATTGTTGTTTGTATTATTCTGATATCGATTAGACCGACTCACATTTGTTAAATAATGACTCAGAAGTACCATAACAGTATTTATTGTATATTGAGCAATTTTTAAACAATATCGACTCTTTAAATGTTATAGGCCCGGAATTGCTTACACGCGATTGTATGTGTATGCAACCGTTCAGAACGGTTGTATACTAAAAGTGTGTTTTAAGTCTTTAAGAGTTGAAGTACGACTGTCAAACTACGGGACCATCGGTTTTGGGTGCTAGCGTTTGCATTTTAGGTACAATGTGAATATATAAATATATATATATATATATATATATATATATATCAAAGAATAAAATTTAATGGCAAGTGACTCAATATTAGCCACAAGGGCATCCTGTCGACGCGTTTCGCCCTAATTGGGGCTCATCAGGACAGGAGTAGCAAAGATGTAATATTTAACACGAACACATTATGGGAAGTACAGCATCCTAGCCCACAATTTGTGCCTTCGTGCTGTTTATTCTTTGATATTATTTTAAGACTCATTAAATTTACTTATTCTTTATATATATATATATATATATATATATATATATATATATATAAGTGTGTAATATTTAAATGAACAAACAAGCATACTTCTAACATGGCTTTTTTCTTAAATTGCAAGTTTAAAATCCAAGCACCATCATCTCTATTTTAAAATGATCTCTATGCTGGTTTTAGAAATGTCTGTTGAACTTTAAACATTTTTGACCATTTATTACATAAAAGAATTAGACTGTCCTAGTACAGTTGATGTATTCAAGTTAGCAAAAACGTATTCTTGTACTTTGTACAATTTTTTCCTAATTTGGCAACCTGTAAATTACCATCTTTTGAATTTTTTCCCTGAGTTGTCTTTTTTTTAATTTCTAGTAGTTTTTAAAGACAATAGTAGCGGTCCTTAGATATGAACCGTCGGAATCAGAATGGTAAAATTTTGTTTTCGTGCCTAGTCAATTTATCAGAATGATTCAGAATTTTATTCGTTTCGTTACACACAGATATCACTGGAAATTTTTGATTTGACTGATCTACTGTGTTTATTGGGCAATCAAAGTTTCGGAATTTTTACTTAATATAATCATGCACGTTCTCCTTTTGTATTTAGCTTATACGTTGATCACCATCGTTTTATAGGAAACTATTTATCTGTCTGATTTAATTGGATAGTACAAATATAATAAAAACTCTCTACATTTGCTCATCATGCCTATGTAAGAAGAGTTTTAAATGACACCATTGAAGTCAAAATACTTTGCTAAAGCATTTGAAAAGTACTTTCACCTTTTAGTGGTAAGGTATTTATTACTTGATACATTTATCGAGACTCAAAAGTATGTTGTGAAAATTAATTCTTTTGTTGATTTTCAAATAATAGGTATCAGGTACATCAACGTTGAAATCCTAAACCAAGTTCGTAATTTTAATAAATATACAAATTAAGAATACGCAGTATAGTTGATCCCGGCATATACGTTAAGGTCTTCTTTCATGTGAAAGTAATCTTAAAGTTTTTTTTAAATTTAGCTTTTTCTAATTTTTTTCAAATGCCAGATAGTATTGTGTTTCCTTGAAAGTAAGGGTCACTTTGGTACTTTATAGTTCTATCTAGCACATAACGCAAGTCCATAATACTTTTTGTGTAAAAAACATTATCGAACATTAATTCTAGATCAATTTAAAATAAAAAGATGCCTCTGCAGAAAAAAGTAAATACTTTAATTTATATTAGCATGTGCAAAATTACGATAATATTTTGTTCTTTCCAACCAATTGGCAATACTTTATGTGTTCAAAAAAGAAAATTTCTTCTGTGGTAGTGACATCAGAAATTTAAAATACTGGCCATTGTTTAAAAATAAATATAACAGTGAAACTAAATGCACCTGAACGTTAATCAATATTTTGAAATTCTATATATCTTATTCAAAAGGAGATTTTGCCTAAATTTCATCATATTTCGGAACTGCAGTCTTATGTGGTGTACTCACATTATTAGATGCAAATCTAGTCTGGTCTGAAACTTTGCACAGAACACTATATTGCATATTAAGCCCACCTTTGTGAAGATGGTTTTCAGTGTATTGGACTTACAAATTATAGCTTTTTTTCAAAACCTAAATGATCACTTCAAATATAGCTAGTAATTGAAGAAAGGAAAAAGAAGGTCTAGAACAGTATTCAAACCTATAATTTCCAAATTTGTATTTCGAAGCGCTTACTAATTGAGTCCCTAGGGCCAATTAGATAGATGGACAAACCTAAATCGTGTGTGCCACCATACGTCAACCAATCTTAGCACTGTCACAAATGATCGACAAGAATTCTATTGAAGGTTATGCTGATGCATGGTAGCATACACCATTTATATTCGTCTATCTTTCCAATTAAACTCACCGGTCCAGGTGGCTCAATTGGTGAGCGTCTCTAAGTACAAATTCGTAGGTTTCAGTTTAATCCCTGTCCTAGATCTTCCTTTTTTCAATTGTTTGTTCGTTTTGAAATGATCATTTAGGTTTTGCATAAATGCTTTTATGCTTTTATATATATGTATGTATGTAGTGTGTGTGTGTGTGTGTGTGTGTGTGTGTGTGTGTGTGTGTGTGTGTGTGTGTGTGTGTGTGTGTGTGCGCGCGCGCGCGTGTGTGTGCGTGCGTGCGTGCACATGTGTGTAGGTGCGTGGGTGCGTGCGTGCGTGCATGCGTGCATGCGTGCATGCGTGCATGCGTGCGTGCGTGCATGCATACGTGCGTGTGTGCGTGCTAGCGCGCGCGCGCGTGTGTGTGCGTGCGCGCGTGCGTGGTTGTGTGTGTGAGCGCGCGCGTATGACCGTAAATAACCCTATTATCATAACAGTATATATTAATTCATAAAATCAATGCGCCACTTTGTTTAAGAAAGTTTCTATTTAATTCGTTGTAGATTATCCTGCAAGTACCTTTACTATGTTGTGTGTGTGTGTGTGTGTGTGTGTGTGTGTGTGCGCGCGTGCATGCGTACGTGTGTGTGCGCGCGTGCGTGCGTGCGTTTGTGCGTGCGTTCGTGCGTTCGTACGAGCGTGCGTGCGAGCGTGCGTGCGTGCGTGCTCGTGTGTGTGGGTGCGTGCGTGCGTGCGTACGTGCGTGCGTGCGTGTGTGCGTGCTTACGTGCATGCGTGCGTGCGTGCGTTAAAGCATGCGTGCGTGTGTGCGTGCGTGCGTGCACGCGCGCGTGTGCGTGCATGCGTGCGTGGGTGGGTGTGCGTGTGTGTGTGAGAGCGCGCGCGTATGACCATAAATAACCCTATTATCACAACAGTATATATTAATTCATAAAATCAATGCGCCACTTTGTTTAAGAAAGTTTCCATTTAATTCGTTGTAGATAATCCTGCAAGTACTTTTACTATGTTATCATTAATATAAGAATCTCCAAATTCTGTCTTTTTTGCATCGGTAGTAAATTAATTGCCATTTATTGCTGTTCGATTTTTCTATTCTCCTATTTAATTGTTCCACTTTCGAGTTCATCAGGCACGATCTTTGTATTATTAATAATGTGTTTAAGCTGTGCATCTGTGGTGTTTTCTTGGGGTCTTTAGTAGAGGTGATTAGAAACAAAGTCGAAGACCATTTCACATTTAATTTAATTAACACGTTAAGGTGCAGTACAACCGTTACATCTTAGGGTTAGATATTTAATGTTCTTATTCTATATTAGTTCTTAACTGCTAACAATAATTATGCAATTATGCTTACTTAATAATTCCAATTACACCTAGCCTAGAGTTCGTTGCACATGTACTTCCTATTGATTGTCTTACTGTACAATTCCGCACTTTGCACTTCCTATAATAAGTCACTCACCTTTTAAAGACATAAAACTTAATTCAATATATTAACTATAAATTATTAGGATATTCGGCTATTACGCCATCACACCTCCACGGGGTGCACTAAAAAAATTTTTTGTTTTTCAAATAAAAATTTTTCTAAATTAGTAGTACATGTCTCATACTGCTCCTTGCAATTGTGTTACAATACGTTATACAATTTTGTCCTATTCTTATGGATTTCTACTAACTTATTATCTATCTTAACTATAACATTAGGATTCTTATCTAAAACTACTTCAAATGAGCCTACAAATATTGGATCTCTTTTATTAAGAGATGTATTCTTAACCAACAACTTATCTCCTAATTTATAATTGACATGCTTAGTTTTGATATCAAACTTATGCTTTCGTTTGCTTTTGGATTGTAATAAATTATATCTCGCTTCATTTCCAGCGACTTGCAATCTATACTTAAGTTCTGCTGGATAATTATCAAAATTATATAGTGGGTCTACTGAGTTTACCACGTTTGACGGTATTTGATTAATTTTCCCAAACACTAATTCGTGCGGGGTATATTTAGTTTCCGTATGCACTGAATTATTGTATGCAAAACACCAATAAGGTATCCAACTGCTCCAATTATTTGAATACTGCGGACATTGGATCCTTAAATATGCTGCTAAATTTTTATGTGAGTTTTCGAGCGCACCGATAGTTTCATGATGATAAGCTGTAGAATTTAACTGCTTTATATTTAATAATTTGCAAGTTTCCTTAAAAATCTCCGACATGAACTCTGAACATTTATCCGTTAAAATTTCGCGTGGGATGCCGTAGAGTAAAATAAAATTCTCGACAAACGCTCTAGTTACACTTTCAGTCTCTTTATTTGGTAATGGATATGCTTCTACAAATTTACTTAAATCACACTGTAGAGTCAAAATGTACCTGTTTCCATTTGCATCTGGTTGCAATGGTCCAACTAAGTCTAAAAAAACTTTTTCGAAAGCTTCGGAAGCTGTGGTTGTAATTATCATCGGCTGTTTGCTAATATTTGAATGTTTATGTCTTTGACATTCGTCACATTTTTTAATAAATGTTTCTACATCCTTTCGCATACTTGATCAAAAATAGTATCGCTTTATGTTATTGTATGTTCTATTGATGCCCGCGTGACCTCCCGTAGGCAATAAATGAAAATCATTAATGATTAATCTTTGCGTTTCTGAGTTTTGAATATTAGTGACTCCCTAATCACACTAATTCGTATGTCATTTTTTTTTAGTAAATTGCGGTCGGCTTTACAGTTATTTAAAAATGACTTCGATTCTTCGTTTTCAACGAACTTCGTTCGTTTATGAAATGGATTTGTCGTCCGTCTGTCCGTCCGAGGCTTTTCTAATGGTCGGACATCAATGTGTGATATATCAATCGATTCAGCTCGGTGTCCTGAGCTTAAGTTTTGATGTCAGTTGAAATCGGGCCACGGGGACGCCGTGCCCCCGCGATATTCCGTCGGGAAAATTAAAATTTCAAATAGGTCCAAAATTAATGTGCGATACATATTTGGACTCCCCTAACATAGCTGAGTCGAAATATGGTACCCCCCACAAAATCTGACCACGGATACCCGACCCCCCCCGGGAATAAATTTTTATTTTTTTATCTGAATACTTATAATTATTACAACATAATAATTTTAATTTCTTTAAATTGTTTTAAAGTAAGTCTACATTTGGAAGTTCGTTGCGACAATGCCTTGCATTTTCAACTTGTTTATAATAATAAATTCCGGAATTGTAAATTCTCTACGAAGAAATTGCAGGTCTCTCAACGACGCTTCGAAGGCTGACGCTGATCGAGAACCTTGCTTCAAATAAATTATATTTTTACTCCTATCATAAATTGATACATGCATGAAAACAAAATTATTTCCTTTATTGGATTTAATGATTCCGTTAAACTCCTCCTCTGATACAAATCGTAATTCTGTTGCATCCTTCGGATGCTTCAAAAGTTCAACAATGTTGGGGTGATCAGTCCCATCATCCTTTGATGCTTTTGATTCGACTTGAGAGTCGCCTAATTTTCCACTTTGGGCTCTTGTTGTTACATATACTTTTTCGTGAACCGCTCGTTCCATATTCTTTAAATAATCTGAATCTATAATAATTCTAGATAAAGCATCCGCTGTCACGTTTTCTGTACCCCTAATATACGTTATTGTAAAATCAAATTCTTCTAATGTTAACCTAAATTTTGTTAATCGACTAGATGGATTACTCATACCAAATAAGTATACTAACGGTCTATGATCCGTTAAAATTTGAAATTTTTTGCCAAATAAGTATGGTCTAAATTTTTTCATTGCCAATACTATAGCTAATAACTCTTTTTCTATTGTACAATAATTTATTTCGGCTTTGTTAAGTGCTCTACTTGCGTAAGCTACTGGCTTGTCGTCGCCATTTGACAAAACTGCTCCTAACGCGTAACCTGATGCGTCCGTGCGTAAGATGAACGTACTATTATCTGAAAAATCTGGGTATTGTAATATTGGTGGGTTTGCTAAAGTTGTTTTTAACAGTTCGAATGCTGCCTGACATTCATTGGTTCATTGGGAAGTAATACCTTTCCTAGACAATTTGTTTAACGGTGCTGTTATTTCAGCGAATTTTAGAATAAATTTTCTATAGTAATTGGCAAATGCTACAAACTTTTTAACGTCGTTAGCGTTTAGTGGTGTTGGATAATTTTGCATGACTGCAATTTTTTCTGGATCTGGTTGTACCCCTTGTGCCGTTATAACGTGCCCTAAATATAAAATTTCCTTCTTTAAAAATTCACACCTTTTGGATTTAATTTTAAATTGACTGTTCTTAACCTATTGAGTACTTCTACTAAATTTGTATCGTGCTTTTCTAAACTATCTCCGAATACAATTAAATCATCCAAATATGTAAAACAATTCTCGTAATTTAATCCTGATAAGGCTACTGTCATCGCTCGTGCAAAAATACTCGGGCTTACTTTTAACCCCATCGGTAACCTAGTCATTTGAAATTGCCCTTTGTCTGTACTAAATGCCGTACACGGTCTGGACTGTTCTTGTAATCCTATCTGATAATAACTTTGATATAAATCTAAACGTGAAAAATATCTCGCACCTTCTAACGTATCTAAAATTGATTCGATACTTGGTAGTGGAAATTTGTCATCTTGCAATTTAGTGTTTAATTGTCTATAATCAATAACTACACGCCATTTTTGTTTCCTAAACTATCCGGTTTTTTCGGTACTATTAGTAGTGGTGAAGACCAAGCACTTTGTGCGGGTTCTATTATCTCGTCATGTAACATTTTATCTACTTGCTTTCCTATATCATTTTTCTGTGAATATGGTAACCTATATGGTTTAACGTACGTTGCTCTAGCATCTGTTTGTAACTGAATATGCTGCTCACTTATGTTTGACACGGTCAGTAGGTCATTGTCGACATAAAATACGTTTGTAAACTTAGCACAAATCTTATGAATGATGGTTTGTTCTTCGCTATTCAAACCTTCGACGTTAATGTCTTTTAATAATTTATCAATACTTTCAACTGAGAATTTTGACTCTTCAAATTTAACTATCTTGTAATCTGAAAGACGTTCGATGGTAGGTTGAAAATTTCGTAACTTAATTTCGGTGTCGTTCGTATTCAATAACTTTACTGTAATAAAATTTTTAACTGACTTTACAACCACGTTTGCTAGAAATACACCTTCGCCTAGTTCTTGTGATTTTACTACGCACTCCTCCTTGTAATTTACTGCGAAATATTTGATAACTTTGCATCGTGGTGGGATTATTGGATATAAATCTTCGTTTGCTAATAATGGAATTGACGTTGATACATTATTACTAACGAAAGTAAATTTATAATTTTTATAATCGATATTTGATTTGTACTTATTAAAAAAATCTGATCCTATTACTCCATTTACGTCTGATTCGAAATCGTTCATTACAACAAAAGTATGATTAATTGAGATATTCCCTATTTTAATTGGTAGATTTACTGTTCCAATTGCTTTTGTTTTACCCGATACTCCTTGAATAAAAATTTGCTTATCTGTATCAATATTTACCTTAGTTGTTAAACTAGAAATGAAAATAACACTTACTGATGCTCCTGTATCTAAAATTAATTTAATTGTATTGTTATTGTATCCTACTTCTATGAAATTTATACTATTAATATTTAAAATGTTGTGAACATTTCCTAAATTATTCCGGGGCGTCTCGAAAAAAAGTTTTCGGTTCCCTAGTTTGGTCTGGTGTATTTTCTGTGGAGTTTTTCTCTGACGAGTTGATGTAAAAATTGCGATGGTTTCCCCTATTATAAAACTGATTACCTCTTGCAGTTTTACTTACATATGCATTTCCTCGACCTCTAGTGTTCATGAACGTGCATGAATTATTTCTTTGACCTTGATACCTGGTGTGTGAGGTACGTTGACTTCCATTTGTATTACGGTTATGATATTTTACGCGTCTAGTAAATCGACGACCTTTTCCGGTTGCGTAATACATTTGCTGTGGTTTATTTGCAATTTCCTCTTCTTTCGCGGCTATTATGGCGTCTTTTAATTTATCGTAATTTCGAGCTTTTATAATTGTTTTTAAATTTTCGTCCCTTATTCCGTTTGAAAATGCGTTTAATGCAATTTTTTCGTTAGCGGCTGTCAAAATTTTTAATGATTGTTCGTTACCCTCTGCTTGAGCTATTGTTAAATTGACCATTAATTCTTCGATCGTTTTATCAAAATTTTCAATTGATTTATTATTTTGTCTGGAGTTACGTAATTCGGCAGACAATCCTGATGCTGATTTTTTAGTTAAAAGATGATGTTTGATATCGTTCGCAAGCGCTTCTACATTCTCATACTTACTGTCTAATCGCATTTTAGCATTTTGACTTAACTTAATTTTTATGACAAAATTTACTAACAATCTCTTACCTTCATCATCTAACAAGCTATCATATAGTTCACTTGCGTCGACCATTTGCTTGGTGGTATTTTCTGAACCGTCTATGGCTGGAATCATGGAGGCTGCTACTTTTAATTCACATTTTTCACCCATGCTGTCTTGATTTTTCCTACTTAAAATACTTAACTTCCTACTTTTTAAAACTTCAGTAATATCTCCTATACACTTATTTATTATGGCTATGTGCTGCTTAACTTTATCGATAATTTCAGAACTATCAAATTTTGCGACTTTAATCTTATCTTTCTCTAACCTATACTTCCCGCATAACCTATTCAAATAATCAAATTTCCTATTAGTAACATCTAAATCGTTTCGTCTTTCTTGACCATCTTTATTTAAATTTTTAATAAAAATCTTAAATTCCTCTAAAATTTGCTTTAACTGTTCCGTCATTAATTTTAACTCGTACTTAATTTTTATAGCTTAAAATAAAATAATCCTTACTATACAATCTGCTGGCTTCTACTGACCTCTCTCCTAATCTTCTTGTCCAACATTTTCTCGAACATTTTATAAAGTAAGAAAATAACCAACAACGCTAAAATTGTACCTGACGTAATGCCTATTACCTCAGAATTTGAATATCTATTTATCGAACCATTATTAATTCCAGTTTGTGCAATAACTACTTCTTCTTTGGAATTGCTGGTGCCCATTTCAAAAATATATTATTATAATTTAATCTGTAGAACTGGTAGTACCGGCAGGACTCGCAGAATTAGCAGGACTGGTAGAATTAGCAGGACTGGTAAAATTAGCAGGACTGGCAGGATTAGCAGGACTGGCAGGATCGCCATGTGGTGTTCTCTTGGGGTCTTCAGTAGAGGTGATTAGAAACAAAGTCGAAGACCATTTCACATTTAATTTAATTAACACGTTAAGGTGCAGTACAACCGTTACATCTTAGGGTTAGATATTTAATGTTCTTATTTTATATTAGTTCTTAACTGCTAACAATAATTATGCAATTATGCTTACTTAATAATTCCAATTACACCTAGCCTAGAGTTCGTTGCACATGTACTTCCTATTGATTGTCTTACTGTACAATTCCGCACTTTGCACTTCCTATAATAAGCCACTCACCTTTTAAAGGCATAAAACTTAATTCAATATAATAACTATAAATTATTAGGATATTCGGCTATTACACCATCACACATCAATTTTGACAACTTTATCTTTGACATTTAACATTCACATGTTTATAGTCTAGTTCTGGTTTGGTTTCATTGTGTTCTTACCAAGATTGATATCGCGGGTTATCTGTAAGGAGCAAGAACGGCAGTGTGCTGTTAAATACTTACTTAGAAATCAACATAGAGGCAGGAACTAAAAAAATCAACGGTCACCTAATCAACTAGGACGCTAATACTGTGAGTCTCAGCACTAAATTGGTTTGAATAAATATGACTCGTGTCAGTTTTTGTTTAGTCTAATTTAATTGTCTATTGAGTGCAGATGTTACACATTTTTTTTAAAAGATGTGTCTTTTTCTGCATTCAATTCATTTTAGGTATGTGTATCTTTAGAAAGTTTAAAATTTCAAATATTCCTCGTTTTAGAACTATACTTTTGCACGTAGAAGTATCGCAAGTACCACCCATTAGTTGATTCCTAGATGTACTTATACAATAAGATTTAGCACAAAAATATAATCTATGGTAATCATAACTATATGCATCCGTACAACGATGTAGCTTCCTGAATAATGATAGAGGGATCGTAAAATTCAGTTAAAAAGAATTGTCTAATAACATTTGTAACCCTCATTTTCGCATTCTGATCTATAGTATTGTATGATCTTGGATGTTAGAAATGGTTTACTGCAATCGTAGCCTACAGTTGTCTGCTGTGTATCATAAGATTGTTAGTATATTTTGGCTGTCATATTACTCTGTCAATTGTAAGCTCAATGTTAATGTATTTGAAGGTAATTTTGTTATTCTGTTTAAATAGTTATTATAAAAACTTGTTTTAGAAGTTGTTATCACTTATTTCAGTGATAATGGGAAAATTCCTAATATCAAGCTCTCTCTTCTGGTGTCCATCGACGAGTTTAAATGTGGTTGAGGTAAACACTGTATTTTTATTGTACCCCTTTGTGGAGATCTTACAGTTTTTCACTGCTTATTCTGATTTACTATCCTTTTATTTTTGGTGGGTTAGCAATCAGTTACGCTTTATGCAGATAAAAACAACTACTTGCCTGTTATGCATAATAGTTGAGAGCACATGTTTTTGTAAATGGTTAAAAACTTCTTTGCTTCAATTAACTATTAATCCCAGAATCACTGGTAAGTTTTCTACCTAATGTAACGCATGTGTAAATAGTTTTACAATGGTATGTTTATTTTAGGGAACTTAGTATGGAATTAAGTATACAGATTCAATTATAAATTTACGTGAAAGTTTGTATTTACTGCTGGTACGAATATTGCCTGCCGTAAAATATTTGTTAATGGTTTATGAAGGATCTTTCCTGTTGTTGATCTCGTCTAGAATAAGCTGCTCATTCCTAATCGTCCAAAAATACTGCAAGGATTCGAGCGTAAATGGTTTGGATTTCCTGCATCTATAGAATCAACACAGAATAAGGTCCTATGTTGTTTTTCTATAAACATTTGTGGTATATATTGTTTCATTATTGTCGTTTACAATTATTGCATGTTGATAAGTGTTACTTTGGTTAGTGAAAATGTGTTAGTTCTAAATTAATTATTGTTTAACGAAAGAAAATTATAAAGCAACCCACTTTACACTATTACTGGTTAGATATTGCTTATAAGAGTTGTGTTTAATATTATGTACTTAAGGTAATTATTTGATAATTGGAATTTTAATCACATTTTAATATTGAATTAATTTAACAGTGTAAATCCCTACACGAGTGTGTCTTTTATCACTTATTATTTGAACACTTTGATATTCAGTGGTGTATAATAAGGTATTGCAACTTTGTGTGGCCATATAAATCTTGCACTGCACAATTGGTAATTATATATGAGGTGTACATTGCCCAATCATAGCACTCGTGCAGAGTTACAGAAATAGTGTTTAACTAATTGTTCTTAGATTCATTTTATTTATTTATTTAAAGCGTTACAGTAATTTCCTGTAGTTTAATGTGTGTGTGTGAAGTTTAGTAAAAAGGAAACATTAATAGAATTTATACTTAACTGGTTATTGAGTACTATTGTTTTGCTTGTTTGGTTATTTAAAGAATTAGTGTTACTTTGTGGTTGTTCAGAGTTCGTGGAACAGGGCTCTATGCCACTATTGCTCCATGTCCTGGCGCCCAAATAAAAGTAGCGTTTTAAAGGCCTCATTCAAAGTCTAAGGTTGACCGAATCCCACCACAATCATCAAAACCCCTTTGAGTCTTGGCCTTGAGTTACCCCGGAGCTTTAAGAAGTCATCGAGCTACGAGGCAACACTTAAATTGTTTCCAAAGTTCATAAATACAATTTTGTATCGTAACACATTCACTAATACAATAAAGTGCCTGGCGTTAAAGATTTAGTTTTACTGTTAAGTCAGTATGCTACATATAAAAGTATAAGGAATGGTTTATCCAAATCAGAAGACAAGAGGTCACATAAGTATAAATAGAAAATCACTAGAGAAGACAAATACTATGTATTGTGGTGGAACTGATGTATTCGTGACAGAATTTATAAAATTGAAAGTTAACTCATCACTATAGATTATCGGAGAACCTGCACTCTGGTACAACTGTTTCTAAGCAGACCGAAACTTTCTTAAAAATTTTTAGCAAGTCTAAAGGGTGATTCAAGTTGATTGTCTTGCAGTTCTCATATCTGGTGAAATTCTTACATTCGGGTTAATCCCTCGCCCAAAGTAAGATTAGATGACAACGTGACAAGGATTTTCTAAATATCTGACGCATGTGTGTACGTGTAAAAGCGTGTGTGCATTTGTCCATCTGTTAGCGTGTGTATGTGTGTGTGCGTGTGTGTGTGGAAGTGTGTGCGTCTGTGTGAATATACAGGTGTGTGCGAACTTCTGTGCATGCGTGTGCTTTGTGTGTTTGGGTATGCGAATGTTTGTGTATGCCGTGCATGTGAAAGTGTGTGAGCGTGCGCGTACGTGTGAACGCGTGCGTGTGTGTATGTAGGCGCGTGCATGGGTATTTGTACATGGGTGTGCTCGCGTAGGGAAGTGAATGTAAATTTTTGTGTAGGTAAATACTCGTGTTTATGTGTATTTGTACGTTATCAATAAATTTTTGTTCTACTGGCAATGGGACAGTGAATTGATTGATAGATACAGAAGTACAGTCACAGAAATTATAAAGATTGCAAAGGAAACTTTCTAGAAGGTTATTTGAATAAATCTACATTCTTCTTCTATGTTGTTTCGTTATAAATTTTCGCAACGACATTCCTATTAATTTCGATTTCATTATCTACCTTTTACGACCCCTCTGATTTGTTGGTTGCGTTATTAATGGTCTTTTATTTAAAATTAATCCGTACGATTCATATGGTTAAGGAAAATCCGTAGTTGTGGTATCCTTCTACAACACTAATCGAGTGGAATTCTGGTTCTGTTATCTTCAGTGTAATAAGTGAATGTTGGTCTCTAGTAAAGCGACCTGATTTTAATACTTCGCGTTTCAAAAGATCCCGTAAACTTGTATAGACGTATTGTTGACTGCTCTAAATTTTGGGTATTTGGGTTAACTTGGGTTTCGTTTGGGAAGAATGTTTTGGTGAATATAGATTTAAGAAATTATTCTTTCTCATATTCAGTGCGAAGGTTTTGTAATTAAAGCGTAAGTATGTTTTCAACGAAACACAAAATTTATACGTTTATTTTAGGAAGTTGTCGTCCTTATCGACTGGCGATCTTAACAGCATAGATTGTTTTGTTCTGAATAAATAACCCGATCTATTCGGTAAGTGGTGTTAATGTTAATACGTGAAATTTTAACAATGTTTATTGATAGGGTTGTTTGGTCCCGATTGTTTGGTCCCGATTGTTTGACTCCGATAGTTTGGATCGGCTGTTTGTTCCGGCTTTGTTAATTGTTGTTCCTCTGTGCCTTCATCGTGTTCATGTGGTTACATTGTTATTGGTGCTGTGTCCAGTGACGACATATTGAGGACACGCATACAGGCGAGATTCCTTTGTACCGACCCACTTGTCAGTTTAGGAGCCGTATATCGTAGAGAATCGGACATCTGGTAAGAAAACCATTTTTTTCTTTGGCATTGCTATTTGTGTCTGGACAATTTCTATGAGCGATTAATTTCAACCTTGGTTTAATCGAGATAATAAAGTTAAAATATTTACTAGAGAAAGTTGTGAATTTGAGCCAACTGGTTTGAATTTTTCTTATCAAAATATAATTGCAAGTTGTGTGAAACGTTATTATATTAACATTGAGGTTAAAGGTATACCAAGCTCTTCATGATATTTTTATATTTAATTAGTAGGTTGAATTGACCGTTAATGTTTATGTTGATAAAAGTACTGGAATTATTTACACCCGCATGATAGCGAATTCAGATAAAAATAGAATCAATATAATCATATGATGTTATTTCCGATTTAATAGTAATGTGGATTAAATTTATGTATTGCATTGTTTATTTTTCCTAGTGCTATTATGTATAAATGTTAAGATATGTAGGTTGGAGTATCTTTCCGCAATTGAAGGACTTCCTAGGTTTATTTCGAAGGAGCCCACCTGTGAATTAGTTTAAACTTAGGTGGCGCCATATTTAAGGGTTATTATTATCAAATTTCAGGTTACCATCTCGGCAGGGGAGCGAATTGGAGTGAACCCACCCCATCCTCGTGACTGCGTTAGCTGTGGTTATGCTGCCTGGCTCCTGCTGCTTCATCGACATATTTGTCTTGTCTTGTGTTGTGCCGTTTTAAGGCAGCTTGTGTTGCTACTAATTCTTGTGGTAACAATGTATTTGGAAGAATCCACAACAAATAGGTTAAGTATATAGGTGCAGATTCTGGGAGTTTAGGTAGTTCAGCGCGGGTTTCAATTTAGCTGTAAATGAGTACAAAATAAATTAGATCAAGTGTTAAAATAAATGCATCTATGTGATATAAATTATCAGACTTAGTGGTTGATATAAATTACAAATTAACAGTTAGTAGATAGTGAATAAATTGATAGTGCTTCGAGTGTTAATTAAGAAGACAGTGTACTGTCGTTTTATGGGTATTAGCGCAAGTAATATTGCTAGTGATTATCTTGAAATAGATTGTCATCAACGCATTGTAAATCCATTGTGTCTAGAAATAAACAAGCTTGTAATCAATTAGTAAAAAGCAGTTGATAAAAGAAGTTTTGTTACCTTATTTTTGCTTGTAACTGCGATTTTATTTTGTCATTTCAAAAGCGTCAAGTGCAGCGGCTGAAATATATTCTATTACTTCACGGTATACAATTATCTACCACACTATGTTTATTTTGGCACTATCGACGTAACTTCTCAAACTTGTTCTTGGTTTGCTTTTATGAAAAATTTGCAGTAATTCCTTTATTTTATTACGCGAGTTATGTATCCCCAAGCTTTATAAGTATTATAAACTAGAATCTAATAGGAAATTATTAGAAATCATTAAGAAATTATTAAGTCAAGTACAGCAATGTAATACAAGTATAGATATAAAAAGGTTATTAACAGTTCATGAGAACGGATGCAATACAATGTATTCCAGACGATAGTGACACTGCAGGTGGCAGGTCACAGACGGTTAAGATACCGTGATTACCTAGAAAGTAAGATTGTTACATTGTATTAATGAATAGAATTAAGAATAAGCAGGCATGAGCTCTTCAAGTTCCCACAGAATTGTGAGGGGCAGGGACAACATAAATACCCCGGGAGCCCCAAGACCAATCAGTTAGTCCTAAGTATTCAGCTTTAGCAATGCAGTTTGCTTAAGGCTAGTCACTCATAATGGTTCAATTAATTATTTTATTTCGACTCAGAGTAATTTTAAACCAGTTTTGTTAAAATTCTATAATTATTGTTTGTTTAAAGTACATAAATTGTTACGAAGTTTTTGGAGAAGTTTTTAAAAACACAGCTCCCAAGGCCCGAAACGTAACTCACGCTTGTTTAGGGACTACTTTTTCTGTCTTTTCTTGTGTCAAAAGCCCAATTCAAAAAATTCTAATTTCTTTAAGTTAAAGAATCCTGCTTAAAGTAAAATGCTAAAAAACTGCGATTAAATTGTAAGTATGTAACGGAAATGCTAGGGAGATGTCTAAAGACTAGAATATGACTTGTTGGGCATTTGCAATTAAATTGTGTTGCATTTAAATTAATTACTCTATACGTATCTAACACTGACCCCTTATTGTTACCTAATCTTCTTTATTTTTGACACCTACTTTGTTTTAAGAAACTACTAAAATTTAACAGTACGGACTGTTATTGTTGCAGAAGAAAATTTTAATAAGGTCTGTACAAAATTTGTTAAAACATCTTGTATAACCTATAAAAGTAGAATCGCGTAATAAATATCTACTAATACATGAGAAGTAATTGCTCCAAAAAAGGTTGTAGAAGGAAGACTCATGTTGTCGAAGAATTATGATATTTCTAATATTGAATGGGGTAATTTTGACGTTATGATTTTCTAACTACCCGTCTCCAGCATCAGTGCAAAGATAACACCTATTATATCTCGTACCAACGGATTCTTTTATTGTATCACGAAGAACTATATTCTCATTTCTCTATTTTTACGGAAATAATTTATGACAGATAAATACATACCTTATAAAACATAAAACGACAGTTCTTATCGTCAGCTTTAGCTAACAGATAACCATATAGAACTCCAATAAACCACACAGAAGCTCTTGTATGTGTTGGTAAATAGTAGAAATCATAGTAACCATGTAGTAATTCAGAGCTAAAAAAACACAATTAGCATAGTTTCGCCTATGTAAGGTCTTACGTTGCATTTACTATTACTCCTCCGTTGACGAATTTGTGCATCCAGCCGGCTAAGAAGCAAGTTAGCATCGAACCAATAGAAAGAATCGTAGTAATTATTAAAGTTACTTTAGGATACACAAACATGGGAATTAAAATTATAGGCGACAATAGGTATAATTGTACATCTACGGCTAGATACCAAGCTTGCAGAATGCACTGTAATGAAAATTTTTTAAATTATTAAGTAAATGGCGTCATATAATAATAACAGCGTAACTTTAGATTATTAAAGACAATTACAATATTATTTGAAAGCTTTGGGAGGGCACTTTGTCCAAACCACTTAAGCATTTACCAATAGCAACACCTATGATGGTAAATCTTCGAATTAAAATATAAATAAATTTTCCTGAAACTAAGTGTACCTCACCGAAACGAAGAAATATCAAGACGAAATCTGTAACTTATGGTCTACTGTATTACATACTCTAATATGCGATTTTTTCTTGAAAATTAACCTCACACTTATATAGCAAGCATATTGCTTGAATTATGAAGAACTTTTCAATTCAAATCTTCACAAAAATGTGTATCATAATTTGATCTATATCCGTAACAATATTTGTAGCTTATACATTTTAAATAATCTGATCAGTTAGAAAGTCGATAAAGCGTCAGGATTTTCTAAATCAGAGTCAGGATCAGTTAGTTAGTTCCCAATAAGAAGTTACATATGCTTTGTGGACTTTCTTTGTTCTTAACCATCTCCTAACTGCATCAACACCTCAAATTTATGTGAAGAAAATATGTTCATGATTAAAAAGTAACATAATCCTACATAGAATCTTGAGTTGTTTATGAACCAAAGGTGATTCTAAAAATTAACCTCGAATCATGTTATTCACTATTGCTGCGTGTGCTGCTTCACTTTTACTATTACCAGTTTTGCAAATTTTGGTATATCCCTTACGGTACACCACTAACTAAATAAAAATCAGTATATAATGGCAGTTCTCTTAAACCATATGCTAATAACAGTGTTACTAAGCATCCTAGAAGCGCAGAAGAAAACGTGAGAAACCGCTAGAAAAATATTACAAGGACATTGTTTCCTGTTCAAACTAAAAAAATTGTACAAGTTTCATTTAGAAAGAAATAAATACTTCTTCAGTTATATTTAGAGTGAATGTATGCTTTAAACCTAAAAATCTTTAATTATAAACGAGAATTTTTTAATTTAACCAAATCAGTATAGTTTAAAATATATTAGTATTTATTCAATCAAGGCAATACATTTGCATACTACTAATTAGTTATTAATTGAATAAAAAACCTTAGAATTCTTTCACAACTGATATTTATGTATTTTGTTCTGTGTCCACCCAGGCAATAGATCATAAAGTACCCATATATGTAAAATGTAGTAATTTCACATAAATGGAATAACATTAAACAAGCTTAGACTTTGCGGTCAGAGAAATACTAGGGTATATACAAAAAGGAAATAATAAACAATGGGGTGACCAAGTATATTCTGAATTTAATATAAAGAAGGTGAAAATACAAAAATAAACCAGACGAAGCAGGCAAACATATTCAAAGACATAAAATGGGAAATTATTCGCAAATGCGGGAAAGCTAAAGAACAATGAATTGAGGAAAAATGCAAAGAGGTACGAACTAAAATGGCAATTGGAATGACAGATGAAGCATACAAACCAATTAGAACGAATCTTAAAAATATAAAGCCGAATAACAAAAGTATAAAAAGCGTAAGAGAAGACATTATTATAGAAAATGTAGAGAAAGTGATTAGAGAGCAAGGATATATAGGAAATTAATATGCAGGGCCAAAACTAGAAACACTAGAACAGAGTACAGATATACACTTAGAGACGAGCTTGAACTGGTATTAAAGAGCCTGAAAAATAATAAGGTGCCCGGTATAGATAAAGTGCAAGCAGAGACTATAAAAGCTGCTGGACAAATTGTAACAGAAAATCTCTTCCAACTTGTCAGCTGTAAGTATGAGACAGGCGAGATATCAAAGATTTAAAACGTAACACCAGAGTCAATATACTAAAAAGGAGAAATGTAGATGGGTATGAAAATTTTCGAACAATAAGTTTAAGAGCACACGTGTTAAAAATATTAACTAGAATTGTACAAAGACGGATAGAAAAACGCGCTGAAAAAATTCTAGGATAAGTTCAATTTGGGTTTAGGCAAAAGAGGTTAACACGGCTGGCCATTTTAGCTTTAACGGTGATAATGGAGAAAACGAAAGAAAGCGTGTACATAGGGACTGTAGATGTAAAAAAAGCATCCGATAATGTAAAATAGGAAAAAGGACAGGATTAATTATAGGGATTGACAGATAGCACATAGCTTATACAAAGAGTAAGCAGCGGTAATAGAATTAGAGTAGGAACGTAAGGTGGTACATATTAGGAAAGGGGTGAAACGGGGAGGTTTTAACTTACATGTCGAAGAGGCAATGAATATGGTCAAATACAGAAAAGCATTTGGAATTATTACGAAGGGGCAAACAATTAATATGCTCGATTTGCAGACGATATAACTGTATTAACATTTGGCAAAGAAAATTTAGAAAATAATGAAATAGAAACAGTACTATCAGAGAGATACGATATGAAAACCAACTAAAATAAAACTAAAGTAATAGTATGTAAAGGAAGGGGAGTATAAGTTAAAAACCAAGATACAAATAGGAAACAAGAATTTATAAGAAGTGAAGGATTTCTGATACCTAGCAAGTCAAATAACGAAAGATGGGAAAAGTGCAAAACCAATAAAACAATAATTAGCACAAGAAAAAGCAACTATTATGTTCGAGGACAACAAACATGGAAACAAGAAAAATACTGGTGAAAACATATGCGCGGAGCATAGCCTGTACATGGACAGTACCAAAGCTACAGACGTATGATAAAGATATCATTGGCAGACAAAGTTAAGGACAAGGAGTTACTAGAAATGGTAAGTAGGGTAAAATCAAGGATCCCACCGCCACATTTCCACCAGCATCCACATTTCCACACACATCTGGACCAAATAGTTTTCTTCGACTAACCATTTTTCATCTTTCGAGATAAATGAGCATCCACATTTCCACACACGAGATAAACCTATTTTTAAGATTTTTTTTACCGCTAACATTCTGGACCAAATAGTTTTCTTCGACTAGCCATTTTTTTATCTTTCATCTGAACCAAATACTTTTCTTTGTCTAGCCATTGCATCTTTCGAGATAAACCTATCTTGTTTGGTATCAATCAATATTAGAATTTTCTCAGCTACCCGAATCTTTAGGAATTTTTTAGATTGCGCCATCCCCCAGAGAGCTACCCCCATTTTAAGATTTCTTACCAAGATCAATTTCTAATCACCTCTCCTTTTTAATATCTACAGTCCTTTAACCAACAATAATAAGAACACAAAAGTTTAATAATTTATTTTATCCGATTTACAGTTTAATAAACTAATTACAATTTTTACAAAGTATTTCCTGTGTGTAGCCGAATCCAAGCAGGTTAACCTGTAACAAAAAAGAGATTAATAGGTTGTTTAAATGCACATCCCGAATCTGCAAACAGATTTGAAATCGGACCACGCCCTGCAAAGTTATACCCCTTTAAAGTCCTGATCTTCTAAATTTTACTCTTTGCTTTATAAGCAAAACTAACAAATAGTTTTCTTCGTCTAGCCAATGCATCTTTCGAGATAAACCTATCTTGTTTGGTATCAATTAATATTAGAATTTTCTCAGCTACCCGATTCTTTAGGAATTTTTTAGATTGCGCCATCCCCCAGAGAGCTACCCCCATTTTAAGATTTCTTACCTGCTACGATTTCTGACAATCCTTAAACATTTTTTTAGTCATGCGATACATTAAATTAGCTTAGAATTTTACACACAACCCTAATCTGCAAACAGATTTAAAATCGGGCCACGCCTTGCGAAGTTACCCCTTTAAAGCTCCCAAACCTCTACATTTTACTCTTTGCTTTATAAGCAAAACTAACAAATACTTTTCTTTGTCTAGCCAACGCATCTTTCGAGATAAACCTATCTTGTTTGGTATCAATCAATATTAGAATTCTCTCAGCTACCCGAATCTCTAGGAATTTTTTAGATATCATCACCCCCAAGGGAGCTACCCCAATTTTAAGATTTCTTACCTGTAGTGATGTTTGATCGTTCTTATAATTTTTTTAGTCATGCGATACATCTTCTTAGTCTAAAATTTTGCACAGAATCCGAATCTGCAAACAGATTTAAAATCGGACCACGCCCTGCAAAGTTACCCCTTTAAAGCTCCCAAACCTCTTTAAATTGTTTTGCTCGTCTATGACATATGCTTTAACCAACTATTTCCCTAGAAATCTAAAACCGCAAGTATTTTAGAAACGAGTTCTTTATAAGCCATAAGTGCTTAGTATTTAAAATCATTTTTTCAAACAGTAATGTGCTATTCTCAGAATGTTGCAAAACCCATGACTTAAAATTTTTCTGGTTTTAACATAATTACATGCACAATGCTAAATTGTTGGAAAATACATAGACAAGAACAAACTAATCGCTTTACAAGTATGTGACGTATAGTGAAAGTAGCGTAGAGGACAAACTAATTGCTTTACAATTATGTGACGTAAAGTGAAAGTAGCCTTTCTTTTTATTAATTAGCGGGTATATGATTTGAGAAATACAATAGATATGCTCGATGCTAATAGGAAAGTACGTTAAATGCAAGTCAATTAACAACAATTTTATTCTACAGGATACTTACAACAATTTAATTTTAAATAACTTCTACGTCATACTTTAGGAAATGGTGGGCTTGAATATTTTCCAAATGAATCACCAAGCGAAAGTATATGCTTAGCACTATTAAAATTACCCATTAATTTCCTATTTTACGACTGTGGTTAATTATAGATTGAAATTTAATTTGTGCACGTTCGAGCTTCTCGTAAACTAACATATTTTAGAGCAACTGTATAATACATGCATACCCCTTCGCCGCGCTACTGCTATTCTTGTAATTGCTAGAAAAAGTCACTCTCCTTTTTACTGTTAGGACTGGGCAAAGCACCATTTTTTATACTTTTTATAGCACATCGCACACTTTTTCGTCTGATAATTAAATTTTGCTTCTGTAGGCTTTTACACTTTCGCATAGCAGTCGGCCGCACGTATTGATTTCTAGAACCGGTAAGTACTCGATATCCTCCAAATAGAGAATTAGATGCTCGATGTCTGTCAACTTCCAATTCCCTCGTAAAGGTAGAAAACTCGGTCAATCATCCATTAAACTTCGACCCGCAACCGTTTTGATAATTTCCAAACATTTTTCGAACGACAATGGGCTGAGAATTTTTAAACCTCCGAGGGATCTTTAAGTCGTGATCAATTACACATCCGAGCTACGCGTAAACTAACATATTTTGCAGCAACTGTATAATACATGCATACCCCTTCTCTGCGCTACTGCTATTCTTGTAGTTGCTTGGAAAAGTCAGTCGCCCTTTTTACTGCTAGGGTTGCTAAAAAGCACCATTCCATACTTTATTTATAAGTGTAGCACATCGCACACTTTTTTGTCGGTTAATTAAATTTTTGTTTATGTAGGCCTTTACACTTTCGCTTATTTAAACATCTAATACGACCGATTAACCACTTTCGATTATTCTAACGGGGAGCCACCATACATCCCACCGCACCGTTCTTTTTGAATCCAACGATCCTATGGGCTTCCACGCACTAACACCTGACGTATCTTTCCTACTATTTGTTAAACAAAAACCACCGGTATCACCATTGTGGACGTAAACAGATGTTTGTGGATGTGTACGAGTATGTAACCATATACATTAACCAGTCTAAGCTATTTTATTTAGTCCACGAAAACTACTATTTTTCTAAACCACAATTAATAATCGCCTTTATAGGTCCCACATTTCGACCATTACCCAATGGCTGGTGCTACGTACATGGAAACTTTAATTTCTTATTGGAGAGAATTCTTATTCTCCCGCGCACTGCTACGTAGTTGCATGTCCATTCCTTTTGGAGGTATATGCTCGTTATAAGTTGTAAGACCCTCGGTTTTACTTAACTACAATTCGTGAGACCCTTTAATCTTTTAATCGTATCTTTCTCGCCTACAATACAGTAGGACTTAACATTACTACCAACAAATTCTAATACTGGACCCCCATTAAATACGTCTTTAATTTTCCCTACAACTTTTTATCGAGAAGTGTTATATTGTATTTATTATACGCAGGGTAGTCACTCTTTTAAGATAAATATATTTTGCTAGGTATCAACTAATATTAAATTTTTCTAGGAACCCCAAATCTGTAAATAAATTATAAATAGAACCAACCCATACAAAGTTATACCTTTTAAAGACTAATTTTTGCACATCTTTATTTAACGCCATCTTTAAAACCCTTTTTTCGCTAACCAAGACATATGCTTTAACTAACCATTCCCCTAGAAATCTAAAACCGATGTGCCCCGCGAATACCGCGTGGAGATAACACGTATACTCTGTCAACCAGGATAGAAGCAGAGGAAGGATTTGGAAGGTGGGCAAGGAACTTAAAAATTATGGAATTTAAAAACTAATATATACAATAGATTTACAAAATCTATACAACTATCTTATATCTTTATGCCCCATGCGTAGATTGTTGTACTATTAGGAATGATGTACCTTTTGTCATCTCCCCTCGATAAACTAATTTTATTAATAAGCTGCGTATGCAAATCGTATTTTTTACTCCGGATACATACGCAGACAAGTACTCCACACCAAATAAATAATTGGATGCTTGGTAACTGTTAACTTCCGCATCCCTCGTGTACGCCTAAGCACGCCTGTGCCCATGCGCACCCCTGCGCGTGCACACCCCTGCCCATGCGCGCCCACTGCGCGTGCGCACCCCTGCCCATGCGCGCTGCCCATGCGCACCCCTCTCTGTGCGACTGCTATTTCGTGGTAACGTCACAGCCTTTTATAAATAAAGAACAATGTTATATACTATTATAAAATGTTTATTCTGACATTATACATAACAAATTTAAAAAACAACTAATTTACAAACTGCGGAAATGTGCACAGGAAGTACTCTAAGATGTACAGCAACACCTATCTACTCAGATGGTAAAGATGATAAAGAAGTTTGTAAGAAGTTTTAGGATGCAAAAACAAAAGTTTAATATTGAGGAAATGAACTCTGCAAAAATAATGAACATGCTCGTCATAAACTATCAGAGCAAATAATAAATGAACAATTCTAATTACCCAACTGGTGAATAAACAACTATGGACTAATCCGCGTATTCACTTTAATGTGCATGGGCTGATTGAAAGACTGCAGTTGCTAGTTACTGTTGATTATCACAACCATCGAGATATGCATAACCTAAATGAAATTATCTCTATAATATCTAAACTTCGACAAAAGGGATTATAAAATAGAACGACAACAAAGTTAGATGGAATATATCTAATTTTTAAATTTATGGAATGTTATTTGATTTTATAAGTACATCTTAAGATAAAAATTAAATTAAATTTAAACAAATGAAAAATTTAAAACAACAACAGAACTTTAAGTATTTGAATCTTTAAATTAAAATTGTAACCAAATATTTAAAAACCTAGATCAACGAGTCGCGAACATAATTAGTACAAAGGATTAAAAGAAGCTTTGGATGAAAGAACAAAAGATTTAATTTAAAATGAAATCTACAATAGATTACAAATCTATACAAACTACTAATCTAAGAAGCAATTGTGTGCAAAATTTGGATGATGTACTTACTACAAAACAATTAAATTAAAAGGAGATAAATCGATTTTTGTGTGGAAAGACTCAAAAATAATTGCTGTAATGTAATTCAACTGTATCTAACTGTGCCATGACCTGTAACTCCATGCCATTGACCATGCCATCGTCCATGCAAACTTTGTGGGTATTTCTGTAATAACTTTTATTAGATAATAGAAAATGTATGCTAGTTAAATGTTTATGTCTGACATTAAATAAGCAATTGTAAAAATCACTAATTTAAAATTTTCGAAATCAAGGAATACTAAAATTACCAAACCATATATCAATGTAAAGATGTAAAAATTTGTAAAAGATTTTGGATGCAACAATTAATTAGAAATAATTGCAAAAATAAACATCCCAATAACTTCGCAAATAATATAAAGCAAGTTATGGATACAAATGAGATAGTTAAAGGAAACCCTATCGACACTAAAATAGATATTTATGTTAATCAGAGCTGATTAAATACGCATGTATACTTATTTCAACTGAGATAAACAAAGAAATTTTAATACTAACTCCACAAAAGGATATAAATGACGAAAGTTGATGGGGTAAATTTATAATAAAATATTTATTGAATGAAATTGATTGATTTGCAATTGAAATAAAATGTATAGTTAGCGAAAATTTTCTTATTATAAAATTTAAGATTGTAGGATGAAAACAATTACAACCATCATGCCAACATTGAGGTAGGTTAAGAATTCGTAATACAAATAGTGCAAGATAAACCATACAATTAATGTTTGAAAATTTCAAATAGAATCCAATCAGATTTACAAAAAAAAAAACTAAAGTATACAAAAGATCTAATTAACCCTTAGATAAACAAAGATGATTGTCAACATTAAATCTTATCTTTCCACAGTAAATCTCGACTTAACAAAAGAATCTAAATTTGACACGGTATACAACATTTCCAATAAGGGAAAGTATTTGGGGACTATTTTAATATAAATATATTTCTATGAATTCCTGTTAAACATCTCATTAATATAATATTTCAAAGTTTGGGTTTTATAAAACTAAAATAAAAATAAATAATAATAAATATTAAATAATCTATCGATGCATAATACCTATAATTAAAACTACTCACACCAAGCATTCGTATTATAAAATATACATCAAATTTTCGATATTTTAACTGTTTTAAAATTGATGCTATAAAATATTTATTGAAACACCGCATCAGAACGTCCATAACCGATACCCGGTACTGTGAAACCTTACAATTATATCAGTCATATTTATATGACGAACAGCCAATCAGTATGGTTAGACTGGAAATGATTAATATACTTCAAACTACCTATTCATTTATCATAATTAGAAACACCATATAAATATTCCCTACAATACCTCTAATGCCGCTCATCCAATAGAGGACATTTATAACGTTTTAACGTACAAACGGCTTCATGCTCCTTTTTTATCTTGAAGCTCACCAACAAACTGACATCCAAATTCTGTATTCTCACAATTAAATATTAAATATCTTCCTAACTCCTCGACTGCTAAGTTTCGAGCATTTCCTAAAAATACATATATTATAAAAATCATTTTCCTCTTTTCACCTTACCCAACGGTTCTACATACAGCGCATGAAACATTTTTTTAACACTTATTACAATGTATGCCCATTCATACACTGCATAATGGGTGGCAATGCAATGTCATAACAGATAGGCATTTAAAAGCGCAATAAGTCGATTATTTAGCTCGGTATTCATAACTACTACTCACAATCTATTTTATACTGGTATAAGGTGAACCTTCGCAGCAGACAGCAGAAAATAGACTGAGAATGAAAATCATAAACCTACTCGTATGAATTATTACTAACCCGAAATATTCCTAGATAATTACAGCGTAAATTAGTTTATATATTATGAACTAAACTAGCTTTCCCGCATTAGGTAAATGGGGATATTAAGTAATGCGCTTCACTCCTCATTTAGCAGTTATCAATAGTATTATACATGGCTCATGTTTGAATATAATCCGTTTACGGAAATTGTTAATAGATTTATAATTGGATTTTATGTTCGGGTTTTGCAAAAATAGAATCTCTCATAGGGATGAAAATTTAAAAACCAAGTGTGGACCTAGGTTATAAAGGAAATTAATAGGTTGGGTCAGCACCGCAGCGCTGACCCAACCTTTAATTTTCCTTTATCTAACCTAGGTCCACATTGGTTTTAAATTTTTCTATCCCTATGAGATTCCTATTTTTGCAAAACCCTGAACATAAAATCCAATTATAAATCTATTAACAATTTCCGTAAACGGATTATATTCAAACATAGAGCCATGTATAATACTATTGATAACTGCTTAAATGAGGAGTGAAAGGCATTACTTAATATCACCCATTTACCTAATGCGGGAAAGCTTAGTTTAGTTCATAATATATAATAACTAATTTACGCTGTAATTATCTAGGAATATTTCGGGTTAGTAATAATTCATACGAGTAGGTTTATGATTTTCATTCTCAGTCTATTTTCTGCTGCTGCTGCGAAGGTTCACCTTATACCAGTATAAAATATAGATTGTGAGTAGTAGTTATGAATACCGAGCTAAATAATCGACTTATTGCGCTATTTAAATGCCCTATCTGTTATGACATTGCATTGCCACCCATTATGCAGTGTATGAATGGGCATATACATTGTAATAAGTGTATAAAAAATAGTTTCATGCGCTGTATGTAGAGTACCGTTGGGTAAGGTGAAAAGAGTGAAAATGATTTTATAATATATGTATTTTTAGGAAATGCTCGAAACTTAGCAGTCGAGGAGTTAGGAAGATATTTAATATTTAATTGTGAGAATACAGAATTTTGCTAGGTATCAACTAATATTAAATTTTTCTAGGAACCCCAAATCTGTAAATAAATTATAAATAGAACCAACCCATACAAAGTTATACCTTTTAAAGACTAATTTTTGCACATCTTTATTTAACGCCATCTTTAAAACCCTTTTTTCGCTAACCAAGACATATGCTTTAACTAACCATTCCCCTAGAAATCTAAAACCGATGTGCCCCGCGAATACCGCGTGGAGATAACACGTATACTCTGTCAACCAGGATAGAAGCAGAGGAAGGATTTGGAAGGTGGGCGAGGAACTTAAAAATTATGGAATTTAAAAACTAATATATACAATAGATTTACAAAATCTATACAACTATCTTATATCTTTATGCCCCCATGCGTAGATTGTTGTACTATTAGGAATGATGTACCTTTTGTCATCTCCCCTCGATAAACTAATTTTATTAATAAGCTGCGTATGCAAATCGTATTTTTTACTCCGGATACATACGCAGACAAGTACTCCACACCAAATAAAGAATTGGATGCTTGGTAACTGTTAACTTCCGCATCCCTCGTGTACGCCTAAGCACGCCTGTGCCCATGCGCACCCCTGCGCGTGCACACCCCTGCCCATGCGCGCCCACTGCGCGTGCGCACCCCTGCCCATGCGCGCTGCCCATGCGCACCCCTCTCTGTGCGACTGCTATTTCGTGGTAACGTCACAGCCTTTTATAAATAAAGAACAATGTTATATACTATTATAAAATGTTTATTCTGACATTATACATAACAAATTTAAAAAACAACTAATTTACAAACTGCGGAAATGTGCACAGGAAGTACTCTAAGATGTACAGCAACACCTATCTACTCAGATGGTAAAGATGATAAAGAAGTTTGTAAAAGAAGTTTTAGGATGCAAAAACAAAAGTTTAATATTGAGGAAATGAACTCTGCAAAAAATAATGAACATGCTCGTCATAAACTATCAGAGCAAATAATAAATGAAGCAAGTTCTATGGATTACACTCCAAATTCTGAAGATGAGGATTCAACACAGGAAAGCAATAGTCGGGACACTAAAATACCGACGTATATTCACTTTAATGTGCATGGGCTGATTGAAAGACTGCAGTTGCTAGTTACTGTTGATTATCACAACCATCGAGATATGCATAACCTAAATGAAATTATCTCTATAATATCTAAACTTCGACAAAAGGATTATAAAATAGAACGACAACAAAGTTAGATGGGGGTAAATATTTATACATAAAATATTTATTGAAATTGTAAAATTGGAATAGTCTGCATTTGCATTTTGATAAGTAAACATCGTAATAAGATGAGCGGGAAAGAATTATATCCTTAGATGCTATAAAATTTTAGAAGAAGTTGTCAAGGAGATGAAAACAAGTTTATCAAACAATTCAACTAGCCAACATTTGAATGGTATGTCTAATGAATCTCTGGTAAATACTAAAATAGTGCAAGATAAACCTACACATGATAATGTTGATGCGAAAGATCAGAACATAGACTCCAAGTCAGACGTTTCTGACAGAAAAGAAAGAGACAACTTAAATCGTATACTAAAGAGGATTTAAATAAAGCCCTTGACGAAATAAACAAAGGATGGATTACTGGTTCAGAAGCATTCGAAATCTACAATGTTCACGAGCTACACTCTATACAGAACTCAGATCAAAAGAAAATCGTGTGCAAAATTTGGATATGTATACTACACATTTACCAATTAAAAGGAGGAAAAAGTGACTTTTGTGTGTGTGTGTATTAGTTTTAATGAATAAAATATATTTCTATGTGAAGTGTACCTGTTAAGTATTTGAATTGAAATATAAATATTGTTTCAAACGTTTTGGGTTTTATTTAAATATAATGGTATTGTTAGGATGCAATAAAAATACAGGGGTGCGCGCGCAGGATGCATGGTCAGGGGTGCGTAGGGGCACATTACGAGATAGAGGTCTTGGTATAAAATTTCCAGTTTATGTTAAAATTTTCTAAATCAGAACTACTAAAAATTTCACCAAACCCCAAAATATTCGAAATCTAAAGTAGTTACAAAAATGCCGAATGTATTCGCTCTGTTGCTCGAGACACCTCAACTTCATTCACTAATAATATGCATAACCATACCCTAATAGCTTCGCATACTACATTAAATGCAGTTATGATGACAGGGCATATGTTGGACACCCTCATATCGCTTACATCCTCTTGATTAGGAATAGTTTTGTTATCCGATCTAGCTCGGATTAAATCCACCAATTTCACCCTATTCTGATGGAGATAAATTCGAGGAACTTTACCATTAATACCCCACAACCAGACCTAAATCCGATTATGCAAATAAAGAAATAGTTTAATATTATTACAATATCACAAAGTTATACGCAACAACAAATTTTAAAAAACTTGCACCAAATATTTCAACATTTTCAACGTTATTTCACAAATTCCAGCTACTTTTCAAGATAATTGTATTATTATTAACCGTTTGAGCACATTACACCTAAAATAGTCTTTTATGCTAACCAAACAAATCAAGATAGCAGAACCTATACAAACACTCATCATCTATATATTGGGGAGTTAGCAATTGCGTTAGCATACCGAAATAGTGCATGATATACCAGAATACAATTAATTGTTTCTGTATTATCATCTAATAAAGTACATCATCGAATATTATAAAAAAAAAAAAAATCTGAATTTTAATTATGTTAAACAAGATGTATGTGCTCTAACATATTTATTCTTATTCACACATGTAAATTTCGCTTATAACTAAAAGATTCATATACCCACCGTATACCAACATTTCCTAATACACCTGAAGTTAATTTACAAAGGACTATCAATTATATCATCTATAGAATCCTCAGTTGACAACACATCTCCATTATATATTAATAATCGAGCGGGTCCTAAGGAAACACTAAAATAAAATAAATATTAAAAATTAAATAATCTATCGATGCATACATACCTATAATTAAAACTACCTCCTACACCAAGCTTCGATATAAAATATACATCAAATTCGTTCTGATCATTGTTAACTGTTTTAAAATTGATGCTATAAAATATTTATTGAAACACCGCATCAGAACGGTCCATAACCGATACGGTACTGTGAAACCTTACAATTATATCAGTCATATTTATATGACGAACAGCCAATCAGTATGGTTAGACTGGAAATGATTATATATATCTTCCAAACTACCTATTAATATCATAATTAGTAAACACCTATAATATTACACCTATACAATACCTCTAACTGCACCTCATCCAATAGAGGACATTTATAACGTTTTAACGTACAAACGGCTTCATGCTCCTTTTTTATCTTGAAGCTCACCAACAAACTGACATCAAATTCTGTATTCTCACAATTAAATATTAAATATCTTCTAACTCCTCGACTGCTAAGTTTCGAGCATTTCCTAATACATATATTATAAAATATTTCCATCTTTTCACCTTACCCAACGGTACTCTACATACAGCGCATGAAACTATTTTTTTTACACTTATTACAATGATATCATTATCACTGCATAATGGGTGGCAACCAATTCTAAAATAGGGCTTTAAATAGGAATTAATATTATTTAACTGGTTTCAATTAAAATTATATTTTAATAATGGTTTATCCCTTTAAGCATACAAAGAATAACTAGTTTGAATATAAATCCGTTTGAATTTTAATAAAAATATTTAATTTCAGGGTAAATTAATTAAATTATGAATAAATTAAAACCAATTGGAAATGGGTGATAAAGGAATTTAATTATTTGCAGTACAAGCCCTGGCCTATGTTTGAATATAACCTTTAAATTGTTAATATTTTATAATTATGTATGTTAATTTTGCAAAATAAATCCCAAGGGTGAAAATTTAAAACCAATGTTACCTGGTGAAAAGGTTAATAGTTGGTAACCCGGGCTTTCTGTAATTTTCTGTACTAGTACTAATTTTACTTTGTTTTCTGAATTTTGGTGTGAAAGTCATTGTGCTTCAATTAAATATTTGAATTTGGTTAATATCGATTGAATTGGGCATTTAATGGTTATATGCCGCATAATGGTTTGGGCTGCCAGGGAATTAATAAGGTTTCTGCGTTATGTAGATGTTTCGGTTGGTGAATGATGATGGTTTTTTAAATGTGATTTTATGCTGAATGGTGATGTAAGTTAAGGTTTTGTTATGATGATGGTATAGGAGGAATGGTGTTTGTGCGGTGAGGAGCGTGTGATTTTTAATTTAAATGCCAGGGAAATAGGGTTGGTTGGTGAAGGTGATATTTGGGTCTTTGTTGTGGGGTTTGGAAGTTTTTTAAAGTTACTTGGGGTTCGTTTTTATTGCGTTTTTAAATGTAGATTTAAAAATTGTTCTTTAAATATTCCCCGGGCCTGCCCAACCTATTAAAAATTTTTTCCCTTTTTTCTTTAACCTAAGGCCAAATTTTTTTTTTCTTTAAATGAAGCCATTTTAAAACCCTCTAAAATCCAATTATAAAAACAATTTAAAAATTCGTAAACGGTTTATAATTCAACATTTAAATTTGTATTCTTTGGGAAACGCAAAAATGAGGAGTGAAAAACCATAATATCACCCATTTCCTAATTTGTTTAGTTAATATTATGAATAATAAGCTCCGTTGTAAAGTTATAAAATGTTTCATGGCTGCATTAGAGTATTGTATAGGTAAATTATAATGGTTTTTATTATATAATTTTAGGAATGTGAATATAGTTAAATTACTAAAGATTTTGCATATAGAATACGTGATGTAGTATTGTAAGGTACTTCAGATAAAGTAACCGTGTATCGGTTATGGACCGTCCTCTATTGATGCGGTCGTTTCAATTAGAGTATTTGTATAGCATAATTTTAATAAATGCAGTTTACAATTATGATCAAGATACGGAAGTTTGATAGATATATTATTTTATAATACTGAATGCTTTGGTGTAGTGAGTGTAGTTTTACAGTAAGGTATGTATGCACGTTCGATAGATATTTAATATTTTTATAATCTAATTTTAAATTTAGTGTTTCTATAGGACCAGCTCGATTGATTAATATTATAATGCATGGAGTGGTTGTCATATGAGGATTCTGATAGATGTATATATATTGATTTTAGTGTTTCTACGCCATTATGAATAAATGTATACGATTCATGGTGTATATAGATAATGTTGGTATACCGGGTGGGTATAATAGAATCTTTTAGTTATAAGCGAGAATGTTACTATGGGTGTGAATAAGAATAAATATGTTAGAGCACATCATCTTGTTTAAATATAAAATTCAGATTTTTTTTTTTTTTTTTTTATAATATTCGATGATGTACATTATTATATGATAATACATAAACAATTAATTTTATTCTGGTATATATCATGCATATTTCGGTATGTAACGCAATTGTAACCCTCCCCAATATATAGATGATGAGTGTTTTGTATAGGTTCTGCTATCTTGATTTGTTTGCAAGTTAGCTAAAGACTATTTTAGGGTGTAATGTGCTCAAACGGTTAATAATAATACAATTATCTTGAAAAGTAGCTGGAATTTGTGAAATAACGTTGAAAATGTTGAAATATTTGGTGCCCCCAAGTTTTTTTAAAATTTGTTGTTGCGTATAACTTTTGTGATATTGTAATAATATTAAACTATTTCTTTATTTGCATAATCGGATTTAGGTCTGGTTGTGGGGCGTATTAATGGTAAAGTTCCTCGAATTTATCTCCATCAGAATAGGGTGAAATTGCGGATTTAATCCGAGCTAGATCGGATAACAAAACTATTCCTAATCAAGAGGATGTAAGCGATATGAGGGTGTCCAACATATGCCCTGTCATCATAACTGCATTTAATGTAGTATGGAAGCTATTAGGGGTATGGTTATGCATATTATTAGTGAATGAAGTTGAGGTGTCTGGAGCAACAGAGCGAATACATTCGGCATTTTTGTAACTACTTTAGATTTCGAATATTTTGGGGTTTGGTGAAATTTTTAGTAGTTCTGATTTAGAAAAATTTTAACATAAAACTGGAAATTTTATACCAAGACCTCTATCTCGTAATGTGCTACGCACCCCTGACCATGCATCCTGCGCGCGCACCCTGTATTTTTATTGCATCCTAACAATACCATTATATTTAAATAAAACCCAAAACGTTTGAAACAATATTTATATTTCAATTCAAATACTTAACAGGTACACTTCACATAGAAATATATTTTTATTCATTAAAACTAATACACACACACACAAAAGTCACTTTTTCCTCCTTTTAATTGGTAAATGTGTAGTATACATATCCAAATTTTGCACACGATTTTCTTTTGATCTGAGTTCTGTATAGAGTGTAGCTCGTGGAACATTGTAGATTTCGAATGCTTCTGAACCAGTAATCCATCCTTTGTTTATTTCGTCAAGGGCTTTATTTAAATCCTCTTTAGTATACGATTTAGTTGTCTCTTTCTTTTCTGTCAGAAACGTCTGACTTGGAGTCTATGTTCTGATCTTTCGCATCAACATTATCATGTGTAGGTTTATCTTGCACTATTTTAGTATTTACCAGAGATTCATTAGACATACCATTCAAATGTTGGCTAGTTGAATTGTTTGATAAACTTGTTTTCATCTCCTTGACAACTTCTTCTAAAATTTTTATAGCATCTAAGGATATAATTCTTTCCCGCTCATCTTATTACGATGTTTACTTATCAAAATGCAAATGCAGACTATTCCAATTTTACAATTTCAATAAATATTTTATGTATAAATATTTACCCCATCTAACTTTGTTGTCGTTCTATTTTATAATCCCTTTTGTCGAAGTTTAGATATTATAGAGATAATTTCATTTAGGTTATGCATATCTCGATGGTTGTGATAATCAACAGTAACTAGCAACTGCAGTCTTTCAATCAGCCCATGCACATTAAAGTGAATATACGTCGGTATTTTAGTGTCCTGACTATTGCTTTCCTGTGTTGAATCCTCATCTTCAGAATTTGAGTGTAATCCATAGAACTTGCTTCATTTATTATTTGCTCTGATAGTTTATGACGAGCATGTTCATTATTTTTTGCAGAGTTCATTTCTCAATATTAAACTTTTGTTTTTGCATCCTAAAACTTCTTTACAAACTTCTTTATCATCTTTACCATCTGAGTAGATAGGTGTTGCTGTACATCTTAGAGTACTTCCTGTGCACATTTCCGCAGTTTGTAAATTAGTTGTTTTTAAATTTGTTATGTATAATGTCAGAATAAACATTTTATAATAGTATATAACATTGTTCTTTATTTATAAAAGGCTGTGACGTTACCACGAAATAGCAGTCGCACAGAGAGGGGTGCGCATGGGCAGCGCGCATGGGCAGGGGTGCGCACGCGCAGTGGGCGCGCATGGGCAGGGTGTGCACGCGCAGGGTGCGCATGGGCACAGGCGTGCTTAGGCGTACACGAGGGATGCGGAAGTTAACAGTTACCAAGCATCCAATTATTTATTTGGTGTGGAGTACTTGTCTGCGTATGTATCCGGAGTAAAAAATACGATTTGCATACGCAGCTTATTAATAAAATTAGTTTATCGAGGGAGATGACAAAGGTACATCATTCCTAATAGTACAACAATCTACGCATGGGGGCATAAAGATATAAGATAGTTGTATAGATTTTGTAAATCTATTGTATATATTAGTTTTAAATTCCATAATTTTTAAGTTCCTTGCCCACCTTCCAAATCCTTCCTCTGCTTCTATCCTGGTTGACAGAGTATACGTGTTATCTCCACGCGGTATTCGCGGGCACATCGGTTTTAGATTTCTAGGGAATGGTTAGTTAAAGCATATGTCTTGGTTAGCGAAAAAGGGTTTTAAAGATGGCGTTAAATAAAGATGTGCAAAATTAGTCTTTAAAAGGTATAACTTTGTATGGGTTGGTTCTATTTATAATTTATTTACAGATTTGGGGTTCCTAGAAAATTTAATATTAGTTGATACCTAGCAAAATATATTTATCTTAAAAGAGTGACTACCCTGCGTATAATAAATACAATATAACACTTCTCGATAAAAAGTTGTAGGGAAAATTAAAGACGTATTTAATGGGGGTCCAGTATTAGAATTTGTTGGTAGTAATGTTAAGTCCTACTGTATTGTAGGCGAGAAAGATACGATTAAAAGATTAAAGGGGTCTCACGAATTGTAGTTAATAAAACCGAGGGTCTTACAACTTATAACGAGCATATACCTCAAAAGGAATGGACATGCAACTACGTAGCAGTGCGCGGAGAATAAGAATTCTCCAATAAGAAATTAAAGTTTCCATGTACGTAGCACCAGCCATTGGGTAATGGTCGAAATGTGGGACCTATAAAGGCGATTATTAATTGTGGTTTAGAAAAATAGTAGTTTTCGTGGACTAAATAAAATAGCTTAGACTGGTTAATGTATATGGTTACATACTCGTACACATCCACAAACATCTGTTTACGTCCACAATGGTGATACCGGTGGTTTTGTTTAACAAATAGTAGGAAAGATACGTCAGGTGTTAGTGCGTGAAGCCCATAGGATCGTTGGATTCAAAAGAACGGTGCGGTGGGATGTATGGTGGCTCCCGTTAGAATAATCGAAAGTGGTTAATCGGTCGTATTAGATGTTTAAATAAGCGAAAGTGTAAAGGCCTACATAAACAAAAATTTAATTAACGACAAAAAGTGTGCGATGTGCTACACTTATAAATAAAGTATGGAATGGTGCTTTTAGCAACCCTAGCAGTAAAAGGGCGACTGACTTTTCCAAGCAACTACAAGAATAGCAGTAGCGCAGAGAAGGGGTATGCATGTATTATACAGTTGCTGCAAAATATGTTAGTTTACGCGTAGCTCGGATGTGTAATTGATCACGACTTAAAGATCCCTCGGAGGTTTAAAAATTCTCAGCCCATTGTCGTTCGAAAATGTTTGGAAATTATCAAAACGGTTGCGGGTCGAAGTTTAATGGATGATTGACCGAGTTTTTCTACCTTTACGAGGGAATTGGAAGTTGACAGACATCGAGCATCTAATTCTCTATTTGGAGGATATCGAGTACTTACCGGTTCTAGAAATCAATACGTGCGGCCGACCGCTATGCGAAAGTGTAAAAGCCTACAGAAGCAAAATTTAATTATCAGACGAAAAAGTGTGCGATGTGCTATAGAAAGTATAAAAAATGGTGCTTTGCCCAGTCCTAACAGTAAAAAGGAGAGTGACTTTTTCTAGCAATTACAAGAATAGCAGTAGCGCGGCGAAGGGGTATGCATGTATTATACAGTTGCTCTAAAATATGTTAGTTTACGAGAAGCTCGAACGTGCACAAATTAAATTTCAATCTATAATTAACCACAGTCGTAAAAATAGGAAATTAATGGGTAATTTTAATAGTGCTAAGCATATACTTTCGCTTGGTGATTCATTTGGAAAATATTCAAGCCCACCATTTCCTAAAGTATGACGTAGAAGTTATTTAAAATTAAATTGTTGTAAGTATCCTGTAGAATAAAATTGTTGTTAATTGACTTGCATTTAACGTACTTTCCTATTAGCATCGAGCATATCTATTGTATTTCTCAAATCATATACCCGCTAATTAATAAAAAGAAAGGCTACTTTCACTTTACGTCACATAATTGTAAAGCAATTAAGTTTGTCCTCTACAGCTACTTTCACTATACGTCACATACTTGTAATAGCGATTAGTTTGTTCTTGTACTATGTATTTTCCAACAATTTAGCATTGTGCATTAATTATGTTAAAACCAGAAAAATTTTAAGTCATGGGTTTTTGCAACATTCTGAGAATAGCACATTACTGTTTGAAAAATGATTTTCAAATACTAACGCACTTATGGCTTATAAAGAACTCGTTTCTAAAATACTTGCGGTTTTAGATTTCTAGGAAATAGTTGGTTAAAGCATATGTCATAGACGAGCAAAACAATTTAAAGAGGTTTGGGAGCTTTAAAGGGTAACTTTGCAGGGCGTGGTCCGATTTAAATCTGTTTGCAGATTCGGATTCTGTGCAAAATTTTAGACTAAGAAGATGTATCGCATGACTAAAAAAATTATAAGAACGATCAAACATCACTACAGGTAAGAAATCTTAAAATTGGGGTAGCTCCCTTGGGGGTGATGATATCTAAAAAATTCCTAGAGATTCGGGTAGCTGAGAAAATTCTAATATTGATTGATACCAAACAAGATAGGTTTATCTCGAAAGATGCGTTGGCTAGACAAAGAAAAGTATTTGTTAGTTTTGCTTATAAAGCAAAGAGTAAAATGTAGAGGTTTGGGAGCTTTAAAGGGTAACTGCAAGGCGTGGCCCGATTTTAAATCTGTTTACAGATTAGGGTTGTGTGTAAAATTCTAAGCTAATTTAATGTATCGCATGACTAAAAAAATGTTTAAGGATTGTCAGAAATCGTAGCAGGTAAGAAATCTTAAAATGGGGGTAGCTCTCTGGGGGATGGCGCAATCTAAAAAATTCCTAAAGAATCGGGTAGCTGAGAAAATTCTAATATTAATTGATACCAAACAAGATAGGTTTATCTCGAAAGATGATTGGCTAACGAGAAAACTATTTGTTAGTTTTGCTTATAAAGCAAAGAGTAAAATTTAGAAGATCAGGACTTTAAAGGTATAACTTTGCAGGGCGTGGTCCGATTTCAAATCTGTTTGCAGATTCGGATGTCATTTAAACAACCTATTAATCTTTTTTGTTACAGGTTAACCTGCTTGGATTCGGCTACACACAGGAAATACTTTGTAAAATTGTAATTAGTTTATTAAACTGTAAATCGGATAAAATAAATTATTAAACTTTGTGTTCTTATTATTGTTGGTTAAAGGACTGTAGATATTAAAAGGAGAGGTGATTAGAAATTGATCTTGGTAAGAAATCTTAAAATGGGGTAGCTCTCGGGGATGGCGCAATCTAAAAAATTCTAAAGATTCGGGTAGCTGAGAAAATTCTAATATTGATTGATACCAAACAAGATAGGTTTATCTCGAAAGATGCAATGGCTAGACAAAGAAAAGTATTTGGTTCAGATGAAAGATAAAAATGGCTAGTCGAAGAAAACTTTTGGTTCAGATGTGGAGGAAATGAGGATGCTCATTTATCTCGAAACATAAAAAATTTAAGATAGGTTTATCTCGAAAGATGAAAAATGGTTAGTCGAAGAAAACTTTTTGGTCCAGATGTGTGTGGAAATGTGGATGCTGGTGGAAATGTGGCGGTGGGATCCTTGATTTTACCCTACTATGGTAAAAAAAAGAATAAGTATGCAAAAAACAGTAAAAAAATAGCGAAGATAGGATGATAGGACACGATCTAAGGCATGGGAAATAGTGCGGAATATATTAGAAGTAGAGAAAGGTAAAAAGATAGGTACAGTTAGACATAGATTAGACTGTTGCTTACAAATCGTGAAAAATGTAGGCTGAGGGAACTTCAAGAAACAGTTTAGGTTAGCTCAGAATAGGAAACAATGGAAGTATGCTTAGAACCCGTTCCAGGACTGAAAACCTAATAATGATGGTGACAATAATATAAACTACTTTGACAGTTCTCAAACTAGTTTTATGTAAAATTGTGACAAATAGAGATTCAGTAAAGAACACAAAAACTAAAGCAAGAGTCAGAGAAGTGGAGACGGCAGGATAGCTAGGTTATCACAGTCTCAGAGTGCTTAACAAATCGGTTTGACTGTAACTTAAGAACTTAGTAAAGCACTACGCAACAGCAACAGCAATTATTGGCAGTAATTCATTTAATAATAGCTTTAGCAATCTACCATGATCTAAATATATCACAATGATGACGCGTAGAAAACTATTTCGGCAGAGTTAATGTGTTGATGGTAATGTCATGAAAATTTGACTATTAACCTACATTTTCACTCTTAAAGGCCTTCCAAAATCCTAACAAACCTGTGCAGATACGCAGGTTTAACCAAGGTTCATACAGACGAATTTGAAAATATATTATAGGCAGTTACTATTCATCGGCGTCGGTACGTTCTAATTTAATATCGAGGTTGAGAAACAATAGATGTTATATATGGATAGCTGGACAGCCAATTCTAATGCAAAAACGTCTTAGTATATGCCAACTACGTTTTTACGGGATTCAGTTGGAATCGCAGAACACCTTAGGTCTAATTATTCGACTCTTCTATTAATACTATTCAAATTCATCACACGCAAGCTACTTAGAGGATTTGCACCAGAACTTTAAGAATGGTAGCTTTGAGCTTAAACTTTGTGCTGCTGAGCACATAAAAATAGGATGTCCGCGCGCGCTATTTAAGTTATTTACCCAATCGTTATAACAGCATTAACAATATCGCCAATGCCAATGCATGAGTTTTAACAATATAATGCCTGCGTCAATTGTAACAATAAAATGGGATGCGGACTCATTATCCGGGTACCCTGACAAGGTTAGAATGCCCTACGATAGGGCGCCAATGTAGCAAGTTTTAAATAATTGGAGCGGATTTAAGCACCTTTATTGCACATAAGACGCGGTAGAAATGTACTTCAAAGAAAATTAAAACTTTTACGCACACTGGATAAAAAGACTAAACTGCTTTGCAGACGGCTATCTTGGCACCTCAAGGGTAAGTTAGAGATGTGCTAGGTGGAAATTTTTTTAGTTAAACTGAAAGCAATTTAAGTTTAAGTTGAACGCCACTATATCTTGCAAGTATTAACCAAAAAATTGTAGGGTAGATACAGAATCCTTTTCGGATTTGATAATTCTAAAATGTTCTATTTAAGTTCTTGGAGAAATGATGAGATTTCCTTAATATAGAGAAAATTACTAGAATAAGAATACTTCTATAACATAATAAATAATTTGTATCAAACACTAATGATATTTAACGAATAAATAGAATTCAGGCTTTAGTTTTTTTCAAAAATATTTGAACAAAATTTTGTTACATGACAGTTAAGTAATTGAATGATTGTCAGATCTGGCAGTCACGTTCAGATTTAATAAAAAAAATTCCATTTTCAAGCAATTTTAGTATAAATCTAATTTTAGTATTAGTAATTTTATACGCTTTTAAACTTCTTGTAAATGAGAGCTTCAAATATAACAAAATTTTTAGAATGATTCTTCTTTCAAAAAAATATACGGTCACAAAAATTACCAATGTTAAATGCGATTACTACTATTGAATGACGGGTCCTACAAGCTGAAACGATGGGTGTTTTCGCGGCTAGAAACTTAGCCACTCGTGGAAAAGGGGGTTGTTCAACAAATCCACTTCAAGATTCAGCAAAATTAGACCCACCCTTAACCACTGGCAACTGTTTGCTACCCTAGCGTTGGTTGTGCCCAGGTTCATGCTCGTCTATAGTTGTTTACTTCCGGGTGTAAAATACAATGGACTCAGACTGATTTTAAATTAAGGAATGTGTAGAACCCCTTGATCTGTGGGTGTTTTCCTTATTCCGATGTTATTTCTTGACTAGAGGACTTTTCTTGACTAGAAAGCATTTTTTAAACTGTAGGTGTTTTCATTAACCTGTAGGTGTTGTCATTGATCTGCGGGTATTTGTGCTGAAACGAATATAAATTAGGGCACTTAATTTTTCACCACTAATTCTCACCATCAACGACACCCAATCTGCTTGGTTTGAAGATTACGTGGAAAGCAAAACAAGTCGTGAAGACAATTCGACCTGGGGAATTATCATCAGAACGAATGCTTGATGACTACGCGCCGTGTTTATTAGGCAAGTTGAAAACCTTGAGACATAATGTGAACAATGAGTTATTTACACGGACTTTGAAAAACTGAAGTTCTATTTATTCTAAGCAAGGTTTCAAAAACACCTGAATTGTTTTCTATAATATTGTGAGTATAAAATGTGGCACTTGGCCGTGAAATTTAATCAAACTAGAAAACAACAGATTGTATGTTCTTTTTCTGTATGTTCTTTATGTGTTTTGATGAGCCATCGCTAACACATCTATACCCAAAACATGCGAACAAAGAATTTCAAGTTTTATTACCATTTAATTGATCACAATCTGAACCCTGCATATAATAGTCTTAGGAAAAAACTACCAGCTACCTTACGCTTGTACCTTTGCAGCTGAGGTAATAAATAGCCATATTTTACTGTATTATATGCAATATTAGCTATTATTTAGGATAAAAGATAAAAACGTTTCTGTTATGTAACACTCATAACCGTTGTCAAAAAAACAATAGAACATATAAAGACCAAACAATTAGTAGATGTTTTTGAGCGGAATTGGGCATCATGTAACTATTTTATATCCAATACAAGTATGAATTATTATTTAAGATAAAGGATTTAGACATTTCTATCATATAACATTTAAAACCGATATCAAAAAGACAATAAAACAAATAAAGACCAAACAATTAGTAGTCACCTTCACCAGGATAAGTTGTAACTAAAGTATAAACAAGTATAAAGTATAAACAATTTATATGAGAAATAAAGGCAAATTCCATTAATCGAAAATTAATTAATATGCAAAATAAATCGGTTTGCAATTTTGGACCGGCATAAAGGCAGTCATTTAAAAATTTATTAAATGCATCTTTAGACGATGCATCAAAAACTTTGCGTAAAGGGGTAGAAACCGATTCTTCCTTAAACACCCCGTGATGAGGAATAAAATATCCTTTGAAATGAGGAGTACAATTTGGAATAAGGTTTATATGACCTTGCTCAATATAATCTTTCATCGCCGCACTATAGTCTACTCTGTATGACGGCGATAAAGAAAATCTTTGTTCTAGAGAATAAAATCTGCGCAAAGCTGTAGAAAAGGAATTTCCTAAGTTTGGCGGATATTTTGTAAAAGGTAAAGCAACAATGTATCGACCAGTATCATCTCGTTTTGTTGAAGTAGAGAACAATTCTTCACATTTAATATCATCGGAACTACGAGTAACGACTTCACCTACTTCTTCAAGCTTCCAAAATTTCTGTAGCAAAGGTTCTATGACCTCGGAGCCTTCAACACAACAATAAACCTATAAATTGGTCGTGACATTTTGAATTAGAGTTTGACCCATAATTATAAATCTTAAAGTAGAATTTATGGCAACGGGTAAATCGGGACTTGAATATTTGAATGATTCCAAAATATGAGGTACAAGTTCAGCACCTATAATTCCGTGAATTTCTCCTGGACGAAAGAAAGTTTCATCGGCTAAACGTAGATTGTTGAAATGTTTACAAACTGGTGGGTCGACAGCACAAGATGGCAAACGATCCGTGATTTTGTCTAACACGAACGCTTGCATTTTGTATTTAACATCTGCATCATGTTGAGATGTAAATGCTATTTGCGTTTGACCGCGAACAGGTTTGAAAGACGCACCGATCCCTGAAATAGACGTGTAAGTTTTAATTACAGGTAATCGAAGCAATTGACAGCATTTAGATGTAATGAAGTTACATTGAGTAGCACTATCAATTAGGAATCTCAACCGCAGGTGAGTACCCATTGTTGATTCAACTTTAACGATCGCAGTCGCTAAAAGAATCGTGTAATTTTTATCTGAACCTTCCTTAGTCGACGTTGAACAAAGACTCACATTAATTGCTTCATTTGTATTTTTAGGATTAGATAACGCTTGATTATTTGTGTCAACAATCGGACTAAGAATATGTAACACTGAATGATGACGGTTACTGCACAACCTACATGAATACGTGGAAGGGCATAACGACAAAGCGTGCTTAGAACTGAGACAGTTAATACACAATTTTTGATCTTTAACAAAAGAAATTCGATTTTGCGGAGAAAGATTAAGAAATTTGTAACACCTAGCTAATCGATGATGTTCGCCTTTACAATAAGCACATTTCAAATTGTCGTGATTATTTACTTCTTTTGTGGCGCAGGCATGTAAGACCTTCGTCTTGTTTGTGTGGCCACTAATTTGCTTTGTTTTGCTACTGCCGGTTCGATCTAAAATTTTAACTTGTGCTTTTACGAACGTGGCTAGCTCATCGTAAGTAGGAATCGAACTTCCCTTTAAAGATTGTTCAAAAATTCGTCGGGCATGATTGTCTAGCTTTGATAAAGCAATAGAAGTAAGAATAAAATCAGACAAGTTTGTAATGTTTAATTTACGAAGAGCATTGAATGCAGAGTCGACCTTTTCTATGAATGAATTTAGACTGATAATACCTTCCGTTTGAAGCGCTTTAAAGTCAAAAACCTGAGAAAGATAAGTGTTAGCTAAAGCGCGTTTATCTTCGTATTTTTCAATTAAAGCGGCCCATAGTATAGAGTAATTTTCAGCCGTCGGTAACATACCAGAGCTTAATTCCAGAGCGCTACCCCGTAATTTTCCTAATAAATAATGCATTTTGCAAGTATTGTCCAAATTAGAATTATTATGGATAAGGCTTTTAAATGTTTCGTAGAAAAGAGGCCATTTTAGAAAATCGCCGTTAAAATCAATTAGATCAATTTTTGGGAGACGAACAGTAGCTTCAGCTGCCTGCATAGTTTGATTTTGAGAATATTGATCGGTAACTTTCGAAGTGATTAGACCGGTAGCAACATCCTGAATGTAACAATAAAGTTCATCGATAGCGTTTAATTCATTGTATTTCGGTTTAAATTCTGGATCCGTTTCAAACCCTATCGTATTGATTTCATCTATGATTTCATCTAATTTACGTTTTGTGTCATCTAGGGTTGCGTGTCTTATCTTAAATTCTTTTAAAATTACCGAATCTTGAATGTTTTTACTTTTATCGTAAAAAATTTGAATTCTTTGGAAATAGGTTTCCTTTTTAGATTGAAGTGATTTTAATCTATTAACCGCTTTACTCATTGTAATATTAATAATTCGGTGATTAATAACAAATTGCAGATGTATAACAAATATGTAAATTTAGAACGAAAGATTTGTATTGTTTACGCTATTTCAAATGTACTCACTATTGCAAGGATAGATAAGCGAATTTGAAATATAAAAGCATATGCGACAACAGAGCGCGAAAGGTCTGTTTAACATACACCTGTTTATGTTATTTATAGTGAACGATTCTTGTAAATGAACTGTGGCATGAACGAGCAAAATAACCCTTATAACCCGGTATTTAGTAGAGTGCTAAATTCCCGCTACTAACAATCCGTGCCCGAAGGTAACCAAAATATTAACGCTCGGTTAAGACACAGTGGACTGTAATTTTTTAAACATGAACAAACAAAATAAAGCAATGAACTTACCCAAGATCTGCAGCTCGCTTTAAATAGGCGTTTAAAGGTGAGATTTAGGATGGTCATTGAAGGAAGGCAAGGATCACCAACTTAGAAATTTAACGCTTTCGAACCCACTCTAAGACGGGTGCAAGGGGTTATTTTGACGTGCACACCGATGCCACAGTTTACTAGCGAACCGAATCACACCGATGTTTGTTACTATCTGTTTTAATTTTGTTATTGTCAGAATTGGCATATGTTTCAATTTATCTATAAATTAAAATAACCTGAATTGAATGCTATTCTGGCAATAATTTATCGGCTTAATAAACTGTAATTTAAAAATAAAAGGAATTTGTTGCCGGCGTTACCACTAGTCGTTCTCCATTGTTTATTTTTTGAACTGTGTTGGCAAATTCAATCTTTACGATACTCCAGTTTTTGCAAGTTAGAATATGTACTACTCACAATCAAAACCGAAATATCCAGAATCCATTTTGTGCGTTACTATCAATATCTTCTTCATTTTTCTTCTTCAAAACTAATACTCGTCCATTACAACTAATTGGTTTTACACTATTATCAAGTATTCTCATGATTTCAATTAAACTTTTTTCGTTTATTGTTACGTCATCCATATTTACGCGATACCGTCGCAGACTAATATGTACAATAAACAGCACAAGTGAACACAACATACCTCGCATAAAGTGGCAAACTGATCTACTTTACACGGTATAGGATACAGTGCTTAAGTGGGGATTAAAATTCCTAATTGATCATCGTAACCAGTAGCGCTCACGGAAAAGGAAATTCAAAAATCATCTTATTCCCTCAGATGACGGCGTGCATCATGTTTCGAATACTTGGGTATAGTTTTGATATGGATTTGTCCAATAATAATTGATCTGAAATTAGTTAATGATCGCAATAGCAATTTTAGGTCGAATATCGCACTGCATTTGCAGTTACTAGTTGCTAGTTTACTTAAATTCTTTTAGTTAATTTGCATAAAAAGGGGTATATCGTTGTACCCTGACCCTGAGTGTGAGCATTAATTGAGTATCCAGAAATTTTCAGCACTAACTTATTGGATCGCACACGATTTACACTTCGAGAAGGTAGCATAACATACGGTTTATCCAATTAGTATTGCTAGTTAGTACACGCGACAGGTAAATCCATCACTCAACCACGAATTTGACTGCGATTACCCGGTATCTTGACATAAAAAGTGTTTCTTCTAAGCTTTTATATATATAGCGTCAAAGAGAACTGCCACAAATTATTCATTAAAATAATACAAAACTACTTGGTGTGACATAGATACTAATGGCAGCGTATCCCCTGGCTAATGTTAATGTTCAATTATATAGGTAAATTGTTATTAAATAAAAAAATAATATGGAAAGTATATACCATACCAGTTGCTTATGATTATAATTTTGAATATATAATAGGGTTTTCCACCACTCCTTTTTACAGGATTCAACTGTCGTTGAGACAGCTTTTGGCCAAAAAGGTCCTGATCCCACGTACTTCAACAACGTTACATGAAATAAGATAATTACCGCCAAAACTGGTGTTAATCTAAAAAATAAATAATAAATAAGAGAATGGTTTATTAGTATTAAAAATAAACATTAAGATTTTAAAATGGGTCCACAGATTCGCGAGATTTTGCTACACAAGCATTAAAACTTGCATGTATTTCTAGCAATTAAAATTCCCTGTTAAGTTATAAATGCATCATAAATTAATAATATAACCATTTTCGATTTTAAGCGCAATTACGGCATACTTTCTTAATTTTAAGGTTTTTGTTTACTATTTTTGCAATACCTACATTTGTGGTTTATTTGAAACATCAATACTCCACTCAAAGGTACTCTACCGTCCAGGACGCGAGCTTTATTAGCTAGATATTTACAATTTAACCTACTCCTTGCCATACAAAGTTGCGATTTTTAATGCGAGTAAAAATTCATACACAAAGAACCTGCATTTACTTTCCCAGTAAATCTAAGCTGTATTTTTTCGGAAAATATCTGGCCTTCTATCTTTCAAGCGGTGCGTGTCGAGAATCGAACCCGGAACCTTGTAATTAGCGATTACATCTGAACCTTACTAAGCAACGGAACCTTTCTGCAATAACCCAACCACATGCCTCTGAGTTAGGGGATCAGCAACAACGACCGTCTCTTCTTTTTGCTGCCTACAAGTTACGTCGATCACTTGTAGTATGGTTGCGTCTCAGTAGGGTGACACAACAACGCGTAATTTATTTATCTAATATAATAGGCGTTTTAATTAACTTCGTGGCGTATAACGTCAATAATCCTGTATATATTGATTGATAAGAAACTCAAAAGTCGGTATTGTCAAATACAGTATGGAATAATCAATTCACAGGATTAGCAAACACAAGTACGCATTAATAAGCACAAACAAGAAAAAACGTTAGTGTGTGTGTGTGTATATATATATATATATATATATATATATATATATATATATATATTCTACTGGCTAACTCCCCCTACTTTTCTATATTTTTATTTATTTAAATATCAATTATTTATACTCTACTTTTGTCGTCGCCCCTATTTTTATTAAATGAATGACTTCTATATAATGTGCTTTAGCAACGTTTGGTTGGATATCTAATTAAAATTGTTTACTATTGTTATGCCTCGACTATTTGAACTCTTTATCTCAGGGCGTCTACCTACTTAACGTGGGTTCAGTCGTAAGTAGATGTGCAATGCCCAACCAAACTGCACACTCTTTTGTTTTACTACTTTTATATGAATTTATTACTGTATATGCCAAATTTTTACTGATCAACGTAGCTTTGTGCCAAATTAATTAATGTACACAATTTCTGACTTTTGACGTTTTATGATATTGCACGGTAAATACTTCACAATTCTCCAATTATATTTGATACTGCTATTAACTTATAATTTTGAATTTACAAATTCGTCCAAAAGTTGATTCTATTTAAATAAAAAGCCAAAATAATTCACACATGACCTGGATGCTTGGTTGATAGTGGACATCCGTAGACGCATCCGGTTTTCAGACGGCAAAAGTACTTTCAATGGCCTATTAAATTGCAACTTAGTATAAAACCTTGAGCACTGTGTATTTTATCAACGTCATCAAGTCATTTAGTTTACCTTTTGGCACATACGTTTCAAACTAACATGGTAAATACTTTAGCATATGTAAAGTACGGCAAAATATAGTTTTTGAATTACTGAATCTGATATATGAATCATTTTATTTGGCATACACCCCTTTTAACACAAATCTACCTTTAGAAGCCTTGTACCTCCCCCTGACATTACATTGGCCCCACTGATTTTGAATGAAATTGGAAATTTCGTCTGTTTTTACTCTTCTCTTGGTGTGCATAAATTCCTAATTTTTATTTAAAATCAACCCCCCCCCTTTTCTACATATTAATTAGTCAACCCCTATTCGCCTTTCCCTCACGTCTATCTAACTACGCTATATACTAACCTATACTATAAACAAAAACAAAACTAAAATTTCCGTCGCATGAACTACATAATAAACTATCCTACTAAACCCTCTTCCTGTACAATTTTATATGGGTATAAATTTTCCAAGTGAAAACGCCCGCGATATCCCCCTGTCATATTATCTAACTCAAATGTATTTCCTTCAGCAAAAATACGCGTGATCTTGTACGGCCCTTCATAAGGAAACAACAACTTCGCGCAAATGTTTCTGTCGCGGTTTGAAACCCTTAATCGTTTTACTACCACCAGATCTCCTATTTCAAAAGTCGTCCTTTTTTTAATTTTTCTACCCCTTCGCTCGATGTCCCTACGCTGCATCCTTTCGATTCTACGCCTAACACTACCCAACAACTCTGTGATGTCTTGCACCTCGACTTCCTCCCTCCATGGCCTAGCTGGTATAATCCTTCGAATCAATGTTACCGGACATGTTTTTGTAACCGAACTCGGTACGCAATTCTAACGGTCCACTTACGCTCACGTTCATCGGTATGTTCTGCAGCACCTCGTTCTTGTCTTTCCCTAGAATACAAATTTTACACCGATTGATCCTTTCTTTAACCACCGTGATATCATTTCTTGTATAAAACGCCTCTCTAAATACCAAAAATGTTTTTCTGATGCCTATATGTCCAAATTTTAAATGAATTTCGTCTATAATTTCAACAGCCGCGTCTCTGGATAACACTACCAGCTCTGCATCACCTATCCTTTTTACCACAAACTGCCTTACGATGGTAAATCCACGGTACTCCTCCACATTTCCCTTGTTAATTTCTCGCGTATCGAGCTCACCTCACTGTGCCTCTGCGTCTCTATAAGCTTGGCGTTTGTCCATCGACCAACATCCCTGAACTCCTGCAAAGCAACTAAACAATCTTTTACGTCTCTTTTATTCGCTTCTACCTGCGGTCTGCTTAGAAAATCCGCCGTCACATTCTCCTTTCCTGGTTTATGCTTAATTTTAAAGTCGTATTCCTGTAACACCAATGCCCACCTATACAACCTACTGTTTAGAAACTCCTTTGTCTTCATGAATGTTACCACCGTGTTGTCGGATTCTATTAAAAATTTCTTTCCTAACAAATAAAAACGCAACTTTTTCACTGCATATACTATCGCCAACATCTCCTTCTCTGCCGTCGCATATCTGGTTTCGCAGTCTTTTAATACCCTGGAAATAAATACAATTGGTACCTCAGCTCCGTCCTGAATCTGCACCAACTCAGCCCCGATTGCATATTTCGACGCATCCGTCCTCAAAATAAATTCGTCTTTGAAATTCGGATATTTTAACGACAACTCTTTATAAAACGCACTTTTTAAATCCTGGAACGCCTTCTCCCGTTCAGCAGTCCATTTCCATCTTTCGTTTTTCTTTAACAAACTCACCAACGGCACACACAACTCAGAATACCTCGGTATAAACCGTTTGTAATAATTTAGAACCCCTAAAAATCCTCGCAATCCTCTTACATTCTTTGGTTGCGCAATATTTTTCAACTCGTCCAATCTTTTATTACAAATTTTCATCCCATGTTCACTAATTTCAAACCCTAAATACGTAACCTTGCTCTTAAACAACTCGCATTTCTCCACGTTCAGCTTCAAACCCCCTTCGTCCAGTCGTTGGATCACCTTTTCTAAATTGTCCATGTGTTCTTGCTCGTTCCTTGAAAAAATGAACAAATCATCCACATAATGCGAACAGAAACATTCATACTCGTTAAACAGCTTCTGCATGGCCCTAACAAGTGCTGCTGAAGAACTACTTAAACCAAACGGAACTACAGAAAACATATAAATCTCCCCCTCAATGCTAAACCCCGTAAACTTTTTACTGTCTTCATGCAACGGAATTAACCAAAATGAATTTTTTAAATCTAATTTACTGAAAATCTTCATCTCATACACTTTATACAACAAATTATCCAACCCTTGTGGTTGTTCGTACTGCGGTTTCGTAATCGAATTCAACTTCCTCGCATCCAAACAAATCCTTATATCCCTTTTGTTGGGTTTAGGTACAATAACTACCGGGTTCACATATGGTGTTTTCGCTGGTTCGATGATACCTTCTTTTAACATTTTGTTTATCTCGGCTTTAACCCTATTTCTAATTGCAAACGGAATTGGATACACCTTTGTATTAAACCCGTTGTTTTCCGTGACCTCCAACTTATGCATATATCGCCTCGCAAATCTTGGCTCTTCATTAAACAACCCTATATATTTATTAAATAACTCCCCTAGCTTCGCCTTAATCTCAATACTCACTTCTCCTATCTGTTCATCATTAATTAATCTCGCAAACATATTACATAATCTCACTTCAACCCGTCTATAATTATTCTCTTTAATCATTCCTAATCCTGAACTATCTATATCATTTCCATTCCTATATTCCGAACTAACCGTAGGCACCACCCATAACTTATCTTTATCAAATATCCTAATCGACCTATCCTTTCCATCTATATTCAATCCAAAATCCTCTATAAAATCCATTCCTAATATGAAATCAAGCTGCAACCCCTTTGTAATCAAAAACACTGCATCTCCTGCCTTTTTATTCCCTATATATATATATATATATATATATATATATATATATATATATATATATCGGTACACGGATAACCCTATAAATCGTCGTTAACTTTTTGTTCATTGCTGACCATACATTAACCCCATCAATTGTTCCTATTCGTCCCTTTAAAAATTCTTCGTGTTTTATCACCACATTCTCATCTACTAGCGACAACTGTGAACCACTATCAACTAAAGCAACATATAAACAATCCTTTAAACTAATATTAATAAACAACAAGTTCTTTTTATTAAAGGTATAACTATTTAACAATAAATCTCTTATACTATAACACACGTCTATATTCATCCCTAAGCATTCGGTCGTCCAAAAATTTGCGTTTTTTTTTCCCGACGGCGCCTCGTGTATCTGCACCACCTCAATCCTATCTGGGTCCGGCGTCATCGCGCTTGTCGTCATGTGTTGGACGTTTACGTCCCTGTCCGTCCGGCTGTTTCCATTGTGCGTTCCGCCTCCCGTAGTACGGCCGTCACCCTCGTCGTTGCTGTGCTGGTATCTGTTTTGTCCATGGTATTCGTTCGCCCGGTGTTCCCTATTGTAATAAGGTCGTCTGTTTCCGTCGTGTCCCCAATGATTCCGATGTCCGTGGTTGAAGTTGTCCTGTCTGTAATTAGGTCGGTGTTCGTGGTACGCTTGTCGTCGGTTGTCTTCCCTATAACCCCGGTTTTGCTCCCAATAATTTGTTCGCGTTTTTGCCTCCAGTGCTGTTGCTAAATCAAAGTTCCTCATCACCCCTAAAAATTCCCGCAATGTCTTGACGTTCTGTACCACGTGTCCTGTGAGTAGTAATACCATGTCGTCCGCGCCCAATTTCGGTGTCAACTGTTGTGCCTGTCCCTGCAATTGTATCCGTGTATTTTCAGTCTCGTCGTCTACGCGGTCTACGTTGTCTTGTAGCTCAGTCCTGCGTTCGTCCTCTGTCCGCGACTCTTCGATTTCGTCTGTTGGTTCCGTGTGTAGTGTCTTAACATCTGTCCGCGACTGTTCGGTTTTGTCTGTTACGTCCGTTTGTGGTTCCGTGTGTGATTCAGCAATGGTGTTCGTTACATCCGTTTTTAGTTCCGTGCATGTCGTCTTAATATCTGTCCGCCATTCGTCAATTAGGTTGGTTAAAACCGTATTTAGTTCCTTATATGATTCTTCCATTTGCTCTTGCATACTCATTAGGAATCGCATTATGTCCTGGTGACTGACTGTTTCTGCTACCTTGACCTCCGGTACCGTTGCCTGGTCCGTGTCCATGCCTATCACCTCCGGATCTGTCTGCCTCACGTCCGTCTCCTGTATGTCTCCCCCTGCATCTAGTTCCATGTCATGTGTCCCTAATTCCATTTCAACTCCGTAATTCGTCCTGATCTCGTAATCCTTTTCGTGTCCGCGTCCGTCATCTCTGCTGCCTAGTTTTGAACTCCTTTTTCTGCAAAATTAAAAAAAAACTACGGGCCCCACCTAATCTCGGGATCCCCTATCCTGCTACTACTCTTATCTAGTTTTTTTTCTAGCCTTTTTTCTAGCCCCACGATGGGTTTGCCACCTTCTACTGGCTAACTCCCCCTACTTTTCTATATTTTTATTTATTTAAATATCAATTATTTATACTCTACTTTTGTCGTCGCCCCTATTTTTATTAAATGAATGACTTCTATATAATGTGCTTTAGCAACGTTTGGTTGGATATCTAATTAAAATTGTTTACTATTGTTATGCCTCGACTATTTGAACTCTTTATCTCAGGGCGTCCACCTACTTACCGTGGGTTCAGTCGTAAGTAGATGTGCAATGCCCAACCAAACTGCACACTCTTTTGTTTTACTACTTTTATATGAATTTATTACTGTATATGCCAAATTTTTACTGATCAACGTAGCTTTGTGCCAAATTAATTAATGTACACAATTTCTGACTTTTGACGTTTTATGATATTGCACGGTAAATACTTCACAATTCTCCAATTATATTTGATACTGCTATTAACTTATAATTTTGAATTTACAAATTCGTCCAAAAGTTGATTCTATTTAAATAAAAAGCCAAAATAATTCACGCATGACCTGGATGCTTGGTTGATAGTAGACATCCGTAGACGCATCCGGTTTTCAGACGGCAAATGTACTTTCAATGGCCTATTAAATTGCAACTTAGTATAAAACCTTGAGCACTGTGCATTTTATCAACGTCATCAAGTCATTTAGTTTACCTTTTGGCACATACGTTTCAAACTAACATGGTAAATACTTTAGCATATGTAAAGTACGGCAAAATATAGTTTTTGAATTACTGGATCTGATATATGAATCATTTTATTTGGCATACACCCCTTTTAACACAAATCTACCCTTAGAAGCCTTGTACCTCCCCCTGACATTACAATATATATATATATATATATATATATATATAAATATATATATATATATTATTCCTAATCGACCTGCACATTAACGAAGTTCCAGATTACTAGAACAGGTGGAATGGCTTCCGCGTTCCAGTGATCTAAAGAGCCAAACTACATGTTGAACCAAATATGTAGGGTCTTTAGTTAGGAACCAGACTAAGACAGGTTCCCGAAAGAGGGCAGCGGCTCTTTCAGTACTTAGATTGGCAAAGACCATAGGGGTAGGTAAGTCATTTTAAGACACACTACCGCGATGTGGAAAGCAACGGGAAATCGCCACATTACCTCCCAAGTACAAAGTGTACTTAAATTGTAGTTAAAATGACGGCATTCGCTGAGATAATTTATTTCGGAAGTAAAATAGTGGATTCGGATCTTCGGGAGGGGACTACTTTGGAGGATGTGATCGGAAAACTTAGAAATAGTATCGGGAACATTCTGCGAGTCGGAGCGTGAAATGTCAGTATTATGATTTCAGGAAAATGTGTCGTTTAGTTCGGAATACGAAACAATGAGGGTACACGTCTAACCAATTCCAGGACGACTAAAACCTAATGATGATGAAACATATTCGTTTAATATTCCTTTATTATATGTATGTCATGAGTAAATGATAATAGAATTTTCAAGTCATGGTAATTATTTTATGATTAAGGCATAAATTTCATGTTGAAGTGTTGAAAAATAAATTATTATTGACGCATTAGTTTTTGCTTTACGAATGAGCGCATCCCAAGATAATATCACAATAAAATATATATGTATGTGTATATATATATATATATATATATATATATATATGTGTGATAAGGGGTTGTTTAAGGGTGTACTTTATAGTAAAGGTCGCTTACGAAATGAGAAATTACCATAGGCAGCAGAAAACTGCATTTATTTAGTAAAGAATTGAGAAATGGAGATAGTTTGTAAATAGTAAGCAGTCAACACCCTGTATATAAAGTATAAGTAGTTTTAAGCGTCGCAAATACACATAGGAAGACGCATAGTTAGCGTAGAAACCAGGAACACATGCATTAGGTAAATAGTAAATATTTAATACCCTGTAGATAAAGTTTTAGTTAATTTAGGTAAGGCAAATAATGACATTTTTCAGTGGAAGCAAGCGTATTTTATTAGTAAACATAATAAAGTGTAATTAAACACGCATTGAAAGGACTTCCAAACGATTAGGTTAATACGGAGATAAGAAATACAGCTTCAGGAAGCATAAATGTGAATACGTACAAGTAGTTAAGAACTTTGATAAAGAGAGGTGATTAAAAATTGCGTAAATAACAGGCAGATATGAAAATTAAAAGTCGAATTGCATCAGTTGTTTATGGAAAAGCAATTAGATTCATCAAAACACCGCATGTTTGATAACGAAGACAGCTGCGACCAGGTCACAATTATTGGAAAGCATAGAAAATTACATCAGAAACTACTTTAAATGTAATTATGTGATTGGTCAAAAGGGAGCGACGAGTTTGTAGACCATACCCACTGACGGAGTAGGAGAGAAAAGATATATTAACAGGTACAGTGATAACAGAGTCAGTTTGCAACTCAACTAAGGCCGAAGTGCGCCGCTATGAAATAAAGTGATACGTAATAATTTTAAAGCGAAAGATAGTATAAGTGCCAAGATGAAAATTATGATTGCCGATTAAACGTAAGTAGATTTTGGGGAATTTTATTTTAAACTAAAACATATTAATCATAGGGCTTCGAGTCAGGGAACAATGATAATAAGAATTCTATTCTAAAGCCGGGGCGAAAATCCAAGTGCTAAAGCCGGGGAGAAAAATCCAAGTTCTAAAGCCGGGGAAAAATTAACTGCGATTTCTGAGTCCGTGGAGAATAAATGTAATTTCAAGTCTGGGGAAGATGATAATCCAATTTTAAGTTTGGGGAAATTGACGAGAATAAGAAGTAATAAGTCTGAATGAGATGACAATAAATTGGGGTGCATAAGTATAAGTTAATAATGGTAGTCCAGAGGGTGATGGCAACAATTTAAATGCAATGGTTCAAGTGTGTGCATAAACAATATTTCGAATGGGCATGTAATAATCCTGAATTGGAGGAAAATAATTTTTATTCAAATGGATGGTTTAATGCATGGGAAATATTAGTGGATGCGTCAATTGCAAGAAGAAAATAGACCAGGTTAGATTTTTTAGTTGTAGACATTATTTTTCTATATTTTTTATTTGAATATTGAATTTGCTTAATATAAATTAATGTGATGAAGTTTACCAAAACAAAGGATTTGAACACGTATAAAGTGCGTGATATGATAAGAGGTTTAGAACGTTCCACACTTCTTTTATAAAGATAATAGGGTTTTTTGGTGATTTTGGGTTTTGAGTAAAAAGCATATGATATTGATAAATAAGATTTACAACATTAATTAATTGAAAAGTGTATTTCAAATAATTTACAAAAACTGTACATAATATTTGTTTCATTATATAGAATCGAATTAACTGAATTTTATAATTCCAAATAAATGCTAGTCGAGGTCATAAGATAAAGTTAATGGGAGTGATTTGATAATTTAAACAGTACAAGGAGGAGCTATAAGTTGAATACGAAATTGATAACAAGGGGGTAACGTATCAAATTTTGTTATTGGTAGACAAGGTTGGTTCAAGATAAAATCCAGTTAAGTTTCTGGAGGGAATTTATAGCAATATTAATAATACAGCCCAACGTCGGAGAACGATAATTACAATTTTTGTTTAAGCATAGCAATATTAATATGGTCGCCCAAACGATGGAGCGCAAATAAATTAGGGAGCATAGCAATATTAATATAACAGTCCAACGTAGGGGCTCGATAAATCCAGCAGTACATAGTAATATATATATATATATATATATATATATATATATATCGATATGATAAGGAGGTCACGAGAGGTCATGCAAACCTAAATTCTACAAATAAAATCCACCCATTTAAAAAGGAAACTGGAAAAAATGAAATTTCGGTAAATTTATTGTTCCACCCTGTATAATATAGGCGTATTGTAAATACATAGCCATTATGGTGCAAAGCGAAATCACAATTCCGTGCTTGTAGATAATAACTGTAAGATATAAATAAGAAGACATTCATTTATTATAAAAAAAATCCTTTTCCTCTGCATAAAATAAATAATTTTATGTATAGAAACACGTTTTAGTTACCGTAAGAGCAAATATTTTCTTTCACAATTGTTTAGAATACAAATTTTACTGAATTTGCACAATAGAAACAAAACCTTATTAGTTACGTGTGTAGATATAAAAGCAAATGTTATTAATTTCTCCGTGTATTAGTTTTTAAGATATAAATCCGTTTATTTCCGCTTATTAATTATTATAAATAGACATTTCCGGTGCATAAAATATGCGCTTCATTTGCTGTAAATGGCATAGAAAAGTGTCAGCTTTACACATTTCATTTGAAACAAAATTACATTCAACTTCTTAAAAACTATTGTTTCAATCTTTATAAGTATAAGTTAGAATTAATTTTATTTGCCTTAAAAAAATTTTTTTATTACAATTGTTGGGATATAAGTCTTTTTGTATTTGTTCGCGGCGATTTAACACTAATTAGACGCTTAAAACTGTGGAATTCCCAGAGATTTTACATCACCTACGTAAGAATCGAATTAAATCGGGAAAACTTTGGAGAACTATGACGTAGTTAGATAGTTTGTATATAAACGGGAATTTTATTAGAGCGCATTCTTCAATTCATTTCAATTTACGCGATCAACAATGTATTGATTCATTGATTAATTTGAGTTAACCAAGTAATATGTAGCGATTTTATTTGAAGAAAAATAACATGCATACTTTACGAAATGGAATGTATACATCTCAAGTTTGATATATGGAAGTTGTTAAATGCAGTTGCTTGATTTTGTGATATACAATTAATATGGAACATTCATCGATACAAACAGTTACTTTAAAGCTAAGTAATTAAATAAATCAAAGATGCACTCTTGCAAACTGATGTTCTAAATGGAAATTTTAAATAATATGGGCGATTTGTAAGTTGTGCTTTCGACGTCAATTTAAAAATAGAAGCAGAAGTATTTACGACCATTGATTGCAAGAATTAGACTTTTGCAAAAATTAATTTTAGTTCCTTTGTTTGTAACTAATATTTGTGTATTTGTCATTTGAATTCAAGTAGAAATAAGTTCTCCTGTTTATTATTTGGGAAGCGGATAGTTTGCTTCAAGTTTTAGGTCCAGTTCGAAGCCATTTGGCCCTTAAAAAATATTATGTTAGCGGTTTTTGACCAAACACTTATAAGATGCTAATAAGAAATACGCAAATTAACCAGCTATTGCTTAAGGAAGATTTTATACTTTTAACAAAGCATAGGTATGGATCATATTAGTAATAATTTAGGAATAATTTCACGTACACATTCAAGCGGTAAACTGTTCTATATTTTTTTGTATGAGAAAAAGTTGTTATGTATAGACGCTTTTTGATTTTGCTGTGTTTAATTTTATTTTAACAGAACAGAATGGAACGGAACAGAAGGAAACGGAACGGAACGGAACGGAACGGAACGAAACGGAACGAAACGGAACGGAACGAAACAGAACAGAACGGAACGGAACGGAACGGAACGAAACGAAACGAAACGAAACGGAACGGAACGGAACGGAACGGAACGAAACGGAACGGAACAGAACGGAACGGAACGGAACGGAACAAAACGGAACGGAACGGAGCGGAGCGGAATAGAATAAAATAGAGTGGAATAAAATGGAACAGAATGGAATAGGGGGAAGTAGTATAGAATAGGGTAGAATAAAGCGAAATAGAATAGAACATAAGAGATTGAATTCGAATAGAATAAAAATGGACTGAATTGAGGAGAACCTTCGTTTCATATGTTATTCTGCTGATAAGTCGGCCAATTTCAGTGAATATATTTACTTGCTGCAAATAATTGCTAATGTTATTTATAAGCAAAGCAATGAGAGGTAAAAAATGACGTAATCCCTTGTACCATGGGACAAACCTTTGGACACTTAGAATAATAGTATTTACTATAATAGTCTTTACCTTAGATATCGATGAAGATAAAATTGCAATAGTTTGAAGCCTGCTTTGTGCCTATGCAGTATGTAGGTATAGGACATCGTCAATCCTCCGATGAGGAAAAATGTATCAACTGCAATCGGAGCACAAATAATAAACATATTGCTGATATTCTGTTTCCACTGAAAATAAAATTGAGCATTAGAGTTATTTCACAAGCTCGATACTTGCAATACATACCTCAGAATTAAAAAATTGCAAATTTTGAATAGGATATTCTATCTGAACTAAATACATGTGAAATGATATAATCCATAGGGTACTTAAAACCCGAATTCCATGTATGCACGATATGACGTCTGGATTCTTACTTATATTAATCAACCGTTTGCCATTGCTTATAACTGAGAAAGCTGTTAAAATCTTATGCGGTATCTCTAAAAAATTGTGCCAGTTATAAAAACAGCACTATAATAAATATTGCAAGTTAATACCTCTTTTTTGGTAGTGATAATAGATTTCACAGCTCGTCGAGCTAAATGCAATAATTGGAATAATGCCAAAGAATATGCTAGAAAAATAGAATATACTAATTTACTAAGCAACATAGCGCAATACATTGAAACTATTGCCGCTATATCTAAACCAGATTCCGCTTGTTTTGTTTGACAGTCCTGTTCTAATATAGTCGCATTAAATCCAAACCCTTTCCATAAATATTCTATGTTATTCGCGGAGCAGTGATGTGGTACACAGAATGCCTGCAGTAGCTTAGTCTTAGTCACCGCTAGTTTTGAGAGTTCCAGTGAGTTTGAACCCTAAAATAGTTCCAATTACTTAAGTGTTATACTACTATTCTAGGAAAACAATACTTTTCTGTTAAAAAAAATGCAAGTGAAGATTTTTTACCGGGATTATCTTCGTCTTAGCATCTTAAATAATGTCTAAAATGTCGTATGGAAAAATCGCACTTGCGTAAAAAATATGAACAGTCAAAGGTCGTGAAGATCAGTTTTTCGCAAATATCTCATAAACTATTGTTTTTACGTTAATTGAGCCATTATAAAAATTATTTATTCTTCTATTCTCCATAAAAAAGGTCGAATTCGAATACCAAATTTACGCAATACCAATAGTTGTCGAGACATATGGCTGAGAACTGGAGTAAGGCGTATACTCCACTACGCGTTTACGTAAAGTCGGGTATATTGATGATATGAGGTCTTTATTCTCAGAAAGTTCATTAAATATACACACACATCATTTTTTATTTCTGAAATTCCTTAAATTTCCTTATAATACTAGGTACAACCTTGGGTTGTAGTGGACTAGCATTTCATTGTAATCTTGTGGGTCGATGCATATCTGAACGTATTAGACTACACATTTTGTCTTTCAGAACTCAGTTCACCGCTATATATCGTAGAGTTTGAAGGGTTTATTATATCGAAACATCTTGTATATCTATTATAATAGCTGACGAATTTTATTTCATTTGTAATGAAACTTGTCGAATGGCAAGATCGTGACTGTTGATCGCGGTAAACAAACAATTAAAGACGCGTCCATTGAAGGAAGTGTGTCGCACTTATTGATTATTTAGTATACCTAAAAATTTCGATTGTGCATATTGAGTACAGTAAAAGTTTTTCGAAGGAAAGTATCGATTCATAAAAGAAACGTCGTAGGAGTGATTTTCCTTCAATGAATTAACGAACCAGGAACACAAGACTAAATTGCCTAGAAAATATCGGCGTACTATTCGACTTGTGACTACGTTCATTAACATACTGAGCAGTGTTCGGTGGGGTCTTTGGAACACGTGCCTGGGTATTAAATTGGCTCGGTGATGCATATATTGTTACGTGCCAAATTGGCCCTTAAACATGTTTTAGTTTAATTTTGATGTGCGGAAGTTTTGCGCCATAAATTCAAAAGACGCGGTGCGCGTATTTCCGTCACGTCAAAAGTGGGTTGGACGAATAATTTCGCGCCGACGCGTAAAAGGACAGAGAAGTAGGGTTTTTTTTGTGCTCTCTGGAACGTGGCTTTTTTTGGCCTGAACCTTCGAGTGGAGTGGACGTTTGAGGTATCGTATCGTGCCTTTAGTTTTTATCTATGTAGATTCCCTTGCCTAATTATCTTTGTTTGTCGCCCTATACCTGGTTTCCTCGTCCATTCCCTGCATAGGTAGAGATAAATTTGTAGCCGTGGCCTAACCGCATTCCACGCCGGAGCAGCCCACGACCCTAGACGAGCCGGATGTCCATGCTCCGCCAACAGCACCGGAGCAGTCACTATCTTTAATCACTCCGGGATGGAGCCCTGATGGACTTTAATACAGGCCAACTTTAGCTCAACCCCGCAGGACGTTCGGATTTCTGATGTAAGTACTCCATTGTTTAATTTGTTCGCTGATATGAACTATTGTCTTAAATTTATATTTCCGATAATTGCGTAGTTAATTTGTGGATTGGTGACGTCATTGATAGATGGGCGCGCCGAAATCTGTACAAGGTTAGCGTTACCAACCACCCGTGACGTCGCTTATTCCGCGCTTGTGCGATGTATTTATCGACTTTTTAAACTGTAAGAATTCGGGTTTAAATCGTAAGAATATAACCAATAAAATGTTTCCACCTCAACAAACTGTTGTTTTTAAAAAAATACTTTTTATGAAAGGTGAAACTCCTTGGCATCGAGTTCAATATTTAATGACCTTTATGCCAACGGCGCAAATTAGCCATTTTTTATTATTTTCCTGGACAATAACAATGTAAATGTTGCTTACTGTTCCCAGCTGCTAAACTTGAATGATACTTGTAGCAATTCACAGTTATGTTCTTCACTACAGTATCTACAGCAGGTAAAAGTTTTGCAAACGGTTTGATAATGTAGTTCCTAGATGCTTGCAAGAACAGTGCCGGTTAAGGCGTATCTGCGTAGACAATTACTATACGAACTACTCATTGCAACGTTTCTTTTACTGTTACGACCCTCCAGAGTAAAAACCTTACGCCCAGCGGTAAAAATATCAGCTTAAACTATAAAATTAAACGAAAAGATATTGAGTCGTTAGTTATGTAGTGAAACGGATAAAGTATTAAACTCGGAAAACTGAAATACGGGGAGGTACCTAAATTGGACGTTTTTGGAGGTTATGAATATAACGAAACCATAGTAAAAGAAGATTATTATACATATCCACCTTTACATTGAATGCAGGTAACAAATCCAAAACAATGACAGCATTACATGCTTTCGTGAAAGTTTTATATTTGCGAAGAGAAGCTACAAAGCTGCAGATACTCCCAAAGTCTACGAATTTACTACAAATATACCATACTTTCTGTTTAAAGAAATTTAGTTTAAGTTGGGTAATAATCATATAATCGACTTGTATCGAACACCTGGAATCACACAAACCATTAAAGAGCTTGTGCCCCTTGAAGAGTCAGTATCATTCGCACCCGCTGAAATTCTGAATCCATATTTTATAATATTATGGCCGTTTTGTATGCGCTATACCGCTCAAGACCAATTTTGGATTTTTTCGAAGACTACAAGAAAGCTATTGTTAACATGTCTCTGAAGTCAATGCTTATTAGATTCACGTTCAATGTTAATTGCTACAAGCCACCCGAAATTCGGTAACCTTTAACATACAACGCATCATATAGTCTAAATCATGAAAGAATGAATTCACGGCATAGGTTTCTGAATTAAAAAGCGACATACTTTTAAAGGATCTATCGGAGTATGCTTAATGCATAAGATTTGAAAGTATGTCTCTTTTTAATTCAGCAACCTATGACGTGAATTCATTCTTTCATGATTTAGACTATATGAGTGGTTCCGCATATAACTTTAAGCGATTCTGCAGACTTCTCTGCTATCGGATGTGCAGAGCCAATCGTCTACAATGATCGCTTCAGAAAATAGGAACTACGCGAATTGCCTTCATTATCTCAATGCCAGCCACAGCTATGGTGCATTAAAGTATCCAACGAAACAGAAAAGGCTCAATGCATGTTGCTGGCGCTTCAGAATGGCATATTTGACCTGAATGCCAAAATATTACGCTTTAACTTTAAAGCAAGTTTAAGTCTGAAATCATCTTTAAATAACATTATAAAATTCACTTATACAATTTAAAGGTGCTTTAAATTGAAAGTCTACTTTAAGTAGATTATGAAATTGGTCGTTAGTGTTATAAAGCTTTTGCTAAATTTATGGAGTATTATATATTAGAAGTTCAAAATAATGTTCCCATTGCCATAATAAATAAACAAAATTTGTACAGATGCATAAATATGACTGAGGAGGTCATATAGTCAGAAATTTAATTAAGTTATATTCTGTGTTGCACATACTTACGCTAACATTATGCATAACAACGTCGGAATTCTTTTTTAAATTTTGGTCAATACTTATATCGCCAACGCAATATTTTCCAAATATTTTATTAGCTTTATAGCCTTCTACTTTTAAGCATTCGTCAAATGAACCCATATCAATGTTTCCCATTAGAAGCCCAGATGGAAGTTTTCCTGAAGAATCAAACACTAAAACAAAATAAATTATTTGCGTAAACGGGCAAATATTTGGCGATAATAAGCATGATAACTTTATCAGTTCCAATTGTCCAAACAAAATTTTAAAGAATTGTCGTATATACAATATTCCGGTAAATTTCTGGACGAGCGAGATTCTTCATTAAATTGCAACGACCTCAATTGAAAAACGTTAATGTAACACTCCTTATGTTATTTTCCCAAATAATCCAAACTTAACAAATATTCAAATATTAAAACCGTCCTGCATAAAAATGTTTCTCAATACGTGAAATATATCCTATAACCGTATATCAATTCGTTAAAAACCAAACAAGCGTTTGCTTCTACTAAACACATTAATAATTTCTCGTTTCGCGAAATACGTGCGAGTTATTTTCAAATAGTAGTTTGTCGAAATATTTTCTAGGCTAAACCACTTCTAAAACATCAAAGCTCGCCTTTAACAATTCTTCGTAAAACATTCTAACCGCTGCTTGTTACTTCAACAGTCAATTCGTTAAAACAAGTAAACATTTTGCTTTTTAAAATTTCTTTTTCACTAATACTCTAGGGGTTTGCTATGGGAGCGTTTACCGTAAAATTCGACTTCAAAATAACTACACGTGCTCGGTCTCTCAAATTTTACAGGCAATAAAAATCGTCTTCCTAATTAAGTTATTTCGTGGTATACTGGTAGCGGTGATCGATAATCATGCAAACCTCTATCGTTTTCTTAAAGTCAAGCAAGGTATCTTCACGGCTGTGTTTCTAGCTGCCTAAATCGCAAGAATATTTTAAAATGTATTTTGCTTTCTCATACGAGCAACGAAATTTAATGGAATTAATTAGCGCATTTTGCTATCTTTGATTGCTTGCATTCTACGAAAGGTTTTGTCATTGTGGTCTAGAATAGATACTTTTGCTTGCCTTTTCAGAATATTCTACACCAATATCGGATGAAATGGTTTTGTTTGTTCTTTATGGTTTCAAAGCTATATAAATGCAAGTCCAACTTTGTATAATCTCTCTTAGTTATTCGGCTTCGCTCTTTTACTTACTGTCTCGATACTTCTGTTATACAACGTTCTGTGACCGTTGCTAAATCGCGCTCTTAAAATGCGTTTGTGCTAGTGCAGTATAGTTAAGTTGTTCCAGCCAATATCGGCATTCCTTAAGATGGAACCAAAAAGAAGATAGCTCTCGATACAATGTATTTTTATGTTTGCTTTATTTTGTGTTGCTGTATTGGTATATAGGCATTCTTTTGATTGATTCCGCAATAAACTGCAGACCGACGTTTATGCACACTCACAACACGAGCTATTATGTACTTATTTTCATAAATTGCTATTTAAAATTTTACTACGTTTAGAGCGCTTTTTTACTGTTTGCTTCTTATATAAATTAATGTGAACGCCAACAACTGGTTATTTAAAATTTTAAGTATGTGAACTGCACTTCCTACGACAAATGTTATTACTTGATTTCTTGTACATATTTAAGATTGGATGATATTGTAAGAATGCTTATATTTAGATAGTAGGATTTTATTCGTGATATTTGTATATGTGTAGGCTTATACTGTGCTATATGTAAATTAACCCTTTATGTACATCACGTTGTAACAAATAATTACGTAGATATGTATTTGCGATGCTTGTAAATATTCTATTGGGACTGTGTTTCCTACATGATCGTAATAAAGTTTGTTGTTACTGAGGTTTCCAATTATTTTCATTCTAGGCCACCTACACCACTTTACGACCTTTTTGAGCTAACCCTAACTCTAATTGTTTTGGGGTTAGATTCTACCATCCTGCCCCTATGTTTTGTTGCGATATTTGGTGTTGGCGATTTTCTACTAGTTACTGTGCTGCGTTTTTTCTTGGCCGCATCGAATACCGTAACAACCAATTTGCAATAACCGTTACTTGGTAACTTTAGCTGCAAAGGCTATGTACAGTATGCCATATACAATTAAAATATAACTTTCTACTGACAAATACCAACGAACACGCACTTGGACGACGATTTACCCTTACTTGAAGGTACGACACAAAGGTGTCTACCTACGTCTGTCCACTGTTTTAGCGCGACTTTTTCGAGTTCAGTACGAGCCAACGCAGGAAGTAGTGGTTCGGATTAGTTCGTACGGGATCGTATAGGTTAGGATTAATTATACACAAGTCAGTGTGGTACTTAATAATTTTTGTACAACTAATATGCAATTTATATATGTTACATAAAAAGCATTCAGGCTCTTGATTTATTATTTGTATATTCTATATCGGAATATTACTGCCGTTGAGGCTAATAAGCGATATTATGAGACAAAAGCAACTACACATGCAAAATTGCAATTTTTGAACTTTTGCTCTTCCAAGTTTCAAGTTTTCCACTCACGGGGTCACCGGCTTAATTTCTCACACAATGAGATTATACCGTTGGGATAAGATGCTGGCCCCATATTACTTTAGATAAACGGCGTCGGAGTATTTAAAAGCGAATTAACAATAAGAACCTCGAACGTTTGCAACAAAATTTAATACGCCCGCATATTTTTGAATTAATTTATGCAGTCATTTTCAATACAAATTATTTGAACGTTTTTTTTAATATTTTTGTTAATAAAATAACTTAAGGGATTATATTCTTTATATATATATATATATATATATATATATATATATATATATATATAATTTAGATAAGATGTTATAAATTTCTTGGGATGATTTTGGTCAAAATAAATAGTAATTTAAAATATTTTTCTATTACTTAACGTTTCGGCAACACATTTTGCCATAATCATAAGTCTATAAAATAAAAAGATGTAGTCACTCAATCACAAACATGATAACTTACATTAACTGTTGTTCATAAATATATAATTATTTAGTTAATGACAGTGACACTACTTCATTTAATTAAAAGTAGTATACACAATAAACTGATATAAAACTGCTAGATCTCGATTGATAAATTGGCATAATCAGTGACACATGACTAACATAGAAGTTGTAAGATAAAAATAAAAGTTCAGTAATATTATTGATTATAAAAACGAGAATATACGATGCTTAAATTTTCCATATCTTGTTTGTTATTCATAGAGCTGGTGTCTTTGAGTATGTGGAAGGATTCCAAGAACAAGCGCTTTTTATAATTTTCTTCTGTTTCCATGATTTTAACTTGGTTATACTCCGAATTGTGTTTGGTGGCATACACATGTCTAGCTAAGGCGCAATTGTTTTTACCAAGTTTTGCGTCACTGCGATGTTGTGTCATTCTATTGCGTAACCACTGATTAGTTTGTCCCACATAACTGAGCAAGCAACTGCATTTGATCTTATATACTACATTGTTACATAGTGGTACCTCAGTCTTATCTTTTAATTTTGTAAACAGGCTTTTTAGTGATTTGACATAATCATTTGTAATTATAACATTAGGTTGTTTTAGTATTTTAGTAAGCAAAGGAGTAAGTCTTTCTATAAAAGGTAGTTTTTTATAAATCAATTGTGTATTTATAATTCTAGGTGTTCTTAATGTGTTAGAAAAAAGAAGTTTATTTAACAAGTAATTTGGATAACCATTATTTAATAAGATAAGTTCTAATTCTTTAAGATTCTTAGTGTAAAAAGAGGGATCAGAAATTCTTTCAATTCGAGTTTTTAGATTCAAAACAGTATTAATTTTATGATGCATTGAATGGTTCGAATTAAAATTGATGTATCTGCCGGAGTTTGTTGGTTTATTGTAGCAATCAAACATCAAAGTATTAGAATCTGATCTGATAACTAATGTGTCTAAAAATGGAATCTTTCCTTGTATTTCATTTTCAATGGTAAATATATATATATATATATATATATATATATATATATTCTTATATATCACTTTTCTATCGCTGGTGAGCAAATTGCTTTGAAATTGGTGTTGTTTTGTGATGAAGCTACGTTCACATTACATGTACACGTCAATCGGTACCAACGCCATTATTGGATTGATGAAAATCCCAACTACATGCATGAATGCCATACTCAAAGGCCTTAAAAAACATACGTATAGGCTAGGATTATTGGGAATCGCATAGTTGGTCCTGTATTTTTCAATGAAAGTATTACCAAACAAACATGCCTAACAATGCTCAAAGATGAAGTGGTTCGTACTTTAGTGGTTATATTCCCCAAAATTTTGAATCCAGACCTATTTGACCAACGAATGTGGTTTCAATAAGAAAGGGCACCACCACGTTTTGCTCAAAATATACGAATCTATCTCAACGAAGTGTTTACGAATAGGTGGATTGGAAGAAGGGGACCAATTGAGTGGCCAGTAAATTCTTCCGATCTTACCCCATTAGATCTTTTATAGAGATATATAAAAACAAGCTTTATGCTACTAAACGTAACGACATCGCCGAGCTTCGACAAAGAATCAGGGATGCAATTAGGCAAGCAACGCCGGAATTATTACTAAATGTTCGGAATGTTTTTTTATTGACGATTAGGGTATAGTCAGCAACAAGGTGGAGGGTACTTTAAACATTTTTAGTATTAAGGTAGTTTCAGAAAACTTTTCTTTATTTTATTTTTTCAGACACAAGTTACCTATCCCCCAAATTACAATATATATATATATATATATATATATATATATATACATATATGTAATTAATGGAGCTATTAAGAATTAAGAATTATTAAAACTTAAGTTAGATGCAACAATTTAAAATTGAAGGACATAATAAAAAGGTTAATAAAAGTTCAACAAGCTAGACAGTGAGAACGGAAACAGACATTGTATTCCAGACGTAACGTGATACTGCAGGTGCAGGTCACAGTAGGTTATAAAATAGTAATTATTAGAATTAAGATTGTTACATTGTATTAAATACAGAAATAAGCAGACGTGAGCTCTGCAGTTCCCACAAGCAATGTGAAGTGCAAGTATAGCATAAATACTCGCAAGAGCTCAAGATGGTCAGTCAGTATAAAGCTTCTCAACTTTAACATTGTTGTCAGGTTAGTTGCTCACCATAATTTAGTTTATTTAATTAAAAAGCGAATTTCTACTTAGAATTATTTTGATCTCCAACGTTAATAAACATAACGTACTTGTAAATTGAAACCATTATCAACTGAATATTGATACTAGCTATTAAGGTAAATTTGATGAACAATTTTATGTACAATTTTTATTATCGCAATTTTATTATTTTATCATTTATGAAAAGAATTTACTCAGGAAACTTATTTTTAACAAAGGAATTATAAAGACATATTAATGTGCACGATTTACTACAATTACTACAACAAATGAAACGATTTATTCAGCAGAGTCCAAAGATTTAATATATAAACAGAACGCAATTATTTTTACCATTTTTATTTACAGCAATTATTATTACTGCAAAGATTTATTCAAACTTGATTTTCATCACATTTTACAACGCTTTATAATTAGACATTCTTGAGTCAACAAATTAACGGAGGTGTTTAATTATAAAGAAGCATTTCATGCACTTAGCAATGCAACATTTAATAAAACAATTATAGAAATTTTATCATAGCAAACACTTAATTAATCAGCACAAATCTGTAATAAAAGCGTATAATTATAGCGCAATTATTAAGAGCAACCATTCAGAAAATAGAAACCCAATCCGCAACCATTGTAACATCTGTAACGTTATTGATACAAACTACAACGCGACAGTAATTGGCGAGATCATTACCAAGCAGAAATTCTTAATGTAATTATAGTATTTTATAATTACACATAGAATATACGTAAAGTGACTCTTTTAACAACTAAACACAAACTAAACTGAATGATAACTCTTAATTTATACCAAATCAATACAAACTGAGGAGCAACTCCTAGTTTATACAAAAACTATACAAACTGAACTAAAAATACCCATTAAATTGATGACAACCATGAATTCCGATATGAAGCTTTATTTCGAGAGCATTCCGCAATATGACGGAAGTCAAGCGCTAAAAGTGATCTTTATCACCACGTGCGAGATATTTTTAAAATCCTTTTACAAGCTAGGAGCCAGCGAACGCAATGTTTTACTCCTACAAATAATAATAATCAAGCTGACCAGCAAAGCATAACTCTAAATGCCAGTCGCGAAGATCTGATCGAATGGAAAAATTTGAAACGCATTCTAATTGCATATTTTGGAGACCAACGAAACATCAAATGTCTAGTCCGCGATTTAATAAACCCACGGATGAAAAATAATCAATGACCCTATTAATTTGGTATGAAATGTCAAGACGTACGAATTTAATTTTGACAAAGCTAAAAATTAAAAAACCCGACCAAAACATAAAATTATTAAAAACGAGAACGAACGAAGAAATGGCCTTAGACACATACACAAAGCCTTATCTAAATGGTTATCAGACTAAATATGATTTAAACACCCCCAAAATTTAGAGGAAGCAATAAACATGATTGTGGAGGAAGAAAACATTATGTACTACCGAAATAGACTGTACAACCCTAGCGCAAACAAAAATTACTCACCAATAAAAACCATACAAGCCGCGAGACTAAAATATCTACACAACCAAGATTTACACCATTCAACGCACAAACAAATCAACCACGAATTCACCACCCCAAGCATTAATAACCCAAACTTCCAAAATCAATTTAGATAATTTCCAAAGCAAACGTTTAATGCAAATTTTACAGAGCTCGCATTCACACCAAGATTTAATCAAAACCTGAATCAAACAAGGCAAACATTCAACGCAAACCCCATTAGAAAAGCACAAGTGACAAATAACAATAGCAACCCTAACGGTTATTACAAACCAACCTCTATGGACACTTCATCTAATAACACTAGACAAAACACAAAAATATCACAAATCCGATCAAACTATTACCAAAAATGAAACTTTATCTCAGAAGAACTATTCCACCAAAAAGTGGAAGATTTTAATAATCAGGACACGGATAATTGTGGGAAATTCCAATAAAGACGATGAAATGTATCATTCAGAAAACTATGAACGTAACGCACCGTATGAAAATTACGAAGAAAACGACGAAAAAAACGCGTGCTCAAATTTTCGGTTAGGCCGATTCAAATACGACCAAACATGATTAATTTAAATAACATCAACCAACAAATCTTACCTTATATAGAAATACCTCATGCAGAACTCACATTATTAATCGACACCGGATCTTCAAAAACTTTAACTAACCACAGAACTGTAAAGAAACATTATATAAGTTTTACAGAAAGAGAACCTTTAAAATTAAGACAGCCCACAAAATGGCGTTACCCCTACCAAAAACTTTTAACGTAAAAATGAAACATAAATTTTGCTCTTGGAATTTAACGACGAATACTACGGATTAATAGGTATGGATCTTCTAAGAAAATTAGGAGCCAAAATTAATATAAAAAAACCGCTTATTAAGAACAAAACCCCGACAAATTCCCATTAAATTTCAAAATAGTAATATTTAAACCGAACAAAAATACACCATCGAACCCAGTACAGAAAAACAAATAAAAATTTTAGTAATTTCAAAGGACGACCTAGGAATTATAAATCATATGTCATTTCAACCCGGAGTAGAAACACCCACAGCAATAGTATAAATAAAAGACAATTACGTCACTACGACAATTTTAAGCTCGAATGAGAACCTCATAGAACTATCGTTGACAACCCCAACAGACGTAGAAGAAGTGAACTTTAGCGAAATAGAAATAGACGAAGACTATGCAAACGATTCCAACCCTATAAAAAGCGACAGTTAGGAGAAAATTTTACTAACATTCGTTTTAATAACGACATTAATCACCAAGAAGAGAGAGCAATCAAAGCCTTATATTTAGAATACCGAGATATATTCCATTGCGAAGGAATAGCCTTAACTTTCACCGACACAGTGAAACATAACAATGTATTAACAGATGAAAAACCTATTTTCACCAAAGTATTTAGACTACCTCAGGTAATTAAGAAGAAGCAGATAGGCAGGTAGCAGATCTAATGAAACAAGATATAATCCAACACTCAAACTTACTATGGAGCAGCCCCGTATTAATAGTCCAGAAGAAATTAGACGCCTCAGGCAAACGCAAATATCGAATGGTTGTCGAATATAGGAAATTAAACGAGAAAACGGTAGATGACAAACGCCCATTACCCAATATCACCGACATTTTAGACATATTAGACCTCGCCTCAGGATATCTCCAAGTAGAGATGGACAAGAAAGACAAAACTAAAACAAAATTCAGTACACCTAGAGGACACTACGAATATAAAGGCATACCGTTTATATTAAAGAACGCACCCGCCACCTTTCAAAGAGTTATAGATAACATTTTAAGAGAAATACACGACGAAAAATGTCTTGTGTACCTAGACTACATAATAGTATATTCAACATCACACGTAGAACTCATAGAAAGATTGAGAGAAGTTTTCGAACGATTAAGACAAAAGCATTTCAAAGGCCAATTAGACAAAAGCGAATTTTTACAAAAGGAAGTATCATTTTTAGGACACATAATAACCCCACAAGAAGTTATGCCAAATCTAGACAAGACGAACGCAGTACTAAATTACCCCCTAACCAAAACTAATAAAGTAATTAAAGGATTTTTAGGACCCAGTGGTTATTACCGAAAATTCAAAAATGTTACGCACAAATAACCAAACCACTAACGCACTGGTTAAAGAAAGGCAACAAGATTAAACACACCCCAGAATTTATCAAGGCAGTAGAAAAAATTAAATGTATCCTTACCAATCACCCCATATTAGAATACCCCGATTTTTCAAAATCGTTTGAATTAACAACAGACGCATCGAATGTAGCATCAGGCGAAGTATCAAGCCAAGGAAAAGTAGGTAGCGATAAATTAATCAGCTACACATCTAGAACATTAATCGAAACGCAGCAAAAGTACAGTGCAATCGAGAAAGAATTATTAGCGATAATTTGGGCAACAAAATATTTTAGACCATATGTTTATGGAAGAAAATTCTATATATACACCGACCATAGACCATTAGTATGGCTGTGCAAACTTAAGGAACCAAATTCAAAATTACATAAAATGGAGGATTAGATTAGAAGAATATGATTACGAAATTATATACAAAAAAGCATTTAAATAATAACGCAATTGCACTGAGCAGAATTCAACTTAACGCAATAGAAACGGAATTAATTATAGGTAACGTAGACGAAACAGAAATAAGAGAAGACCCAGAAGAAATAGACACTATTCACTCAACACAAAACGAAGAACCAAAAACCGCAATTAAAATTTTAAGTGAGGCAATAGGTATAAAACCAAATCAATTCATAGTTACCGAAGTTTTAACAAACCCCAATCCAGTAAAATACACAAAAACAGATAATAAGAAAGTATATCAAATCCAACTAATTAAGGACGATAACGAGGAGCAAATAATTAAAATTTTAAAAGAATACACTCCCGAGAAAAAACGTTTTTACTTTTATTTCACCACCGAACATTTATACAAAAGATTTTCAGAATTATATGTTAGATTATTTAATAACTCAGGCACTGAGATTATTAGATGTACACGAAAATTAATAACTCTAGATGACCCTGACAAAATAAATGACGTAATCAGAAATCAACACAAAAGAAAAACCAACCATCGGGTAATCAACGAAATCCTAAAACAACCCATAAGGAGATATTACTTTAAAGACATGAAAGAATTAACCACACATTTTATTAACTAATGCGAATTATGCGACAAAGCGAAATACGACAGGTCACTCCTAAAAGTACCCTTAATATTAACTAAAACATCCGACAAACCCTTTTAAAAATTACATGCAGACACTCTAGTAGTGGAACCTCAAAACCTTTTAACACTCGTAGACGCATTCACTAAAGTAGGACAAGCGATACCTATCACTTCAAAAAATAGAATCGATATAACCCAAGGATTCTTACAATATTTTACATTTTACGGTACACCAGAAACAATAACTTTAGACAATGGCAGTGAATTTAAAAATGAATCAATACAAACTACGCTAGAACTCCATAAAATAAAAATTCATTTTATAATGGAAAATCACCCAGAATCAAACGGATTAATTGATGGATTACATCTATCCTTATTAGAACAAATCAGATTGTTAAGACTAACTTATAAGAAAGAACACATAACTAATTTAATGTCATACGCATTAATTGCCTACAATAACACGATCCATTCAACTAATTTCACCCCCCTTGAATTAATATTAGGACACTCAGATTTTCGTAACCCTTACGATAGACATTGCAATAAAGAAGTATACCAACAGTATGCCAAAGACCATGAAGAAAAACTAAAAATAACTTATGATACATAAAAAATAAACTAGATAACAATAAAAAACGCATTACAACAACCCGCAATAAAAATGCCGATATAAATAAATTTTCAATGGGACAAACTGCATACGCAAAGGATTTTAAAGGTAAAAGACACAAAACAGCCCCAAGAAATTTAGGCCCATTCAAAATCAAAAAGATATCAGACAAAAAGTAGCCGTAGCAGACAGCGGAAACATAGTAAAATATATTCACTTGAAGAATTTAAGACACCCTGTAATTTCAGATGAACAGCCTTCGCCCTTGCCGTCAACCTCCACCCAGGTAGAATGGACGACAACATGTTAGTCAAAGACATTAAAAACAACCCCGGTATACTAACAGTAAAATTGGGAAGTATGCAAAATATCACAGATTATTGGACATTCGCACAGAAATTTGACTTATCGGAATTAAAACAAGAATTTTATATAATTAGAAACTGAAACAATCAATGGACACAGACAAATTCGGAAAAGAATACGCGATAGAAATGCTTAATTATAAAAGTATTATCGAAAATATCTTAAAGAACACAGACGATAAATTTAATAGATTAGTACCAACAGATCTAATTGCAATACGAATAGAAGACTTATTAACGGATTAGGTAATATCATAAAAGCGATCACAGGCAATTTAGACAACCAAGATGCAGAACGATATGACAACGCCATACAACACTTAATTGAAAACCAAAATGACATAAAAACCATTGTTAAAAATCAAATATCTTTAACCCAGTCAACCATAATCAAATTTAATGATACACTAAGACAGCTAGTAAAGAACCAAGACAGTATCACAAATAGAATACTAACCCTCGAGAGTAACACACAAACCACAATGTTAGGAATGCGAGATTTAATCAGATTTAACTCGATATTTAACCAAATGATATCCACCCTTACTGTAATTCAACAAATTTTAGCCACATTAGAAAACGCAGTAACATTTGCTAAACTAAACACATTACACGCTAGTATAATAGAACCATTTGATTTATTAAATGAATTATTAAAGATTGGATCACATATAACTAAGTGTAATTTACCCTTTGAAGTAACAGAATCCAATAGCCATAGTAAAAGCTTATGTAAAAGGTCATGAAATTACGTTTTTAATAGAATTCCCCATTGTAGAAAGTAACACTTATAATTATTATCATTTATTTGCTTTCCCCATGAAAGTTACTAGCAAGTACTAGCAAGTACCAAGTTATTATTCCTAAAATCAAGTTCCTTTCCCTGAATGAACTTAGGTATGGCTTCACGAATGAAAAACACAAAGAAGTAGCAACAAGTCAATACCTATGCCAATCATTAAACGACAACAGCTATTCAAGCAGAAAGCCCCTGTGAAGTAAAACTGTTAAGATTCTACAATCACTATGAGAATTGTGATAAAAAACCAGTACAAATTATAAATATGATAATTTAAAAAGTTACGGACAACAAATGGATTGCTGTATTTCCACAAGAAGTAATGGCAACCGCCCATTGCAACCAAGACGAAAACAACTTAGCACTAACTGGAAGTAAAGTAATCACCATAAAAGAAGATTGCTATTTAAAATTGAAAAATTAAATTATTGGAGTTTACCAAAACCCAATGGTAACGAAGAAACTCGCAAACCTACTAGAACTACAGTTCAAGCTTACGCAACCCGAAGAAGACGAAATCATCAAGAAACCAATACAACTAGAGCACCTAGACCTAGACGATCTCAACCAAGCTGTAAAACTAATGGACAACTACAAAGAACATTTAAGTGAATTGAAAGTGCCAAAAGTACATTATGACAATATCAGTGTTTGGACAATTTTATTAATCATTGTAATCATTTAATTAACTATGTATGTATTGTACAAAATATATCTTAGATATAGGAACAAGAAAACGAATTTTAGTAATAAAAAACAAGAAAAACGAGACATTGTATTCCAGACGTAACGTGATACTGCAGGTGCAGGTCACAGTAGGTTATAAAATAGCAATTATTAGAATTAAGATTGTTACATTGCATTAAATACAGAAATAAACAGACATGAGTTCTGCAGTTCCCGCAAGCAATGGGAGGGTCAGGGATAGCATAAATACCCGCGAGAGACCAAGATGGCCAGTCAGTCTAGAGCTTCTCAACTTTAACATTGTTGTCAGTCCAGCTACTCACCATAATTTAGTTTATTTAATTAAAAAGTGAATTTCAACTTAGAATTATTTTGATCTCCAACATTAATGAACATAACGTACTTGTAAATTAAAACTAAATTAATTTCAGTATAAAATAAATTCGTTGGAAGAAGTTTTTTGGAAAAGCTTTTTAAAAAGTCGCTCCAAGAGGCCCCACACCTAACTCACGTTGTTTGTAAAAAGTAACAAACAAATACGTAATTGTGTTTGCAATTGATAAAGCTATAAAGCAAAATATTAATCAATTTGCCCTTCCATTAAAAAAAAGTTCTAGGTTGCTGCAACCCCCAGATTAAAAAATAAATAAGTCGCTTTGTAATATGCCTTATTGAAAATAAAAATTGACATGTTTTAGGAATTTTGCAACAGACTTTTATGTATTAAGTTACCGAATATGTTCCAGGTAAAACTTCCGCTGTTTTTAATTTTTAAGCTTTAGTTTTAGTATTTGAGGAAATGTTTTGGCAAAAATAGATCAAGAAGAATAATCAACATCAAATTGAAAAAACTGAGGTTTCAAAGATTTTGTGCGCAGGTGTAGGCCATGCTTTCCTTTCCCTTTCTACCTAGAGCAAGCCAGAAATTGCAAATAAGATTTATGAAGAGATTATAAGACAATACACTGCTATAACCGTATACTAATATTGGTTATGTAAATACAAAACTCCAAGGTTCTATAAAAATAATTCTTTATAAACATTTTTGCGTACCTGTTTGAACCTTGAAATTTATAATAAGGTGGATTAATTTACAGGTGGATTTCATTAATAGTTAAATAGTCATATATATTTAGTATAGTATTTAAACTAGATCCGAGAGAAATGCACAGCAATTGCTCGAATCACGTCTCACTAAATTCAAATATTACACTTTGATTTAATATTGAGAAAAGAGATATGATCTAATCACTTACTCTGTAGTGCCCAAGGTTCAAAATTCGCTAAAGCAGTTACATAATCTGATAGTTGCTGTGCACAAAGGAATCCGCTGCTTTCATTTTTAGTACTTTTCAATATTTCATTAATTTTGTTTATGAAGTAGCTTGGTTGCCCAAATTTTGGTAATTCTTCAAATATTGTATTTCCGATAACATATTCGATTCTTACTAATAATATAAAAAGATACACGTTCATACTTGGTTTTATATAATACTACCTAAAGTATAAGAAATGTATTTATTTACTCGACCTCGTGTTGCCGCTCGTTTACACCGCGGAAATATATTTCATTCCCAAGGTGAAGTTGCAAGGAGAACGTTTCATTTCGATTGACTTTACATTCTTGCTACTAGTCTATGTTTACAATTTTGGCTTAATGTTTTCTATGGTAGGTGATTTCCTTTTGATTTCAACCTATCATTTAATAATTTCTTAAAGTATCCAAATACTTTATGATTTATGCCAAATTAATAAACTAACCGTTTTCTCGTAACCTTTAAAAAGCTTATGATTGAATTATACAACATTATAGAATTAAATATACCGTCTGTTTCTTTTTTTACTAGACCACGCCTATTTAACGTGCAACGCTCCATAAATAACTAGAATAGAAACAAATGTTCCATTGAAAAGTCTCCGCAGTAAGTAAAAATCGAATCTGCAACCAGCCCTGCCGCAAGGGTGTCGATCGCCTGGGTGAAAGAGCAAAAAGTGGTGCCCCTTACTGTTTTTATTACCCTAATTTGGCAATATTTTTCAGAAGTGCTTTTTGTTAAACAATTTATCTACCGAAGAAATCAGTCATTTGAAAAAATAGCTGTATTAAACTCTATGTTCGGCACGCTTACACAAATGTTATCCAAAACCACCGCAAGTGCGGCTTACGTCGCCGCGACGACGCCGGAGGTATGTGTACACTAAGCTACTCAATTGAAATCAATGTACTTCATGTCGCACTTACGGTGCCGCACGTCCAATCATCGGACGCGTGTACCGAACTTAAATATTCAACAAATAATAGAAATAAATGATCAGAAACTAAAAATTAGACAAATAAATAGCAAATTCAATTTTTATCTTTGTATGGTATCAGTTACTAACAATATATCTTGTGATTCGGATAGATAGCAGTAATAACACATTTTTTAAATGTCGATAGACTACTTATGATCAATAATCTATTTTTCTGCTTTTTACCATTGTAAATTCTCTTAACACATAATCGATTTTTTCTATTAAGTTATGTTCTATAGCTAATGTAGCTATAATTGAGAGCCTTTCTTGTCGCATTGTACTCCTCGCGGAATTTTTAATAATGTTTAATTTCGTAAACAATCTTTATCCAGATGCAACAGTCACTGGTAAAGTCAGATTAATTCTTAAAGCTACTGCTAAATTAGGAAATGAAGATACGAAGTCATTTGCAAAAAGAAATTGTAAAACATTCAATGGCTGAAACAATACCATTGAAAAATCTCTTAATGTTTTCAGTTCTGAAATGAGTTCTGAACTGTTAATATCACGTTCGTTCCTAGATTCATCTGTAAATTTTTGTGCTTCATAGATGTTTGGTAAATATAGCCTTAAAGAAGTTACGGCATCTATTTTATTAGACCCCTTTGTGTCGCTTTAAACCTTAATATTTAAATTAGGCACATGCCTCCTGTTTTGTAGAAATTGACAAAAAGACAGATTTCTTGTATAATATCAAAAAGTTTGTTGTTTCATAGGAAACTCTGGCAGCATCGTTGACAACCAAATTTAAGATATGAATGGAACAAGGAACAAACAAGGCCCTAGGATTGATGTCCAATATTTTTTTTCAAACTAATATTTTTCTTTTCATGTTGCTCCCATTATCATATCCCTGTCCACGCAAACCATGAACATCTAAATCGTCAAACAGTGTATATATAAATTTAAATAAACCTACACCTGTTGTATCGACTATGGGATGAAATGCTACTAAACTTTCCATTATTTCAATTTTGAGTGTTTCTTTGTTGAAACAAATATATCTAAGGATACCACTAACTTGCTCGGTATGACTGGTTACGGGAGTGCAATCTAAGATTATAGAAAAATATTTTGAGTGCTTTACCATTTTTAGAATTTTGTTAAAAACTTTTTTAGCAAGCCATCCAAGCAGCTCGTTTTGAATTTGGTTCCCTAAGTAATGAATAATTATTTTATCAGAGTTTTGAAATTGCTGTCAACGGCTTCTAAAAAAATTGCCATTTGCACGTTAAAAAAATTTTTGGATGTTTCCCGAAAAGCTAGACATTGCTGTGATGAAAATTTGATAATAACAACGATTTTTTGTAATACATCATACTAATACTTTTTTCAGACTTTATAATACGAAACTATCAGAATTAGTTGTTTTTCTGATTTGAGCATTTTTCGCAGGTTAAACCATAACTTAAGATTATTATTGTGAGAAACACTGTTTCATGTCTTTACATAGACCTAGAGAAATGTTGCCAATCAGAAAAACCAAGTCTACAAAATTGCTAACGCTTTCACTTCAAAAAAATTTTACAACAAAAACACAAAGCTGCGTCTTTTGAATTAGAATAAACTAACCAATCACTCATAACTTTTTCGCCGTTTAGAAGTTGTCGACAGAGGTAATTATTTGAAATTTTACGACCGTTTCTGTCTGTTGGAAAATCCTTTTTACTCGAGTGGATAGGTTCTCATTCTACTAAAAATCTGACTTCAAAGGTCGTTAACGTATGTTGCCACAATGCTGGAGATCTTTCGGTAAAATACCTGCAGGTTCTACCTTCATTTCATGTGAAGTGGATGCTGATTCTATATCATTTGATACACGTGAAACTTGTGAAAGAAACTGTTTATGGCGGTACGGTCGGAAATAACGTGGGTTCTGAATCTGATATTGGATCTTCATTTTCTTCTTCACCATGCACTTTATTTGCAATTGCGTTTGACCTATCAAAAAGGTGTCCATTGAACCAAACAAATGTCTTTTTTCTAGTTCTTTTACAGCTTTCTGTTTTCTAAACTGAGATAAAGACAATTTCTTCTGTTTAGGGGATTCTAAAACAAAATATCACAAAGAATAAGAATAGTTTCAAGAGCTGTAAATACTGTTTCAAATTAAAAATACATTAATTGTATTAAGAGCATAAGAACTAGTTGCAAAATCTATACGCTCACTGCTCACAGATCCGACTGATTTTTATTACCTGTGTGAAGTTAGCAGCCAAAACTTAGCAGCCATTTTACCGAAACCACCCGAATGTTCATGGGCGTAGATGTTGTATGGAAAACTTAATACCATAATCAATTATTAATCCTGTTTTAATATAAATTTAAAATAATAATGCAAAACTTTAACTTTTAGAGAAAAGATTCAATAGTTCATAACCCTATCCATTCAAATTAAATCTTGAGCGCTTTATGGACTACAGTAAATCAAACAAATCTAAATCCGATCCCAATTATAAATGTTAAATGAACAAAGATAGCAGTTCACACAATAGCGCTGGTCTTTTTCAGTGCTGTCTTGCGAGGTTACTAATATAAAACGCGTAATACTTACCGCCCCGTCCAAGGGATAATTATGATATCTCGATTTTCAGATCAACCTATTATAATTTATTTCGCACCGATAAAAATGGAGTGCCAACTGAAATTTTGCAGGAGTTGAGGAATAATATCAGCTACTCACTGTAAGACGCGCAATCTCTTCAGCCCCGTCCAAGGTACCTTCTGGTACCTTGATTGTTCAGACCTATTATACATTATTTCATACCGAAAAAATGGGGTGCCAACTTGAAATTTTGCAAGGAGTTGAGGAATAATAGCACTACTCACTGTAAAACGCGCAATCTCTTCGGCCCCGTCCAGCCTACTGGTACCTTGATTGTTCAGACCTACTAGACCTTATTTCATACCGAAAAATGGAGTGCCAACTGAAATTTTGCAAGGAGTTGAGGAATAATAGCAGCAACTTATTGTAAAACGCGCAATCTCTTCGGCCCCGTCCAAAGGTACCTTCTGGTACCTTGATTGTTCAGACCTACTTGACCTTATTTCATACCGAAAATGGAGTGCCAACTGAAATTTTGCAGGAGTTGAGGAATAAGGCAGCTACTCACTGTAAAATCGCGCAATCTCTTCGGCCCCGTTCAGGGTACCTTCTGGTACCTTGATTGTTCAGACCTATTATACATTATTTCATACCGAAAATGAAGTGCCAACTTGAAATTTTGCAGGAGTTGAGGAATACTAGCAGCTACTCACTGTAAAACGCGCAATCTCTTCGGGGCCGAAGAGATTGCGCGTCTTACAGTGAGTAGCTGCTATTATTCCTCAACCCCTGGCAAAATTTCAAGTTGGCACTACATCTTTTTCAGTATGAAATAAGGTCTAGTAGGTCTGAACAATCAAGGAACCAGAAGGTACCCTTGGACGGGGCCGAAGAGAGTGCGCGTCTTACAGTGAGTAGCTGCTATTATTACTCAACTCCTTGCAAAATTTCAAGTTGGCACTCCATTTTTTTCGGTATGAAATAAGGTCTAGTAGGTCTGAACAATCAAGGTACCAGAAGGTACCCTTGGACGGGGCCGAAGAGATTGCGCGTTTTACAGTGAGTAGTTGCTATTATTCCTCAACTCCTTGCAAATTTTCAAGTTGGCACTCCTTTTTTTCGGTATGAAATAATGTATAATAGGTCTGAACAATCAAGGTACCAGAAGGTACCCTTAGACGGGGCCGAAGAGATTGCGCGTTTTACAGTGAGTAGTTGCTATTATTCCTCAACTCCTTGCAAAATTTCAAGTTGGCACTCCATTTTTTTCGGTATGAAATAATGTATAACATCTGAACAATCAAGGTACCAGAAGTTACCCTTGGACGGAGCCGAAGAGATTGCGCGTCTTACAGGGAGTAGCTGCTATTATTCCTCAACTGCTTGCAATATTTCAAGTTGGCACTCCATTTTTTCGGTATGAAATAATGTATAACATCTGAACAATCAAGGTACCAGAAGGTACCTTGGACGGGGCCGAAGAGATTGCGCGTTTTACAGTGAGTAGCTGCTATTATTCCTCAACCCCTGGCAAAATTTCAAGTTGGCAACATTTTCAGATGAAATAAGGCAGTAGTCTGAAAATCAGGACCGAAGTCTGCGGGGCCACCGTCTTCAGTGAGTAGCTGCTATTATTCTCAACCCTTGCAAAATTTCAGTTGGACCCATTTTTTCGGTATGAAATAAGGTTGTAGGTCTAACAATCAAGACCAGAAGGTCTGCGGGGCCGAAGAGATTGCGCGTTTTACAGTGAGTAGTGCTATTATTCCTCAACCCTTGCAAATTTCGTTGGCACTTTTTTCGGTATGAAATAAGTTAATAGGTCTGAACAATCAAGGACCAGAAGCTGACGGGGCCGAAGAGATTGCGCGTTTTACAGTGAGTAGTTGCTATTATTCCTCAACCCTTGCAAAATTTCGTTGGCACCCATTTTTTCGGTATGAAATAATGTTAATCTGAACAATCAAGGTACCAGAAGTACTGACGGGCCAAGAGATTGCGCGTTTACAGGGTAGTCTTTCAGCTAAATTTAAGTTGGCACCATTTTTTCGGTATGAAATAATGTATACATCTGAACAATCAAGGTACCAGAAGGTACTTGGACGGGGCCGAAGAGATTGCGCGTTTTACAGTGAGTAGCTGCTATTATTCCTTAACCTGGCAAAATTTCAGTTGGCACTACATCTTTTCGGTATGAAATAAGGTCTAGTAGGTTGAACAATCAAGGAACCAGAAGGTACCTTGGACGGGGCCGAAGAGAGTGCGCGTCTTACATGAGTAGCTGCTATTATTACTCAACTCCTTGCAAAATTTCAAGTTGGCACTCCATTTTTTCGGTATGAAATAAGGTCTAGTAGGTCTGAACAATCAAGGTACCAGAAGGTACCCTTGGACGGGGCCGAAGAGATTCCTTTTACGGGAGTTGCTATTATTCCTCAACTCCTTGCAAATTTTCAAGTTGGCACTCCTTTTTTTCGGTATGAAATAATGTATAATAGGTCTGAACAATCAAGGTACCAGAAGGTACCCTTAGACGGGGCCGAAGAGATTGCGCGTTTTACAGTGAGTAGTTGCTATTATTCCTCAACTCCTTGCAAAATTTCAAGTTGGCACTCCATTTTTTTCGGTATGAAATAATGTATAACATCTGAACAATCAAGGTACCAGAAGTTACCCTTGGACGGAGCCGAAGAGATTGCGCGTCTTACAGGGAGTAGCTGCTATTATTCCTCAACTGCTTGCAATATTTCAAGTTGGCACTCCATTTTTTTCGGTATGAAATAATGTATAACATCTGAACAATCAAGGTACCAGAAGGTACCCTTGGACGGGGCCGAAGAGATTGCGCGTTTTACAGTGAGTAGCTGCTATTATTCCTCAACCACTTGCAAAATTTCAAGTTGGCACTCCATTTTTTTCGGTTTGAAATAATGTATAATAGGTCTGAACAATCAAGGTACCAGAAGGTACCCTTGGACGGGGCCGAAGAGATTGCGCGTTTTACAGTGAGTAGTTGCTATTATTCCTCAACTCCTTGCAAAATTTCAGGTTGGCACTCCATTTTTTTCGGTTTGAAATAATGTATAATAGGTCTGAACAATCAAGGTACCAGAAGGTACCCTTGGACGGGGCCGAAGAGATTGCGCGTTTTACAGTGAGTAGCTGCTATTATTCCTCAACTCCTTGAAAAATTTCAAGTTGGCACTCCATTTTTTTCGGTTTGAAATAATGTATAATAGGTCTGAACAATCAAGGTACCAGAAGGTACCCTTGGACGGGGCCGAAGAGATTTCGCGTCTTACAGTGAGTAGCTGCTATTATTCCTCAACCCCTTGCAAAATTTCAAGTTGGCACTACATTTTTTCGGTATGAAATAAGGTCTAGTAGGTCTGAACAATCAAGGAACCAGAAGGTACCCTTGGACGGGGCCGAAGAGATTGCGCGTTTTACAGTGAGTAGTTGCTATTATTCCTTAACTCCTTACAAAATTTCAAGTTGGTACTCCATTTTTTTCGGTTTGAAATAAGGTATAATAGGTCTGAACAATCAAGGTACCAGAAGGTACCTTTGGACGGGGCCGAAAAGATTGCGCGTTTTACAGTGAGTAGCGGCTATTATTCCTCAACCTCTTGCAAAATTTCAAGTTGGCACTCTATTTTTTTCAGTATGAAATAATGTATAATAGGTCTGAACAATCAAGGTACCAGAAGGTACCCTTGGACGGGGCCGAAGAGATTGCGCGTTTTACAGTGAGTAGCTGCTATTATTCCTCAACCCCTGGCAAAATTTCAAGTTGGCACTACATCTTTTTCGGTATGAAATAAGGTCTAGTAGGTTTGAACAATCAAGGAACCAGAAGGTACCCTTGGACGGGGCCGAAGAGAGTGCGCGTCTTACAGTGAGTAGCTGCTATTATTACTCAACTCCTTGCAAAATTTCAAGTTGGCACTCCATTTTTTTCGGTATGAAATAAGGTCTAGTAGGTCTGAACAATCAAGGAACCAGAAGGTACCCTTGGACGGGGCCGAAGAGATTGCGCGTTTTACAGTGAGTATTTGCTATTATTCCTTAACTCCTTGCAAAATTTCAAGTTGGTACTCCATTTTTTTCGGTATTAAATAATGTATAATAGGTCTGAACAATCAAGGTACCAGAAGGTACCCTTGGACGGGGCCGAAGAGATTTCGCGTCTTACGGGGAGTAGCTGCTATTATTCCTCAACTCCTTGCAATATTTCAAGTTGGCACTCCATTTTTTTCGGTATGAAATAATGTATAACATCTGAACAATCAAGGTACCAGAAGGTACCCTTGGACGGGGCCGAAGAGATTGCGCGTTTTACAGTGAGTAGCTGCTATTATTCCTCAACCCCTTGCAAAATTTCAAGTTGGCACTACATTTTTTGCGGTATGAAATAAGGTCTAGTAGGTCTGAACAATCAAGGAACCAGAAGGTACCCTTGGACGGGGCCGAAGAGATTGCGCGTTTTACAGTGAGTAGTTGCTATTATTCCTTAACTCCTTGCAAAATTTCAAGTTGGTACTCCATTTTTTTCGGTATGAAATAATGTATAATAGGTTTGAACAATCAAGGTACCAGAAGGTACCCTTGGACGGGGCCGAAGAGATTGCGCGTTTTACAGTGAGTAGCTGCTATTATTCCTCAAACTACTTGCAAAATTTCAAGTTGGCACTCCATTTTTTTCGGTATGAAATAATGTATAATATGTCTGAACAATCAAGGTACCAGAAGGTACCCTTGGACGGGGCCGAAGAGATTGCGCGTTTTACAGTGAGTAGCTGTTATTTTTCCTCAACCCTTTGCAAAATTTCAAGTTGGATCTCCATTTTTTTCGGTATGAAATAAGTTCTAGTAGGTCTGAACAATCAAGGTACCAGAAGGTACCCTTGGACGGGGCCGAAGAGATTGCGCGTCTTACAGTGAGTAGCTGCTATTATTCCTCAACTCCTTGCAAAATTTCAAGTTGGCACTCCATTTTTTTCGGTTTGAAATAATGTATAATAGGTCTGAACAATCAAGGTACCAGAAGGTACCCTTGGACGGGGCCGAAGAGATTTCGCGTCTTACAGTGAGTAGCTGCTATTATTCCTCAACCCCTTGCAAAATTTCAAGTTGGCACTACATTTTTTTCGGTATGAAATAAGGTCTAGTAGGTCTGAACAATCAAGGAACCAGAAGGTACCCTTGGACGGGGCCGAAGAGATTGCGCGTTTTACAGTGAGTAGTTGCTATTATTCCTTAACTCCTTACAAAATTTCAAGTTGGTACTCCATTTTTTTCGGTATGAAATAATGTATAATATGTCTGAACAATCAAGGTACCAGAAGGTACCCTTGGACGGGGCCGAAGAGATTGCGCGTTTTACAGTGAGTAGTTGTTATTATTCCTCAACCCTTTGCAAAATTTCAAGTTGGCACTCAATTTTTTTCGGTATGAAATAAGGTCAAGTAGGTCTGAACAATCAAGGTACCAGAAGGTACCCTTGGACGGGGCCGAAGAGATTGCGCGTTTTACAGTGAGTAGCTGCTATTATTCCTCAACTCCTTGCAAAATTTCAAGTTGGCACTCCATTTTTTTCGGTATGAAATAAGGTCTAGTAGGTCTGAACAATCAAGGTACCAGAAGGTACCCTTGGACGGGGCCGAAGAGATTGCGCGTTTTACAGTGAGTAGTTGCTATTATTCCTCAACTCCTTGCAAAATTTCAAGTTGGCACTCCATTTTTTTCGGTATGAAATAATGTATAATAGGTCTGAACAATCAAGGTACCAGAAGGTACCCTTGGACGGAGCCGAAGAGATTGCGCGTTTTACAGTGAGTAGTTGCTATTATTCCTCAACTCCTTGAAAAATTTCAAGTAGGCACTCCATTTTTATCAGTGCGAAATAAATTATAATAGGTTGATCTGAAAATCGAGATATCATAATTATCCCTTGGACGGGGCGGTAAGTATTACGCGTTTTATAATAGTAACCTCGCAAGACAGCACTGAAAAAGACCAGCGCTATTGTGTGAACTGCTATCTTTGTTCATTTAACATTTATAATTGGGATCGGATTTAGATTTGTTTGATTTACTGTAGTCCATAAAGCGCTCAAGATTTAATTTGAATGGATAGGGTTATGAACTATTGAATCTTTTCTCTAAAAGTTAAAGCTTTGCATTATTATTTTAAATTTATATTAAAACAGGATTAATAATTGATTATGGTATTAAGTTTTCCATACAACATCTACGCCCATGAACATTCGGGTGGTTTCGGTAAAATGGCTGCTAAGTTTTGGCTGCTAACTTCACACAGGTTTTTTATTGATTGATTCTCAAAAGATCAAGTTGAACTCGCAACAATGGAATGAGCATATATTTTAATTAACTAATAATTATTGTGAAATTAAGTAAGGATGGGTGTTTAAAAAAGTTTATATTAATCAGAGATAAATTATCATAAAATTAAAATCTAAGCAACGGTTTTGGATTTACTGTGTATTGTGTACCTTAAATTTTTTTAGAACCCAACTTATTCTAAAACAATGCTTTTTCAAAATCTAGAGCACAGAAAGAAAAAAAAGCACTTTTACGTCACTAAATAAAACACTTAAAAATGCAACAAAAGCTACCATTAGCGTCAAGCGCTGGCTGTATGATATGATAACTAATGTTCCGATGTCGATTTTATATCCAAAAAATTTGCTAAATGTGCATAAATATGAATGATCTGTTGTAAAATATGCAACATATGTCTAAAATATATTCAATTATTTACTTGGCAGAAATATAATATTTAGACCCAAGTTTTTCAGAGAAATGTCATTTTAGAATCTATAACCACAAAGGCAGTTTCCGTTGCCAGTGTAATAAATTATCGCTCATCATTACACAAATTGTTTTTTTTAAATCCTTTCCTAGTAAAAGCTTCAATACTGCCGTGCACCTGCTTTTACTTTCAGTTCAGTTTTAAAGGATTTTAGGGATTAAATACTTCCAGCAATAACAATAATAACACCATGAGTCAAGTTATTATGCATAGTATCCGGTTTGCTTTTGTGAAAGAGCCGAACCTATAGAACTTTCTCTAAAGGGTTTGTACTAGTCGTTTTGTGTAGAGAATGGAATTTACAATTACGACTGACCACATTAAAATTGAATATCATCATCATCATTAGGTCTTCAGTCCTAGAACTGGTTGGACGCGTACCTTCATTGTTTCCTAGTCTGAACCAACCTACCCATTTCCCTAAAATTTGCACAATCTGCATCTATCACTATCTGTGTGTGAAAGTCTGATCTCGGTCTACCTCTACCTCCCTTTTCCTGTCTCTACTTGTAACATATCCCGTACTATTCCCCAGAAATGCCTTAGAACGTATACTGTCCTTCTATTTCTCGTATTTTTTCATTTTCCACAGATATCTTTATTCCTCTACTATTTCTACAACCTATTTGTAATTAACTTTGTCTATCCATGCTACTATCCTCATACATATGAAGCACAACATTCCATAAGACTTTTATCTCTTTCTATCTGCTTTTCCTACTGCCCCTATTTTGTAAATGTACTGTGCTGTGCTCCACACTATGCTTTGAACAGTTTTCTGCTTGCATCTATGTCCGTTGTCTTTGAACATAGCTGCTGTTCATTCTTGTTTGGTGCAGTTCGGTCACCTTCTATTGTTGTATAATCATATACTCTATTTCGCCGATATTTAGTGGTATGTGAAACGCGGTAAGCAGCCTTTGGCTGCCAAGTTCCCCTAGCACTTGAACCTCTGGCGAATTAATAGTTTTTCCAATTTAACCTTTCGCACAATTAACATTAATTAAAAATATTTCAGAAGCTACACCTGTACTTGTTTATAATAATCATCAGATTTAAGAGCACTTCTTTTTTCGTCATTTGGTTTTACGTCTTGAAACTGGTTGGACTTTTACCTCAGCTTATTTATGTTCTGAGCTAGCCTACACAGTTCCCTGCAATTCTCACAACAGTCTATAAATAGGTCGATTCCCTTCTATTGTTTTCTAATTATATGCCCTATTTCACCAAGATTCAGTGGTATGTGAAGGATGCCCCAACACTTAGACATTTGCCGTATTAATAGTTTTCCAGTAAATACTTTCGCACAATTAACATTAGTTGAGAATATTGCAAAACCAATATCTGTAGTTGTTTATAATAATCACCATGTTTAAGTACAGTTATTATTTTTGTCATTAGTTTTTCCATCGTTGGAAGCGTATCTACATTGATTTCTATTCTGAGCTAGCCTACACATTTCCCTGAAATTCTCACAGCCTACATCTTTCACTATCTGTGTGCAGTAGTCTAACCTAGGTCTACCTCTACTTCTCCTTTTTTCTATCTCTGCTTCTAATGTACTCCACACTATTCCCTCATGTCTTAGTATGTGGCCTATCATCCTATCTCTCCTATTTTTTACTGTTTGCCACATATTTCTTTCTTCCCCTACCATTTTTAGTACCTCTTTGTCCTTAACTATGTCTATCCATGATATCTTCATCATACGTCTGTAGCACCACATTTCAAAGGTTTCTACCTTTTTCTTGTCTGCTTCTCATACTGTCCATGCTTCACAGCCATACAGTGCTGTGCTCCACACATATGTTTTAAGCAATCTTTTCTTTGTTTCTATGTTTGTTGCCTTTGAACACAGTAGTTGGTTTTTCTTGTTAAATGTAGCAAGGCCTTGTGCTAATCTTTGTTTTATATTTCTTGTGCTTTTCCCATCTTGCGTTATTTGACTTCCTAGGTAGCAGAAATCCTTAACCTCTTGTAAGTTCTCGTTACCTATTTGTATTCTTGTTTTTGATTTATTGTCCCCTCTTTTGCATACTAGAACTTTAGTTTTATGTTTGTTAATTTTCATACCATATCTCTCCGTTAGAACTGTTTCCGATTCATTAAGAGCAGCTTCTAACTCTTCTTTGCTAGATGCTAATACCGCTATATCATTTGCAAATCTAAGCATATCAACCTTTTGTCCCTGCATATTAATTCCAAATGTCCTCCTGCATTTGACAGTATTCATTGCTTCTTCTATGTAAAAGTTAAAAATTAATGTGGATAGGACACATCCCTGTCTCACCCCTTTCCTAATATTTACTTCTCTACTTTCTTGCTTTGATTCCATTACCGCTGTTTGCTCTTTGCATAAGTAATCTACTATCCGTCTATCTCTAAAACTCATTCCAACCTTTTTTGAGTATTCAATATATGTGTATTATATTTTACAAACTTATATATAGATTTATTCAGGCTAGTTTAAAGTTTTAAAAATAATTTGCCGCCACCTAAGCGTGGCGCCAGCGTGCGGTTCTCATAATGAGAAAAACAGCTGTTGCTGTAGTAAAGTTAGGAAAACTTTCAATTCGTCAAGCATCAAAAAATATACTGTTGATAAAATGAAAATATCGCGAACTATTAAAGAACTGCACCAAAAACGGTATGGTGGTCAAACGGTACTGACTGATGAAGAGCAAAGTTGTTTGTACAATATCTTATTTTGGCGGGAAAGTGGTGTTGCCCATTAACTATATTTGACATTCATCTCATAGTTAAGTGTTATTTTGTTCGATAAGAAAAATCTGTTACATGTTCCAAAAACAACATGCCGGGCATTGAATGGTCTATATCCTTTTTAAAAAGAAATACAAATGTGTTAAGCGTGCGAATGGCGCAAAACATAAAACGTTGCCGGGCAAAAATTTCTTCATCTGTTATTAATGCATATTTTGATGGGTTAGGTATATTCCTTGAAGGTGTAGCACCTCAAAGCATAGTAAACTACGACGAAACAAATTTAACACTTAAAGTTAAATCAATCACTTGGAACTTTTAACCACCAGACGCACCACATTTTTCAAGTCTAGCAGAAAGTGACATCTTAGCTGTAAACACCCACCTCAGCCGTGCTGTAAATGATCAAACCCTAACTTATGAGGAGTTAAATATACCTTGCGTGCAAGTTGAAGCATTACTCAACTCGTGCCCCTATGCAGCATTTTGGCTGACCCAAATGACTTAAGGGCGCTTTCGCCAGGGCACTTTCTGACAATTGAGCCTTTAACCGCACCCCCGATTCAGATCTATCGCATTTAAGCGCATCCTGGCTATCTCGTTGGCAATCAGTGCAACGTTTACAAAACGATTTTGGGAAGCGTTGGAGACGAAAATACTTTCACACCCTTTACCAGCACGGTAAATGGGCAAAATCTCAGTCAGCCAATACGGCACATGTCGGCACCTTAGTAGTGATACGTGATGACAATACCCCACCCTTGCAGTGGCGGTTGGGGAGAATTGCCGCAGTACATCCTGGTTGCGACAGCGTTGTTCGTGTTGCGACGGTTCGTACAGCTTTTGTTCAACTCAAAAGGCCCACGGTAAAGTTGTGTCGTTTACCACCGCAATAAGTATTTTACTGATCATTTGTATGATACATGTGTACACAGACTTTTTCTTAAAGCATTAGTATTCAATTATTTTTATTAATAAATCGCAGTTTGTTTTTCTTTTTTTTTTTGAAAATTTTCTTACAGTTGGTAATTTTAGTGGGCGGAATGTTAGGGGATGATTTTTCACAAAAAAACGTCCTCGCCCAGTTGAGAGGTAAAATGTAGATCTTGTGAATGAGTGTTATCAAGCACGTTAAAGATCTCTACCTTGCTTGAAATAACAAGAGTTTGGTCAAATAAAAAATTTCCACGTAAAAAAAACTCGCTTACTGGCCGATGTAGTACCTTCAGGTGGAGTATTGGAAAATCAAATTTAGGGTATATGTAAATGTGATCATTTAAACGGTTTCATCAACATTAATATTGCGTAAATAGATTAATTAGTCATAGTATGATTCACTTGCCCTTTTAATTATATTTTTAGTAGCAATTGTTTGATGCCGGTTTGACCCTAACATCGAAATGGTTGCTGCGGATACAGTAAATACAGGTTTTAATGATGAAGAAACTTTATACCGCTTCTTAAACTTATGTGAATTTATATTACGTTATTTTTAGAAATGAATGAAATTAATGCTACAGATGATATTTCGAAATTAATAACCTTTTTGGTTATGGCAGTGGTTAGTAAGATTGTATTACATCAGACATGTTGGGACAGCCGATATTGTTTCGATTAAAAATAAATTAGTAAGGTTTTGATAACGTGTAATGTTAGCGTAATCTTCATAGCGCACAATTATTTAACATGTGATTGATTACCTTTTAATAATCTAAAAAAAACATTCCATCGCTTAACAATTCTGTAACGTGCATTTTTAATCGTTTAACATTTTACGCTTTTTCTCAATTAGTAAATACCTTTCTGCAATTACTATTTCTATATTTTATTTATAATGAGTGGATCGCTGTTTGTATAAAGTAAATACTTCCGCATAGGTTTCAGAATTGTATGCAATTTAACTCGTGTGTATTAATTAAAAGTAGATAATTTGAAGATTGATTTTCATTAATAAAAATTGGATTATAAATAAATTACTTTCCAACTTATCGGAAATGATAAACCGCGTCAATTAATTATGTAGATAGGAGTGCTGCATTCATTTATTGGATGTTCTTTACGTGGATATACGAGTCGAGTTGATAGGCGATAAGCGGTTGTAATAACAACGATTTTATATCTACAGACGAGGAGTGTTATTTTGTTCTACGTCCCTGTATGTTAATTTGGGTTAAAAGTGCTGCACGACACGACTCGATTTTAGTTGTTATTCTTGTGAAGTAAAAGTTGTTTTTTTAACTGTAGAGCAGTGTAGTTCTGATGGCTTTTGAAGGAAAGATGCTTTATAGGCGAACGTGTTTGACTCGACCGCCCATGCTTGTTTTAAGGTCATTGGCTGACGGTTTTAGAATACGCGTAGCTGTACTAATCGTTTCTTTTTGTTGCTTTTTGGTTGGAAATAAAAGTAGCAGAACTTGTCGTGCGTCTTTCGGAACATTGATTTAGTGATACGCGTTGCTTTAATAATTGTGTTTTTTGTGGCGTTGTCCTTTTTTTATTTGAGTAGCGCATACTTTGGATTACTTAAATACAGTGTTACTGTAGTTTCTAAATTTTCTAACAACAAAGAATCTACAACAGATCTTTGCTTGTGCAAGTTTCGTGTTTGCGAAATATAACAGATTACCGGTTTACTAAGGTATTGGTTGTAGTTTCTCACTGCGTTTTGGGATGTTTATGAAAATAATATACCTTTGGTCCCAGTTAAAATTAAACTAGTGCTACAGAAGATTTCGAAATTATTGTCTTAGGAAATAGAATTACCAAGAAATTTATCAACTACATAGTTCCGACGCGTGATACTGTCTGCTGCTAACCCCAGTGAAATACGTAGGTGTGATTAGTGTAACGTGTGATAAGTTTCATCAACACCCTCACAGTCAAGGGTGAAGTGCTTCGTTAGTGCAGGACATCGTTGAATCCCACACTTCAGTTGCAAGGAGGCGTTTCTGAAGGACTTTTGTAAGTTGAACTATTTCCTACTGATTATTACTTTAAATATCTATCCGTTGCTTTACCATATCTTTGTGGTTCTGACACCTTTTACAATAGACTTGCATGCTATTTTAAAACATAAAAAAAAGAAAGAAAAATCAATACTACTGAACTACTCATACCAATTGTGTCTTATCTATTTATCTTTTGTCAACATTTTATCTGATTTATGTTTAATTGGGGTGTGAGGAAACGTTTCTGCTACTCACCAATATTACCTCACTTTGTACTAAACATTTTTCTGTGTTGCTTTTACCGTTGTTATATTATATAGATTATCCAAACAGTTTCTTTTTTTACATTCTACAAAGTACTGAATAATTTAGACTTTTCATTGCTGCTATACTTATTCTTTTTTTTCAGGTTTGCTTAACTATTTTTCTTGCAGGTATTGTCACTAACTCCTTACCGCTGCATACATTATCTGTCAGTCTGCTTTCTACAACCCCCCCTACTCTCCGATTGAGCCCGGTAATTTCTTCGATTTTCTTTGTGTTACGCACGGCTACGAGCCAACGTAGCATAACTTTGGCGCCCGAACAGGGACTGCCGCGAATTTACGTAACAGAAATTTTGGCGCCCAACGTGGGGCCGCAAATTAATGTAACAAGAATTTTTGGCGCCCAACGTGGGCCCGATTTTTTTTGAGGGGCTCGATTTTTTTTGAGGGGCCTGATTTTTTTTATTCGCTCTTGATTTTCTAAATTTTTTTATGACCTTGATGTTTTTTGGCATTGATTTTTTTTTTGGTGTATCGGTTCGATTTTCTTTTCTGCCTATATTGGCTGGCTCTAATTTTTTTGTGGTGTAGTCTTGATTTTTTCTCTTCCTTCGCTATATAGAAATTCCTTGATTGTAGTTTTTTTTTGTGTGAATTATCAGAGTTGTGTTTTCGCTGGTGATTCTGTTCTGGAAAACACTGGCGCCCAAGTTTTCTGTACACCACCTTTTTTTTTTCTTTTCTTCACGTCACTTTTGCTACCTCACTTAAATATAATCCTAATGTCTCCGATCTAGATCTGTTGTCCTTTTGGCGACGCAAGCGCCACAAATTTCGTCCGTATTCCACTCGTCTCCCTACGTTATACGATTCCTTCAACTCATTAGCTTTATCTGTGATATTTGACATATTTCGTAGTATTGTGTGATGACTTTTATTTTTTTCTTCTACTCTTTCCGGGTTTTCTTTCATTCCACGTTCCTGTCCATTTTTTTTCCTGACTGGTTTTCTTTGCGGTTAGTTGAGGTACTGACTTCGATTACTCGTTGTATCTGCTCCTGTGGTAGTTGCTCTTTAGGCCTACTTTCTGTCCTTTAGGAATCACGACTTAGTCGACTTTTGGGTCTATTAGCAGATTACTTTTCTTATCTGGTTGTATTATACGACTTATTTTTTTCTTCTTGATACCACAGTTGAAGCCTTTCGTTACTTTTTCCAGTTTTCCGTTTGTCGTTCCCTAGCTTACTTGAGGCTTGACACTTGTGTCTTATCTTGGCTATTGCTGTTGGTTTCCTTCCTCGCTACTTTTCTTTTCTTTTGGTTTTTGCGCGCGCGAAATCAATTTCTTGAGGTTGGAAACTCTACTGTTTCTTTTCTAAAGAGACATCCGTCCTTTGACGAATTTGGGAGCGTTTATGCCTTTACACCTTGGTCCTCTTCGATTGCTACTACTTACCTATCTTTCCCTGTGGATTTCTTTACTCTTAGTTTTGTCCGACATTTTGTTCCTTTGAGCCAGAAGTTTTTTTGTGTGTTGGTTCTGATTGGATTGGTATAGTTTTTTTCGTTTTCCTTGTCGAGTCCGTTTGTTGTTAACGTCGTTCGTCTTTTGCTTTTCATATTCCTATTTATATTTTGTAGCTAGCCCATCCCGTGACTTTTTCTTCTGGCTAGTCCTACCATTTGTTCACTATTTGACTATTATAGTCGCTTTCTACATCCATTCCTTGAGGTAGGCTTCAGATCTATTTTTTTTTCCTTTAGGGATTTCGACTTGGTCGCTTCTGTAGGTCTGTTAGCCATACTCTGCTTGAGTAATCGTTTCATACGAATCTGTGTTACCTCAGTTGGAAGTATTCTAGATGGTGTACTAGCTTGCCTTTGTCCTTTGCTTTGTCTTGGTTCTTTCTTTGCTGCACACTTGAGGGTGATAGTTTTGCTACGAGATTTCTTCCTCGTTTTTTTTCTTTCCTCTTGGTTTCTCCGCGGGAAGCCAAAACTTTTCTTTGAGGTGGAGAACAGAAATGTCCCTTTTGGGGACATCCGTCTTTTGACGATTTTGAAAGTAGCTAAGACCTTTAATCCTCATTGGGTGTTTACTTGATGCTTTCTTTACCTGTTCTGTCGTTGTTGGTTATGATAGATGACTTTGTTTTCTTTTGAAAAAAAAAATGTTCTTTTTCTTATACTGTTGTTGGTCCTTCGAACCGGATAATTTTTTTTTTGTTTGGTTCCTGTCTGTCGTTTTTTTCATTCACCCCGACGTCTTTATTTTGCTAGGGGGGAATTTGTAACGTGCATTTTTAATCGTTTAACATTTTACGTTTTTTCTCAATTAGTAAATACCTTTCTGCAATTACTATTTCTATATTTTATTTATAATGAGTGGATCGCTGTTTGTATAAAGTAAATACTTCCGCATAGGTTTCAGAATTGTATGCAATTTAACTCGTGTGTATTAATTAAAAGTAGATAATTTGAAGATTGATTTTCATTAATAAAAATTGGATTATAAATAAATTACTTTCCAACTTATCGGAAATGATAAACCGCGGCAATTAATTATGTAGATAGGAGTGCTGCATTCATTTATTGGATGTTCTTTACGTGGATATACGAGTCGAGTTGATAGGCGATAAGCGGTTGTAATAACAACGATTTTATATCTACAGACGAGGAGTGTCGTTTTGTTCTACGTCCCTATATGTTAATTGCGTTAAAAGTGCTGCACGACACGACTCGATTTTAGTTGTTTTTCTTGTGAAGTAAAAGTTGTTCTTTTAACTGTAGAGCAGTGTAGTTCTGATGGCTTTTGAAGGAAAGATGCTTTATAGGCGAACGTGTTTGACTCGACCGCCCGTGCTTGTTTTAAGGTCATTAACTGACGGTTTTAGAATACGCGTAGCTGTACTAATCGTTTCTTTTTGTTGCTTTTCGGTTGGAAATAAAAGTAGCAGAACTTGTCGTGCGTCTTACGGAACATTGATTTAGTGATACGTGTTGCTTTACTAATTGTGTTTTTTGTGACGTTGTCCTTTTTTTTATTTGAGTAGCGCATACTTTGGATTACTTAAATACAGTGATACTGTAGTTTCTGAATTTTCTAACAACAAAGAATCTACAACAGATCTTTGCTTGTGCAAGTTTCGTGTTTGCGAAATATAACAGATTACCGGTTTACTAAGGTATTGGTTGTAGTTTCTCACTGCGTTTTGGGATGTTTATGAAAATAATATACCTTTGGTCCCAGTTGAAATTAAACTAGTGCTACAGAAGATTTCGAAATTATTGTCTTAGGAAATAGAATTACCAAGAAATTTATCAACTACATAGTTCCGACGCGTGATATTGTCTGCTGCTAACCCCAGTGAAATACGTAGGTGTGATTAGTGTAACGTGTGATAAGTTTCATCAACACCCTCACAGTCAAGGGTGAAGTGCTTCGTTAGTGCAGGACATCGTTGAATCCCACACTTCAGTTGCAAGGAGGCGTTTCTGAAGGACTTTTGTAAGTTGAACTATTTCCTACTGATTATTACTTTAAATATCTATCCGTTGCTTTACCATATCTTTGTCGTTCTGATACCTTTTACAATAGACTTGCATGCTATTTTAAAACATAAAAAAAAGAAAGAAAAATCAATACTACTGAACTACTCATACCAATTGTGTCTTATCTATTTATCTTTTGTCAACATTTTATCTGATTTATGTTTAATTGGGGTGTGAGGAAACGTTTCTGCTACTCACCAATATTACCTCACTTTGTACTAAACATTTTTCTGTATTGCTTTTACCGTTGTTATATTATATAGATTATCCAAACAGTTTCTTTTTTTACATTCTACAAAGTACTGAATAATTTAGACTTTTCATTGCTGCTATACTTATTCTTTTTTTTCAGGTTTGCTTAACTATTTTTCTTGCAGGTATTGTCACTAACTCCTTACCGCTGCATACATTATCTGTCAGTCTGCTTTCTACAACCCCCCCTACTCTCCGATTGAGCCCGGTAATTTCTTCGATTTTCTTTGTGTTACGCACGGCTACGAGCCAACGTAGCATAACTTTGGCGCCCGAACAGGGACTGCCGCGAATTTACGTAACAATTCCTTTATTAAATTTTACTTGTAGTCATCTGCAAAAGCCAATTTTTGTTACACCAGTTGTAATAATGCAAATTTTTACCTAAATTTCCGGACTGGAAGCCCCTTAATCACGCTCAACATATAATTTTCTATCTTAGTATCTATACATTCTCTTTATTCCTTGCCGCTGGTGCACGTTTACTCTGCCGAATTCACGCAGCTACGGTGGTGTTGCTTGTTAAGCTTCCAAATGGTATTAGACCAAAGACCGTTTCGTATATAAACGCGGTGCGACGTCTGTTTGTCATTCTTACTAAATTGTGGGATCATAAGCTAATATTTTCTCGTCCTTTGTTGTCAGACCATAGATAATACTTACTTTATTTTATAACATATTTAAGTAAAGTGATTCCTTGTTATTAATTAAATATTTGTCCGTTAGACATATACTCCACATTGTTAACGAAGCATTTGGGTTTTTCCTATGTCAGCTTTTTATTTTTGTTTTCAAATCCGTATAAGCTACACATCCATTTCAACTTTTACCCGAATTCTAGCTAGTCAAGATGTTTCTATCGGCGCCAACTCACACCACATTAGAACGGGAAACTCTGGCTAGCTTTAGTCGGAGATTTGGATGGGGAGAAGAAGAAAATCAAAGGTATCAATTCGTTCAACTAAAATAAAAGAAGGAAAAATTATTAACACACCAATATAACCCTACAGACAGAACACTAGTCAGCCCAACAAAGGGATGAATAACATACCAATGTATAAAACAGCTGAAATTTACAACCTCAAATAAGTGTGACAAGAAAATAACAGTTTAATTTCAAACGGATATTTATTTCCACAAATACATTAATTGCTTATAGGATGTGATTTACTTAAGTAATGGATGCCCGGAGAAGGAGGGGGTGGGGTAGGCGTGGGTTTGATGGTAAATAGATCTACTCGGTTACATAAATTGCAAAAGGCCGAAAACAAGAAGGAGGATCAACTGCTAATCTCCAAGCTTAAACGAACTCCGATATTTACCGGTAAAGGACACCTTCATGTTTAATTTTTAAAGAGAGAGAACTGCCGTTAAGCAACCGACACGACAGTAGAATATAGAGTCGAAACATTTTAGAATGTGGGTTCAACTTATTACCGGTACGGAAAATTTGGGCAGATACAATTTTAAAACTAATATATTTCCTTGGTGAGGAATCCGTATGTTACTTTGGGAAACCTGAGCAATTAAAAATATTGTTGTATTCATAAACGGTCATAAAAGCAAATTATACGTAAAGCGAGAGTGTCAAAACAGAGAGACAGCTTAGGTTCTACATACTCATCCCCATCTGGGGTGATTTGGTCGGTTTCAAAGCGTCGGTACCTTTTGCCTACTGCACAAAATTGGGAACGTTGTTAACTATGATCCACAAGGGTAGAGAGTGGGTATCTTTTACTTTTAACGATGAAAGTAGTTCTTTTATTTTGTCCTTTTAATGAAGAAGGTAAACTTTATAGTGGTTAAGTTGAGCGCTGCAGTTACAAGATACCCAAGAACGACAATCCGCATTCTTTTATTAAAGGCAAAAGAGATCCTCCTAAAGCAAGAGCTGTTGTGCCTTTCGAAAAAGTATAAAATTGGCACTTTTTTGCTAAAAACCTTTAACCTTCCAAATTCCGTGGACTAGTCGAAACCATTGCAAATCTGCAGAAAGTGTAATACCAGCCATTCGTTTATTATCAACGTAAAATATCACCTCACTGGGCCTAGTTCTCACTGAATTTTTTACTAATGGATATACAGAACACCTATCTAGCTGCAAAGTCAATTTTGTTTTGCACTTTGCTAACCAGATACGACCCAGTTAGACTGCCTTTGTCTATGTTTAGTATTAGTGCAAATTGAAAACCTTTACTAAACAACTTAATTTTAGCATGGAATCGGTAGTGTAGTTTCTTGTTTAGCACATTCTAAGTTAAAAACTAGCAAAACCGACAATAGTCTACACTAACTCGAATTAATACATGGCGTTTTTTATCTATTAAGCAATATATATTTTGTAAAACTTTTAGCTCTTTGATATCGATTCTCAATTATTATTGGAAATTATCAGTGTCCCGTACGGAAAGGCGGCAGTCTTGAACTCTGGGGCGTATTTAGGAATGGATTCGGGCCGGTCCGGGACGGGCTTTTAGGTGCGGCCCGGCCCGGACCGAAACAATTTGCTCTGGCCCGGCCCGGTGGCCCGGCCCAAACCAAAACGCATCGGCCTGGCTTGAGGCCCGGCTTGAATTTCGGGCCGGGCTTCGGTCCGGGCCGGGCCGATTCGATTTGGAATGTAACTGAAACCTTAAGTGATGTTTAGATTTTTAAACAGCCAAATGGAAAATATCATTTGTTAATATATGTATTTTCAGTTGTATAAAAATACTTCTTTACTATTATTATGCTTTTCTACAAAAGTTGTTTATATCAACTTTAATTATAGTTTATAGTATCATTTTATCCTCGAACAATCCCAAAGGTATTTGGAGATGAAGCACACTTGCACAGGCAATCCGAAATAGAAGGTGGTTTGCGTAAAACTTCAGCCTTAAGTAACAAAATGCATTTTAGAACTCATTTGCTACTATTAGTATGCAGGGCGAATGAGACCACCCGTATCAATATTTTTTTTAAGGAACGGCGAGTCGTAGAGGGTTGGGATAAAAAAATTTATTATAAAAGTCATACTAAGGAATCGAATAGTGATATTATTATTGCTCGAAAAAGTCAGCATCACGAGTAGTTTTGTCCACAATGTCCATAACTCCAAAATCTTAAATGGCACCATAAATCGAAAAACGTATTGTTCAAAAGAAGGTTAAAAAAGAAGAAAGTTTTGTTGGAAAAGATTATTTTACTACTAGCGCCCCTTTTAAGTAATATTCGATTAAAGTTATTTAATTTGAAATTCGTTGTTAACAAACAAAATTGAGAAGTCGGCTTTTAAAATCTAGTTACCGAATTAAACAATGTTACAAACGCGTTAATCTATCGTCAAATCACCCATTGTTTAAATTGATAACTTGTTGTTGGTTAGTGATATCTGTTTGGGGACAGATCCTCATCGTGCCCATCAATCCTTCACTGTTTTCCGGAGATTGGCGGCACGTACTTGTACCACAGGGCATGTGCAACCAACGTACAATCGCGGAACTAGAATTACAAGACATGTACGTAATGACAAGGAACCTGATATTTTCGCTGCAGTAATTGTTGATCCGCATATTTCAACGAGATCACTTGCAAGAGATTCTGGAATTAGCCAATACTCCGTATGCAGAATTTTGAAGGATCACAAATTCCATCCATATCACATACACATGCACCAAGAATTTAATAAGAATGATTTTCAAGGTCGAGTCAGTTTTTGTATTTGGTTACTAAATAAAGGTCCCCACTTTCCTAGGAGAGTTTTATGGACTGACAAAGCTAGTTTTAAAGCACCGGAGAAGTCAATATTCACAATGCACATTACTGGTCGCAAACAAATTCTCATTGGCTACAAACTATTGACGTGATGTGGTATTCTTGGTGGATCTATCATAAGCCCTTATTTTTTCGAACGAACTCTGAATGGAATACGATATGCCGAGTTTTTAGATAACGACTTGATGGACTTACTGGAAAATGCAAGAATGTAGTTTCAGCAAGATGGCTACCCAGCTCATTTTTCCATAGTTGCCAGGAACACGATAAATCAACTATTTCCTAATAGATGGATTGGCAGAGGAAGTACAGTGGCGTGGCCTCCAAAATCACTAGATTGTACGTCTCTAGATTTTTTCCATTGTAGTCGGATCAAGGATATTGATTATAAAGAAAAACCAGCAACGAGAGATGATATGAATCTGAGAATTCGGAATGCTTGCTTTTTATTAAGTAATGAAGAAATACTTAGACCCACTGATAGTGTAACTAAAAGAGCTCAACAGTGTTTAGAAGTAAATGGGAGACATTTTGAACACTTGTAATTTTTCAATTTTGTTTGTTAACAACGAATTTCAAATTTAATAACTTTAATCGAATATTACTTAAAAAGGGTGGTAGTAGCAAAATAATTTTTCCTACAAAACTTTCTTCTTTTTTAACGAGCTTTTGAACAATACGTTTTTCGACTTATGGAGCCATTTATGATTTTGAAGTTATGGACATTGTGGACAAAACTACTCGTGATGCTGACTTGTTCAAGAAATAATAATATCACCATTCGATTCTTTAGTATGACTTTTATAATAAATTTTTTTATCCCAACTCCCTACGACTCACCGTTCCTCAAAAAAATACTGATACGGGTGGTCTCTTTCACCCTGTATAGAAACATATTTAAAGGAAAGTATTCAAAATTTGACGGAATATTGTTTCCCCATATTCTAATCAAAGAACGTTGCCAATTCTCAGTTTACAGATTGCTTGTGTATAGGTCTACATTTCGAGAATGTGCTAGCATCCGTTCAGAGAACTGACTATTCAAGTCTCTCGTATCAGGTAGACATTACTTTGTTGTCTATGAATATTTTTTTATCGCATGCTTTACTGGAAATTTTAATTATTATGAAAGAAAGTCCGACAATCTTATCTATAAACATGTTCAATATTGATATATGCAGGGTTCTTCAAAAGTATGGAAACGCTGCTTTCGCCGTATATAGAAAATGTGCTACGTTTTGAGTAAAACAATAACATATAATTACAAAGAATTTAGCTCTTTAATATGAAAAAGGACATGTATACAGGATGTCCCACAACGAGCTCCCGTTAAAAGTATTTTAAAAACTACAATTTTGCTGGCAATTTGAAGCTTTGTGTAGGGGTACCGAACTAGGCGAAACTATAGCTAAAATAGTTTTGAAGTCTTGCAAATATGTCATATTAATTATTTTAAATAGCACATCCTGTATTTTATTGCATATATGAATGGTGCTTTAGCAGATGGTTATTTTGATTTAAGCGTATGTATAACTATCTTCAATTGTTGTGCATCCAGGAAATATTGATCTGAAAAATCGTGTTAATAAACGTTTAATCAAAACGGATTGTATGCTGTGTTTCCATTACACCATAAGAAATGTTTTTCAATCAAAACAATAATATAGTTTTTACAATTTTAGGAGGTGAAAAATTCCAATTAGAAAAATTAAGTAATTTTCAACGAACTTCGTTCGTTTATGAAATCGATTTGTCGTCCGTCTGTCCGTCCGAAGCCTTTCTAATGGTCGGACATCAATGTGTGATACATCAATCGATTCAGCTCGGTGTCCTGAGCTTAAGTTTTGATGTCAGTTGAAATCGGGCCACGGGGACGCCGTGCCCCCGCGATATTCCGTCGGGAAAATTAAAATTTCAAATAGGTCCAAAATTAATGTGCGATACATATTTGGACTCCCCTAACATAGCTGAGTCGAAATATGGTACCCCCCACAAAATCTGACCACGGATACCCAACTCCCCCCCCGGGGAATTAATTTTTATCAAAAATTTCAAATAGGTCCAAAATTAATGTGCGATACATATTTAGAATCCTCTGAAAAAACTGAATCGAAATATGATGCCCCCTTATTTACACACACACACACACACAAACACACACATACATACATACATACACACACACATATATAGCTTTTAAAATATTTATTCAATAAAATAAAATATATTAAAATGTCTCTTTTGTTGTTTATAAATTTTTGTATTTTATCTGAATACTTATAATTATTACAACATAATAATTTTAATTTCTTTAAATTGTTTTAAAGTAAGTCTACATTTGGAAGTTCGTTGCGACAATGCCTTGCATTTTCAACTTGTTTTAATTGAACTCCCACTTTTTTATATCTCGACATGAACGGGCATAAAAGTATAATCAGTTATTTGGAAAATTTCGGTTTGAGCTTAATTTTCTTTAATTTTGCTTTCGTTTCTGGTATTGCAGAAATTAAGATTGTGCATAATTTTTTTAATAAATTGAGCTCAAGCAAAGTACAAATATTTGTTAACGTTTTTGATAGCTTATTCTTACTTATTATTAGTTTTTAAATTTGCGTTATTAAATTGTAGAAACTATGTTATTGTTCTTATTGAGATTGAGAAACATTTGTTACGGTGTAATGCAAACACAACGTACAAACTGTTTTAATATAATGTTTATTAATACCATCTCTCTGATCCTCCAAAGTGCACTTTTTAAGAGAAAAAATTCCTGGAAGCAAAACAATTGAAAATAATTTTACAAACCCTAATATCAAAATTATAATCTGCTCGTGCACTATTCAAATAAGCAATAAAATTTGCAGTATGCCGTTTAAAATAATGAAATTGACAGTTACTTTCGATATAACCTGAAGTTACACAACGTTGAAAATATTTTAGCTAAATTTGCCTTATTGGGTTACCCCTACATGCAAAGTTTCAATTTTTCAGGAATTGTAAGTTTTGGGACATCTTTAATGAAAGTTTGTCGTTAAGCACATCCTGTTTAGTTAACTGTTTATATATGGTTATATAAGTAAATATCAAGCAAACAATTAATTATACATCCTTCAGTGCAGAGTGTCAATTAGAAATTTATCTGCCATCCAAAAGGTTTTCCATATGCCGCCAACTTAAGTAGACACACTATATTTATATTAACATAAAGATATATTAACAAAAGATAGTATAATAGCAAATAATTGAATGCAATTTTTAAACCTTACTTATTGAATTGAAATTAGAAATATTTTTAGATTGTTTCCTAATTCCTTACGAATCAATGTAAATAGAACATACATCTCTGCCCCCCCCCGCCCTCCTGTTCGTTAAATGAAGTTAGCTTCAAGTTTGTTTATTTTCTAACACGATGTATAAAAAAGCAAAACTTTTTTGATCCACAAGCGTGCTGCTTGCTGCTTGGATAGGAAAATTTATTTTGTAGCACTAGATGTGTAACATTATTGCATGAAACATTTTGTATCTATCGACTTATAAGATTCGATTACCAGTGTGCATTTAAAAATCGTTATATTTCTTAAATGCTTGAAGCATTATGCTTCCGACTATAGTGATTTCTAAAATGTGTATTTGTGGGGATATTAAGATTGAGATGCTCAAAGTGAAAATTTTTAAACTAAATTTGTATTTACAAATCGAATCTTTTGCCCAGAATAGAAATCGAACCTTGAGCATGTGGTTCGATTTGAAAAGTTTGTCTACCAGTGCGGTTCTATGTTCAGTTAGAAAAAAAGTCTGGTTCGGTTCAAAAAATCGAACCGTACCTATAACCGAACCGACCCTAGTTCGTGCCCATCACTATATTATATTGTTTTTTACATTCACGCCCCTTTTATTACAATTCTCACTCGATATCCCGAAACTTGTAAAAAACGTAGTCCTGTGAGATCCAACATTTTATATATTAAAACCCAATTTTTATTTATACCCGAAATTATGTAAATAAGCAAGCTGTATAACAATACTTATTTAAAACTGGAAAAACTCCAAAATAAGCCGCATATAATAAGAAAAAATTCGAGGAATGAAAATTGACGAAAGAAAAAGATGACGGAAAATATAGGCTTTGCGTAAACTAACCGCGGGATAAAGCATAGGAAAAGAAAACTGCATGTATTTGTGCGTGTACTTTATTTATGTATGCACAGTAATTTGTAAATAAAGTTTGAATGTTTTATATGGTATTATTATTGTGAGTGTTTTATAATAATTTTTTCATATTGAATTAATGAAATAACTGGCAACGTGATTTGTCTGCCGAGAGTTCGAAACTACAATACATATTAAAAAATTAATTAGTTATCACTTTACATCTAACCTAACTTACACTTAATTTAGATAATAAGAAGGCAATATAAGAATTTTAAACAGTTTAAAGGATAATAATTAATTTCTCTTATCAGTAACTTTTTTTCAGTTTTACAAGTTTATAATCCGTTGGTTTTTCTGCGGCTGTTATTCCAGGTTTTGTCGATGGCTTTTTGTTTAGGTTCACTTAAAGCTTTTATTATGCTGGCGATTGCAATAGAACGGAAGTAAAAAATGTTCAATTAAAGCTAATAATAAAATAATAACAAAAATAAAATCAATTTAAAAATGAAGTTCTTTGACTTGACACCCTAGCAGTGCTAGTACTCTTTAGAGATAAAAACAGGCATTATTGGAAAACATTGTATGAGTTCTTATGGTTTTATGGTTAATTATATGAAATTTTCTTAACTCTTAAAAAATGGAAAAACAGGTTTCACACTTACCTCGCACTGGAACATTTCCGAAATGGTTCATTGGTGAGACACTGTATTAGATTCAGCTGCAACTACATTTTCAGCTCAGTCTTCAGTCTGCGGATAAGAATATCGATATTCTTTTAAATGTTTTGTTACTAAATGCCTTCTAAGATTGGATGTAGTTAAATTTTTCACTTTAAAATCTTGATCGTACTTTTTATTTTGGCATATTTTACATTTTGCGGTTTTTACACTTTTTGAAATTAGGGTAAACTCAAAAACTTACTAAATTTGCTTCGCGTTTTAGAATTGTCTGACACTAAATGTATATTTCGTAAACTTCCATCTATGTCTCCAAATTGTGTGTTGTCTGTTACCGATTCACTTCGTCGAGATTGATAATTTAAATTCCCCACACTATCATCACTATTGAAATCCGAAATTGTGATTGAAAACGGGTAGCTTAAAATTTAGAATCTTGGTTATAATACTTTTAAAACATTCCACTAAATAAAGAAATCTTTATGATTTAAATCAGAGTGCAGAAACGGAAATGGTGCAGTCTTCCAATTTAGCTTATTTATATTTATCAAGAAAGAAGCCGAAAGAGTCGCACCTGCAATAAATATTTGTCTCATGGGTCAAGCAACTCTAAGTGCAAAAGAAGTGAGAAAATTGCAAAGATCTACCAAAATAAGAATAAAATTCAGCATGAAACACGCGCATGCCGCCTAATGCGTAACAGGGATAATAAAACCGTTTGAAATGACAAATCCAAATTTACACAGCTTTTGTTGAAGCACACTGGAATCAGGTGCATCCTTTGCCAGTTCGTAAAATTTGATGTACATGATGTACATGTACAAACTACTACAGCTGTTTAAAATATGCGACCTAAAGTGCAAATTATAAATTTTATGGGTATCCATTATTGGCCTAAGCCCTGTTGTTTAAAGATATAAAAAACGAATCGCATTGTATTCGGTATGTTTTTCAACAAAAGATACATTCAAATAATTAAATATAATTAAGTTCGTTTTTTGTAATCGTGTAGTTTTTAATATTTTTACATATACAAAGTGGTTTCGATTTATTCATAAATAATCTTCAAAGCGGGGCCACAATATTAAGTTAATTAATAAGAGTAATAAAATAAACCAGCTCAAATAACATACGTTGCAATACTCCTTCAAATTAATTAAACACAACACGAACAATTTCTATTTTAAATTTCTTGAAAAAATGGAAAGAAGTGAAGATACTTATCGAAAAAAAAATCGAAATTCATAAATCGGTGTAAATCAACACATTTTCGTTTTCGATTTACTTCCATTATCACACACCTACCAATATGTGTGTAACTGTACCTGGGTGATATATTAAAAGGAGCGTTAATTATAATTTTGCTTAAGAGGCAGTTAAAGAAACCTTTAAATGGAATGTTTTACTAAATCAATAAATTTTATATTTCGTTACATAAACTTCGAGCCGGCTTGAAATAGCTCGAAAAGCCCGAAAAGCTTGAGGAGTCTGGTCTGACCCGGCCCGTGCCCGACACGTGCTAGGCCCGACTTGAGATCGAAAAAAATTTTGCCAGCCCGGTCCGAAGCCCGGCTTGATATTCGGACCGGACTTCGGGCTTGGCTGGGTAAAAGCCCGGGCCCGTGGTCATTCCTGGACGCATTGGTTGCAGACAGGTTCGCAGCGGGGCGGGTACAAAGGGGTGCACCGCACGCTGGCGCCACGCTTAGGTGGCGGCAAATTATTTTTAAAACTTTAAACTAGCCTGAATAAATCTATATATAAGTTTGTAAAATATAATACACATATATTGAATACTCAAAAAAGGTTGGAATGAGTTTTAGAGATAGACGGATAGTAGATTACTTATGCAAAGAGCAAACAGCGGTAATGGAATTAAAGCAAGAACGTAGAGAAGTAAATATTAGGAAAGGGGTGAGACAGAGATGTGTCCTATCCACATCAATTTTTAACTTTTACATAGAAGAAGCAATGAATACTGTCAAATGCAGGAAGACATTTGGAATTAATATGCAGGGAGAAAAGGTTGATATGCTTAAATTTGCAAATGATATAGCGGTATTAGCATCTAGCAAAGAATAGTTAGAAGCTGCTCCTAATGAATCGGAAACAGTTCTAACGGAGAGATATGGTATGAAAATTAACAAACATAAAATTAAAGTTCTAGTATGCAAAAGAGGGGACAATAAATCAAAAACAAGAATACAAATAGGTAACGAGAAGTTACAAGAGGTTAGGGATTTCTGCTACCTAGGAAATCAAATAACGCAAGATGGGAAAAGCACAAAAAATATAAAACAACTTGCTACATTTAACAAGAAAAACCAACTACTGTGTTCAAAGGCAACAAACATAGAAACAAAGAAAAGATTGCTTAAAACATATGTGTGGAGCACAGCACTGTACGGCTGTGAAGCCTGGACAGTATGAGAAGCAGACAAGAAAAAGGTAGAAACCTTTGAAATGTGGTGCTACAGACGTATGATGAAGATATCATGGACAGACATAGTTAAGGACAAAGAGGTACTAAAAATGGTGGGGGAAGAAAGAAATATGTGGAAAACAGTAAAAAATAGGAGAGATAGGATGATAGGCCACATACTAAGACATGAGGGAATAGTGTGGAGTACATTAGAAGCAGAGATAGAAAAAAGGAGAAGTAGAGGTAGACCTAGGTTAGACTACTGCACACAGATAGTGAAAGATGTAGGCTGTGAGAATTTCAGGGAAATGTGTAGGCTAGCTCAGAATAGAAATCAATGTAGATACGCTTCCAACCATGGAAAAACTAATGACAAAAATAATAACTGTACTTAAACATGGTGATATTGGTTTTGCAATATTCTCAACTAATGTTAATTGTGCGAAAGTATTTACTGGAAAACTATTAATACGGCAAATGTCTAAGTGTTGGGGCATCCTTCACATACCACTGAATCTTGGTGAAATAGGGCATATAATTAGAAAACAATAGAAGGGAATCGACCTATTTATAGACTGTTGTGAGAATTGCAGGGAACTGTGTAGGCTAGCTCAGAACATAAATAAGCTGAGGTAAAAGTCCAACCAGTTTCAAGACGTAAAACCAAATGACGAAAAAAGAAGTGCTCTTAAATCTGATGATTATTATAAACAAGTACAGGTGTAGCTTCTGAAATATTTTTAACTAATGTTGATTGTGCGAAAGGATAAATTGGAAAAACTATTAATTCGCCAGAGGTTCAAGTGCTAGGGGAACTTGGCAGCCAAAGGCTGCTTACCGCGTTTCACATACCACTAAATATCGGCGAAATAGAGTATATGATTATACAACAATAGAAGGTGACCGAACTGCACCAAACAAGAATGAACAGCAGCTATGTTCAAAGACAACGGACATAGATGCAAGCAGAAAACTGTTCAAAGCATAGTGTGGAGCACAGCACAGTACATTTACAAAATAGGGGCAGTAGGAAAAGCAGATAGAAAGAGATAAAAGTCTTATGGAATGTTGTGCTTCATATGTATGAGGATAGTAGCATGGATAGACAAAGTTAATTACAAATAGGTTGTAGAAATAGTAGAGGAATAAAGATATCTGTGGAAAATGAAAAATACGAGAAATAGAAGGACAGTATACGTTCTAAGGCATTTCTGGGGAATAGTACGGGATATATTACAAGTAGAGACAGGAAAAGGGAGGTAGAGGTAGACCGAGATCAGACTTTCACACACAGATAGTGATAGATGCAGATTGTGCAAATTTTAGGGAAATGGGTAGGTTGGTTCAGACTAGGAAACAATGAAGGTACGCGTCCAACCAGTTCTAGAACTGAAGACCTAATGATGATGAAGATATTCAATTTTAATGTGGTCAGTCGTAATTGTAAATTTCATTCTCTATACAAAACGACTAGTACAAACCCTTTAGAGGATGATCTATAGGTTCGGCTCTTTCACAAAAGCAAACCGGATACTATGCATAATAACTTGACTCATGGTGTTATTATTGTTATTGCTGGAAGTATTTAATCCCTAAAATCCTTTAAAACTGAACTGAAAGTAAAAGCAGGTGCACGGCAGTTTTGAAGCTTTTACTAGGAAAGGATTTAAAAAGAACAATTTGTGTAATGATGAGCGATAATTTATTACACTGGCAACGGAAACTGCCTTTGTGGTTATAGATTCTAAAATGACATTTCTCTGAAAAACTTGAAGGGTCTAAATATTATATTTCTGCCAAGTAAATAATTGAATATATTTTAGACATATGTTGCATATTTTACAACAGATCATTCATATTTATGCACATTTAGCAAATTTTTTGGATATAAAATCGACATCGGAACATTAGTTATCATATTGAAGCGGGCTACTACTACCGCGTTTCTTTAATTTAAAACAAGTAATAATAATGGTCTTTATTACTCACTGTTCACAAGTCTAATTAACAGTATATGCCTTATTTATAGATGTTTTCTGTCCACTCAACAATGAAGCACTATTACACTAATGAATTACAAGCACTAATATCTTCTTAATTAACTCCTTTACTATAGGTTCATTAACAACACTAACACAACTATTTGTTTATACACTTCTATTTATTTATGTATACTTCAAGCTGCATGTACATTAGACACAGCTTATATCATTTATGTATATATTCTAAAAGCTCAACTACGCTTACTGTACACGATATACTAATTTATATTAGACATTCAAGAATAGACTGACCCTTGCATTCATTAGCGGTCTTATATATACTCTGGATTACAAGGATGACTCATGCTCCCGTAATTTCTAGAACAATTCTGGAATCCTTGAGAATACGCTGTGCCCCCGAGCGTTTTGTGTGTAATTGATTGCTAGAAGAATTCTCGTATCCTGAAAAGTATGCAGAGTCTACAGCGCTTGTGTGTTTGATAGGTTGCCTAGTAGTAGCTCGCAACAATATCATACAGCCAGCGCTTGACGCTAATGGTAGCTTTTGTTGCATTTTTAGGTGTTTTATTTAGTGACGTAAAAGAGCTTTTCTTTCTTTCGGTGCTCTAGATTTTGAAAAATGGTAAGCATTGTTTTAGAATAAGTTGAGTTCTAAAAAAATTAAAGTACACAATACACAGTAAATCCAAAACCGTTGCATAGATTTTAATTATATGATAATTTATCTCTGATTAATATAAACTTTTTTAAACACCCATCCTTACTTAATTTAACAATAATTATTAGTTAATTAATATATATGTTCATTCCATTGTTGCGAGTTCAACTTGATCTTTTGAGAATCAATCAATAAAAATCAGTCGGATCTGTGAGCAGTGAGCGTATAGATTTTGCAACTAGTTCTTATGCTCTTAATACAATTAATGTATTTTTAATTTGAAACAGTATTTGCAGCTCTTGAAACTATTCTTATTCTTTGTGATATTTTGTTTTAGAATCCCCCTAAACGGAAGAAATTGTCTTTATCTCAGTTTAGAAAACAGAAAGCTGTAAAAGAACTAGAAAAAAGACATTTGTTTGGTTCAATGGACACCTTTTTGATAGGTCAAACGCAATTGCAAATAAAGTGCATGGTGAAGAAGAAAATGAAGATCCAATATCTGATTCAGAATCCACGTTATTACCGACCGTACCGCCAGAAACAGTTTCTTTCACAAGTTTCACGTGTATCGAATGATATAGAATCAGCATCCACTTCACATGAAATGAAGGTAGAACGTGCAGGTATTTTACCGAAAGATCTCCAGCATTGTGGCAACATACGGTAACGACCTTTGAAGTCAGATTTTTAGTAGAAAGAGAACCTATCCACTCGAGTAAAAAGGATTTTCCAACAGACAGAAACGGTCGTAAAATTTCAAATAATTACCTCTGTCGACAACTTCTAAACGGCGAAAAAGTTATGAGAGATTGTTTAGTTTATTCTAATTCAAAAGACGCAGCTTTGTGTTTTTATTGTAAAATTTTTTTGAAGCGAAAGCGTTAGCAATTTTGTAGACTTGAATGGTTTTTCTGATTGGCAACATTTCTCTAGGTCTATGTAAAGACATGAAACCAGTGTTTCTCACAATAATAACCTTAAGTTATGGTTTAACCTGCGAAAAATGCTCAAATCAGAAAAACAACTAATTCTGATAGTTTCGTAATATAAAGTCTGAAAAAGTATTAGTATGATGTATTACAAAGAATCGTTGTTATTATCAAATTTTCATCACAGCAATGTCTAGCTTTTCGGGAAACATCAAAAAAAATTTTTGAACGTGAAAATGGCAATTTTTTAGAAGCCGTTGGAATGATTGCATCATTTAATTTTGTAATGCGCCAACATGTAAATCGTGTTCAGCAATTTCAAAACTCTGATAAAATAATTGTTCATTACCTAGGGAACCAAATTCAAAATGAGCTGCTTGGATTGCTATGAAACAACAAACTTTTTGATATTATACAAGAAATCTGTCTTTTTGTCAATTTCTACAAAACAGTGGGACATAATCAGGAGGTATGTGCCTAATTTAAATATTAATTTTTATCGCGCGAAAAAGGGGTCAAATAAAATAGATGCCGTAACTTCTTTAAGGCTTTATTTACCAAACATCTTTGAAGCACAAAAACTTACAGATGAATCTAGGAACGAACGTGATATTAACAGTTCAGAACTCATTTCAGAACTGAAAACATTAAGAGATTTTTCATTGGTATTGTTTCAGACATTGGATGTTTTACAATTTCTTTTTGCATTTGACTTCGTATCTTCATTTCCTAATTTAGCAGTAGCTTTAAGAATTAATCTGACTTTACGAGTGACTGTTGCATCTGGATAAAGATTGTTTACGAAATTAAACATTATTAAAAATTACGCAAGGAGTACAATGTGACAAGAAAGGCTCTCAATTATAGTTACATTAGCTATAGAACATAACTTAATAGAAAAAACCGATAATGTGTTAAGAGAAGTTACAATGGTAAAAAGCAGAAAAATAGATTTTTGATCATAAGTAGTCTATCGACATTTAAAAAGTGTGTTATTACTGCTATCTATCCGAATCACAAGATAAATTGTTAGTAACTGATACCATACAAAGATGAAAATTGAATTTGCTATTTATATGTCTAATTTTTAGTTTCTGATCATTTCTTTCTATTATTTGTTGAATATTTAGGTTCGGTACATACGTCCGGTGATTGTGCGTGCGGCACCGTAAGTGCGACATGAAGTACCACTTTTTGCTCTTTCACCCAGGCGATCGACACCCTTGCGGCGGGGCTGGTTGCAGATTCGATTTTTACTTGCTGCGGGGACTTTTCAATGAAACATTTGTTTCTATTCTAGTTATTTATGGGGCGTTGCACGTTAAGTAGGCGCGGTCTAGTAAAAAAAGAAACAGAGACGGTATATTTAATTCCATAATGTTGTATAATTCAATCATGAGCTTTTTAAAGGTTACGATAAATCGGTTAGCTTATTAATTTGATGACATAAATCATAAAATATTTGGATACTTTAAGAAATTATTAAATGAGAGACTGAAATCAAAAGGGAATCACCTACATTAGAAAACATTAAGCCAAAATTGTAAACATTAGACTAGTACCAAGAATGTAAAGTCAATCGAAATGAAACGTTCTCCTTGCAACTTCACTTTGAGAATGAAATATATTTCGGCGGTGTTAACGAGCGGCAACACGAGGTCGTATAAATAAATACATTTCTTCTACTTTAGCTAGTATTATATAAAACCCAGTATGAACGTGTATCTTTTTTTATTATTAGCAAGAATCGAATATGTTATCGGAAATACAATATTTGAAGAATTGCCAAAATTTGGGCAACCAAGCTACTTCATAAACAAAATTAATGAAATATTGAAAAGTACTAAAAAAGAAAGCAGCGGTTCCTTTGTCACAGCAACTATCAGATTATGTAACTGCTTTTGCGAATTTTGAACCTTGGGCACTACAGAGTAAGTGATTAGATCATATCTCTTTTCTCAATATTAAATCAAAGTGTAATATTTGAATTTAGTGAGACGTGATTCGAGCAATTGCTGTGCATTTCTCTCGGATCTAGTTTAAATACTATACTAAATATATATGACTATTTAACTATTAATGAAATCCACCTGTAAATTAATCCACCTTATTATAAATTTCAAGGTTCAAACAGGTACGCAAAAATGTTTATAAAGAATTATTTTTATAGAACCTTGGAGTTTTGTATTTACATAACCAATATTAGTATACGATTATAGCAGTGTATTGTCTTATAATCTCTTCATAAATCTTATTTGCAATTTCTGGCTTGCTCTAGGTAGAAAGGGAAAGGAAAGCATGGCCTACACCTGCGCACAAAATTTTTGAAACCTCAGTTTTTTCAATTTGATGTTGATTATTCTTCTTGATCTATTTTTGCCAAAACATTTCCTCAAATACTAAAACTAAAGCTTAAAAATTAAAAACATCAGAAATTTTACCTGGAACATATTCGGTAACTTAATACATAAAGGTCTGTCGCAAAACTCCTAAAACATGTCAATTTTTATTTTCAATAAGGCATTTTACAAAGCGATTTATTTATTTTTTAATCTGGGGGTTGCAGCAACCTAGAACTTTTTTTTAATAGAAGGGCAGGTTGATTAATATTTTGCCTTATAGCTTTATCAATTGCAAGCACAATTGCGTATTTGTTTGTTACTTTTTATAAACAACGTGAGTTAGGTTGTCGGAGACTTTCACGGCCGGAGTCACTATAAATATTTATGGTTCCGGGTTGGGACCGTGTCATTTTATAAATTAAGGTCGACGCTTCGCCCACTTTTGTAAGGGGCTTCATCAGGACAAGAAAATAAATAAGTAATAAAATAAAAAAATAATAAAAAGATAGTATTAAGTAGACAAGTTAAAGTGTAAAGAGAAGAGTTACTCCTGAACTAGCAGACTCACTAGCCCAATCAAAGTCAAAAGTGTCTTGTGGCGAAGTAACTTCGTATGGGTTACTGGAATCTGAGTGTCTTAATATTAATTCAAGGGGTGTGAAATTAGTTGATGAATGGATCGTGTTGTTGTAGGCAATTAGTGCGTATGACATTAAATTAGTTATGTGTTCTTTCTTATAAGTTAGTCTTAACAGTCGGATTTGTTCTAATAAGGTTAGATGTAATCTTTCAATTAATCCGTTTGATTATGGGTAATTTTCCGTTATAAAATGAATTTTTATTATGGAGTTCTATGGTATTTTGTATTGTTTCATTTCTAAATTCACTGCCATTGTCTAAAGTTATGATTTCTGGTGTACCGTAAAATGTAAAATATTGTATGAATCCTTGGGTTACATCTATACTATTTTTTGAAGTGATGAGTATTGCTTGTCCAACTTTGGTGAATGCGTCTGCGATTGTTAAAATGTTTTGAGGTTCCACTACCAGAGTGTCTGCATGTAATTTTTGAAAGGATTTGTCGGGTGGTTTAGTTAATATTAAGGGTAGTTTTGGGGTGACCTGTCGTATTTCGCTTTGTCGCATAATTCGCATTGGTTAATAAAATCTGTGGTTAATTCCTTTGTCTTTAAAGTAATATTTCCTTATGAGTTGTTTTAGGGTTTCGTTGATTACACGATGGTTAGTTTTTCCTTCGTGTTGATTTCTGATTACGTCATTTATTTCGTCAGGGTCATCTAAAGTTATTAACTTTCGTGTACATCTAATAACTTTAGGGCCTGATTTATTAAATAATTTAACATATAATTCTGAAAATCATTTGTATAAATGTTCAGTGGTGAAATAAAAGTAAAAACGTTTTTTCTCGGGGTATATTTTTTTAGAATTTTAATTATTTGCTCCTCGTTATCGTCTTTAGTTATTTGGATTTGATATATTTTCTTATTATCTGTTTTTTTGTATTTTACTGGATTGGGGTTTGTTAAAACTTCGGTAACTATGAATTGATTTGGTTTTATATCTGTAGCTTCATTTAAAATTTTAATTGCTGTTTTTGGTTCTTTATTTTGTGTTGAGTGAATGGTTTCTATTTCTTCTGGGTCTTCTTTTATCTCTGTTTCGTCTACTATAATTGATTCCGTTGAATTGAATTCTGCTTAGTGCATATGCGTTATTATTATAAATTCCTTTTTTGTATATAATTTCGTAATCATATTCTTCTAATCTAATCCTCCATCTTTGTAATTTTGAATTTGGTTCTTTAAGTTTGTATAGCCATACTAATGGTCTATGGTCGGTGTATATATAAGATATGGTCTAAAATATTTTGTTGACCAAATTATCGCTAAAAATTCTTTCCCGATTGTACTGCGCTTTTGCTCCGTTTCGTTTAATGTTCTAGCGTAGCTGATTGATTTATCGCTACCTACTTTTTCTTGGCTCAATACTGCGCCTAATGCTACGTTCGATGCGTCTGTTGTTAATTCAAACGATTTTGAAAAATCGGGGTATTCTAATATGGGGTGATTGGTAAGGATACATTTAATTTTTTCTACTGGGTTGATAAATTCTGGGGTGTTTTCAATCTTGTTGCCTTTATTTAAACAGTTTGTCAGCGGTTTGGTTATTTGTGCGTAACCTTTTTTGAATTTTCCGTAATAACCATTGAGTCCTAAAAATCCTTTAATTTTTTTATTAGTTTTGGTTAGGGGGTAATTTAGTACTGCGTTTGTTTTGTCTGGATTTGGCATAACTCCTTGTGGGATTATTATGTGTCCTAAAAATTATACTTCCTTTTGTAAAAATTCGCTTTTGTGTAATTAGACTTTGAAATGAGCTTGTCTTAATCGTTCGAAAACTTCTCTCAATCTTTCTATGTGTTCTACGTGTGATGTTGGATATACTAATATGTCGTCTAGGTACACAAGACATTTTTTGTGTGTTCCTCTTAAAATGTTATCCATAACTCTTTGAAAGGTGGCGGGTGCGTTCTTTAATTCAAACGGCATGCGTCTATATTCGTAGTGTCCTCTAGATATACTGAATGCTGTTTTAGTTGTGTCTTTCTCGTCCATCTCTACTTGGCTAATTTGTCTAAAATGTCGGTGATATTGGGTAATGGGTATTTGTCAACTATCGTTTTCTCTTTTCATTTCCTATAATCGATAACCATTCGGTTTTTGCGTTTGCCCGAGGCATGTAACTTTTTCGGGACTATTAATACGGGGCTGCTCCGTGATAAATTTGAGTGTTGGATTATATCTTGTTTCAATAAATCTGCTATCTGTCCGTCTGCGTCTTCTTGATTGCCTGAGGTAATCTATATGCTTTGGTGAAAATAAGTTTATCATCTGTTAATTCAATGTTATGTTTCACTGTGTCGGTCAAAGTTAAGAATGAGTTTGAATTCCTCCCATTCGATCAAATTTTCGCGACTGGCAATCAGAGTCATGCTCTGTTGATCAGCTTGCTTATTATTAGTCCTAGGAGTAAAACATTGCGTTAGCTGTCTCCTGGTTTGTAAAAGGATTTTAAAAATATCTCGCACGCGGTGATGAAGATCCCTTGTAGCGCTTGACTTCCGTCATTTTGCGGAATGCTTTCGAGGTAAAGCTTCATATCGGAATTCATGGTTGTTATCAATTTTATGGTAATTTTCAGTTCAGTTTGTATTGTTCTTGTAAACTAAGAGTTGCTCTTCAGTTTGTATTGATTTGGTATAAATTGAGAGTTATTTTTCAGTTTAGTTTGTGTTTAGTTATTAAAAGAGTCACTTTACGTATATTCTATGTGTAATTATAAAGTACTATAATTACATTAAGATTTTTTGCTTGGTAATCGTCTCATCAATTACTGTCGCGTTGTAGTTTGTATTTATGACGCTGCAGATGTTACAAAAGTTGCGGATTGAGTTTCTATTTTCTGAGTGGTTTCTCTCAATAATTACGCTATAATTATATGCTCTTATTACGGATTTGTGCTGATTAACTTCAGTGTTTGCTATGATAAAATTTCTATAATTGTTTTATTAAATGTTGCATCAATAAGTGCATGAAATGCTTCTTAATAATTAAACAACTCCGTTAGTTTGTTGCATTGAGAATGTCTAATTATAAAGCTTTGTAAAATGTGATGGAAGTCAAATAATTGCGTTCTGTTTATATATTAAATCTTCGGACTTTGCTGAATATATCGTTTCATTTGTTGTAGTAATTGTAGTAAATCGTGCACATAAATGTGTCTTTATAATTCCTTTGTTAAAAATAAGTTTCTGAGTAAATTCTTTTCATAAATGATAAAATAATAAAATTGCGATAATAAAAATTGTACATAAAATTGTTCATTAAATTTATCTTACTAGCTAGTATCAATATTTAGTTAATAATGGTTTGGGAAAATGACCTTTGGTACTTACACTAAGTTTGTTTGCCAATTCCATTCATTTCCTCTTTGCTTCTGGACTTCGTCTATTTTTGTACTCTGCCCAGTTGGTTCTTGTCCCAGATTAAGAATCGAAATTCAAGACCACCAGCTTTCCAGATTTTGGATTTTGGTAATGCCCTTCTGGTATACTAACGACTACGACAGTTAGGTGTCGGGCTTCTTGAAGCGACTTTTTAAGAAGCTCTTTCAAAAACTTTTTTACGAATTTATTTTATACTGAAATTACATTTAGTTTTAATTTACAAGTACGTTATGTTTATTAACGTTGGAGATCAAAATAATTCTAAGTAGAAATTCGCTTCTTAATTAAATAAACTAAATTATGGTGAGCAACTAAACTGACAACAATGTTAAAGTTGAGAAGCTCTAGACTGACTGACCATCTTGGGCTTTTGCGGGTATTTATGCTATACCTGCACCTCGCATTGCTTGTGGGAACTGCAGAGCTCTTGTCTGCTTATTTCTGTATTTAATACAATGTAACAATCTTAATTCTAATAATTACTATTTTATAACCTACTGTGACCTGCACCTGCAGTATCTCGTTACGTCTGGAATACAATGTCTGTTTCCGTTCTCACTGTCTGGCTTGTTGAACTTTTATTAACCTTTTTATTATGTCCTTCAATTTTACATTGTTGCATCTAACTTAAGTTTTAATAATTCTTAATTCTTAATAGCTCCATTAATTACATATATGTATATATATATATATATATATATATATATATATATATATTGTAATTTGGGGATAGGTAACTCGTGTCGGAAAAAATAAAATAAAGAAAAGTTTTCTGAAACCACCTTAATACTAAAAATGTTTAAAGTACCCTCCACCTTGCTGCTGACAATACCCTAATCGTTAATAAAAAACATTCCGAACATTTAGTAATAATTCCGGCGTTGCTTGCCTAATTGCAACCCTGATTCTTTGTCGAAGCTCGGCGATGTCGTTATGTTTAGTAGCATAAAGCTTGTTTTTATATATCTCCATAAAAGATCTAATGGAGTAAGATCGGAAGATTCTACTGGCCACTCAATTGGGCCCCTTCTTCCAATCCACCTATACGTAAACACTTCATTGAGATAGATTCGTATATTTTGAGCAAAACGTGGTGGTGCCCTTTCTTATTGAAACCACATTCGTTGGTCAAATAGGTCTGGATTCAAAATTTTGGGGAATATAACCACTAAAGTATGAACCACTTCATCTTTGAGCATTGTTAGGTATGTTTGTTTGGTAATACTTTCATTGAAAAATACAGGACCAACTATGCGATTCCCAATAATCCTAGCCTATACGTACGTTTTTAAAGCCTTTGAGTATGGCATTCATGCATGTAGTTGGGATTTTCATCAGTCCAATAATGGCGTTTGTACCGATTGACGTGCCCATGTAATGTGAACGTAACTTCATCAGAAAACAACACCAATTTCAAAGCAATTTGATCACCAGCGTTAGGAAGGTGTTTATATAAAAACCATCTGTTAAATATAATCCCTTATGTTATTTTATTAACAAAAATGTTATAAAAAGTCGTTCAATAATTCATATTAAAAATGACTGCATAAATTAATGCAAAAATATTCAGGCGTATTAAATTTTGTTACAAATGTTTGAGGTTCTTTTTGTTAATTCGCTTTTAAACACCCCGACGCCGTTTCTCTAAAATAATATTAGGCCAGCACCTTTTCCCAGCGGTCTCATCTCATTGCGATGAGAAATTAAGCCGGAGAGCCTGTGAGTGGAGTACGTGTGAAGTTGGCACCTCATTTTTAGCACCACATTTTTATCAATAGTTCTATTTGCACCCCTAATAGTTCCGCCAAATTAGTTAAAAAAATGGCAAATTGATAATATAAATTGCTAACTTGCCGTAGCACCGCAACTTTTCAAAAAAAGCTTTTCAAATACAAAATCTTATAGTTCCAGAACAGTTCTACAGTTCCTGATACATTTTAGGAATAGTTCTGCCTTCTATTTTGAACAATTTCCTAAAATTTACCGCCAGCACCGCACCGCACACAAGAGTAAAGTATCAGTTTGCCGGCAGTTCCAGCCAACTTTTTGGTGTTCTCCTATAGTTCTAACGACTTATGTGGGTTTCATCCAGAGTTTTGGTTTATAGCTATTTTTTACTCATCTTTGAAACTTAGCGCCAGCACCGCACACAAGAATAAAGTATCAGTTTGCCGGCAGTTCCATCCAATTTTTTGGTGTTCTTCTATAGTTCTACAATAGTTCTAACGAATTATGTGGGTTTCGTTCAGAGTTTCGGTCTATAGCTATTTTTTACACATTTTTGAAGCTTAGCGCCAGCACTGCACATTAGAGTAAAGTATCGGTTTTCCGGCAGTTCCAGCCAACTTTTTGGTGTTCTCCTATAGTTCTAACGACTTATGTGGGTTTCATCCAGAGTTTCGGTTCATAGCTATTTTTTACTCATCTTTGAAACTTAGCGCCAGCACCGCACACAAGAATAAAGTATCAGTTTGCCGACAGTTCCATCCAATTTTTTGGTGATCTTCTATAGTTCTACAATAGTTCTAACGAATTATGTGGGTTTCGTTCAGAGTTTTGGTCTATAGCTATTTTTTACACATTTTTGAAGCTTAGCGCCAGCACTGCACATAAGAGTAAAGTATCAATTTTCCGGCAGTTCCAGCCAACTTTTTGGTGTTTTTTGAATTGAATTGAAACGTCTTTATTATTAAATTAAATATACATTATGAAATATAAAGTTTTGGTACAAACTGCATCAAGCGCGATTAGGGCCATTAAGCCCTGTCTTACACCTAACTTGCATGCAGTTCTTCTATAGTTCTACAATACTTCTAACGACTTATGTGAGTTTCGTCCAGATTTTCGGTCTATAGCTATTGTTTACACATTTTTGAAGCTTAGCGCCAGCACCGCACATAAGAGTAAAGTATCAGTTTGCCGGCAGTTCCAGCCAATTTCTAGGCGTTCTTCTATATGTATCTACATGTATCTACATGTATCTTCGGTTTTTGGGCCTATGCAATATTTTACTATGGTAACATTGAAACTCATAAATAACTCTTTTCTGGATTTGGATTTTCAACTTTAAACTATTTTTTCGTGGTTGACTAGCTTAGCTGCGGTTTGGGATAGCGGATTAAAAAAAAGCATTCTCTTATCTTCGAATTTAAAATTTGTTTAGGTGGTAAGATAGATGATTACATTAATTTCAACAAAATCTCGAATACAAAAATTAATTACTTAAATGGGCATATTAGGTGCATTTTGTTAAATTCCAGCACACATTGTCGGATGGTGTTTTGTAAAACAAATAAAACTACCGGAGCATTGAATATACGGGTGTCAACAGATGTCAAGGTTACTTACGTAAACAAAGCATTTATCAATTGCAATAACTTTATAATAACTGATTGGTCTAAATGTATTTATAATCATTATTGTTTTTCACACAAGAATAAAAAACAAAAACATTTTTAAATTTGTTCATTGAATAAATTATGCACTCGTTTAAGATATTCAGCTACAATTCTGCTCAATATTTTTTTTCATTTATGGCATTGTTATTGACTATAACACTACTACCCCTACTTTGAGCTCAAGTTCTTGGTAAGTGATTCTTAACTTTTAACTGTGAAATAATCCTTTTATCTTATTTTAGGGAAGTGTCTTAATACGGTCTGATTGTAAATACTTGAGATTCTATACCTGATGAAGATCCTTTAAAACTGTAATTATTGATGTTGTTTTTATTTAGCATAAATAAACTTGGTTGTGGCAGTTCAGCTGTTTTATTTAACCACCTTCACTTAGCGAGATGCTGTATTAATTTTACGGTGTTATTAAGATGTATACCGCTAGACAGCTCCAGCAGCGAAAGCAAAGAACCCTGTAGGTGATCCAGAATTAAGGTCTCATCACGGTGTCGTTGTTTAATCATTTTAAATAGTTGCTATTGCATTTAAAAAAGAGATTGCCATTTAGTGTTTTGAACAAGTATTAAACAGGTTGCGACCGCTACAAGTTACGTAGTTTTTGTTTATTGGTTAAAGATTGCTTTTGTTGCAACGTCTAATACGCACGCAAATTTACGAATCTCAGGAAAGTTGTAGAGGTAGTAAAATGTTAAAGGATTTATATTATTCTCTTTCAGATATAAAAATTTCTCAAGTCTGGCATATGACAATTTTGATTATGTGATTTATAGTTGAAATTGAAATGATAAATTAACATACTTTAAAGCTGAACTTTAATAAAATTCGATCTTAAGCTACCATGTTCCAAGTACAATCTAAGCTTCTGCGTGACTGACGTCCAATTATTGAATGTGACAAAACTGACCAGTAAATTCGACGACGAGTTTTGACTATTTGAAGCTCTTATATTCATGAATATTTTAACTAATGACATTTATTAAAACTAGGTAACGAAGTTCCTACTCACTTCGACAAGTTACTCGGGAATTTATTTCGTTTTTCTGTTAACAGACCCATTGTGATTAAATAGGAATTAATCATAATTTTGCTGCTTAGTTACTAAATTAAACGTAACAAAGGTGTACGCATGCGTAAAATAATCGAAGAATGAGGGTTACTCCAGTTGCGATACTCACCAATCGTATATACTACCTCGATGTCACATTTTTTCCTAAGTTGAAAATAATCAAGGTGGTGTGAAGTTTCATTTGCTGATAAAATGAAAACTACTATTAATGATTATTTTGAGAAATTCTTGTATGCATTTTTTTAAAGAATTTGATTCTCTGAGAAAAGTTGAATTAATAGGGAAGGGTTACATTTAGAAAAGTACATTTTGACCACTGATCTCTTTCCTTTTTTTTAATGTTTACGCAAGATACTAAAATCCGTGCTTTTTGTATGCTTTTAGCAGACTATTGTTCGTTTCTATGGTTTCTAGATATTCAGTTATGCAACTATCTAGTCCTCGCTATTTTTTTCCTAAGATGAAAATAATCAAAATTGTTGAAAAGTTTCATTTTCTGATGAAATGAAAACTACTATTAATGATTATTTTGAAAAAATCTTGTATGCATTTTTTGAAAGGATCTGATTGTTAGAGGAAAGTTGAATTAATGGCGAAGGGTTACATTTAGAAAGGTACCTTTTCGCCATTGCTCTCTGTACCTTCTTTCGTGTCTATGCAAGATACTAAAATCTATTCCTTTTGTATGCTTTTAGCAGACTTTATTGTTTGTTTTCTTGGTTTCTAGAAATTCAATTATGCAACTGAATTTACATCTGCAGAACTTTGTGTCACTTTTACTAAAATAAAAGGGGGGAGGGAAGTATTAATTACTTGTGTTTTAAAGAAACTAACTAGTTTGGGTTGTCGAAATCGAATACAGTGAATAATTACTTGACAAGATAACAAACTTAAGAACATAAATAGGTCAGGATGATGCTATAATAGAGCCACTTTAGACCTCAATCGTTTGTTGAAATAATCAATTTATTCATAATCAAGTGCAGCATCTTGAAATCTTCTACAGCAATGTTTTGTTTTTACTTAATTGTTGTTATAAATTGTTCTTTACTAATCAGATACTAATTCATTGTGAGCTTCTTATGGTTGAAGGAAATAAAACACTGGTTATATCGCCGTCTACCTAAAATCGTTTTTCTAACAAGATGTAAAAAACTTTATTCGTATTTTAAATGTAAGTTGCAACATATAGCTAGCAGCTTAGAAATAAAGAAGATTGCTGATTAATTAAAAAGTAAAAAATGCGATGCTTTCTTTCTTGTTTTATTATGTATAAAAGAACCAAGCAGAATTTTTAATTTCAAAGCAATCTAATTTTGGCATAGTACAGACTTTGGTATACGAGACGTTAGGAATGCTCGACTCAATAAAACATCTATTAATAGAGCGCAAACTGAGATGCAATATAAAAATGTTTTATTATGACCGTAAGGTGGTGGTGCATTACAACGAAATACTACATCACATAAAAAGTAAAAAGTTTTACTACTCCGCAAACATCGTTATCTATTACATTAAGGTCGCTTCGCATATTCTACCTTTTCTTGATAATCCTCATGAGGTGTCACTTCTTCTTTCTTTTGAACATTACCTAAAAATTTAAATAGAATTCAAGGCATCAATATTAAAATTTCTCTTATAAACCTATAGCTCGTACAAGTAATTGTTGCTCAAGTGATGCAATGGGATATTCTATTACTAAATAAAGTAGTATCGAAAAAATGATAGTATATCCAAAATCACCCCAAAATACGAACATCTGAAAACAAATTACGTATTAACTATATTTATCTCACCGTCCAACAGACCATTTCAAAGTTGCTAAACACTGCTGGGGTTCGGAGTTGCGCAGCATGAAAGAGCATGACAGCAAAATGTACCAAATACATACAGTAGCTCAACTTTGCAGTTATTTCGAAAGCTGGGAGAGACAAAAACCAGTTGACAGGACCTGCAATGCGTGTACTAATTAATGGCATTTGAGTAATGGTTTAAAACTAATTGTTAATTGGCAGGGATGACAAGACATAAGTACAGTGGGCCTATCTCAAGTAGCATAGCTACGTCATTTTAATGTTGCATTTACGTGCTTCTTGGTGATTATTCGTCAGCTGACAAAAAAAGAGACGTCAAAATTACCTACATTTTGAGAGGCATTAAAGACGTCCAATGATTCACGTCATATTAATGTATTTATTGTTCATACTGTATTAATAAAATACCCAATTACGTTTCCCACATTGGACAAATTGTAATTTGAAATTTTGAATATTATTAATATATAAAAAATCCAATAATTTAGTAATATACTTTTAAATAAACTTTTTAAGTGCTGTGATTTAATTAGAGACTGATAGAGATTCTTAAAAGTGATATTGATATAGTTAAGCTCCCCCTCAAATGTTTACCCATCGAAGATTATTGTTTTTATTGTCTTGTTATGGTCTTGTTTTTATCATAACTCACCTGCTATGCAGCGATACAAAGCAATACATGAATGCGAGTGGTGGGCGGGGTACATTGGGAATTGATCGTATACGTGTGACCACAATTTTCATTTTTAATAAGTAATTTAGTTCATGTTGTTGACTTTGAAGAATTGTTGCTTTTTTTAGTGTTTATACACAGGTGATTTAAATTAATCTTCAGATGAATGTGCTCATCACATTGCTTGATTAGTAACTGACTTGGCTGTATATACGTTTTATAATTTCAATAAAAGTGCAGGAAGTATGTGTATACGTATAAAACGTATGTAAAATTCAAAATGCGGTTGCGACTTAAAATATTATTTTAATGCTGTCAAAATTATAAAACTAGTTTATGAAGATACGTAATTTAATTATTGTCAGACGAATAATAAGTAAAGTATGCTTAACATAGATGCTATGATCAAATTATTGCCCGAAGAAAGCATTAGAAATGGCTGAAATTAGAAATACCCTGCACTACTTTAAATTTTCGTAATAAGCTTTATACGTTAGACACGTACTTTTTGACTTTTTTGTATCATTGCACTATAACCTGCAGTGCAGGGGCATTTTCTATTGTAACATTAGGTAGTAGAAAAAGATTTATTAAATTTCGTTGGTTAGATAAGCTTTTAGAAAGAATACACTTTATAAAAATATAAGCTTTGATAGTTTACATTTAATTACGATACTATTCTAATGTAATATTATATTAGGACGAAGAATTAAATTAGAAAAGCACACAGTGTATTAAATACGAATGCTAATAGATATTGATGCTTTATATCCCTTCATATTAAATTTAAAGAATTACGGATAAGAACCGAGAAACACCCGTTCATATAGAAGTTGCTTGTAGAAGTCACCACGAGTTCAAGAAACATTCACCATTAAACGAAATACCCCCAAGAACCACAATACGTAAAACAGCAGTAAAAATGTGTTGGATATCGGTATTTAATGTAAAATCGTGGAAGAGCGCAAGAGTCATTACGGACAGACCAACGCTAACCTTGAAAATAAAGCACAATCTGTGAGAACGAGAATAGAATGCATTGAACCCTAGGACGTGGAACTCACAGACAGTGCAAGATGTTATCAGATTATTAAATACCAGGCATCCGACATAGCCTTTCAAATTCAATTGAACGCATCCATCGCGAGGCGGAACGACGTGGAAAACCAAGTACGATAGTCAATGTGGTGGTATTTATATCCGGAGTTGTGAAAAAACAAGTATTCGAACGCGGAAGGAAAATGCCGATGTGCTATACCGCTCCCGTGAAAGTTGCCAGTGTTAAGGAGCTTTTGTCAACAAGTTGGATCTTATATTTGCAACGATCCTGTCAAGGGTACTGATGGAGTTTTGAGAGGACAATTCTGTAAGTCGATGAAATTTTGTTATACTGCATATAATCATCAGACACTGTTTTGTTGTAATAAGTAGTGTGACTGATGGCAATAGTGATGTGTGGAACTAATCATTAAGAAAGACTATTAACGTGAATGCACGCTTATGTAAAGCGTATACTGATTTTCCATCAAAAACTTCAGTATTGTATACGTAATTGGCATATAAAAACCAAATTGGTTAAATATCTATCACTGATAATATTAAGTTTTTTAGTTAAACGGGTATTTGGCCAATTAGGAATAAGAAATTTCAGAGAGACGATTCGTTTTTTTTTCTTCTTGGGTTTTGCTTTCGTTTACTTTCCCACACCCAATCTCCGATTGACGTTAGCCCGGCATCTCTTCCCTTGGCTACGTAATTTTGTGCAAGTTTTTACTATAATTGGGTTTTCTTTGGTACTTCCTGAACCGCACGGTTTACCCTAACAACTCTCCAATGTGATTGTTACTAGATACAATTAGTATTTAAGAAGCAGTGGAGAATAAACATATTTGTCTATAATATTTAATTTTGTTTTGCCATTCAAATTCCTAGAAATTATACATTAGAGTTATATTTTATATGTGTTTTATCATTAATTATCCTTGCAGGTACAAATCTATGAGAAAAGAGGTGAATTGGTTGGTGTGTACTGTCGTTTTGTTCAACAAACCCGTCAATCTCTGACCGTGTTTAGCGCGTTTTCTTGTTCTTTTTCTCCCTCTTCCTTTGTTGCACCGTAATGCGGGCGAGCATTTTATTCCGATTTCGTTCTTTTCTTGTCCGTTGGTATTGCGGGTAACATGATTATTGTGTGAAATAAATTCTTTTTCTTATGACTAAATAAGATTTTTTTTGCTGTTATAAAAAAGCTATTCAAGCACAAAAAATGTTCATTTTCTCTAGTAAGAACCAACTTTTTACAGCTTAAAGTACTTGGAATATTGTAAATTGAAAAAGCGATACTTATTCTTCAGCTTATCTCACTAACAAAATGAAATTTTACTTACCTCCGTATCCAATAAAACACATAAAGATTATCCATCCTAAACAAATTCCCCATGATGGTCGTACTAGAGCTAAGTAAATGGAATTCTCAAACTTGTTTAGGTTTTCCCCCGATAGATCCACTAAGTGGTGGCCTCCAAATACACATGTACTAAGAACTGCTAAGGAAATTATCCATGTAACTAAAACTATTCCCTAAAAATATTTTTGATTATTTTATAGGTAGCAAACACTAATCGTATACTATCGAGAACGGCCATAAGTGCTTAAATAAGTTAAAAATAACACGCATACGGTGGAACTCATCTAGCTGCCATTGTTAACTGCATAAAACATTGTTAAACTTACTACTGAATATTTTAAATGTGGATGCAGTCATAAACGAAGGTGCAAATGGTGTGAGAATGGTGAAGCGCCAGCGTTAATAAACACATTTGTTTGTAAAGTGTTATTTGTGCCTTGTTACAATTTACTCTCGTTATTTTTGTACTTAATACAAGGGTGAATGTTATAATTTGTTGAAGGGTTATGAGACACTGCCATGGCGTAATGTATTACATTTATTTTGTCGAATGTCAATCGTCTCAACGACTTTGGTTACAGTTTGGTTTATTTTGTTTATAAGTGGATCTAGTTGTTGTTATTAAGTAACAATGGTTTATGCGACGATAATAAAACATGCATTGACTGCATTAGTTATTACAATAATGAACTTTGTTAGTGCTGACTTCAAGCACATATTTTTCTTGTGATGCAGGTTGTTCTTTTCAAAAGAATATATAATGAACTGCACACGCAATTTTGCTCTCTTTTTGTTCAGCATACTTCGACTGTTAAAAAGGTGCAAGTTTTCGATGATGGAACCCCTATTTTTCTCTAGAGTGTTCCTGTACAAATCAGTCTGGAGTGTTTTTTCTCATCCAGCAGAATTTCATTAAGAGATCAGTAGTGGAATTTCCTGGTTTAAGAAATCCATTTTGTGGAGCACATTAAGCACCTGCATGATCGATTATTGGTTATTTGATCTGGTGAGCTCACTAATAGTGTGGATTATAATAAAACTGGAACCACTGGAAAAGTGTAAGTCGATGACAGGAATAATTTTCGCTTTCTAATTTGTGAGTACAGGGTTCCTTATATACTTCAAGGAAAATTGGTTCTTTTATTGCTAGATGCCTAATTAAGCATACTGACCAGGTTGTATCTGCTGTTACAATATCCTACTGCAGCAACTACTTCAGTCGTCGAGGACCCAACCAAACTTACTTCGACATCTGGCACAATCATAACAGGTTTTTTTAAGCTAAAACCCATGTGATTATTTGCTCATTGAATGTTTTTACCCAACAGATTTAATTAAATAGTAATTAAATAACAATTATATTCTGACACCGGGATTGCGAACTGGACTGCTATATTGCCTAACATCAAGGAAAAGTGCACATTACTGTAACCATCATTAATTGTATTTAGTATATTTATTCATAGTGTGGTACAAGTACTTTCTGGTGTCTCTTTATTTTGCTTGCTACAAATACAGCTTTTAGTTTCAATCACATGCAATTATGAAGTTGAGCCAGGTCAATTAGTGGTGTAAGTATTTTTGTGATCATAAATATTAATTTAATAATAGAGGTAGTCATTGGGTACATCTTGTATTTTTATCGAGTTTGATCTACTTGGAACATAATAGTATAAGGTTACATTTAAGTTTGATTGCAGAAACTAAGTTGTTCTTTTTTAATTTATGGTGTTTTGTATCCTTTTACTGCAATTGGTGCCTCTCTTATTTTCTACCAAAACCACCAACTGCCTACGGCACAATCCTTTTGCTACACTGGGAACTTCGCCATGTTCTACGCTAACCGCTCAGGAACTTATTTGATCTTGGACTTCTAAATTGATCGGAACGAAATAAAAATTGTCCAAATTTTAATTTAGACGGATACCTAATTGCAAGTTCTGTATTATACGTTATAGTTTAATTTAAATGTCAATAAAAATTAAAAGTATAGAAAAAAACTTTTTTGCAGTTGAGGCGTAGATAATATAATCGCTTATTCGCTTATTGCTTGTCCTGAGAAAAGATCTAGAAAAGAAAAGACATTGAATGGAGAAATTGATATCCAAAGTATAGAAGAACATATTCTATAATTAACCATGAAGAAAAAGTCTCCAATCTTAGTGATAAATGAACACTATTACGTCATTCATAGAAGTTTTTAAAAGATATTTCGATTTAATGTTCAAAACTATTAAAAAACTTCCGGAAATTGTAGTCTCACTTCAAATGTGTTCATCATTAGGAATGTGCTTTGCATAGAGGTGTTGCAAATGTTAACAACCCAGAAGTATGTAAAATGGATAAACCTTGAATTTTATTCTTTAGATATTAAAACTATAACGGTAGGTATCTAGATGATCCGAAATAGTTTGCTACTTTGGCCTCGAACGTTATTGGTGTAATTTTAGGATTCTTTGCACTTGAAGACTTGTTACCATTGTAATCTACGTCTATGTAGAAGCGTAATAAATCTCACTAGATTAAGCAAACCAATGCCTATAATAAATAAATAGCTTTATCATAGTGGGACTTGCTGCTTCAGGGCAAATTGTTTAGATTTACTATATTTGAATTATAAAATATGCTGAATTTTTGTCTGATAAAGAAAAAAGTTAGTAAACTAGGTGTCCTCTCATAAACAGAAACTTGATGTTTTGTTGGGCTTGTTTATATGATTATTGATACAGTACCAAAATGCGTACCTTTTTAATTGGTGATGCAGCTCCTGTTTATTCCATGAAAAAAAACAGAATATGCACACTACATTAATTAATACTATAATTGCTTCATAATTTGTGTCGAACGTAAGTTACACTTTTAAACACGGATAGTAACTTACACACGGTTGGTATTACTTGCTTTGTAGTTTGCCTATTTTATAAGCGTATGTGCAGTTCCTTTGGAAAAAAAATGTTGATGTACTAAATTCTTGTTTTCGGCAGTGGTATTACAATATTCAAACAAAGGTACTTCTACTGTTCTATACTGATTCAACAACCATGCTTAGCTGTGAGCACTACCTATTAATACAACCATTTCCAGTTCTATATTGTATTTTGGAATCATATTAATACGTCTTAGTAGCGCATTCAGATGAATCACAAGATATGCAGTTTTTCTGGCGTCCACCAATCTTTGAAGATGCTATACGTAAGAATGAACAAATTATAAAACACGCTAAAATTCTTCCAATTGAGACTTTTATCACGCGCTGCGTTACGCTAGCTATAAATTAGATGGAAAAAGAAAATTTAGCAAATTGGAATGGACAAACTAAATATGAACGCACCTTCTATTATAGATTTCACATACTACTAGATCTTACTTAAGCATAATATTTCAAATTTTGTTTTTATAAAGGTCATTTAAATAATAAGGCATAGCGGTATTTCTTTTGAATGCATTGTAAATATAATAATTCAGGCTAATTGCTTATTTTAAGACCGCAAATGTAAATAACTTTAAAGGTGGCAAGACACCACGTATGCATTTCTCATATAAAGGATAATGTGCAATAAACAAATATCGTCTACCAAGGACATTAATATACTGCCATATTGCAACACTAATACAAATTACATACATTTTGTGGATTAGGGAAGAAGGTAATTATAATCCTAACACACTACCTACTATGAGAACTGAAATATTAATAAATGGTATGTTTTACCTTGAGCTAAATCAGGTGAGTAGGGTTTTTACAGCACCTAATAAGGTGCTTGACCTTACTTTTTGTAGTGATAGTTTAAACTGTGAAGTGAACATGTCCAAATGCCCTTTGGTAGGTGTGGATAATTACCATCCGCCATTGCAATTGTATATATCACTTTCAAGTCAAGGAGCTAGTGCTTCACTAGACTTCAGGGACAGCACAGAAATATTTTTGTTTAATAAAGCGGATTTTTCAAAATTAAATCAGTATTATGATTCACAAGATTGGTCTTTCATTACAGAAATAACTGATTTAAATGAAGTCGTTTATCTTTTCTATTTCATTTTGTTTGACGGGATAAACAAACATGTACCCAAGAATACAGTTCATCTGGAAAAATACCCTAGGCGGTACAGTTGGGATCTGAAAAGGCATCTTGGCAAAAAGAATAAACTATACAAAACTTATAAACATACACTGTTAGAGTCAGACTATAGGAAATATTCTGAAGCTAGAAGTACTTGTAAGTTTCTCATCGATTTATGCTATATGGAATAGAACATACCAGTTAACATTAAATACTTTTGAGCATTTGTTAAAGGACTAAAGAGGAAAGATGGTGTACTTGCAAATATGGAGTATAATAGCACAGTACTTGATACACCTCAAAGTATCGCAGAGGCCTTTGCCAGGCATTTTCAGTCTGTTTATTCTGAACACTCTTTGAAGCCAGTGTTTGATAAGTTTTCTCTCAATCAGTCTGTATCCCTATCTCAACACTGTTTTACATTCGAAGAACTTATTGCTAAAATTAAGACACTAGATACAAAAAAACGAGGTGGGCCGGACGGTATTCCTCCACTTTTACTAGTGAAATATAACAACTCTTTAGCGAAGCTATTGTGCTATCTTTTTCAGAAGTCTTTTAGTCTTGGGATTTTTCCTGATTGTTAAAAATGTTCGGTTCTGTTCCCAATTTTTACAAATGGTAACAGACACCAGATAACCAACTACAGAGGTATCTCACTCATGTGCATTATACCCAAATTAATGGAAGCAATTATAGCTGAAGAGTTACTACAGGTTTTTCGGTTAACCTTTCTAGAAGAACAGCACGGATTTGTTAAGGGTCGGTCAACGGCTACAAAATTAGCTGTGTTTCAAGATTTTATAATAAACTCCATGGAAAGTGGCTATCAAGTTGATGTCATATATACAGACTTGGCCAAAGCCTTCGACAGTGTTTGTCATGTTTTGCTATTAGAAAAATGGGAATATCTTGGTGTACTCGGTAAATACTTATTATAGATTGCTTTATTCCTAACAAATCGACGCAAGTTTGTTCAGTTGGGTAATTCGATATCTCAAGAGTTCTATGTTCCCTCTGGTGTGCCACAGGGGTCACACATTGGACCAGTATTATTCTTGTTATTTGTAAATGATGTGGCTTTATGTTTTACTTACAGTAAATTTCTAATGTACGCTGACGATATAAAATTCTTTACCTGTACCAAATCCATTGAGGACTGCTCCAAGATCCAAGTCGATTTAAATAACTTCTTACAATACTGTGATAATAATCTACTAAAAGTTAATGAAAGTAAGTGTAAGATCATGAGATTCACTAAATGTAACAAACTCGTGAAGTTTAATTACACCATTACGGGTGTAATCCAAACCGTAGACAGTATTAGTGATTTGGGTGTTATTTGTGACTCAGGTATGACTTTTGCTAAACAAGTGGATAATGTTGTGCTTAAAAGCTACAGGATGTTGGATTCCCTACGTAGGTGCACCATACACTTTAAAAAAATTCGTGCAATTATAGTTTTATTAAACAGCTTAGTTCTTAGTATATTAGAGTATAATAGTATTATATGGACACCGTCCTATAACTGCTATAATTTTAAGTTACAAAGAGTGCAAGACAGTTTTGTTAAATACGTCTTATAAAACATCACTTTCCTTATAAGGAGATGCCCAGGTCTACTCGTTTGTTGCTGGTTGGTATGAAAGATCTCACCTTCAGAAGAAACTTGGCCAAGGCAGTATATTTATATAAATTGGTAAATGGTCTAATCGATTGCTCACCTTTATTGGATATGGTTTTTATCCGTGTCAATAATAAGGCTACACGCAACAGTAATTTTTTTAAGAACGTTTTCACAGAACTAATTATGGACGATCTGTTTTTATCGATCAAATAATAAGAGCATTTAATAAGAGCAATAGCAGGGATATTTTTGGTATCACTATAACTAGTTTTAAAAATGGAATTTCCTGGTGATTTTTTTTACATCAATTTAGATAGATTTTTTGTTTAGTTTTTTGTTCTTTTGTCTATTTACGGTTATATTTTTATTGCATTTTGTGCCAATTAGGAGTTTTATCCTGTAGATGCACTATATAAATAAATAAATATATAAATAAAGTGACAATAACCTTGTATATAAGCGTAGACTAAAATGGTTACATTGTAATATCAAATGCTTACCGCAAACAATAGAATTTTTATATAAAGAGAGATTGAATATAACAAAAAGCACGGAAGTTAAAACTTAAGTTCAGAATGTTCAACTTCAGAAAGTTAAATGAGAACAGTAGGAATATCGTCATACGAATAAATAACCAGGCAGAGGAAGATAGGGCGCTATTGGGATTGGTACAAAGATAGGCAACAGCGAATGTAGCAGTTCCAATGTATGAATGTGGTTTTTTTACTGCAGTGGATAAATATGCGGCGTGCGTCATAAGGTTGAATTACGCTGGCAACAGTAGGATAAATTTACACACAGAAGCGTAGGTTTATTGTCGTTACGGTCAAGGCAAATGGGTTAAAAAGCTTGTAAGTTCATCCAACAACTAGTTTAGAATTTTTGTTGGATTAAGGAGCTGTTGTACAAAGGACGAAAAATGGAAATACCAAATGTTTCTGGTCAGTCCCAAATTTAAAAATATATTTAAAAATTAAACAGTGAAAAATAGATGAGTTTTTATGTTCAAACTTCAGTAATGTACATGAGAGTTTTAAATGTAAACGCGTTTGTACTCATGAAGTAGAAAATTAACCAAACATAAAATAATTACTTTTTTAGACGATAAATTAGCGACGGAGCTGGTATTGCTTAAATTTAAGCGTAATGTTATCGTGCAGGGAAGTTTGGAATATTTTAAGATACTAAAATATATGTACGCATTGAATTTAAATGCATGTTTATTGGGGGAATTTAGTGTTAGTTAACGGATAAAGCTTTAGTAGTTTCAATAAACAATGAAAAGATAAAATAAAAAGTTGATACTTATCTGTTCTGTGTTTGTTACTAAGGGCTTTCTAGACAATGGAATATATAATGTCGTGTAGTTTAATAAGAAACACATGAAAATTAGGGTCGTAGTATTATGAACGAATTTAATTTAACAGCCTTTTTTAGGATTTCTTTTAGTAGTACCTGTGTTACCGTACAACGCACGGTTCGGGCAGGAATGGAAAGAAAAGTAAAGTAAAGACCCGCATGAAACACAATAACTTATTTCAAGATAAAAACCTAGAAATGCAATGCTAACTACAAAGGGGGTAGGGGGTTAAAAGACAAAGAATGGACATGCCCGTCAAATTTTTATTTACAATAAACAAAAAAAATTCAATTAAAAAAAATTATATACTATTGACAATTTTGAATAATGTATGATGCGCATCCCGTTTTGCAACATGTAAAACGGATAAGTAGTAAAAAAAAGGTAGTACTTGTACTTTCTTATAAACAAGCGTTTTAAGTTAAAAATATTAAATTTATAACAATTTCTAATAAAAATTGTAAAAGGTAATAAATCACTAGAGAAGCTAATTCTAAAACGGGTTTTGTAAACTTGCTCCGTTCACTGGAGTAATGTGGCTTAAGTTTAATTGTGGTTTATTTGTTATGCACAAACATCAAATCTTGATAAACAATATTCTATTGATATGCAAAAAATTGTAACATACCTCCATGCATCGAAATACTTTTCTTTAGCGCAACTCAGATGAGGTGAAACATCTAAACTTCCTTGATCTCGCTCAATGATGAATCATCACATCAGTAGCAAGACTCGTTAATGTTGCGCACATAGCTGAACAAGTGGGTCTACGCAAAATGGGTAAAAGGACGACTAAAGTTGATGCACGCTTATGTAAAGCGTATTATGCATACCAAATTTTCATCAAAAACTTCAATGTTGTATACGCAAATTAGCACATAAAAACCAAATTGGTTACATTTTTATCACTGAGTATATTAAGTTTTTTTAGCTAAACCGGTATCTGAACAACTAGGAGTAAGAAATAGATATTTTCTTATTTGTTATTTACGTCTATAATCATGTTCTACAATATATATTACTGTAGATTTATAGAGCACAATGGACGTTAGATAGGTCTGATAATTATTTATGGCAGGAAAACCATGAACATAAAAATCAATTAGAATTTAAGACGTTTTTCTAAACAATAGTATAAGAATCTACGACTTACATTAAACTTTAGGGTTAATTTTGCGTAGTTGTAGCATAACTGTAAATACGAATATTAGGTAGAAAATGTAGTTTCGTAAAGCATAGGGTAAGAATTTGTATTTTTAAAGAAGTAGCTTGTAGGTTATTTAATACGAAAGTTTACATTTTCTGTTGATAGTAAAAATCGATAATTTAGGAGGGTGAATTCCTTAATTGCATAAAGTGTACACATTTTAACATACTGTAGAGGTTTAATATTGGTTAACCTTGCAAAGATGTACTGTAAGGGAGGAAAGTGTTGTCGATAGACAACTTGTAAACGGCTAAATGTTCTAAGAAAAACGTGCAGGTAAACAATTCATTTCTAGCAAACGTTGAAAATAGGTTCGTAGTATTAATTTAAAAAGGGGGAAGACAGTTTATTTCAAGGATTTTCAAGACTGTTATAAACCAACAAACAACAAGTTTATTTGAGGTGGGGTGTTGAAGGTTGTATACCAATGGATCGATATTAGATAGAGAGGTCGTGTTTTAACATGTATTGAAATGAGACAAAATTTACGTGTGCATTAACTTTGAAACAACTATGGGAGACAAGGACTAATATAATTAACATAGGAAAAACGGATATAGTTGGTTGGAATACACATATAGAAAGGAGATGGACGATACACGAGAAAGGGTAGATGTTGTTAGAACATTATTATACTTGTAAACTTGGAAAAGATATATAAAATACCGGTTAGACAAGGACATAATAAACTGTTAACTGGCATGGGGAATATAGGAAGGGTACTAAATAGAAGACAGAACATTTTTATATGTAAGGTAGAGTGGGGTGACTGTATATACGTGTATTCAGAGGCGTGTTCTTTCAGTTGACGAGAGACTTTAACGTATTTGACGGCCGTTGTAAATTTTAATTAGATTTTCGGAGTAAAGCGTTTATTTTGTATTCAAAATTCTGAGATTTCCGAGACGGTTGGCATACGGCTGCCAGTTTACCACTGAAGTGTTGAAAGGTAATGATGCGATTTTTAGAATCGACGACGGTTGAGTGTTATTTGTGTAGAATGTTTTTGAGAATTGTGAACCGTTGTACAAATTTACCAAGAAAGTTTGTTTGGAGTAGTGGTGTGTTGTTGGAAGTGAACCCAGCCTGGGGGGATTTTGGTCTATATATACTACCGGCAAACGGTGAGTCGCTCTCTGTTAAATTCCATTCAAGCTTCGAACTACATTAGTACACGAGTCAAGCGAATAGTAAGTTTTGTTATCTTATTGAAATTATTTCAACGTACACAAGTTGGTGTATTGTTGAATTAACAGTTTTAAATTTGCTAATTATATTTCGATAAATCAAAGCGCGATGCACTGTAAGTAGAAATTACTATCTTAGTTTGGTGACTGGCGCTTGTTGAGCAGTCAAAAAGAATAATGGATGTAAATGAAACTTAGCTGATGTGTGGAGGATTGGAGTTATTGTAGATGGAGGAATAAAAATTTGAATAGATGAATGCTGTCCCAAATGGTGTGAGTCAACTTGGGGTGATTTCAGTACGTGCAGTTATTGAGGTTAGCGATGGTTTAATGGTAGATAGCTGATTGTGCTACATTCCAGGTAACTGATATTTTTGTAAAACATTTATTTTGTAATTATTTGGTGTTATGACATCCTGTGCTTTTGAGAGAGTATTTTAGTGAATTCTCTGGACAAAGAAATTGAGTATTTAATATGTATTATGAATTATTTTAAAAATATGTTGAGCTCGAAATTTGTATCATAAAATAATTGTGTATTAACGACTTATGTAAAAGGTAAATGGGTTTTAGGTGAATTTCAGTGCAAACTAAAGTTTAGCACAAGTTCAAACAGGTTTACTGTGTTTAGCGCGGCATTCGTTTTCTTGCTCTTTCTCTCCCCTTCCTTTGTTGCACCGTAATGAGGGCAAACATTTCATTCCGATTTCATTCTTTTCCTACTAGTCCGTTCGTATTGCGTGTAACATGATTATTGTGTGAAATAAATTCTTTTCCTTATGACTAAGTAGGATTGGTTTTTTTTCTTGCTTTTCTAAAGAAGCTATCCGAACACAAATAATGTTCATTTTCTCGAGTAAGAACCAACTTTTACAGCTTAAAGTACTTGGGATATTGTGAATTAGAAGAGCGAGACTTATTCTTTCAGCTTATCTCACTAACAAAATGAAATTTTACTTACCTCCGTATCCAATAAAACACATAAAGATTATCCATCCTAAAGCAATTCCCCAAGATGGCCGTACCAGAGCTAAGTAAATTGAACTCTCACACCTATTTAGGTTTTTGCCCGATACATCCACTAAGTGGTGGCCTCCAAATACACATGTACTAAGAACTGCTAAGGCAATTATCCATGTAACTAAGACTATTCCCTAAAAAATATCTTTGATTATTTTGATAGGTGACAAACACTAATCGCATACTATCGAGAACGTCCATAAAAGCTTAAATTAGTTTAAAATAACAGGCATACGGTGGAAGTCAAATAGCTGCCATTTTTAACTGCAGCAAACATTGTTAATTTTATTACTGAATATTTTAAATTCGGATACAGTAATACGCGAAGGTGCAAATGGTGTGAAAACGGTGGAGCGCCGGCGCTAATAAACACATTTGTTTTGTAACGTGTCATTTGCGCCTCGTTACAATTTACTATCAGGTACGTTATTTTTGTATTTTATATAAGGATAGTTGATAAAATTTGTTGATAGGTTGTGAGACACTGCCATGTCGTTATGCAGTATACTTATTTTGTCGAATGTCAAATCGCCCCGACAAGTACAGTTACAATTAATTAATGGTTTAGTTTGTTTAATTGGATCTAGTTGTCTTATTAGGTAACAATGGTATATGCGACGATAATTAAACATGCCTTGACTGCATTAATTACTAAATATTGAACTTTGTTAGTGCTGACTTTCAAGCTCATATTTTTCTTGTGAAACAGGTTGTTCTCTCCAACAGGATATACTGGGTGCCAAACTTAACACGTCGGCCATTGGTAACTTGCTTATTTTTAGAGATAGAAACTAGGTTAAATAGAAAAAGTATCAGTGTTTTTCATTGTCTTTTTAAGTGACAAAATACATTGTTTCTATCGCTTTCGTTTAACCAGAAATGCTACCAATTTGGCATTTTTAGATGGAACATCCTTTATATTGTTAAATTTTTGGGGATGGAATAACTTTACTTTCATAAAATTATAGGCATTATGCATGCCTAAAATGAAAAATTACCGAGTTATTTTAAACTGATTCTTTTTACTTGTTTGAAAATAAATCTATTTATTCATGAAAACAATTGACGGCATAAACAATATGATTTTAATCAAGTGTTACTTCTGAATTGGTAGAATTTGGTCTGTTATCATTACATTATATTAAAATGAATTATTCAAATAATGAAAAGGTGGACATGTTAGAACTGTACTTTTCATGCGTTACATGTGATTTTCCAATGCTCCACCCAAAGGTACTACATTGGCCAGGAAGTGAGGTTTTTTTTTTACACTCACACACGGGACCTCCATTTTACCTCTCATCCGAACGAGGGTGTATTTTTGTTAAAAATGCTTGCTTAACGTTTTTCAAGCGGTCTGTGTCGGGATTCGAACCGGGACCTAGGGCGTAGTAGTCACACACATACCACTACGCCACGGAGCCGCCAATGTACTTTTCATGGCGTGCATTTACATTTCCAATGCTCCACCAGAAAGTACTACATTGGCCAGGAGGCGAGTTTTTTGCTGCCTGGAAATTTAGAATTTTGCCGAAACTTTGCCATTCCAAGCAAGGTAGGGATTTTAAACGTGCGTGACAACACTCACACGGGACCCTCATTTAATCTCTCATCCGAACGAGGGCGTAATTTTTGTGAAAAATGCTCACCTGTCATTTTTCAAGCAGTCGGCCGTGTCGGGATTTGAACCCAGGACCTTGGAATCCGTAGTCTTACGCTTACTACATTGATCCACAGCGACGCCCGTACTTTCCATGCCACAGGAAAGCTAGGGATGCACTGCGATTATATTCAGAACGCTCCCACAGAGAAATCTCCCAAGTACGAACATATTTTCACGGCTCGTGGCTTCCTTGAGAAAAAGAGGAAGTTCTAATAAATCTAAAATAATTGTAACTGGTGGTTACAGAATATTTGAGAGGACAGGACTTTTCCAAATTTTATTCTATGATCAGACGAATGCAATTAACGGTATGTTTAATAGAAAAGATGATCACTATTAGTCTACCGCCAATCCACTACAAACCAGAGCTAGAAATTATCAACGCAAATTTTCAGTAAATGTTTGGTGCGGAATTTTTAACAATACCATTCTTGGTCCATTTTTCTATAAGGGAACATTGTCGATAAACAAGTATCTAATCTAGAACTTTAAAAAAGTCATGGAGGACTGGTTGGATAACTTATCACTACATTTACGATGAAAGTAGTATTTTCATCAAGACGGTGCACCTGCGCATAATGCCATTTTAGTACGACAGCAACTAACTCAAATGTTTGATAATTAGTCGATAGGAACTCATGGTCTTACTAAATTTCTACTACGATCTACTAACCTAACCCCTATATTTTTTTTTCTATGGAGTTATTTAAAAAAACAATTTATAAGCAAACGTGTGAATCTGTTAAAATTTTACAATACAATATTGAACAAGTATTAAGTGAAATTGGTAGAAGGACATTATGTCACCTATGCAGGAACATCCAACGACCAGCACAATTGTTTATAAAAAAACATGGGAACAATTTCGAACAGTATATGTAGTTAATAGATATATGTTCTAAGTATCTACAAACCGTTATTATATAGTAAGCTTTGTTATTTTGTATTTAAATATAATTCTGCATACATAATACTTTTACATTAATTAAGCTGTAGTTCTTTTCCGTCCAAAAATATAACAATATACAGGGTGTTCCATTTAGAAATGCAAAGTAGGTAGTATTTTTGGTTAAACTGGAAATAATAAAGACAATGTAGTTTGATACTTAAAAAGACAATTAAAAACACTTTCTCCATTTAACTTTGTTTCTATCTCTTAAAATAAGCACCTTACCAATGGTAGACATGTTAAGTTTGGCATCCTTTATAATATACTGCACTTGCCATTTTGCTCTCTTTTTGTTCAGCATACTTTGGCTGTTAAAATTTCATTAAGGGATTAGTAGAGGAAATTATTGGTTAAAGAAATCCATTATGTAAAGGACATTAAGCACTTGCATGATCGATAATTGATTATCTGATCGGAGTGGTCAGTAATAGGTGAGTAGACTATAATAAAACTGACTCCATTGGCAAACTGCATTTCAACAGCAGGAATAATTTTTCCAGTCTGATTTGTGTGTGCAGAGTTCCTTACATACTTCACGGAAAATTTTTTTTTTTTATTGGGAGAGGCTAAATTAAGCTTCTTGGCCAGGTTGTATCAGCTAATACAATATCAAGTTTCTAGTGCAGCAACTAGATCAGTCGTCGAGAACCCAACCATACGAACTTTGATAGCTAGCACAATCATAACAAGTTTTTTTTAGGCTAAAACACCATATGGTTATTTGCTCATTGAATAGTTTTATTCTACAGATTTAATTAAATATTAATTAAATAACAATTATATTCTGACACCGGGGTTGCAAACTGAACTGCTATATTGTCTAATATACAAGGGAAAGCGAATTACTCCTTGACAGTACTAATACCGTTATTAATTTTATTTAATATATTTATTTATCGTATGATACAAGTACCCCCTAGTGTTTATTTATTTTGTTTACAACAAATACAACTTTTAGTTTCAGTCACGTGCAATTATGAAGTTGAACTAGTCCAATTAGTGGTGTAAGTATTTTTGTAAGCATAAATATTAATTTAAGAGTAGAGGTAATAATTGGATACATCTCGTGTTTTTATTGAGTTTAATTAATTTAATTTTCCTGCAATATTTTGACGAATATTTATGTTATTAATTTTATAGAAGGTCAATTTAAGCCTAACATCTCTACATATTTTTACGTAATATTTATTACATGTTGTTTAATCGAACATAAGCTTTAAAACCGCGAGCATAAATTACAAGTCGAACGGTGACATAAAATACCATTCACAAGTGTTATTGTAAGATCTCCCTCCTTCGATAATTATAAAGATCGTTGTAACTGTTGTCAAGCAGTAGGATACGTCAGAATACGGCACTTTCACTTGGGTAGGTAGTTAAGAAAGTCGTTCTTGTAATAATAACATGGCGCTAAGCTCTTATGCTTGGTGTTGGAGCCATGTGGGAAAAAAAAGTAGATTTAAAGTGAAATCGTTTATATTAGTGCACTCCATGCCGACGCTTTACCGACTGTGTTTGCACTAAACTAGGCGTAAATGAAAATGGTTGGCATTTGAACAGCAGTAAGTATTATCGAGCCTCAGGGCCATTGTTAATTTAAATTTGCAGTGCAATTACTTGACGTGGATACACGTGGATGTTCATTTGATATTCTGTAACAAGATTATTGAATTTATGTGATTTCGGAGAATTCTAACCTGATTATTAATGTAACAAGAAAATTTCAATTATCATTAAATATTCCGAAAATGGTTCAAGTACATCGCAATTATTCTTTTGAGGGATAACCATCTGGTATAATTAGTTGCTCATTAGTACGTTCAAGTTGTAACAACATTTGGAATGACAACACAAGTAAGTTTTTTATATTGTTTGACTTGGAAATTTTCAAGTTCGTTATGTTGTTGACCTTTAAATATTCTCGTTATTTGCGAAGAGAACCTGATAAACTTCATTTTTATTTTTCATTAGTACAAATGAAAAGATTACAAAGGGCAGTATATATGTATATTAAGGGTATACTTTCAAGACTAACAAAATTGAATCTATCATGTTGAATATAAAATTATCTAAGTTCAGATAACTAAATTGTTTCATTTTGCTCTGCAATATTACTTAATTGAAATATTTTAAAATGCAAGTTATATGTAAAAAGTCTATAAGTAGTACTACCAAAGGCTAATAAAGATTGTCAGTATACCATTAGTCATTCTTAATAGTCAAGTTTGAATATTAACAAGAATAATCATTGCTAAATTTTTATGATGTAAGAATAACAACACTATCTAATTTTTTGTGAAATATAGGTGTTGAGAATATTATTGTGTATAAAAGTACATATTTTTCCTAAATATAACTTAGTCAAGTTTTTTAAAATTAATTTTGTTAAGAGATATCATTGTAAATAATTTTCAACTGATACTTTAGAGAATAAAAATTCATTTCGGTCACGTCTATGATTATTAGTTGGAATGAATGAGGTTTGATTCTTAGTAATTATAAACTTTTTTGAATTAATTAACAGAATGCACAAACTGTGCTAGTCTTGGTTTAGTTTGATTACAGGTGTAGCAGTGCATCTTTATCAAGCAATATCGAGCCAGAAAGTAAGCATTTGTAAGGGTTATGTTCACGTGATATTTTTAGTACGGCGGTATTTGAGCATAGGTTTCCGTATTCCCCTTATACAAACAGACAAAAATTAGGTCTTTCTTGTATTCCAAAATTCGGTGGCGCCATATTCACTATATCTTTGGTCGTAATCCAACCCCCACCCATGCTCATGTTCTACCCAGAGCAAATCACTGTACTAGCCGCTTAGCCTTTGAAGGTTTTTTTTATCTATGAGCCGTTTTCCATCTAAACAACCTTGGACTCTTTACATCATCAGGAAATCCTCGTTAATTATCCTTGTGCCTTTCAGTTGGCAATATAAGAGTAAAAACCCATTAGTAAGGCAAAACGTTACAGTAGTATAAGGATATACTTTAGTTTGACTGCAGAAACTAAGTTCTTTATTAATTCATTGTGTTTTGTGGCTTATTACTGCAATTGGTGCCTCTTTTATTTCTACGGAAACCACCAACTGCCCACGGAACAATTTTTTTGCTAGATTGAGAACCTCGTCATGTTCTACGCTAACCTTTCAGAGACTTATTCCCTCTTGGACTTCTAAATTGATCGGAGTTAAAATAAAAATATTCCAAATTTTAACTTAGACGGATACTTATTTGCAAGTGATAGATTAATTTAAATGTTTATAAAAATTAAACGTATAGAAGAACACTGTGTTGAGTAGATGATATATTTGAGTATTCGCTTATTACTTATTCTGAGTAAAGATCTAGAAAAGAAAAGACATTGTGTTGGGAAAATGGTATCCAAAATATAGAGGAAGATGTTCTATAATTAACCAATAAGAAAAGGTCTCCAATCTTAGTGATAAATGGACAGTGTTATGTCATTCATACTTAATAGATATTTCGATCCAATGCTGAATACCATTAAAAAACTTAAGAAAATTACAGTCTTAGTTCAAATGTATTTATGATGAGGAATGTGCTCTGCAGAGAAGTTGCCTAGAAGTATGTACAATGGATGGACATAATATTGTGTTCTTTTGATATTTGAAGCTATAACGGCAGGTGTGTAGATGGTCCAAAACTGTTTATAACTTTGGCCTCAAACGTCTTTAGTGTAGTTTTAATATCGTTTGCACTTCAAGACTGTTGCCATTGTAATCTACGTCCATCTAGAAGCGCAAGAAATCTCACTTCATTAAATATACCAATGCCTATACCAAATAAATAGCTATATCATAGTGGGACTGTTTCAGAGCAAATTGTGTAAATTTACTATATACAGTGTGTTCGTGTGTTCACGTTATAAGGTACCATTAAATATTTCAGCTTAATGATCTCGGATTGAAATGGGGTTTTCAGGAGGTGAAAGGAAATGTCAAAATACACATTTTGACGAAATTTCAATATTTTAACATTTTTAAATGGCAACCTCAACTTTCCATACAGATTCCGATAGATTATTTTTATAAAAACAATTTTCATATCAGAAGTTTTTTTTCTAATTACAAAATTGACAAAATGGAGTACATCCAAATTTGAATTTACAAATAATCCGTTTATAACGAAATTGTGACCGTGTTCGTCATAAACTCGAGATATCTCCGATATTATTAAATATGGACATAAGTAAATAAATAAATGTTATTTAAAAATTGCAAAAGTTTTCGCCTTAACGTTCCAAACATGATTTCAAAAAACTCAAATGTTCTCTATATGTTAATGCATTTACTTGATCTTCACTCAAATTATTAGATGCCACTACTATTCTGTTTTTAAACCTCGAACATTAATAGGTGGATCTGCGTACACAACAGTTTTTAAATGCCCCATAACAAAATGTCTAATGAGATTAATCTGAGGATCTTGCCGGCCATGCAATTATTCCATAGGTACCAATCCATTGGTTTGGAAACATTTGATTTAAGTATTGTCGCACAGGGATGGCATTGTGTGCTGGCGTACCATTTTGTTGAAAATACATATTTTCCCGCGTGGTTAAAGGAACATCGTGAAGCGGTATTGGTATTGATTCTACATTCAGAATCTCCAATGTGTAAATGTTGAACGAAATCAGCTTTATACGGATGCATTTTTTCGATATTTTGTGTACTGCACCAACCGATAAATCAATTTCTCGAGATGCATGTCTAATAGATTTATTAGCACGTATGTAAGCCATTACCTATAATTCAATGTCTTGGTCAAGATTATTTGGTCTAGGCCGCCGTCGTTGATTTCGAGTACCAAGAAATGCTCCGTGTTCATTTAACCTACGTAAAAGTCTATGAACATAGTTGTGATGTTAGTGAAACCTATCTGGATGGCGATCAGCGTACACTCGAGCAGCTTGTCAAGACGCTGACATTCACTGTAAATCAAGATAAGTTCAATTTGTTCACTATTATTCATTTCAATATATTATTATTAGCAAAAATGTACAAATAACGTGAAAACAATTTAAGAACAAATATGACACAAAGACAAAAGACATCATCAAACATGAATTTTAAGCAAATAACGTTTGTAGTTGCGAGTTGAAATAACTTATAACATTAGCCTATCGTAGCAAAATAGTCGATTAGTAATAGTCGCGGTAATTTCAATTCAGTAGTTCATTATCACGCAGGCGGACTTCTGTTGTAATAATAGGAGTAATGTCAAACAGTGTCATGGTCTTTTGATAAAACCTTTGAATATCGCTGTAATTATCGACAAGTTGCTCGAATGAATACAATTAGATTAAATAACGAACAAAAACAAGTATTTGTTATGTGTTACATGTAAAAATAATTGTAATTAATTAATATTGGAGATATCTCAAGCTTAGGACGAATAATTTAATTAAAATACAATTGTACGTAAATTCAAACTAAGTACTCTAATCGGCCGATTTTGTAATTAGAAAAAACTTCTTATAAAAATTGTGTTCAAAAAATAATCCATCGAAATCTGTAGGAAAACATTGGGGTTACCATTTAAAAGACAAAGCAAGTTGTATTGCGCCTGCGCGTACTGAAAGAGTTAAAATGTTGAAATTTCGTCAAAATATGTATTTTGATACTACCTTTCACTTCCTAAAACACCCATTTCAATCCGAGGTCACAAAGCTAAAAAATTTAGATCTCTTAGCGTGGCCACACTGTATATGAATTATAAAATATACTAAATTTGTGTTTGATAAAAAAAAGTTAATAAACTAGGTGTCCTCTCATAAACAGAAACTTGATGTTTTGTTGATATAATTTAGGGCTTATTATATATGATTATTATACAGTACTTAAATGTAACCTTTTTAATTAGTAATGCAATTTCTGTTTAATCCACGAAAAAATAGAATATCAACAATACATTGATTAATAATATAGATGCTCCATCATTTGTGCCGCACGTACGTTAAACTTTTAAACACAAACAATAACTTTCACACGGTTGGTATTACTGGCTTTGTAGTTTGCCTATTCTATGAGCATATGTTCAGTTTCTTTGGAAAAAAAATGTTGATGTACTAAATTCTTGTTTTAGGTATTGGTATTACAATATTCAAATAAAAGTACCTCTAACATTCTGTACTGATTCAACAACCATGTATAGCTGTGAGCGCTATCTGTCAATACAACCATTTCCACTCCTATATTGCATTCTGGAATCATTTTAATACGTCTGAGTGACGCAATCAGGTCAAGCACAAGATATGCATTTTTCTGGCGTCCACCAATCTCTGAAGATATTAGTGAAATTCTTATAATTGGGATTTTTATCACGCCTTGCGTTATGCTAGCTATAAATTAGACAGCAAAGGAAAATTTAGTAAATTTAAATGGACAAACTAAATATGAACACACCTTGTATGATAGGGTTTTACAAATTACTATATTTTAATTAAGCATAAATATTTCAAATTTCGTTTCTATAAATGTCACTCAGATAATAGGGTATAACGACATATAACTTTAAAGGTTGCAAGGCACTGCGTATGCATTTCTCATAAAAAGAATAATTTACAATAAACAGATATCGTCTGTTCCAACCACCAAGGACATTAAATATACTGCTATATTACAACACTAGTACCAAATAGATACAAAGTAAAGTGACAATAACGTTGTACATAAGCATAGACTAAAATGGTTACTTTGTAAAATGCTTGCTGCAAACAATTGGATTTTTTTATATAAAGAGATTGAATATAACAACAAGCACGGCAGTTGAAACTTAAGTTTGTAATGTTTAACTTTAAAAGTTAAACTACAAGAGTAAGAATATCGCCATATGAATAAATAACAAGGTGGGGCAAAGAAGAGACGCTGTTGGAATTGGTATGAGAATAGGTCAAAAGTAAATGTAGCAGAGCTCCAAGATGTGAGTGTGGTTTTCACACAGGAGATAAATAGGAAGCGTGCGCCATAAGGTTGAATTACGCTTGCAATGGCAGGGTAAATTTAGATACGGAAGCGTGGATTTAATGTCGTAACCGCCAAGATATATGGGTTAAGACACTTATGAGTTCACCCGACAACTAGTATAAAATTTGTGTTGGATTAAGGGAGCTGTTGCACGAAAATGAAAATACCGATGACTTCTGGACATCCTCAAATTTAGAGATACATTTGAAGATTAAACAGTGAAAAATATATGGGTTTTTATGTCTACACTTTTCAGTAATGTATATGTGAGATTTAAATGTAGGCGGGTTTGTAATCATGTAGTAGAAAATTAATTAAACATAAAGGTAATTATTTTGTTGAACGATGAGTTAGCGACAGAGCTAATAATACTTAAACTTAAGCGTAATGTTATCGTGCAAAGAAGTTTGGAATATTTTAAAATATTAAGAATTATGTACGCATTGAATTTTAAAGGCATGCTTATTGGTGGAATTTAGTGTTAGTTAAAAGATAAAACATTAGTATTTTCAATGAACATTGATAGGATAAAGAGAAACCTTGATACTTATCTGTTTTGTGTTTGTTATTAAGAGCTTTCAAGACAATTTATAATGTCGCAAAGTTTAATATGGTACACAGGAAAATTAGAGTGGTAGTATCATTGACGGATTTGATTTAACAGCTTTTTTTAGGATTTCTGTTTGTAACACCTGGCCAGATTGTTGTTAAGAAATTAGGTATTTAAGCATATTTATATTTATATTGCAATTACTTAATGTCACTAGAGGTTAAGTGTGCGTCGAATTTTATTTGCATTTATTTATGAACTAGATAAAAGTTAATTCATTGTAAAAGGATATTCGGCTACACGGTGTTGGAGTTGTATTTTATAGAAACATTTCAGTTTAAAAATTTCCTTAATTATGACACAATAAATAGGCAATGTAAGGGTATTTGGGAGAAAGGTAACATATACTGGAATAAAATTTAGAAAACCGAAAGCTAAGTAGACCTATCCGATATGACCTCTTTCCGTATGGGGATGATATTGACAGTGGTCGCTGGGATAAGACGCTGTGGCGCCCCTTAATTATGTGAAGGGCAAAACCTTTCAGGGTAAGTGAATATAGTAACGTAGTTTGTTTGTATTTCAGCCATTTTCTTATTATTTTTGTTTCGAATTTTATTATCTTTTATTATCCTTAAATTGCTACCGGGTCCCCGTATAAATTTATAACATAACGCTCATTTTACACGTAACACTTGTTCATAAAAATTACTTAACAATTATATAAGAACTTATATACTAATTTTTGTCGTGCAGGAATGTAGAGACATCTGACTCAGAAGATCATTAGACGATTGTAAATCTTCTAAAATTTAAAATACATCTGCAGCATTCCTCCAAGTTCAAAATAAATTCGAGGATGCAAGATCGTAAAGTGCAATACCAAGTCCTAACGTGTTCAAAATACAACGTGATCCAAAGGTTCAGCCTTGGTCTGAATTCTGATGCGTATACGTACTAAGCTTGGATCTACCCCAACAGTGTAAAATACAGTATTGCCCAAAATAAACAGTACTGAAATTGTAATTGTTTTGTATATTTAAAAAATACATATTATTGACACTTTATTATATGTTCTAAATGTGCACCTCCTCGTTCGAGACAGACTTCATAACGATGTTCTAAGTTTCTGGTCATGTTATTGAATAAGGGCTGTCTCAGGGCTGCGAAGAAGACTCTAACGGCATCCTTTAATTCATCGATGGTTTGTGGTGCCCGTTTGAAAACGGCATTTTTAGCCATGCCCCAAATGTATGCGTCTGGAGGTGTGAGGTCTGGAGAATGTAAAGGATAAGGGAAGTCAGTAAATCGTGATATGAATTTGCTTGGAAAATGTTCTTGAAGAAATTGACGAATTGCGGCAGCAGTATGGCAAGTTGCCCCGTCCTGCTGAAAAAATTGGTTTCGAAATGCCAAGTTACGTGCACGACAGAATTGACGTAGATCAGGGATAAATCGTGTTAAAATTTGTCTGTACCTCTGTTGATTAAGTGTGACCTGCCTACCATTCTCTTCGATAAAGTACGGACCAATGATTCCGTGTCCGGAAACAGCACACCAGACGCTCACTTTTTCACTATGTAAAGGAACCTCTTGAACCTCATCGGGTCTGGCAAAGCCCCATCGATTTGTGCGACGATTCACATAGCCTGACAAGTGAAAATGTGCTTCGTCTGAAAACCAAACATTTTTCAAAAATTCAGGATTTTCATACTGTAACGCGAGAATTCTGGCGCAATATTCCACTCTACTGCGATAATCCTGAGGATGTAGTTGTTGATGTACCTGAATCACATACGAAAATGTACCCAGCTCCTTCAGGATTCTTTGAAAGGAAGTTCTTTTAAATCAAGTTGTAACGCTGTCCTTGCCTGGCTGACTTTCGGATTTTCTAAGATTTGCTCATAACAAACGTTCATGGTTATTGTTGTTGTTAACTGTCCTGGGACGCCCCGAGTTTCCTTTTCGTTGGCACAATACACTACCTGTATTTCTAAACTTTTCAATAACCTTTAAAATTACAGCATTACTTGGAGAACGTTTATTAAACCTTTGTGTGAATTGATCAGACACGTATAGCAAACTTGCACCATTACGTCGGCCGATTCCGTATGAACGAAAATAATGCTCTACCAGAAACACTTTCTCCTCTGTACTTAACACCATTTTTAACAATTAGGCCCTACTAATTACTTGTTTGAGGTTTACTTGACAGGTCTATACTAGCTAACTTGAGTGTGACAGCGCACGCATAAAAACACCGCCAACTTAGTTTCAGTACTGTTTATTTCGGGCAATACTGTATAACTCCAGTATAAAGCTAGCATGAACAATGCTAAACGTGGTTTGTGGCGCGCGTCTTTAGTACAAGCTGCAACTAAAACTTCTCACAACCCTATTTTTACTCGTACACCTACGTCAGTCATTCCTTACCATTTGCTTCTAGTCTAATAAAAGTAGATACTTGCTCAGGAAGGCATTGGAAAACCACAAACTTTAACTATGCATGGACTGCTTTAGGTGGCAGTAAATAAGTTTGCTAACACTCTTTAATGCCTTTAACAAACAACACTATTACTTTTGTAATTTTAATAATAGCCTCCGCAACTTTTGCGGATTGTGTATTTGTAAACCGCCTCCGAAATCGCTTGCATTATACTGTCGCCCAAGTTGCAAGTTCCAAGTGCATGTAATGCTGTAGATTGTTTTCTTCATCTTACAAACGTCTTTTCGCAAAAATGCTCATTGTGAGTATTCTCATATAGAACACGACACTATCAATTATAGCCGCCTGCATTCGCATTATGTTTTCAAGAGCTGATCTTATGTGCAAGGGGTTTTATACTGCGAAGCGTTTTTTGCGGTTCATGTTTAAGAGGTAGAAATCTTTATTAACCTATGGTAATTAAGTCTTAATTCAAAAGTAAAACCTTAGAAAAATACATTTCGTTGTAGTTTTTTGAAGATTTTGTGAATACCAGTTTATATCGTTAATAACTACCATTCTTTAGGAAATTGTAACCATTTATTGCAGACCAGTGTAACGGTTTCAGCTTGTTTAACAAAACCTTCATGATTGATGCTGTTACTAAGGATCTTCAATTGTTGAGGCATAAATACATTTCCCAATCAATCGTTTCTATTCAATTTTAAAACGTTTGCATAAATTTGAAAATAAATGTAATTAATAGCAATTAAAGCAGATGGTGCTAGCTAAACACAAATTGGGAAAACTAGAAGAATATGCGTAAATTCCTATAGTATGACTAATTTACGCGCAACCTCTGGTCATCGTCAGATAATACCAATAAAAGTATGCACCTAAGATGACGTCTTCTTACCATGTGAGGTGAGGTTCCAAGCGTTCAGGCGGAAAATAATTTGCAGATAAATCCAATTGCATTGATACGAACGTGTTGGGTTTTAACTAAGCGGAGGTAAGTAAAATGGTATATTACATACCAAGGGACGTAAGTAGGATTTACGGTGACGAGACGGCACTGTAAATTCCTTACGTACCGCTGTATGTATGTTATTTTTTCCCTACCTCTAAATTCAAAATCATTAAAAATGCTCTTAAATTAAGTTTAAAATTCAAATAAGAATAGACAGTTATTTATAAAGCGCTTAGACCCCTAACCATGGATTTGTAACCATGGCTTCTTTCATTTGGAAGACAATTACTTACGTCCCAAGGGAAGTAAGTAAAAATTTACGTCCCGCTTCACAGCCAACCTACTAAATGCAACTTACGGACGGTCATCTCAGTGACGTAAGTGTCACTTACGGCTAAAGTAGGGAAAAAGATCATTTAGTTTGCTGTTTTAGACATTTCAGTCATGGCAATTCAATCCGTTTGTGTCTCACTTATAACATCAAGCTGAGGAACTCGCTTTTCGAAATTTCCACAGCATCCCACTGCGCATATTGAAATGAGCCCAGGAAGAGCTAATTGCTGTTCCTGCTAGTGTTTGTTAGCTTTCCATAATACCCTGAATTATAATCATTTACGATATAATTCGTAGGCAAAACATGTTCTCCGCGCCACGAAACATTAGAAATAAAATCTTATGACTCACTAAATAAAAAATGATGGTATATTTACCTTATGAATGACCACTTTCCTGCTACCATTTTTAACTTTAAATAAAAGATAACCATACAAAACACCTACCAGCCATACTGCAGCTCTAGTGTGAGTTGCGTTATAGTAATATTTAGAATAATCACCAGAATCTTCAGGGCTGCAAGAAATTTATTATTTTTATTCTATTTTCGTATGTTACCTACTTTAAACCTCCGCCCATAATAGGATTAAATTCATAGAACCAACCTGTTAAAAAACAACTTACGATAGAGAGAACTGTCAGCAAACCTGTTCCAATTAGAGATAATTTGGGATGTATACTCAGGGAAGTAATATAATTGGAGATAACACATATAATTGGGTATCTACACTGAGATACCACGTTTGTCCGATGCACTGAAATACATACTATTAGCCGAAGTAAATTTCATAATTGTATATACTATTTTGTCGGAGACACCATAGTTCTGAATATATAATAGAGCTTTCCACCAATTCCTTTTGCATGAATCTTCAAAATAACTAAAAGTAGACCACATAGGACCGGATGCCGTGTATTTCAGTAACGATACTTGAAAAAATACCACTACTGCTAATGCTGGTGTCAATCTGAAATTTACAGTGTTTATAATTTATATGATCTGTGCTATATTGTTAATAGCAATATATATGTACCTGATCTAAAATCAACTTTGTGCTATTTCCTATTTTAATCATAATTACTCTGTGAAAGGTTTTGCAATGATATATTTTTCTAGTATTAGGTATTGAGTATGATTACAAGTCATAGATTTATTCTTAAACGTTGTCAATTATATTTAGTCGATGATTACCATAAATACTAATATATTTTCAAGAGTAAAATTGTAAGACCTTATATTTTTGTGGGTAAAATTTAATTGTTTAAGAACGCATTGTTGCCTAGAAGACTGACCAGAACAAATTAATCATTAATTAAAAATCCGAATCCTCGAAGAGGACGAGGATTTTTTTTATAAAGTTTGTTTGAATAAATTTTGCTGTTAGGCTGCAACGCTTGAGTAAAACAATCAAATTTTACTTAACAAAAATATAAGAACGACTGTTTTTTGATTGGAGAAATTCCAAATGCGAAAAATAGAATTTCATCTCGCACATATCTATAATCCCAATTATAAGAGACAAAATGCATAATTCCATACTTCATATTTTAACTATTGGTACTGGTATTTACCTAAGTATTTTTTCGAATATTTTAGAATTTTATTAAATGTACAGTTATGGAATACTTAATCTTCAAACTTTGTACCATTTTCCAAAGAATAACTCAATGTGGCAGAAGGTAACGTAGATACCGAAGAGTTCGAACCTGATGGATATTCGATGACGTCGTTTCTTCTATTTTATTCAATAAATCGCTATGTTGTTCTTTATTTAGCGGTAAATACGAATTAATTGATGAAGCACTGCCATGGCCACTTATATTTATTAGTTATTGCTTCTGAATTCCTGTTTTAGCATATGATAGATGATTGTGTAACAGAAGTGGTTAATGTTTTCCGATGTAATGGGTAATTATTTGATGTATATTAGTTGAGTTAGTGGAATTTCAAGAAAATGTGTATGTTAATTCAGAATAAAAATCAATGGAGGTACATCTCCAACTAGTTCGAGAAAAAGAAATCTACTGATGAAAAAAGTAGTTGCATTTAAACCTGATGATCATCGTAAACAACAACTAGTGTTGGTTTTGCTATATGCTCAACAAATGTTGATTGTGCGAAAGAAGTAATTGGAAAACTATTAATTAGGCAAGTTTCTAAGTAGTGGGGGATTTTGGTAGCCAACAGATTGTGATATTAGAAGAGGGAAAGGGAAAAGAGAAGCAGAATTAGAGCTAAATTAGGCTATAGCACACATGCAGTGGAAGATGTAGGCAGTGGGAACTTCAAGGTAATGTGTAGGTTAGCTCAGAATAGAGAACACGGGAAGTACCCGTTCAACCAGTTCTCGGGCCGAAGACCTAATGGTGATAATTAGTATAAGCTGTGTCAAGCGCTATCGAGTGCAGGGTGTGAGAAGTGAATTAGTGACAGTAATCACTTACGGAGAGAGAATTATGTGGGTTCCAAGAGTAGTGTCAACAACATAACTGCCGCTGGTGTATGTCATCGAATTTTTTGGTGATATGACAATTATCAGTTTTGTGTCTGTGTTGTTGTAAGGTGAACATTTGTAAAATGAAAACCTATAGTCTTAACGAAAAGATTGATATGATATTGGTAGTTGGCGAAGGTGAAGAAAATTGTCTATTAGCTGCAAGAATTTATGTTTAGAAATTTCCTAATCGAATGCATCCTAATAGAGCTGCATTTGAAAGATTATTGCAACGCTTTAGAAGTAGGTAATATTGAATGTGAAAAAACTCAACAAAATCATTGTTTTGGAATTTTGCTTCATCACTGAACAAAACAAAATTCAAAAAATTATCATCTTCTCCGATTTGATCTGTTATCCATAATTCAAAATCAATTCTGCTTTGAAAATCCCCATCCTTAAGCTCTTGGTGAAGCTGAATTTTATATGGGTGAAATTTATTGGCTTTTAGTATTTTTGAAACACTAGTTTTAATCAATCCGATTGTTTGACTGGTTTTACGCAAACTAGTATTAGGATTTTCTACTACAAATTCCAATACCAATAATTGATTTCCTTCACTATTAGTAATATGCTTGTCGAGTTTTTTCATATTCAACATTACCAGTACTTCTATAGCGTTGCAATAATCTTTCAAATGCAGCTCTATTAGGATGCATTCGATTAGGAAATTTCTGAACATAAATTCTTGAAGCTAATAGACAATTTTCTTCACCTTCGCCAACTACCAATATCATATCAATCTTTCGTTAAGACTATAGGTTTTCATTTTACAAATGTTCACCTTACAACAACACAGACACAAAACTGATAAACAACAAAAACAAAAGTTAAACATGGTTCATGTTGCAACGAAGTCAAATAGTTAATATTATTTGGTAGGCTCCGCGCCGCCTGTGATCAAAGTAAATTACCCAACTTTAGAATTATGTACCAACATTTTTAATTATTCGCTAATAACTCGGAAACGGTTGAATATGAATATAGGGTAACCTAATATTGTTTAATAGAGAATTTAATTCTGCATTTTACTACTTGAAAATATACAGGGTGTTTCATTTGAAATAAGCGACTTTCCTTGCGTTAATTGTTCAATAAACGGAAAACGATGCAATGGGCACCCTGTATATTATTTTGATAACTAGTGTTATGTTTCTATTAACCACAAGTTTATACTATTCCCCTACAAAAGTTAAATGTTCATCATCATCTAAATCATGGCGTTACAAAAAATTTTAATGAGTCATGTGATTTTGAAAAAAGTTGAATATCTCAAGAACTATGAGATTTAGGTATAGGTAATCCTGATAAAAGTTACCCTAGTTTGATACGAGCAATCAGAATTTGTAATAAAATACTGGGTGTTCCATTAAAAAAAACATAACTTTGGTAAAGAACTTTTTTATTGAGCACCCTGTATAACACTAATTAATTTTACATTGTAGCCATTTTGAGTATGCATAAGATTTATTTGAAGCTTTTTTCGCTAAAAGTTACCATTAAGCAGTAATCGAGCGTTTCGTATGCGTTGGGACACCCGGTATATATAGCCGTTTAGAAAATATATGTAAAAAAGTCAATAGGGCACTAGGTAATAATTTGGCAATTATCGTATTAGATACACCAAGTCTTAGCTAGCAGCTAAGCTTCTTTTAAAATTTGTATATCTATCACCGTTTAAGATTTTATAAACAAAAAACCAAAAGAGCACTAGGTAATAATTTGGAAATTATTATAGTGGTCGCACCACGCCCCAATTGAAAAAAATGTGTCTTTGCAAAATTTTGATATCTATAATAGTTTTCGAGTTAGAGCCCCTGGTAAAAAATTTCCTATTCTATGTTAAAATTTTTTAAGTCCGAACTACTAAAACGGGTAAACATGTATATTCAATCAGACTTTACCTGTCTGATGCAATATTAATTACTAAAAGCACTCACCAAGAACAACAATGCGAAACTAACTGTTGCAGAAGATTCGCCTATTTTTAACCACTTAACATCATTAGGTAATGTGTAACAGAATAGATAGCAACCTTCTAGAAGTGGCCTTTGAAATCAAATCAGTTATGCAATCACTTACAATGGAAAGTAGGTTTCACATACAATAGTTGCAATAATATTTAGTAGATTGCGCTAGATGAAGGAATTGGAGCGTAAAACCGCGCGGACATATGTCCACATCTCTCCACATTACTCCACTCCCCACCACATCACTCCACATAGATAGCAGCCTTCTAAAAATGGCCGTTGAAATCAAATTAGTTATGCGATCACCTACAATGCAAAGTAGGTTTCACATACAATAGTTGCAATAATATTTAGTAGATCGCGCTAGATGAAGGAATTGGAGCGTAAAATCGCGCGGACATATGTCCACATCTCTCCACATTACTCCACTTCCCACCATATCACTCCACATACATAGCAGCCTTCTAAAAATGACCGTTGAAATCAAATCAGTTATTCAATCACTTACAATGCAAAGTTGGTTTCACATACAATAGTTGCAATAATATTTAGTAGATTGCGCGAGATGAAGGAATTGGAGCTTAAAACCGCGCGGACATATGTCCACATCTCTCCACATTACTCCACTCCCCACCACATCACTCCACATAGATAACAGCCTTCTAAAGATGGCCGTTGAAATCAAATTAGTTGTGCGATCACTTACAATGCAAAGTAGGTTTTACATACAATAGTTGCAATAATATTTAGTAGATTGTGCTAGATGAAGGAATTGGAGCGTAAAACGGCGCGTACATATGTCCACATCTCTCCACATCACTCCACACCCCACCACATCACTCCACAGTCCTCTACATCACTTCACATCCTTCTCCCTCCACATCCCTCCACATCACTCCACATCACTCCCCATCACTTCTATGAGGCAATTTCACTCTATAAGACACTTTCACCCTATGAGACAATTTCACTCTATAAGACACTTTCATCCTATTCTGATGTAGATAAATTACTAGCTACCTAACTATGTCTGATCTGCGCACACCTGCCCATGTGCAGCCCTGCCCAGTCGGACCTAGGTCGGAGTTTTCCTCATATTAGTACCTAGTGCCGTTTAGGTTTTTTAATGACAACTTAAAAGTGGTGCAAAATATAAAAAATTTGTAAAGGTAATTATATCATTATTCTAGTAGTACGTATAGATGTGTGTATTTATCATTTTGGTATGTAGTGCCCTTTTGGTTTTTTTGCGTATAACTTGAAAACGATGCAAAATATAAAAAAATTTGTAAAAGCAATTATTTACATATTTAATTATTACATATCGACGGGCACTATTGTCATATTGGTACCTAGTGCCATTTTGGTTTTTTAATGATAACTGGAAAACCGTGCAAAATATAAAAATTTGTAAAGGAAATTATGTTGTTTCTCTGGTATTACACATCGATTGGTGTAATTGTTTTATTTATATCTAGTGTCTTTTGGTTTTTAATTTATAATTTGAAAATGGTTTACAATATTTATATTCGTATAGACAATTATTTATTTATTTAAGTATAGTTTATACTAATTTCTGTAAATGACACATCCGTGATTAGTAACCTTTGATTGAAACGGTGTCGTAATTTCTGAAATTTACTACAATATTTTGTTTAGCAAAGAAAATGCTTTTGCTATGTTTAACTAAGTTGTTATAATTGGATAATATGCTGTGATAATTGCGTGTGTGGTAGCTCTTTGCAAGTGCCTCCAACTAAAGCTAGATCTAGGGTGCTTGTGGTATAGTTCCAACTCAACATCTAAAGTGTGGCGACTATGATAAAAGGTATACGTTAATGCACAGTGCTACCTTTTGCACCTTACACCCAAATATCATGGTAATAAATAAGCAAACACATAGTTTTTAAAAAAAGCTTTATGGTTGGATATAAAGCTACTGGAAAAATGAATTGCGGTTTGAACTGGTGATCGGCCATTCTTTATACGACAGGTACTACAATGTAGGAGTGTAGCGGCATTGGATGATTTTTAGCCCTGCTTACAACCCAAGTTGTCCTCCGCTAATGTTAGGTATATTCAGTATACAGAAAATGCTGCCTGGTGGTTATAAAGAACTACTGAATCCCCCTAGACTTCATATTCTAAATATACTATTATGATTTATTGCAGTAAGTTACTTAGTAATGTACTAACTTGGGTATATTAGGAATATGAAGTCTAGGGGGATCCAGTAGTTCTTTATAGCCACCAGGCAGCATTTTCTTTATACTTATATAGATATATATATATATATATATATATATATATATAAAAGTTGTTATCAATAATGTATTAAGGTTATTATCAACAGTTTTAATTTAGCTTTTAACGTGTATGTTTACAATTTTATTTAATGACCCAAAATGTTTGAATTACATATTATTGTTAAAATGAATTTTATCTGTACAAATTTATAAAATAATTGAAATAGAGGTAAGGATTAATTATCTGAAAAAAATTATAATCACATGTTTATAAGTAAAAATTTGTAGGTGCTATTGAAGAATATTTGCTATAATAAAGTTTTGATAATGGTCTTGTAGACCGAAACGCGTAAACAAGTGGATGGCCACTACCCAGAAAGTGTTACAATTGAAGATAAAGTTATATGGTCAGAAAATTTACATATTATCTATATATATATATATATATATATATATATATATATATATATATATTACTCATATTTAGACCAGGGTAGAAAATTAATGAATTACATAAAATAATTTTAATCACCGTGTATAAGGAATTTTATTAGATAATACGCTTTATTAAAACACCGTGGAGAATAAAAATTCATTCGTTTCAGTAAAAATAAGAGATTTAAATCATGTACAAGACGCTTTATATCAAAAGAAACAGTATTAACAAGCTCTACGTGTAATGTAATTATTCCGAGGAAAGAAACAAATGGAAATTACGTGCAAAATTTATATTAATTAACCTTATTTTAAGTAACCGGTATTAAACAAAGTGTACACATAATAATTAATATTTAATTTGTATTCGCTAAAATGAAAGGATAGAAGTCAATTTTAATTGGAGTTAATTAAACCATTATTAATAATAAGCATAAAAGTCTGTGAAAATCCAGGATTATAATACCAGAAAATAAAGCTCTGAGAATTAATATTATGTTTGAACACCTGCGTAGTTTAAAAAGCTCATTCTGCGTAAATTTTGCAGATAATTAATGGTTACAAAGAATCTTGGAGAAACCGGGGCTTAATATTCACGGGAAGGCGCGATGCGGGTTATTTAACCCAGATAGTCCACATGGACTGAAATAATCGATAATAAGGAATATCAATTTGCACCACTAAGAACAGGTTAGATAGAGACAGATAATATGCGCAAGACCGAAGCACATATAGTAAAAGGCGTGATTTAAGCAACGTCACGAGGGTCACAATTGGTTGAAAATAGGATGCAAATATCAGAGGTAGAAACAACGATTTCTGTATAAAATTTAATTAGTTATTCTCGGACATGTTTGCGTGCCGTGTGAGAATTTCCGAGATTTAACTGGTGCGAGTGCAAAATTCGTAAAAACCGACGCGCGAGCTACGGAATGGGAACATAGCATGCGAAATTCTTTAGAATTGTCCATTTTGGGGACTCGACCGACAGACGGGCTAACTTCTATATATACCCAGGTGAATATAAACAAGCTCTCTTACATCCGCGACTTGATTCAAGATGTTAAACAGTGCATTTTAGTTTGATAAAATAATTTAAAGTTTGCTCGTATATTTTGGTGATTCAAAATAGTTTGTTCTTTACGTGCTAACATGAATGTACTTGAGTGCACTTAGATACAAGGTAATAAAATTTAGTATCACTGTACCAATTAGTAAAATTTACAACGACAAATGAATACACCAAAAGTAGGCAGTTTTGGCGTATATTGGTGAAAGAAGTATGAATTTCTTTGCTATTTTCGGGGTGTTAATGATTAAATGGTTCATAAATGTGTCTGGATCCACAAAACAAGGGTCAGATATACACAGATGAGTTCTGGAAAAGCCCAGAAACAACTTTAAATAAATGGTGATGGAGAAAATTTGAAAAGCGTTGAGAATCAGAAGCTGTAAATATAACCCAGTTGGAATGGTGTGATTAAGAAAAGGGACGATGTACATTGAAGCTACGAGTGCAGTAACCTTCAGGTAATTTATACTATTTTGTTTGAACTTTGATATTTTTGTGTGTGTTGAATTACTTTATAATTGATTTACTTTAAATGGACATTAGTGAAATTGTACTAACCATAAAATTTTAATGTTAAGGTGAAATTTGCTTGTTTAGGTAGAAAGGGTATTTAGTATTGATGTTCTGGATTATGATGAAAATTTGGGTATGTCTTTGAGCTCAATTAGACGAACCTGGTTAATTAACGTAAAGGGTGGTAGATGCTCCTTTGTACTCAGACTCCGGTCTGCATATATTGTTATATTAATTAGTAGGCATCCAACAAGGACTTTAATTCAGGATGCACATTTAAATGATAATAAATGTAATCTTGAAAATTTCTGATACTGAAATTTATGCCAAAATTTAATTTTGAAATTTTAATGTATTGTGAATATTGATGTAAATAGAGTTAACGTTGATGTTTGTGGTAGGAATGTGTTTGTTTTTCTTATGTATGAGGATGAAAGTTATCTAGAGGAGCAGCCGAGGCGATTAACAGAAGAAAGTCAATGGACCAACACAGTTAAAGTAATGAATAGCTTTTTGTAGGATTCACAGCATTCTGGACATCCAATTCGTAGGGGCTCGATTCGAAAAGCGGAGTACCCGGATTTTGGTGGTATCACAGCAATATATATATATATATATATATATATATTGCAATTAATAAGATGAAATAATAACCTAGACTTTTTAAGTAAAGCCCAAATGATCATTTCAAATCGAGCTAGTAATTGAAAGAAGGAAAATATAAGGCCATGGACAGGATTTGAACCTGCATCTCAGTTTTGCCGGAACTGTGCGTTTACCAATTACGCTACCGAGGCCGATGGCTATAATTGGGAAATTTACAAATCTAAATCGTGCACAGTACCATATATGAACCTAACTTTCAATTACGTTTAGCATTTTTGTCAGTCATATCTGAAATTGTCAATTTTTGACTTATGTCAGATATAGACAGGAAGCAACCCTCAAAATCACGGCTATAAGCCAAGTATTAATATATAAATATTATAAGTAGTTTTTTACACAAGGTAAGTTGATAAATACTAACGTATTGCAATTAATAAGATGAAATAATAACCTAGACTTTTTAAGTAAAGCCCAAATGATCATTTCAAATCGAGCTAGTAATTGAAAGAAGGAAAATATAAGGCCTTGGACAGGATTTGAACCTGCATCTCAGTTTTGCCTGAACTGTGCGTTTACCAATTACGCTACCGAAGCCGATGGCTATAATTGGGAAATTTACAAATCTAAATCGTGTACAGTACCATATATGAACCTAACTTTCAATTACGTTTAGCATTTTTGTCAGTCATATCTGAAATTGTCAATTTTTTACTTATGTCAGATATGACTGACAAAAATGCTAAACGTAATTGAAAGTTAGGTTCATATATGGTACTGTACACGATTTAGATTTGTAAATTTTTCATTTATAGCCATCGGCCTCGGTAGCGTAATTGGTAAACGCACAGTTCCGGCAAAACCGAGATGCAGGTTCAAATCCTGTCCAAGGCCTTATATTTTCCTTCTTTCAATTACTAGCTCGATTTGAAATGATCATTTGGGCTTTACTTAAAAGTCTAGGTTATTATTTCATCTTATTAAAATATAGCAATACGTTAAAGTTTTTCAACAGTCAGATCTTACTGTAAGTTCGAAAGAGCTACATTTTAAAATTATATTATATATACAGGGTGATTCACGGGGAACGCCACGAGAGTTTTACACATCAAAACGGTGTATTTGTTCTTGTGGAACAGTCCTATTTTCTTGCATGTTAGAATTCTACGTGGAAAATAAACAAGACTTCCTTGAAAGAGCTACATTTTACCTAAATGCAGAGCGTTTTGATATTATTACAGAGCTTTTCTAAAAGTTACTAAGATTTCGAAAAGTTATATTAATTCTTGTGGAACATCCTATTTCTTCGTTGACAAATTTGAATTGTAACACTGGAATATTAGATCAAGTACCCTTCACTTGAAGGCTCAAGTAAGCAGATTAAATACAGAGCGTGTTCAGAAAATTTAGTTTCGCTTTTTCTAAAATTCTAAGGATTTCGTAAAAATTAAATAATCCTAAAATCAATTCTTCCAGACAAATTTGTTTTTAACACTTAATATTAGATCGTACCCTTCACTGATCAAGTAAGCAGATTCAATACAGGGTGTTCAGAAAATGCAGTTTCAATTTTGACAGATTCAAAGTATAATACCGTTGTTATTTTAAATGGAATATTCTATATTTAATCAGTTAGTCATATAGTAACTTTGATTGTCTTTCAAACGGTATTAGGGTTGCATATACCTATCTCTTCGAACTTTGACGTAATTTACATATTTTTGAAATTTAACATGTATTTACAAACTATTCAATATTGTTTTTGACAGAAAACGACTAAATTCTAGCTCATGATTTTGTGGGATTAGCGTTCAGTTCTGCACCTTTATAAACAAAAATTAGATCTTTATTATTAAAAAATTTAAATAATGCCCATACTTTACAGGGATAATTTGATTAAGAATTAAATACGGATTCCAGCAGTTAGTATCTGATAGACATGTGGTTGTAAGTAATTATTATAACTATTTGAAGATGTTGCAAGAATTTTAATTAAAAAATTATTGAACATTATACAATTCATTTTGGTCAAAAATCAACTGCAATAAATTGAAAAAAAGCTATAACAAATGTTCGAAGTGTTGGCCATTTTCCTGTAAACAGTTTTCATTACTTTCTTCAATGATTAAAAGCATATTAATTCTGTCTTGCAACGAATATTTTTTTGGCATTTTCAAAATTTTTGATTCAATAATATAAATGTTTAAACCTAATAACTGGTGCACTTGTACAAGAAGTTAACATTCAAGCAATGTTTCTTTAAGTGACAGCAGCATACCACATCTCAATAGCCATATTAATAACTTTTTTTAAATTACTGAAAACCTACCTTATGTAAAAATGTACCTATAAGGATTTAATTTTCGTTCGTAAATGATCATTAACTGAAGACCTACTCTTAAAAATCATAATTGCTATCATTTAATCATTTTCCATCAAAAATAATATTGAGTAGTATGAAAATACATGTTAAATTTCAAAAATATGCAAATTACGTCAAAGTTCGAAGATATAGGTATAAGCAATTCTAATACCGTTTGAAAGACAATCAAAATTACTATAAGACTAAGTGATAAAATGCAAGATGTTCCATTTAAAATAACAACGATATTATACTTTGAATCTGTCAATATTGAAACTACATTTTCTAAACACCCTGTATTGAATTTGCTTCTAGTAAGTTACTTGATCAGTGAAGGGTACGGTCTAATATTAAGTGTTAAAAACAAATTTGTCTGGGTGAATTGATTTTAGAATTATTTAATTTTTACGAAATCCTTAGAATTTTAGAAAAAGCGAAATAAATTAAAACGCTCTGAATTTAGGTGTAATGAGCCTTCAAGGAAGTCTAGTTTATTTTCCACGTACAATTCAAACATGCAACGAAAAATAGGATGTTCCACAAGAAAAAATATAACTTTGATGTGTAACTTTTTCTTGGGGCACCCTGTGTATATCAAAATAATTTTAAAATGTAGCCATTTCGGACTTACATAGATCTACTGTGAAAAAACTTTGAACAAATACACCATGGCGTTCCCCGTGACTAACCCTATATATTATACTGTCAAGAAGGGGGTGGGCTTATAAAATGTTTTCAATAGGGCTTTGAAACGATTTGCTATAATGGGGGTATATTTGGGTTTGTTAGGATATTTTGTTTCAGGTATTTTTGGTTTATAAATTAACAACAACTATTCCACGTTTATAAATTTATAAAGTTTTTAAAACTGCATTGCATTTACAACGTATACCGGCCAGATACCAGGCTAAGCTAGTTGATAAGTTTGCATTGTATACGTATTTTAATTGTTATGGTTGCACGTATATGAAATTTAATTTGGAGTTAGCATTTTCAGAACTTTTTGAATGTAAAAACAAATATCAAAATTGCTTGGTATACTGCACGCTTTTAAAATTTTAAGGAGTTAAGTGATACTCTTGAAAAATTTGTAAATGAAGTTCAGTTTGAATATGTTTGTAACAATTAAAGATTGGTTATGTAATGACAGGACATTTACGAATAAGACATAAATGCCTGTCACGTATAATTTAAAAGCTGAACCATCGAAGTTTGTTAGCTATTTTCAATATTGTAAAAAGTTCAATATACATAAATCACTGGATTATCAAACCATCTAGAAAATGAATGTATCTAGAGAAATGAACTGTATTATTAATCAATTATTAATAATTATAAATTGCATAGTGTGCGTAGAGATAGTTGTTATGGCAACGGAAACAAAGGAAGACGGATTTTATTTATAAAGGACTTCAAATTGATATTACTGAAAAAATAGACGTGTTTTTGTACTGTTCTGAGTTTTATTTCATTTAAAAAGTTACGAGTAAATTTTGAAAGTCAAGTTGTACCTGGAGATAGCAAATAGTAGCAGTTTTGTGGCGAATAAAAATTAATTAAAAGAGGGAGTGCTGGTCTGTACCGTTATCGTTTTGAAGAGGAAAGAATAGTGGAATTGGAGTTATCCGAGTATTTGTATAACATAGAATTTGTAAAAATATTAGTAGTTTTATAGTCTGGAGATTACCAGTTGCTCGAGTTACTTATTATTTACAGGAGGTGCATGCAGTTGGTCACTTGGCTTCAGGACGGCTGGAAGGTGGCGCTTGTATCTGGATTCCAGGTATTAGTATTTAATATCTACGCAGTGCTTTAATTAAATTTATAAAAGTGGAACTAGTGTTTGGGGATACTTTTGGCTTTTAAAATTATTTTGAAAACTCCTTGGATATTTGTTTGGGTGTCTAGTTGAGAGGTGTTTGCCTAGGACGGACCCACCCTAGGTAGATTCCGCTACGTGTTTGACGGCCCTGTAAAATATTTAAGTGCAGCTGCCGTGTTAAATATTTAAAGATAAATTGTGTGGCATAACTCAACAAGGCTCTAAAATAGGACAAGGAGTGACAGATAGATATATTACGCCTATCACTAATAAGGTAGGATCACAGTAATATATAATAATATATATATATATATATATATATATATATATATATATATGGAACAGTTGGTCATTAGTTGAAAAGTGGCATAGGAGGTGATTAGTTAAGCACAATCAATTGTCCTGGTGACTGATTGTCAATGGAAAAAGTATTTGCTTATACGTACATTAATAAGACAACATACAATTTTATTTTGAAAACAACATGGCGGTTTCAACATGGCGGCCGTCATGGTGGACGCTATGGTGGCCGTCTTGGCGGTTCTGACTCATCCAGATTTCATCATTCAGACCGCAATGGCGGTCACCATGGCGGCCCTGACTCCAACATGGTAGCATCAAACTAAACGATCGAGTTCACTTAAATTGCTACAATTTGTTTTTTAATAGTGATGACGCGTTTGTTTAATTAATCATAATCTAGTATATTTAATGACTCATATTTATTTGATGACCTTGAATTTAAAATAAGAATTGGAGTGTGAAGTTTATTATAAATACCGAAGAGTGCGCTGATTTTGTCATTCTATTGTAGAACGTTGAACGAGCAGCATGTCCTTCTTCGGGGATTTGGTGCAGCATGTTGCTGCTCTACTTGGATTAGCAAGGCAATCATATGCTAATTGTGTGATTATGGAAGGCCTGCTTGAGTGTAGAATTGGAATTCGACGTTTAAACAAGGCGATTTAAAAAGCAAAATCCGTTAGGGAAAAGCAAAACCTATTGGTTTTTTAAAAAAATATCAAGACTATGTGGTCGCAATTTAAAGTAGCCCAAACAAAAGGCGCGGGGCATACAACTAGAAGGAAAACGGTAACAAACCGAATACGTTGGGAGGACTCTATCTCGGTTTTCAAAATACGCATACGCACAAGAGTAATTAGTAATCTCAAGCATAAACAAAAGGATACCTTTATACAAGACTGCAAAAGCCTCTTTAAAAGAAGGAATTCTCTTAATGTAGATGAAGCTATTAAAGTTAAAACAGCGTTTAGAGGAGAGTTTGAAATTGCAACTGGCTCCAAGCTTAAACAAAAGCATAAATATTTTACGACGTCTAATTCCGCCATTTTTCAGGACACTGATTTACACCGATGGTTTAAGGAAAATATTGCAAAACCAATAATGGTGTAGTTGGAGGAGTTTCAAAGGCGGAATAGCGGATGGAGTTTGAAGAATATACTTAACTTGGGAGTCAACATTAACAAGTATAATCCCCTGCGAGGATCTTCATACATTGAGCTATTGACATCAAACGGAAGCATGTATGTGTCAACATAAAAATCAGGATCAAGCTTGCTTTGCGCATGCGATTGTTTCCGCACTATATCCAATTGAAGAAGACCTTCAACGAGTGTCCAAAGGTCCGCATTACTTGTCAGTTTTGAATTTAAGAGGCATCCAGTTCCCGATGACTCTAAATCAAATTAAGAACTTTGAAGGTCAAAATGATATCTCAGTTAATGTCTACACCTCAAAACTAAGTAAACGTAAATTTACAACTGTTCCATTATTGATATCAAAAAATAGAAAGAATAATCACTTGAATCTGCTAATGATTCACAACCAGTATTATGACGAAGATAGACAGCGCTTTAAGTATGCCGATGGACAAAAAACATTCAACTCTTATTATATGTGGATAAAAGACCTAAGTCGACTGGTTCCATCACAACTTAGTTCTGACTAAGCAAAGAAACACTTTTGCATTCGATGTCTCCATTATTTCGCAACAGAAGAAAATTGAGGAACCACGTCGCCGATTACAGAACAAAGCAATTATGTCTGCCTCGACTGCCTACAGAAGAAGAAAAGATACTTTGTTTCAAGAATTCAAAGAATAAAGTTAAAGTTTATTTACATGCAGATATGGAATGTATACTGAAGCCTAGTGGGGACGAGAAGAAATATCGCGAACATGTGCCGTATTGTAAAATAATATAAAATTATTATTTTGTAATATTTCTTTTTATTCTTTAGAAGCTTTACCCTCGTGACTATCAGCTAAAAATTAAACCTCCAAATTTCCTAACCCTTAACTTGATATCACAAGGTCGAGAATTTCTTCTTTTTAACGTAAGCCCAAGGTAATGTTGGATGGAGAATGGCTTGAGACAAAGAAAAACTCTTAAGATATAAACGGCTAGTCGAGTGTTAGCTCTGGGTAGATCATGAGCTTGGGTCATGGGTAGATAAGAGACCAAAAATATATTTAATGAGCGCCACCGTATTTTTCAATACAATAACCAACAAAATTTAACTGTGCTTGTATAAGGGGAATGCGGGAAACCTTATCTTAACACCACTAACATAGCCATAAAACCTGAATTTTACTCTTTAGGACACACTTACCAAGACTTCTACCACCAGATGTCATACAGATGTCTCAGCTTTACCTGTGAACAAACAAAAGCACAACATGGACACCATTTGTGTCCTCAAAAATATTTGCCAAAAATAAAATAACAGAATTTAGGCTTCCAAAATGTACCAAGGGAATCTGTTTTCATTACACACACTTTCTATTCCGGGAGGACTTGCAATTTTTGAATGTTAAATAATAAAACGTCTTTCAAAACACAAAATAGATTCTATTTGGATAAATTTCTGAATATATATATATATATATATATATATATATATGTATACCTGCAATATTTAAGTTTGTATCTTTATAAAATTTTTTCATAATAATTTTCTAGAACAGAAATAGACTAATAAAGTTTTGCATTCAAAATTAAGAAGATCTCTTAATGGATCTTTTCTATAAAATTTAATTAGATTGACGTAGAATTTCTAAGTTATTCATAATATATAAATTTCTTTTAATCAGCGAAGTACTTCCTTGATCTTCACAACAGAATTTAATTATTAAAGTGCAGACTTTGTAAAATGTAATTATTCTAATTTATTTGTATTCTAAAATAAATACGCGAATTTCATATGTCGATGAAAGTGCTAGTTCATGACCTCAAAATCTTTAAACATATTTTAAATTAAATCAAGACAGCATATGGCGTCTAGATAGGAAAACTGAATCTATATTTTTTATATCTGACATAGGTTGTCATTCAGAACTTTATAAAAAATACTATTTGCGTACATGTGCAAACATTCTGACAAGCAAGCGACATATTATTTAATTAACTGATTTCTCAAAAACTATTTCTTTTTACGTTACTCAAATATTTAATGTTAGATAATTTATAGTAATTTACTGTATTTTCAAAGTTATTAAATTTTAAAGAACACTCACGTGCATCGAAACTGAACTTAAAATACTGGACCTTGACCTCAGCTGTCGGAAATTTCCATCTGCATCAAATTTGCTTGGAATACAACAACTACATCACAAAACCAACCATAATATCCTTGTTTGATATTATTCATCGGTAAGGTTGAAATATAAGGAACACATGTGAAATCGGCTTCTACGTTACTGCATGTTATATTAAATAGGACGAAACCATAAATTCTTGCTTTAAAATATTGCCTTCAGAAATTGTTTTAATTTATTATCGGAGATATTATTCAAGATATGTCTTTAAGATATTGCACTAAGATGAAAAATATTAGTATAATCTATTGAATTAATATATACCAATTGTCTACGATGTTCAAAGGGGCTTCCATCTTCTTTACTTTTTTCTAACTTTGTTAGAAGCCACGTGCTTACACACGGCCATCTCGACTTCACTTACTCTGCAAAGCAGCCTGCCCTTTCGAACGCTGACAATGAAGTGCCGACTGACAACTTGACAGAGCTTGGTAACGAACTTTAGAGTATAAACGTAAAAGAATCTATGCGTTATTATGAATATTATACATTAATTTCTATTGGATGGTAATTCACAAATTAAATATTTTAAATTATAGCTGTTTTATTTTTATTTTATTGAACTAAATGTAACTAGAAAAAAATACGTTACAGTATAGTGTCGGATATTATGTAAAATGTGACAATAATAATTCATTATCGTTCTATCGGTCATATCGAGGTGAAGACTGTATAAATTGGTTTACTGTAAAACTTTGACAATTTGCAGTAGGCGTTGAAACTGTGTTTATGTGTCCCTGTGATATAGCTCCATTGACATTAGAGCAACAAGCTAATTTTGCAGCAGCAACTCTATGCCACACTTGTGAAGAACCGCTTACTTTAGAAGATAAAAAGGTGCGTGACGATGATCATTTAGTGCCCAGCAACAACTACAGATGACCAGCACATGAGAGTTATTATATTGAACACCAAGATTCTCATACAATACCCGTTGTTTTTCATAATCTGAGTGGTTATGATAGTCATTTTCTAATTAAAAGCATTGCTGTAGATTTGGATGGTCGTGTGAAAGTATTGCCGGTGACAAAGGAAAGATATTTCCTTCACAAAATATATTGCCGAGAACTTGGATAACTATAGATTTATCGATAGCTTCCGTTTTATGAGTTCATCTTTAGAAACACTGGGGACTTATTTAAACACATTTCCACTACTACAAAGTGAATTTAATCAAATGAGGAAAAAGCAGTTTAAATTATTGATCCGAAAAGGCGTGTATCCATATGATTTCATTGATTCGTTTGAAAAACTTGATTATCTTTCATTACCTAGACAGCAAGATTTTTAGAACGAGCTAGAAGGTAAAGGTATTACGATGAAACTGTACACACATGCCCAGAAAGTGTGGGAGGCATTTGATATTCAAAACCAAGGTCAATATTCTGATTTATATCTCAAGACCGATGATATGTTTTACTAGCAGAAGTTTTTGAGCAATTCCGTACAAGTTATCATTTAACATGTGGGCTTGACCCCGCCCATTATTACACGTTACCTGGTTACACGCGGCAGGCAATGTTAAAGCATACAGGGCAGGAGCTCAAGTTGTTGACCGACATCGATCAGCTATTGTATATAGAAAAGGGCATACGTGAAGGTCTTGGTCAGGAGTGTTCAAAACGACGTGGTACTGCAAACAAAAAATATTTACCAACGTATGATCCATCCAAACCTGATGTACTTATGTACTACGATGTAAATAATCAGTACGGATGGACGATGAGTCAGCCTCTGCCCTACGGAGGATTTGAATGGACCAACATCAACATCGATGTGACATCAGTTCCGCCCTAAACATATTGATCCGAAAACTGTAAAACCACCTGCATCAAAAACTCAAAGTACCAAGTTGATGGCTACATTAAATTCTAAAACAAGGGATGTGATCCACTACAGGAATCTAAAACAAGCTTTGGCATATGGACTTAAATTATCAACAATCCATCGAGTATTAAAATTTAAACAAAGCTGCTTGCTAAAATCCTACATTGACATCAATACTGAACTTCAGAAACAAGCAAAGAATGAATTTGAAAAGAATTTATTCAAGCTAATAATAATGCTTTCTTTTGGAAGACGATGGAGAATATACGCAAATATTGTAATGTGAAACTGGTGCAAAACTGAGAAGGAAGATATGGTGCCGAGGTTAAAATGTCCAGCCCTCTCTTCAAAAATGTTTTCTTCTTCGACAAAAACCTTGCTGCAGTGGACCTTCTTAAATCGGAAGTATATTTTTAATAAACCCATGTATGTGGGTATGTGCATTCTTGATATATCCAAACTAACTATATACGATTTTCCCTATGGATTTATGAATGCTGTTTTGAAATGGATGCAATATTCTCTACACGGATACAGAGGGTTTAATTTACAAAATTATGAATCAAGATCTTTATGAAACCATGAAACGAAACTGCATTGGACACTGGCACATCAGACTATCCATCCAACAACATTTATGGAATTCCTCTAGTTAACAAAAAAGTATTGGGGATGATGAAAGATGAAAATAATGGGAAAATAATGACGAATTTTATTGGATTACGATCAAAGATGTATATTACGAAAGTTTCTAAAACAACTGAGGAAGAAGCGTCTGAACTCCCACGATTAATAGAAGAGGATGATTCATATTTACAATCACATGCACTTCAAAATTTTGTTATTACCAAGAAGATAAAAGGGGATAAAAGGTCTGTAATAAAGAACAGTATCATGTTTAATGATTATGTTGCTTGCATAGAAGATTTTAAAGAAATATTTGCAACACAGAAAATAATTCAATCGTCCAAGCATCAAGTTCATAGCATTGTTCAGGAGAAGCTCGCATTAAGTCCTCACAATGACAATTGCTACTTGCCTCCCTGTTCGTATCCAACACTACCTATCGGACATTATTCAATCATGGTTGCCGATTAGACTGTATACAATTGTTAATATACTAACTCTTATTCACTATTAGATATATATTGTTATATGTTAGTTTAAATATAAATTATATTGTATATACGTAAGTTTTATACATAATAACCCATATATTTAAATATATGCGTTTCTATAAAATATATGTAAAAAGCTAGTACTTTATTGTATATGTTAATATGGGAAAAGTATTGCTATGTATTGTCTAATAAATTTGATTGCTTCATTTTTCTTACTTAATGTTTGTGATATCCAATGATTGGTGTCTGTACTAAATGAGTTAAGATGGTTAAGATGATAATGTGCTTGGATTCGTATATGAAAAAGTGAAAATGAAAGTAATAGATTCGCCTTGGAGACGTCAAGTGATTATACACCGAATGCCTTGAAGGGTTCAAAAATTTGCAAAACGGACCTTAGATTTTTTGAGAACTTAATGTTCAAAATACATGGGAAAACAGGTTTTTTTTTCGTTAGAAAACCGGTTTTTGCGCCAGAACGAAGGTAGCTTATTTATTTCTATTTATTTTAATAATAGAAAAGACAATATTACTATTACATAAGCAAAATATATCATCTATTCACATATTCAAACTCTTTTTTTATATACGAGATGTATATCCGAATCTAAACTTCTACAAATTTTTCAAATTTCAACCTAATTTATAAAACTGAACAGTGTAAATTTAATTAAAGCGGAAGCACCATCTACTACTTTCATAATTGGAATAAGGCATAGTCGTTTGTTAGTCATAATATGAATAAAATGGTATACTTGTGACTGTAAAATAATGATGTTAGTTAAAAGAAATAATATACCACATTTAAACATACCCACTTTCCAGAAATTATGCTATTTTATAAGTGTAAATGAATAATAAATATACATTTATGGCAATATAGGTAATGACTCATTTTCAACGTTATTCGAATTCGGCATCGTATTAATAACTAGTAATAATTTTGCAATTTTGTTTTAAAGTCGTATAAGAATATACCATACAAATAGCATATCATGGATTCGTTTTGATCTTAAGTGAAAACACGACAGCCTCTTATATTTTATTTAATTCATGCGATTCAAGAAAATAAAGTACTTAACACTATAAAACGGAGTAGTAACCAAATAAAGTTATAATATGTTACACATACGATAAACTAATAGGATATATGTGGTTTTCAAATACTGAATTTGGTTGAAGGTTAATTTTCATACTTGTTAAATTACCTTAAATATCGATGAATGTAGAATAGTAACAAATTAAACTTTTTTCCTTTGCGTTTGAAGATGAGGTACGAATATGTAAGTGTCAGTCCACTTACAAGCAAAAAGAATCAACAGATACAGTTGCTCCAATTATGAACATATTTCCCACATCATCCATCCACTAAAATACAACGCTGACTGCAAACAACGGTTGTACAACACTTACCTCTAGAATATAATCAAGGTTTTTTATTGGAAAAAGAATCCGTATTAGATATGTATGGCCAATTATAACCCAAACCATGCTGAGATAGCGTACACCATGCAAACATGAAATGACGTCTGGATTTTTACTTGTCCTCAGTAATTTTCTAACATTAGTTAATAGAGAGAATGTGGTTATAATTAGATACGGTGCATCTGAAATTAGAAACTTATGATTCTGTGTTAAAAGTACTTTTAAAGTACAAATACGTACCTCGTTGTACATAATAATAATAATATGTTTCGTACAGTGTTGATATCAATGCTATTGCGAAGATGCCACAGCAAAGGACACTATAAGTATTAATTAAATAAATTAATTTTACCGGATTACGCAATTAAGGTTTCTTCTCACATAAAAGCTATAGCAATAGGGTCTAGTTTGCTCAAAGTATTTACAGTTTGACAGCCTTCTTCCAAAAATGTAATATTAATGTTATCTGTTATAGCTATAGACAAATCTTCAGCAGTACAACCATTTGGTACACAAAAAGCATTTTTTAATTCTATACCGGCAGCTTCGCTCATGCTAAGAACAGCGCTGAGTGGGTTTGGGTTCTACAATACAGACGACAATTAGAATAGTGGCAGCAATAATAGATTTACTACTAAAACTATTTGTTCTTATACTTCACTTCTGATGCTTAGTGAGCTGAGAACAGATAACATCGAGAAACTCACCTGGTTGGTAACGTTAGCAAATTAGGTTCACTACCTTTCTCTATACAAAGGATTTGGTTAGGAACCACACGAAAACAGTGGTTAAGTCGATGATTTAGTAATTTATGCCGTGCAAGCTAGTTAAGTATAGCACTAATTCTTTTCGATCTGAGAAACGGATAAATGATATGTTGGATGCAACCCGGTATGAGCATTCAAAAACTGTAGGACCATTATAGTTTTATTATTAGAATTTAATTGTCTATGCTAGGCTATCTAAGCCTATGTATTAATTCTACTACCTACAAATATTATCTTTTATCGTACAAGAATTCATGTTACCGTTATTTACCATCTAAAATAAATTAATTGCTCTGTTGACAAAACATATGGTTCTGGAACGGAAGGATTGGCTCTTACAAATTAGAAGTTTGAGGTTAACAACCAAAATAAACAACGAGGGTGTTCCTCTCAACAAACCGTAAGAAGATCCTATCGTTCTGAACAAGCCGTAAGCTCAAAGCTTAAGTATACGCTTCTTTCATATATCTTGAATACAGGTACGAGTTTATCTTATTTATTTTTGTGACGGAACAGTGTGCACGTGCTACATTTTAACTCTAAATATCTAGAAAAATAATGCATGTAAAATATAGTCACACTTTTACTTACCTATATCTTAACTAATTTAATATTATCTTTGCTTGCCTATATAACCTTATGAGTTGTAAACAGAAAAGCTTGCATTAAACCTTTTTTTGTGAATATTGAGGATATGTTCAATTTAAATGTTTAATTAAAATTATCTTAACTAATACTAAATACAACAAAGCGTATTTATGATTTCCTTTTACTTAGAACGTTTAACTAGAAATTGTGTCTAAGTACAATAATAAATTTAGATTTTTTAATATCATATCTAGTAGAGTTTGAGAGAAATTTTAAAATTATCACAGTGTAGATATATAAACTACACTTAATGATTTTATCGTATGAAAATTTAGTTGTAAGAAAACAAGGGTATATATTTAGTTTTTTTGTTAATGTTATTAACGAACCGTCAACATATAAGTTGTATTAAGGTATTTTTTTTATGCCATGTTCTAAATTGCATCCCTATAACTTGTTTGGGTAAAATTTAACTTTGTTCTCTAAACCCCTGAGATATAGTCTTTTGCAATCTACCGCAGCCACAAACGGTCGACGCTAGTCCCGCCAGAATTTTGTTAGGATCTGTTGTACACCCATTCCTACCTGTAAAAGGGAAGGGTGCAAGATATTAGCAACCTAATGGTTGTTGAAGAACTCCAACATGTTTACATGATTCCTATTTATAAGGAAATTAAATATTCCTTGGTTATCCCCTTTAAAAAAAGGAAAAGTGTTAAATTATATGTTATGGTCAGGCTTAAGCAACGAATCGCTGCCAACCAGCGAGACCGCTAACTAATTGCGAGCTATGTCATGGGACGTTTAGTTAACTAATTTTTATTTATTTTTTTTTGTTTTGTTTTCGAACCTACTTAAGGTTGATTTGATACAGCTCTAAATCCCTTTCTATTCTGAGCTAGTCTAAAAAGGTTTACATACCCTTCACAACCTAAACCTTTAATAATTTGACTAATATAGCTTTCTGTAGGTCTTGCTACACTATTTTTATTTGGTAGTCTATAATCTAAGACCTTGCTAAATAGTCCCCGATGTCTTAACTGGTGCCCTATCATATTATCTCTCCTGACCTTTAATTGCTTCCACATACAGGGTGCTTACCAATCCTTCTATAAACTTCCTCATTTGTTACTCTATCTGTCCAACTAATCTTTAACATTCTCCTATAACGCCAAGTTTCTAAAGCTTCTATCTTATTCTAATCTAACTCTCTAATTGTCCAAGTTTCACTACCGTATAATAGAAAGCTCCATACGTACGACTTTGAGAAAACTTTTTCTATTATCTAAACTAATACTATTAGCTATTAGTAAGTCTTTCTTTTTTAAAAACATAGCTTGAACTATTCTAGCCACTATTTCCCTTCTGCTACGTCCGTCCTTTGTAATTAAACTACTACTACATCCATCTATCTCCTCTAACTCGGTATTAACTATTTTTAATTTTGGTTTGTACAGTAACTGACTTGTCATTATTTTCGTCTTTCCTGCGTTAATTCTCATACTATTGTTACTCTGTAGTATCTCATCTAAAATATTAAAAACTTCCCTAACTTTTTTCTAGACTCTGCAATAATGGCTATATCATCTGCAAAACGTAACATGTCTATTTCCTGTCCCTGTACACTAATACTTATCTCTTTTCTCTCTCTAACTAAGTTTAAAGCTTCCCCAATATAAACATTAAAAAACAAGGGATATGATAATCAGTCCTGTCTAACACCATTTCTAATCTTAGCTTCCTTTTCTGTTCCATCAAATTAATTACAACGCTTTGGTTTTTATATAGACTGTAAATAATTTTTTATCCCTATGGTGATTCCTATTTTTCTCAAAACCTTTAACTTAACAATCCAGTAACCCTATCAAATGCTTTTTCTAATTCTACAAACGCGAATTGAGTCTTTGTATTTTTTGTAACCTTTTTTCAAAAAATACCCTAATCATTAGTATCGGTTCTCTAATCCCTCTGCCTTTACGAAAACCATATTGGTCTTCGCTTAAATAATTCTCAGTAAAAGCTTCTACTCTATTTTTTAATTATTATTGTTAGTATTTTTGAAGCGTGGGAAGTTAAACTAACCGTTCTAAAATCCTCACACCTATCCCCTCCTGACTTTTTTGGAATTGGGATAATAATATTTTATTCGAAATCTATTGAGACCTCACCTGTATCATATATTACTTTTACTAGTTCATATAATCTGTCTACAGTTTTCCGACTAGCATATTTTATTTATTTTGCGGGTATACCGTTTAAGATTCCTAACAGTTTTATCAAATTCCTCTCTTAATATCAAAAACCCTATATTTACATCCTCTACGTGGTCGTTCTCTAACTCATCCCTATCGTCTCCTTTGTATAAATCTTCTAAATATCTTTTCCATCTGTCTGCCACCTCAACTTTATTTATTAGAGGCTCATTATTCCCATCTTTTATACCATTATCTTTTTTCTTATGTTCCCTGAAAAACTTTTTAACTGCCCTGTAAGCCCTGTCTGTCTTACCTACTCTCAAATCATCTTATATTACCCTACAATTCTCCTCCATCCATTTATTTCTAGCTTTTCTACACTCATGTACTATCTTATTTCTAACTGTATTATATTTTTCCGTACTTTCACTATCCAATTCTCTGGAAGGTTTAAGTTTTCTTCTATTCTCTATTAAATCTAACATCTTCTTTGTTACATAGGGTTTTCTTGTTTCTACTTTTTCGTTACCTATAGTCTGTATTGCTGTATCATGTACAGCCCTTTCTATTTATTTAGAATATTTAAAGGGTATCTTAACATAATATTTGCAGTAGAGATAATAAGGGAATTAAAAAGGTTCCTTCAGAAATATAAGATATTAGAGAAAAGTTTTTCGGAACCTAATAATACAGACATCGTGGCAATTTTAAGCTACAGAGCTATCGTATGCTGTAGTCAAGTACATGAAGATGTCACTTGTACCACCACCACTACCACTACTGGTGCCGGGAGATGACGTCAACATACTACCTATGATGGCGTAGTATATTTCTTCTCTGATGACGTCACGAGCGCCATTAGTGATTATGACACGACTGCCATGATTCATAACATGACAATTCAATTTTTAACACAACGTATATGTAATAAATTTTACAATACCCGGTGGAACTTAAATACTTTTAGAGATAACTCGGTTAATGACAGCACACTCATTATATTTTACTAAAATTTTCCAGAAAAATCTATTTTACTTCTCACACCTTTATTAAAGATTTTTCAAATTTATTATTTCTATACGTATCCCTGTTTGTATTCTTTTTGGATGTTTAATGATGGAAGTTCCATAAACTTTAAATTTTTCGAAAGGCCTGTATCTAAATTTTCCGTAAAGGTTTTTAATTTTTTATTGACCGTAAATCGTATTTGTGTAATTTATAGGTGAAGATTAAACTCCAAGGCTATACAAAGTAATCTTTGTGTACAGGGTGCCCATTTATGGACACTTTTGCAAGGTATCTCGTTTATTTTTAAAAATAGGGAGTTGCTGTTTTCGCGACACTGTACTTTTTTTGTGCTGCCAACAAAATTTTTATAGCCCTCTTTGTTTTTGAGATACAGGGTGAAATTGAAAATTATCACTTTTGGGACATTCCCCGTAACTCGGTTGTTTTTTAACTTATTACAGAGGTGATAAGGTATTCTTATAGAACTTTCTCTGTAGAATCCAGTGGCGTAGTTTGTTTATGTCCTGCGCCATCCGTCTTTTAATTATGAAGCAAACATATGTTTTTTAAATAGGACACCCTATATATTTTTTACTAATTAAATTAAGCATTTTTTGGGCCTTCAAAAATATATAATTGTCTATATTTATTTTGAATAATAACTAAATAAACTACACTTTTCTTAAAATTAATATGTTGTTTAATAGTAAGCCATGGCAGCTGTAAATTTTTAGCCGCGGCGTTAATGAAACAAAAGAAAATAATTTGTCAATGGTGATAAGTCAGATTGCTTGTCAAAATAATATTTAAGATTGACTTAAATAGTTTAAAATTTGTGTTTTCTTTTATAAAATGTCTAGAATGTGAGTATATCAGAATTGAAAAGCATGATATGTTATGTTGCTACATACAATCCAATGAAAATGCCCATCAGGCGTCAGAACTATATTTTAATACGTAAACTTCTTCTTCATTTAATACCTAAGTATTTCTTATCAGTGTGCCTTTTTATACTTATTATAGATATCCGGAAAGAAGACAACCTTTCTTGGATAGGTTTGCTACACTCAAAAATAATTTAAGTAATCGTGGACTATTTACGCGACAAAGACCAAAATCCTACAATTAGGAAAATCAAGAAATTGATGAGACCAATGTTTTAACCGTCGTAGAGGCAACTCCTTCAATCTCGTGTAGGGCCATTAAGGCAGAAGTCGGAGTAATCAAGAGTAGGGCATAGAAGACATTAAAAAAATTCAAGTTCAGACCCTTTCAAACACTGATTGTTCAGCACTTACGCACTGGGGGTACTGAACGTCGCTTAATTTTTGTAACTAGTATTTACAACAAATTCAAATAAACAAAAATTTTGCTCGTACAGTAATATGGTCCGATGAGGCTTATTTTTCAAGTGCTGGTATTTTTAACAGACATGATACGAGACATTGGTATCAAGAAAATCATCAACTTGTATTTGAGCGAGTAGCAGAGTAGGTTCGGCTTTAGCGTCGCATGTTTTATTTTGGGCCGTATCATGAACATCCTTGACAATAGCTAAAATAAATTATATAAAGGAATACCATAATTTTACTAAATACACAGGTTTTGTACTAGCATACACTGTGATATCCGGAATCGGAAATATCTAATCTTCTAAATAATTGCTTGAGCGATTGTCTTGCACCTATATTTTTTAAGAATTGGTTCGTATGGCAAATAATTATTTCCAATAACGACAAATAATAATAATAATAATAACATCTACAAATTTTCATAAAAATTTCTACCATTTAATCCTTCCATTCCATTACATATTAATTCTAGCGAATGTAGAAGCTTGAACCACTGATCCGCAATTAAAACAATAACATTTCGGTCTTTCTACATTTTTAGATGGAACTAATTCTCATCTGAAGTTTATTTACTACCCATTTAATTGTATTACATGTTTTGGTGGTCAGCTGTATTTTGAAGTTTTTCGATCCGGTTGTATGTCAACAATACTTTCTATACCTGCTAGCCCATTTAATCTAATATGTTCCAAGCCTTGATTTAAGTGTCTAATTTTCAATTCCACTTACTGCAGAAATGATTCATTCAAATTATCCTATTTTTACTGCATAGTTTTCAAATATTCCGGTACAGTGAACAATTTATGGATGACGGGTTGTAAACCACTATATAAAGCAAATCCAATTTCCACGACGTGGGATGAGAAGTTGATTTAAAATGATCTAACGTAAAGCTTCCTTACCAACTATTTTGGGATATAGGTTTTTATTGATACACATATTCAATAGCTTCTATTATTTCTAAAACATCTGATAGCCATTCTTCCAAATCCATTCCTAGATTTATAATAGTTATTATTACATTGATCACTAATTTTCGTTATATGCCCTCCATATTTTTTACCGAGTTTCCTTTACAATGTCCTTTATATTTTTCTCCACATCATCCTCTAAATTTTCTTCTACACTTTCCTGAAGATTTTCTAACATTACTTTTAGTAGAAATTTTTCATGCTCCATTTGATTGTGCTCATTTTTAACTACATGCTCCTCTAAATTTTGATATCCTTCTTTCCTATTATATATCCCGAATCTTCATTCAGCATTTTCCTGAAATGTAAGCAGTATTGTTTACACTATCACCAAATTATTAAATTTATTTTACAACGTTTTATACAATAACTAACACGGATACCACGCAATTAAAAAATAAAGCTACTGCAGCAAGTTTCTCAATATTTAAAACTCTACTTACATTTTACAGCTTCGGTAGCACTTTTAACAAAGTCGACACTACGCTTTCTTAAACTCACTTGTCGGTTGATAACAACTGTAAGAGTAAAACTGTTTAATGTATTCTAATTTTACTTCTTTATACATGGAAAGTGAGAGGTAGAATATGAAGATATAAATATAGAACGTAGAACGTGGAAGGTAAAAGGCTAAAGGTAGAAAGAAAAATGTGGAAGGAGATATAAGATTTATTTTAAATTAGAAATTAGATGTTTACAGACACTTTTTAAGCCGAGATATTTTTTTAAATTGGAAAATGTTGCTATTTGATAAAATCTAGATTTGAAACTTTTAAGCAAAAGTTATGGTTAGTAGTTAAACGCGTCTATCTTCTTCTTGCTAAATGTGTCAGCAAAATCTTGTATCATATCCTTATCAAAAAAGCCTATTCCTATGTAATGCTTACATTCCCTTTGCTATTCTAGACATTCATAATTAACTTTTATTTTATTTATAAACGTTTTCTTAGCGTGTAAAGCATTTGATGATCCAAATTTTCTTAGAATTCTGAATCTGCAATTAATTTTATTTTTAACCAACCCATTGTCAAGACCTAAAAATTCTCAAATTTGTTGGTCAGATAAAACAAGAATTTCTAAACAATCATAACATTTTGTATTTTAATCAAATTATTTAAACGTAGAAAACTAGTTTTGACAAACATCACTTGTAATAACAACTTTCAATGAAATGACGTTACATGTCAAAACAGGTTTTCTACTAAAAACACATTAAGTAAGTAATTTATAACTTTTATATATGTAATTTAATGCTATCTACTTTGTAGCTTATGATTAAGGAAACAAATTTTCCGAAACGTTAAGTTGAATAAATGAACAAGAACGCCATCAGGTAAGTAATCACTAGTATTAGACTAGTCAAATACAGAAGTAAATTCGAAATTAAGTCGAAATTTCATAGATGGCCATAACAAATACGTTTCACCTTTGGGTTGTTCGGTGTGCTAAATGCAAGAATTTTTGCAAAATAATAACACACCGTTCCTTGGCGGCGTTCGGCATAATACCCTAGAGGGGTAAAGATTAAAGTAAAAATGATAAAATAATTGTTTTTAGCAAATTTAATAATTAAAACAGTATATACGATGTATAAATAAACACTGACTTTACGAAGAATCGAAAGAAAGTTTTTAATTATACAAAGTAAGCTAGTAATTTGCATAGCCATAAATAAAAGAATTTGTTTGTTTCATAAAGGGAATAAACATTCATCTACTAGTTTCGGTCTCGCTGGATCTCATCAGGATGAATTGGTTTATAACCCTTATGAAACAACCAAAAACAATAAGCAGAAATAACTTTGAAAGAACTTCTGTAAGATGACAAGAGTAAAACAAGAACGCCATCAGGTAAGTAATCACTAGTATTAGACTAGTCAAATACAGTAAATTCGAAATTAAGTCGAAATTTCATAGATGGCTAACAAATACGTTTCACCTTTGGGTTGTTCGGTGTGCTAAATGCAAGAATTTTTGCAAAATATAACACCGAACAACCCAAAGGTGAAACGTATTTGTTATGGCCATCTATGAAATTTCGACTTAATTTCGAATTTACTTCTGTATTTGACTAGTCTAATACTAGTGATTACTTACCTGATGGCGTTCTTGTTTTACTCTTGCCATCTTTTTGGTTGTTTCATAAAGGTTATATACCACTTCATCCTGATGAGATGCAGTGAAATCGAAACTAGTAGATGAATGTTTATTCCCTTTATGAAACAAACAATTTCTTTCATTTATGACTATGCAAATTACTAGCTTGCTTTTTGATTCTTTGTAAAGTTAGTGTTTATTTATACATCGTATATACTGTATATATATATATATATAATATATATATATATATATATATATATTTTAACGGTAAGGTGGTAGTATTCAGAGCTGTCGGTAATTGAATTAAAATAATTAAAAAATGGAATTCAATTACTTTTTTGTAATTGAATTACTTTAATTCAATTAGTTTTGTGGAAGAGTAATTTGTAATTGTAATTTCAATTACTAAGATAATGTAATTGTATTTGGTAATTGATTTTCAAAAATATTAAGTAATTGAACTACAAATGAGTAATTCAAATTATACATTTATAATTCAATTACTTAAAATGTAATTGCATTACCTAAAAAGTAGTTCAATTACTTAAAATTTAATTCAATTACTTTGAAACTTTAAATAATCCAAGGTATTAGACTACACTTTGTCATTTGTTTTTGTTGTGTCGTTGTATGTTGCACGTATCATTGATATCATATCTTATCGGCGAACATATACCGCGGCATTTCAAACAATACTTTGATGTTTACTACTTTTTGCCGGCTTTTAGTAGTTAAACTAACTGCTTTGCCTATTACATTACAGAGTATTGCGAATATTGCACAATAATTCTTTTTTTGGAAATCTAGAAGTTTGCAGTGGCACGTGTCACTGTGGTTTTATCAGTTAGCGTCGGGCGGTTATTAGTGAGGGTATGTTACAATTGAGTTTAAAGCAAATTGATTATGCAACGAATTGTAATTGAGGTGTTTTATAAACTGGCAAATGAATCTAAATAATTTTTTTGAACTTTGTGTTTGAGTTTGTTAAGCAGAATATGCAGTATAAATATTACAACTGATATTGTTTGTACCATTTATATAAAGACTTCAGTTTTTTAACGCGCCAAGTGCTAATTTCATTTTTTTTTCTAAACAATGGAACGTAAGACTGACTCTAATGGCGCTAGCAGAAGCGACATCAGTTACAAGAATGTAAATACTGATAGTGTTAAATTTAATAATTCTATTGACACTAATGACATTGAATTAAATTTTGATGATGTCTCAGTTTGGGAAGACCCAACGTATACACCTCAGAAAGATAAAAATAATAAAAAAATTCCAGATTATTTCCATGTAAATTCAAATAACTATAGGAGTATATCCCAGTGTTCGCAGTCAAAATCGCAAATAAGTTTTAATAGTTCAATCAAGCTTGCGAGTGTCGGTATTTCTTCATCTACATCTGCCCCCTGCTTATCATCAACACCTGATACTTTAATGCAGTCTTCAAGAGGTATAAACTTGAACGAAGCAGAAGGTAAAGATCTAATATCAAAATCTGAAACCGAGAAATATCCTTATTTGGATTTTAAACTTATTTCGATCGATCAAAAAGAGAAAAAAGTTCAAGGACTATGTCAACTGTGTCTGCCGAAAGATGTTACAAAAAAAGGATTTTTAGGCGTTTCGACCAATTTTTAAAAGCATTTGAGGAAAAGGCACGCAACGGCAATGGAGGAGTATAACACTTACAAGGAGGTAAAAAAATTAATTAAAAAAGGTCAAAAAGGACGCCTGATCGTTCTATAGAAGGTGCCGAAAATCTATTCAAGAAACAAAGGAGAATAACAGATGTATTTTCCAGACAAAGTACTCGTACATTGAATCAAAGTGTTTTTGACAAAAAGATAATAAATTTCATTGTAAGCACAATGTCACCCTTAAGCATTGTCGATAATCCAGCTTTTATTGCATTGTTTGACGAAATGGACGTAAATGTTATGCATAGAACTACTGCTGCAAAGAAAATAGGAGATTATTTTTTGGAAAGTCTGACTCTTTTGAAAAGTGATTTAGATCAAGCAGTATATGTGTGTACGACGGCAGATGTCTGGTCGACAAAGCATCGTAGATTTTTTGGCGTCACAGAACATTGGCTTAATGAACAGTTTGAAAGATGTTCAGCAACTTTAGCGTGTCGTCGATTTACGGGTAGGCACACATATGATAAAATTGCTGAAATGTTGGAAGACATCCATTTGCAATTCAATCTTAGAAATAGTAAACTAGTGGCGACTGTATCAGACAACGGTTCAAATTTTATCAAAGCTTTCGAAGAATTTGGACTTTCAATTGCTCCCGTTGTTAGTACTGATGATGACGTAGACGACAGCGACAGCGATATTGAGTTTCTGGAAATGGGCGATATGGCAAATAATATAATATTGCCCAAACACGTTAGGTGCGCAAGTCATACTTTGAATCTTATAGCTACTACTGATATAAAAAATGCAATCCAGAAAAATACTACATTGAGAACGAGACAGACCAACGCTCTTGCAAAATGTATTGTTTTGTGGAAAATGACTGGCAAACCTAAAACGAGTGAAATAGTTAAACAAGTTTTAGGCCACACGTTGAGTTATCCAGGTGAAACACGATGGAATTCACTATATGATGCAATAGCTCAAATATTAAAAAAAAAGAACGTTTAGCGGAGCTTTTTGAAAAACTTACGATTAAGAACCAAATGTTTAAGGACAGGGAGTTAGAATATTTGACGCAGTATTGCGCATTATTACAACCTCTTGCAAATGCCATAGATATTTTACAAGAAGATCAAAATGTCTATTTTGGCTACTTAATGCCATGTTTAGGATCTCTTTATAAGAAACTAAGTCGGATGGATTTAGCTACCACCAACAGGGCTTTCCCAATTTTAGTAGCATGCCGAGATGGTTTATTGAAACGATTTAGTACATATTTTGACTTTTCAAGCTCAGAAGCAAAAGAGCCAACTATTGCATCGTTTACGCTGCCTCAATTCAAGCTTAAGTGGAAAACTTGTTTTCAAACCTTCATCAAAGAGGACTTGTCAGAGACTATTACAAAGTTTATTTTTGAAAACGCGCAAGATATGAACTTGGAAAATGATTTAGAAGCCAAAATTAACCAGAAAGAATGTAAAAATTTTAATTTACATCCATTTTTTGAATTAGATGGTGATGGTGACTCCAACAATGACAGTCAGGTAGAAAAGAATGAGCTGGAAAATAAAAAAAAGAAAATTGAGTTGGAGATTCTTCAATATATTAATAACCCATCAATGCAAATTACCTCTTTAAATGGGCATCCTTTTATTAAAAAATTGTTATTTAAATACAATACGTGCTTGCCGTCCTCTGCTCCAGTTGAGAGACTATTTTCATTTGCCGAAATTATAAATAACCCAAGAAGACATGCCCTTTCGGACCAACATTTCGAGGAGTTGGTAATTTTGAAATTAAATTCAAATAGATATCAAATGTTTTAAGTTTTTCTCTATTTGTTTTATTTTTAGGATAATAAATTCCGATTTTGTTACATATTTTTTATTTTAATCGCACATCTCATCCGTATTTTAAAACTACATAGTAGGCATCTATTAACCATATTTTAATTGCATGTGCATATAAATAATATTGCATTTTTTGACAACATATATATCTGCTTCTTAATTATCAATAAGTAATTCAATTGTTTTTGTTGTAATCGAATTACCAAAATGTAATTCAATTACTTTTGTTGTAATTCAATTACTAAAAAAGTAATTCAAATCCATTGATTGTAATTCGATTATAGTAATTGTATAAGTAATTGAATCCCTTTCCAGGGTAATTGGTAATTCAATTACATTTGATATAAGGCCGGTAATTGGTAATTGTAATTGAATTACTTTCAGAAGTAATTGCGGCAGCCCTGGTAGTATTTTGGGTATGAAGTCCAAGGAATAAAAGTTGGTGTGAAATTTAGAGTTTATTTTAATTTTCTTAGCGTTTCGGCGATCCTTTTCGCCTTTATCAAAAGAATCGTATAGAATTCATAAATGTCATTTATGACAATAATAAGGGAGAATCGGTTCTGCAAAGTAGAATTTTTATTGTAAGGGATTTGTACTTAGATTTTATATTAATAGATTTTATTAAGCAATTTGGAATGCAGATTATTGGGAGGGATAAAAGTGTGTAGATATTTTAAGTGGAAACGGGATTGGGTGGTTCCTAATTTGAAGAAAGGCGATAGAAATGATAAATGTATTAGGAATGGAATGGGTATTCAGGACAGGAACGTATGGTATAAGGTGGTTTTGTTGTGTGGATTATTTGAGAGGATTTTTGACGATAGGCAGTTTGGGGTGGTAAACTTGGAACTAAACAACGTTTACGTAATTTATTTGACAATCATGTGGGTTTACTAAATGACAAGCCGAGATTTACGACGAAGTATACGTATAAACTAGATATTATTGATGAAAATGGTTCTTACGCAAAAGTTTATTTGATTCCGTATTCCTGAAGAGCAATAGTAAAAGTTGAAATACAAGAGATGCTTAAGAACGGTACAGTAGAACAATCGAAGGCTCAATTTGTTAATCAATGGTTTTTGTACCCAAGGTTTATAAGTTAGATTTAGGGATTCTATTGGATGCTAGGAAGTTAGATTCGATTACAAAATCGCAATACAAGCAGCCACACTCTTTAGATAATTTATGGTACAAACTCAACAAGATGAGGATGTTTAGCAAATTACATCTTAAAAATTTGTTTTGATTGGTTCCACTGCGTGAAGACAATAGAATGGAAACTGTATCGAAGGTGAAATTTAAGGAATTCGTGTTGTATAATTTTATTCAGCTTTTTCATTAGCTGCACTGGTTAAAGCGATGTAGACGATGTGGCACATGCGTTGGACGACTTTTGAACACGATATGTATATGATATTTTGGTGTCTTCAAGAAACGAGAAGAGCATTTGATGCATTTATAGAAACTTGTCGAGAAGTAGATGAATGAGGTCTAAAGTTGAATGTGAGGGAGTGTGAGTTCTTTAAGAGTAGAGCGGCTTCTTTAACTTTCATTATTAACGATGTAAGAGTATTTATGTTACGAAAGTTACGTATTCTCATAAATGGAAGTTTATTGATGTTCTGAATAGAACCGATATCTGGACAACGACTTGTATTATAAGGTACACGCTGGAAAATCCATACAAGCCATATGTGATGGAAGTAGTTAAATTCTTAAGAACCTAACAGAAAAGCATCACAAAGCATGGGTAGAGTACACACCACAGATCGAAATGTTTATTAATAATGTACCAAGTTCTAGTTACATTAGCGTTTCCAGTCACATTGACGAGAAATATAATACCGAGTAGACTTTGGGAAGACAAAAGGGATTGAAAATATTACGGAGCGACTCACAGACGCGAGGCGATTAATCTAACAAAATGCTGAAACGTTATATAGGGAAGCGGTGCAAGAGTATTCGTAAACGAACAATTTTTCAAATAGCGGGTAGCGTCGTCGTACGACGCGCAAGAATTTTGAACCCGGCAACGAAAACTTGTTCAAAATTTGATTTTACATTTGGCGATCCATAGAAAATAAGCCAAAATCCTGTAAATAGTAATAATTTGGAATTGGAAAATCATACTGGTGAAATAACAGTGCGTTATAATGTAACAAATTTGTATCCATAGAATACGACGTTCTTATTTATGTTTAAGTCCAAACGACAAGCGAGTTAATGAACAGAAATAACTTGTATACATTTTTTCTATTTTTGATTTTAATGAAAGAAATATTTTCACACCTGACAGATAGTGTTCAAACACACGCGTACAAAATATGTATTTTTCTTAAAATTAGTGAAGCCTTTGTAATAAATAGAAAAAGGGGAAAAGAGGGAATATTTGTACTGCATGTGATCATACAGGAGATATTTTTGGACAAAGGAACCTTTGATATCTAGATGAAACGGATGGGATTGTTTTGAGCATTGAAAATAATTGCAAGGACTCATTTCAGAATTTTCCCTAGAAATATAGGAGTTTATTTGTTTTCATTCAGTTATGTTTATATCAAGGAACCGAAGTACTTTCCAAACTTACCTACACTAGCAGAGGTTGCAATAATGCATACTTCAGAATTAAATTATCCTATATGATTATATATTAGGTAAGCATGCCCCGTTTCTGCCTTAAGCATAAGACAAAATTATTCCGTAGTTGTGATAGTGAATGTGACGTCATCACACAGTGGTAAGGTGTCAGGTCATCATATGGCGTTGGATGCCGTCAGTGACAATAGTCACAGGTAGGGTGAAATTGGGGAGGTAATCTGTGACTAGTAGTGCACTACAGGATGTAAGTGTACTGGCTGACAATAGGGAAATGCTAGGGTAAATCAAAATCGTAATAAGGCAGGTATAGGTGTTACCGTAATTGACACGTTAAGAACTTCGGAAAGGTCTAACGTGGTTTGGAATAACAGTTTGCATATTGCAGCTTTGAAGCTTTGTCTATTGAATCTGTATGAAATTTGGAGACAAACTGTCTCGAGAAAATGTGTCTACATTTAAAACTGATTTACTTCTGCCGTATATAACTGGAAGAAACCAAATTTGAATTTAGAAGAATCACTATTAAAAACCATATAAAAGTTTGTGTTGTTGTTGGGTTTTTGGTCCGCAGATTGGCTTGATGCAATTCTCCATGCTAACCTATCTTGAGCTAACCTATTTATTGATACGTAACTAACACATCAAATCTATTTATCATATTCAAGCCTCGGTGTACCTCAACTATAGGTACTTATAATTTTTCTCTCTAATATCGAGGTAATCAATCTCATATCTCTCAAGATATTATGTCCAATTATCCTATTTTTCATTTTCTTTACATGTCGCCACAGTGCTCTCTCAGCACCAATGCGCCTCAATACCCTTTTATTTGAGACCCCTAATCTTTAAAATTCGTCTGTAAAACCACATTTAGAACGCTTATATTTTCTTTCTTGCCGTGCTGCCTTCGTCTACGTTTCACTTCCATACAAAGCTACCCTTCATGCTAAACCCTCAGAAAGGTTTTGCTAATATTAAAATCTATTTTTGATGTAACCAAATTTCTCTTTTTTAGAAATGCTTTCCTTGCTTGTTCTAGCCTACACTTTATGTCCCCTTTGCTTTTACCGTCCCTTATTATCTTACTACCTAAATAACAAAATGCCTCTACTTTCTTCAAGGTTTTTTATTTCAGTCTGATGTTCGCTGCTTCACCTGATCTTACACGACTGCACTCCATCACTTTTGTTTTATTTTTATTAATGTCCTTTATATAATCATTTTTCAAAATAGATCTCATGCCACTCAACAAATCTTTTAGATCCCAAACCGACTCTGATAAAATAACAATTTCGTCTACAAACTTTGACGTCTTAATTTCTTCTCGTTGAACTTTAACACTTTTCCCAAATTTTTCTTTGATTTCTTTCATTGCCTGTTTTAAGTGCAAGTTAAACATCATAGGAGATAGATCATAATCCTGGTTCACTCTCTTCTGAACTTTGTCTCTTGCTGTTCTTCGACTTTTATCACTGCAGTCTGTTGTCTGTACAAATTGTAGATATCCCTCCGTTTTCTGTATTTTATTCCACACATCATAATTTTGAAGAATTTGTTCCAATCTACATTTTCAAAAAGTTTTTCTAGATCAATAAACGCTATAGACGTGGCCTTGATTTTCCTACTCCTGATCTTTAAGGTAAGTTTTAGACTTATATAGATTCAGGTGTTCCAACATTTCTTCTAACCAAACTGGTCTGTACCCAAATCCCTTTATATATGGTTTTCTATCCGCTTGTAGACGATTTTGGTTAGAATTTTGCAGGCATGATAGACTAAACTTATGGTTCGAAAAAGAGTTTTTATAAATAATTTAAGAGGTAGTTCCGCAGAAGATTAGTAGAAACTAAGTCGTGCTCTTAATTGAACCAAAACTGATCATAAATTAATGCGATAATTAGTTGTAACCAACACACGCGGTATATTTGTAGGCGGATTCGGAGATTTCAACTGTTTTACATAATCTATTGTTTATTAATACATCCAGTTCTCAAATTTTAAGTTTTCTTATTGAATTTAAACTGGAGGCGGATGTTGTTGGTCCACTTATGGCGAGCATATAAATATAATAATGTATACTCGGTTTAAGCATTGTGTAATTAAACGAGTTCCAAATAAACTTTTCTCTACATATTAGAAAAAAAAAACGGGAAATTATAATTCGTTTGTTCAGTACATCTGCAAACCTTTTCTATATTGAGGTCTAAACATGCTTCTATGATTATTTTACCAATATCATTTGCATATGATACCAAATGATATAATCTTAACAATATTTAAAACGGAATAATTTTATTCTATATACATACGCCAATGTCAGGTCTAATTATGGCATGCCTCAGAGGTACTTTGGTAGTGAAAGATATAACTGCTATGCAATACTGACCAATAATATCCCATTGATCGTTTGATTTAACTTTGATACACTTATCAAATGAACCCATATCAATATTTCCTTCCAGTAACCCAGATGGAAGCTTTCCTGTAGCATCGACCACTGGAAATAAAAGTAATTATTAGTTGTTGCGAATGCAAAGCATCTGATTGATTTAATTTATTTCCAAGAAATGTTACTAAAATTTCTACAATTGATATTTGGACAAGGTGAAACCTACGAAACAATGCCCGATGTATGCAAAAGAGTAATATTAATACGTTTGGCAAAATGTGCAATTGGAGCTTGTGGAACTATTTTGACAGATAATACTTTAACACCTAAGGCAGAGTATTAGAATTGCATAAAAGTTAACTCCATTTTTAATACATGAGATGGGAAAGATTGTTAATATTCGAAAAAGTTCAATACTACAACTTAGCCCAGTGGCACAGGTTCCATTTAAAATTAAAGCTTAGTTACTAGTCCTGTGCAGTTATAAAATTCACAACATATCAAATGCAAAAATGTTTATAAAGCCGTGAGTATTAAAAATATCTAGCATTGACCCTATTTAACATATTAAGAGTTTCGCCCGATTGTTGGGTCATCGACAAAAATTGTCCATCATCTTGAATATCAGCACTTTGTGGAAAGAATCGTTAATAAGTCGAAAACAGTTCGTTTTATTGAAAAAATTCAAAAGACAAAGATTGAAAAGAATACAAAAATTTATCAGACCTAATAAAAAAGAATTGCACGATAGCCTGGTACTAACTTTTGAATTCATATTTCTGGAAATCGTGCGGTTTTAATTATTTGCGACTCGAAAATCGAAGAAAAAACCAAGACGTTATGCTTTATTTACCTTTAATTATGGTATTCATAAGAAGCTAAATGCAAACTCTCACGGTCGGCACCACTTTATATGAAACGAAATTTGTACGTTAAGTTGCCTATCTATCTTTAGTAGGAGGGTAAGGTAAAAAGTTCTCGGCCTGCAATGAAAGACTGCAATTTTCAGTAAAAAAAATAATTCTATTTTTCGACATAATCCCCCTTAACTTTAACAGACTTAGTCCAGCGTTTCTCCAACATCAGTATTCCTTCCCGGAAGTGAGAGTCTGGAAGGCTGTGAAAATATTCGTCTACCGCCCTATCAACTTTTACATTGGACATGAAGTGCTTCCCAGAAACAAATTTCTTCAAGTTTAGGAACAGATAGAAGTCGGAGGGCGCTAAATCAGGGGAATAAGGGGGATGGCCGAGCAAGTCGTACCCCAAATCCGTCAATTTTCCCATAGCCAACGCACCCTTGTGTGCAGGTGCGTTGTCTTGGTGAAAGATGATTCATTTCTTCTTGGAGCCAGACCTCTTCTCGCAAATTTTGGCATCCAGCTGATCAAGAAGGGTGGAGTAATATCGGCCTGTAATTGTTCTGCCTTTTTCAAAGTAATCTATTAACAGGATTCCTTTCGCATCTCAAAACACGCTGACCATCACCTTTCCGGCAGATGTGATCGACTTCGCTATCTTTGGCGATGAACAACCGGCTTACACCCACTGCTTCGACTGCTGTTCCGTTTCTGGCGTGTAATGGTGGACCCATGTCTCATCCATAGTGACAAATCACTGCACAAAATCGCTCGGATCCTTATTGAACCGGGCCAAACATTGCTGCGAAACTCGTTTTCGCATTTGCTTTTGATCGGCATTCAGCAAATGCGGCACCCATCTTGCGCAGAGCTTTCGCATCGCTATCTCTTTGTGTAAGATGTTTTGCACCCTTTCGTCCGATATTCCTACAGCCTCAGCTATCTCCTTCACTTTCACTCGCCTATCGTCCAACACGATATCATGCATTTTTTCGATCGTTTCCGGTGTGGTTGCGGTTTTTGGTCGTCCTTCACGTGGGTCATCTTTGAGACACGTGCGACCACGTTTAAATTCAGCTGCTCACCTTTTAACGGTTGACAGGGAAAAGGCAGAGTCTCCGTAAACTTTTGACAACTTCGGATGAATTTCCTGAGGGGTTAATCCGTCCAAAACAAAGAATTTTATGTCCGCACGATATTCAAGTTTATCCATTTTAAGGAAACACGCATAAGACGTCTGCTTGAAAAAATTCGTGTAAACAAACTACTTGAGATAGCAATTTGAAACTTGTCATACGAACTAATGACATGAGCACGCAGGCGGGAAGTACAAATTTCTTCTGATTGGAACGCCATCTCTGTGTCAGGCCGAGAACTTTTTACCTTACACTCGTATTTGATCTGTGTTACTATACCTCGTTTTGCAAAACACCAAAGTATAAAGACTACTAATCTTTAAATTCATCGATTGATATTTGAGATAGATTTACACTACATGTGTATGCTGAATATTATATTGCAAACAAAATATATGTTTATCTACCCATCACATCTTTGCAAAATAGTTATTTATTTGTTTTGTTGTGGTGAATGTTTCAAGTTAACTAATAATTATTTTGAATTTCTCACCCATTAAATTTTAACAATGTAAGTGGGTCCGAATATGAACTGTCCTCTAGTATTTACATTTTACGTCATTGTGAATAGCGTGGACAATATTACTAAATCGGAAAGGTTAAAGTGTTAATATTTTATTGTATACATCTTAACAGAAGCCGCAGGTAAGTGATATTCTGTAGATTTGTTGATAATATTGTTTATTTGTTAATTCAAATTATTCATCTTAAAATATGCAAAAGTTGGGTTATGTTGCTAAAAATGAGAAAATCGTAAAACAAATTACTTGTTTTTTATAGATTGAGAAATGAATTGATTAGTTTATTATCAGCTTTAGAAATACAAATGCAATTAATATAATCATACTTTAATTCATCCTCGCTGTTGCCGTGCTACGACCAGATTGGCTTAGGCCCTAGTTACATATCGTCGCGGCAAAAACTATTTTATGCCTTATTATATTTATGTTGTGGAATCAGTGCAGTTTTAGAAACATTTTCAACAATGTACCATTTAGGTTTTTGCATGTTTTTAAATTCTTTAAGTTTAAAACTAGCATCCATAAACCAGTTTATTAACATGTTGAAATTCTTTTTAGATATGGCGAACTGCATTCTCTCTGGTAGGGAAATAGTAACTGTTAAAGAAAAAGGAGTAAAAACATTAGCTAAAACCAACGGAGTCCGGGATGATGGGAAAATTCAACGTTTTTTAGATATAAAATGCAGGAAACACTACATACGAAAATCTATTATAGAATCTGACAAAAAAGAAATTAGAAACTAACTTTCCAATTAAGAAGTGGTTAAAAAAATTTAGATTTTAAAGATCAGGGCTTATTTCGTGCAAAAAAAGTGACAAAAAAGTTACTCATTGAAAAAAGTTTTTTTGTACCACTGAAGTAAAAACTCAAATCTTGCGATACTGCGATAAAAGAAAAGATGAGAAACCCAAAGAAGTGATATCAAGAATAGAAACAGAGTGTAATTTAGTTGCTTGTTAATTAAGATCTCAAAATTATTGTTACGCAAGTTTCTCTGTGGCGACCTACTTCTAACAAAAAGGGGACATGTAACCTGCGGTTTTTATCTTTGTAAATACAAATTAACCATTTCGCATATTTTCATTTTAGAACCCATATTTTAGGAAGGTAAAGAAATTACATTCTAATTCTCAAGGGGACAAACCAAGGGTTGGTAGTTCTAAATTAGTTCGTATTCTTAGTAAGTCCGGTTGTCGAAACCCCATCAGGTATATGAATCATTTTAAAGAATCCACATTTAAGCAGTCGTTCTATTCATGTATATTCGTTCCTTAACAACCCGTTTTGTATAGACACGCTTTGACGTTCACATTCCTGCTACAGCAGATGTTAGGTGCTTCCAAGAATAAGCCGCAAGGGACAAAGCATGTATCACGTGCCTGCTTCATGGTACAGGCATGATAATGTACAATAGCGTTAGTTGGCAACACCGTTACACCCCCGTTCATTTACTAGAAGAGTAAAGGAATGATCTGAAATGATGAATAAAAATTATGCGACGGGCAGTGTTCGTTGGGTACTCAAAGGAATAAGATGTGAAGGCTCGGTAGTTGATCACGAGACGATAAGTGAAACTAAGTCACGGGCGCGACTAACTTAGTAATGCGTGTCGAAGGTCAGTTTTCTTTGAACGTAATTAACACTCTTCAATAGTTTTGAAGGATTTGTAGCGCGTGACAACATAGGTTTTGTTATAACCGGAACGATCCTATTTTATTTTATATAGGACGGATTTGAGATTTCGAAAATGGATAATTCGTGGAGAGCCGCCGAAGCCATATAGTGTAAACCCCGACCCAACAAACACTGACTTATTAAATACGGAATTAGTTTTACGTTTAGTTTAATGTTTTAGCTAGTAGTGAGTTTCGAGTGAGCTTAGATTGTTTTATAAAGGTGGTCGTGATTAGTGACTGATCCAATTCGAATTTATTAGTGGGATGAACATATTCTTCGTGTGATCGTATCCAAATTCAGTTTTCCGCACATATCACTGACTTCATGGCTGAATTAAAAAGAGCCGCTTGCTGATGTCGCTATCCTGGAACTTCGACGCACCAACCAAAAACATCAGAGGAACCGCGGGCTGAATTCCTGTGGTAGCTATACCAGTAAACTGTGAGTAATTTGTTTTATTTAAATACCAAACTGTTTATACATTGTTCGACGTTACTTCTTGTAGCGTATGAAATGAAATTTTAAAGTTACGCCATGATTTACTTTCAATTACCTAGTTAGTAGTGTATAATTCGATTAGCGCGAGGATCCTCTAGGGCATAAGTTAAGAATTTGCTCGATGTCAATATATATATATTGCTGTGAAACCTACCAAAAGCTATTCATTAACTCAACTGTTCCGTTGACTTTCTTCTGTTCATCGCCTCGGCTGCTCCCCTAGATAAACCTTCATCCTCATTCATAAAAAAAAACAAACACATTCCTACCACAAACATCACCGTTAACTCTATTTACATCAATATTCACAATACATTAAAATTTCAAAATTAAAATTCAGCATAAATTTTAATATCAGAAAATTTCAAAATTAAATTCATTATCATTTTAATGTGCATCCAGAATTAAAGTCCTTGTAGGATGCCTACTAATTACTATAACAATATATGCAGACCGGAGTCTGAGTACAAAGGGAGCATCTACCACCCCTTTACGTTAATTAACCAGGTTCGTCTAATTGAGCTCAAAGACATACCCATATTTTCATCATAATCCAGAACATCAATACTAAATACCCTTTCTACTTAAACAAGCAAATTTCACCTTAAAATTAAAATATTATTGTTAGTACAATTTCACTACTGTCCATTTTAAATAAACAAATTATAAAGTTATTCAACACACACCAAAATATCAAAGTTCGAACAAAATAGTATAATTTACCTGAAGGTTACTGCACTCGTAGCTTCAATGTACATCGTCCCTTTGTTAATTACACCATTCCAACTGGGTTATATTTACGGCTTCTGATTCTCAACGCTTTTAAAATTTTCTCCATCACCATTTATTTAAAGTTGTTTCAGGGCTTTTCCGGAACTCATCTGTGTATATCTGAACCTTGTTTTGTGTATCCACACACGTTTATGCACCATTTAATTATTAATACCCCCGAAAAATAGCAAAGAAATTCATACTTCTTTCACCAATATACGCCAAAACTGCCTACTATTGTGTATTCATTTGTCGTTGTAAATTTTACTAATTGGTACAGTGATACTAACTTTATTACCTTGTATCTTCTTTTCTAAGTGCACTAAACTACATTTATTGTAGCACGTAAAGAACAAGCTTTTTTACATCACAAAAATATTCGAGCAAACTGTTTAAAATTATTTAATCAAAACCGGAAAACTAAAAGCACTGTTTAACGCGTTGAATCAAGTCGAAGATCTAAGAGAGCTTGTTCATATTCCCCTGGGTATATATAGAGGTTAGCCTGTCTGTCGGTCGAGTCTCCAAAACGGACAATTCTAAAGAATTTCGCCAGCTATGTTCCCATTCCGCAGCCCGGCATGCGATTTTTACGAATTTTGCACTCGCCCCAGTTAAATCTCAGAAATTTCGACACGGCACGCAACGTCTGGAAATAACTAATTGAATTTTATACAGAAATGTTGTTTTTACCTCTCAAATTTTGCCTTTTACTTTCAACCAATCGCAACCCTACGACGTTGCTCTACTCACGCCTTTTACTATATGTGCCTCGGTCTTGCGCATATTATCTGTCTCTATCTACCCTGTTCTTATTAGTGCAAATTGATATTCCTTATTATCGATTATTTCAGTCCATGTGGACTATCTGGGTTAAATAACCCCGTATCGCACCTTCCCGTGAATATTAAGCCCCGGTTTCTCCAAGATTCTTTGAAACCATTTGTTATCTGCAAATTTTACGCGGAACAAGCCTTTTTAAAATACGCAGGTGTTCTGTATTTCGTGCTAAAGAATCCGACCGTTTCCAATATCCGTAGAATCGACATGTTTATCTAAACAAATTAAACTGAAATTGCCTTTTAAAAATACGCAGGTGTGTTCAAACGTAACATTTTAAATACCCTTCTACGATTTGCATTTTATTGGGTTTTTACAAGTTTTTATAGATATTATATGTTACTAATGGTTCAATTAACTTCAATTAAAAATAATACCCTTTAGGTTTTAGTGAATCCTAACTAAAACTAATTATTATCTGTACGTTTTTGTTTAATACCGGTTACTTAAAATAGAGTTAATTAATATAAATTTTGCACATAATTTCTCTTTGTTTCTTTACTAGGAATAATTAAATTACATGTAGAGCTTTTTAATACTGCTTCCTTTTTTTTTTATAGCAAGCGTCTTGTAGATGATTTAACTCCCTTATTTTTAATGAAACGAATGAATTTTTATGCTTCACGGTTTTATAATAAAGCGTATTATCTAATAAAATTCCTTATACACGGTGATTAAAATTATTTGATGTGATTATTTAATTTTCTACCCTGGTCTAAATATGAGTAATATATATATATATACATATTTATCCATACTGTTGACCGTAATTAAATTCAAGATAGTCATTTAATAAATAAGATATTAAGGAGAAGTGACTTATTAATAAATTAACGCATGTGAGTGCTTAAATCAGAAGAACCGTGCTTTGCATAATTTCTGTATAGTTATAATTAATCCATGAAACTAAATTTTGACAAGTCATATTTATTTGTTAACAGGAATTCAGTTACCTTTATTTTTTATATAGATAGTTTTGTGGAAACCTTAGTTACCTAAGGAATTTATAGGTAAGACCGACTTACTACCTTAGATATTTCAACCGGAAGTAGAGTGCATATAAAGTACGAAGACCGGGAACTGCAATCAGCTTGGCACAATTGTGGAATTAAACATTTTCACGGCCAGGTAGGACCTATCCGGGTTCTTGTCTGAGGAAGTCGAGTTTTCCCTCATCTTGTAGGCTTCTCTGAAGGACTAGGAATCCGTGCCATTTTAGGCGGAACTCGAATAAGATAAGGGTGGTGCCCTCATATTACCCTGACCTAAGACTAACGGCAATATAATATTATTTCCAATCCCCTCCCCTTCGACCCACGCCCATCGCGACTAGCCAGCCGAGCCGCGGTATAGTTTACTCCTAGGAGCAGACTTACCTCGTTTGTTCATGCCCTCCCCTTTCCAACTTTATGACAATTTGGCATGTAACAGACAGAACAACGCTACATTTGACTTTCTAATGCTCCACCCAAAGGTGCTGCATAGACCAGGAAGCGGATTTATTTTTTCTTGGAAATTTTGAATTTTGCCGAGCTTTAAGGCGTGTTGTATCGATCTAGTTCACGGTAAGTTCAACAAGAACTTGGTTCAACATTAAAAATTCCGTTGTATCGCTACTGTTCAGTCTTGATCCATAGTTTAACCCCGAGTTCACTTGAACGGCCAACCGATGGTCGTTCAACCACTGAACGACGGTTCAATAGAATAATCTAACCTCTAATGGAATATTGAACCTTTAACTCCGAAATATTATTTTCTAGTAGTCTTTACACAATACACCTAATGCTAATGATTATTATAATTACAAATAATGCATACATATTTGATTTGTATTATAAACTTCAATTATTTAACTACTTAATACAATATTAAATATAGCGACTTGGAGGATTTAATAATAACACAAAGGAGAAATAAATAATTTATAACATGCACGCTATAGTTATTACCATTTGCTTTTGATTTACTTTTAATTGAGACAAGTTTGGTGGAAGGGCTTAAATTTAATTAGTGAGCTTGTAATTTACATACGAAAATCACACTCTAACTAACCATTGTCCTTATTAAAATTATTATTATTAATTTCTTGACCGTCTACGACATTCACTTCGTTTATTGCCAAAAGTATGACATTCGCATAAATTTAAATAAATCTGAAACTACAACCAATTAATAAAATACGAACAGAGTTGTTGAATTCTATTGTAGTTTAAGTAAAAGATTATATATTACGAGAATTAAACTACGATTATTCAATTCCTAAAGCGAGTTTTCGTAATTTTTATTATAAACAAAAGCAAAACTTTTCACGCACCAAGGAACACAAAGATAGATGTAATCTAACTTTAAATTTATGCGGCTTAAATTTCTGACAGAAAATCTGTTAATCAGAATAGCCATCTCCAGATCGTAAATTCAACTGAACCAAACTTAAACTTGCTCCATACAACGCAAAGTGAATTGAACCCGAGTTTCTATTGAGCTTTTGTTTACTTGAACCTTAGTTTAATCGATGTCGATACAACCCGCCCTTAATATTTCAAGCAAGGTAGAGATCTTTAACGTGCGCGACAACAACCACACACGGGACCCATATTTTACATTTCATCTAAACGAGGGCGTATTTTTATGAAAATTGCTGGTCTAACAGTTTTCAAGCGCTCCGTGTCGGGAATCGAACACGGGACCTTGAGATCAGAAGTCATGTGCAAATATTTCTAATCCACAGAACGGCCTCGGTAAGACCAACACCTACATATGAGTTTCCAATACTCCACCCAAAGGTATTATATTGACTAGGAAGGGAGTTCATTTTTCTGAAAATTTTGAATTCTTCCATCCGGACGAGGGCGTATTTTAGTGAAAAATGCTCACCTAACATTTTTCAAGCGGGCCGTGTCGGAATCGAACCCGGGACCTTGGGTTATTGTAGAGACCGTAAAAGTTTTAGATTTTAATCATTTAATCAAAAAAGTATTTCGATTTGAGTTACTTTTAAGTTGTAATTTTTTTAAGTTAGTTTTCCTTTTTTTAAATTAGTTTAAAATGTGTTTTTTTAAAGATTTTTTTTGATAAATTATCTTGAGAAGTTTAATGACAGAAGTTGGTCGATTTTAACTTAAAGGCGGAAACATTTTTTTTGTTTAAATGGAAATTTATAAGTGTAATGTAGACTTTTTGTTGAAAAAGGAATTGAGTTAGAACGAGTTAGAACGAGTTAGAACCAGTTAGAATGTGGAAAAGTAATAATAATTTGACAGTTATCGGATAAAAAAAAATTCGGGAACAGACAATTATGACGTACGATGGCATGGAGTTAGTTACTGAGTCGAAAATAAAGTTTGTGGGAAATGTTTCGCTCGAAAACGAGACGGACTTCTTTAAGACCAGATGAATATTTGAATCTTTAGACTTATTTTTGATTATTGATGAAGTTTTGACAAAGATATGTAAAGTAATGATAATTTGGGTAAATCCTGAGAGATTTGGCATGGCAGTAAAATTTTTTATCCGAACGGAAATTGGAATAAAAAGTTGAAGACAACATTTAAAATTAGAAATATTTTGAAACGAAACATAGATTAGCACAATATGTTACTTAATTTAATTCTTTTTCGGTAAAATCAATCTTTAGTTAAAAATATTTTTTAAAGCAAAACAGGTTAGCACGATAGGGTATCTAAGTTAATTTACTTTCGATTTTTATTTTGAAAAAATTAGTTTTTAATTGAGTATATAGGAGGATAATTTTAGCTAGATTTTTATTTTTAAAATAGGGATTCGAATTTTTGGACTATATCATACTTAATGGACATCAGAGACATTTAGGATATTTTGGGGGATATATTTGGGAATTTTTTTTAAATTTCTCTCAGAGAGTTATTTTATAATAAAGAGGGATATAGAGAATGGTTGCCGGGGTCGGTTTCCGAATAGACTTTTTGACTTAATTGTCCACTCGCAAATTATTCCAAGAGGGTTTGGGTAATACTTTACAAGGGGATGAAGCGGGCTACGTATCTCAGGTGGCATTTTCTTAGGATGACTGCACTCGGGTTGAATAGCTTGACCCAGGTACGTATCCTATTTCAAATTTCATTATGAAGTAGAGAAGGATACTTAAAAACCCTTCGCTTTCAGCGGCATACGCATTGTTGTATACTTTGGACCTTTTTGTTTTACATTTATTGTTTTTTAAATGTTTTTGGACTTGATGAATTGACAAAGGACTTTTGATATAGGACGGGTACTAAACTAACATCAGGAATGTTAGCATAGACAATTTTTAGAAAAAATCTTGTTTATAAAAGGAGTGTAACGCGAGGCGTTACACTAACAATCAATTAGATAAGAAGAAAAAATATTTTATCTTGAATGGACTAACTTGTCATTGAAGTACCCTGTTAAATCTTAATTTCATGTAGTGTAATCCGTATTTTTATTTAAAGTAAACTGGAAGCCACAAAGATAATCAAACGTTTTATATTTGTAAATACATTGAGGGTCTTGAAAAACATGTTGTAAATAATTTTTAACAGGAAGAATGTAAACAAACTAATTATACTTAACCATAGAATTTTATAATAAAAACATGTCATAAAACGCTTTCAGAATTATAAAAGAAAACTCATAAACATGCATCTCAAATATGTGATATAGGAAGTTGCTAAATAAATTCCATGCAATAGAACATAGTTTTAATACGCACTGTTGCAGTTATCATAAAGTAAACTATGGAAATACACTGTATTAGAATGTAACATTCAGATACTGAGCAATCAGAATACAGAAGTATAGAGTTCAAAGATGATTTTCCTATTTTCTCCAACAGACTACAACGTGTCAAATTACATGATACCAGGGATTTCCTACGTGTCATTTGTCGTAAGCTCAACAGCAAATTGGGCAATAACATGAAAAACCACCCTCATCATACGAAGCAGAAGAAGGATTAAAAGAATAAATCCAATTGAGATTGAAATAGTAAGATAGAACCGAATTATCTAAAACATTCAAAATTCATCGATACGCGCGAATAGACTTGGAAAGGAGTGACAGTAGCGAGTGCTAATATGGAAATATGACCGAAAACACGGGAGCATGTTTGGCATGCCCGAAAGTCCATAAACGCAGGATAATATAAAAAATTGAATACTGTTAGATGTGTTGGAACAGAGCAATCAACACGTTATGAAAGCAAGCAGAAAGCATTAATATAAAGCGATTTAATAAGAAACAGAACTCGGTTTAATACAGGAATAAATCAACATAACGTACAACTTAAATATAATACATGTATACAATAGTTATGAATGTTAAACATAATACATCGTGTTAGAGCACGTGCGCGTTTATTGTATATCATGGTCACGACGGAACTGAACTACACCTGATTACCGGCGAGTCGTATCGCGAGCACAGTATTTTAGTGGCGTAACCGGCGCGTGAGATATCACAACCACTAGCGTTATTACCAACACTCCCCCTTGATACACACGCGGCTAACTGTGTAGAGTTGAACAAACCCATCATTTTCACACAATTTTCGAACTTTTTACGAGACAAAGCTTTCGTAAGTATATCCGCAGGTATATCTTCCGAAGGTAAATGTTGTAGAACAAACTGCTTGTCGTTCAGGGCTTCACGTATGGAATGATTCTTCACAGCGATGTGTTTACTTTGTGCGTGAAACACTGGATTATCAGCTAACTTCAATGCACTCATGTTATCATTGTAAACAACTACTTGAGCTAATTTTCCGAAACCAAGTTCTATCAGGGCGTTTCGAAGATAAATAGCCTCTTTGGCAATTTCAATCAATCCCATGTACTCGGCCTCTGTAGACGAAAGAGCCACAGTACGCTGATTTCTATATTCCCATGAGATTGGACAACTAGACAACATAAATGAAAATCCTGTAAAAGATCTTCTGTCGATGGTACATCCAGTTCAATCGGCATCTACGTACTTCTTTAGAGCATCTTTGGTGAGAGAATACACCAGCCCTAAATTAATATTTTCTTTTAGATATCGAAGAACACGCTTCGCTGCGCTCCAATGAAAATTCCTATAACAGTTATTAAACTGGCTAAGATAGCTAACAGCGTAACTTATGTCAGGTCGCGTTGCAACTGATAGATAAGTCAATGCTCCGATCAGTTCTCTGTAAGGTAATTTTTCTTCTTCATCCGACGCGGATTCAGTTGGTTTAGACAACTTTGTGCCCGGATCGATAGGAGTACTAATTGGTTTAGCTTCAGACATTCCAAATATGTCTAATATTTCCTTTATGTAACCTTTTTGATGTAGTATAATTTTATCATCTTTTTGAGAAGATTCAATTCCTAAACAGTATCCAACGCTACCGAGATTCTTAACTTCAAACTTTTTGAACAATTTAGATTTTAAACTGTCAATTGTTTTGAGATTCCTAGAAGCAATCAATATATCGTCAACATAGATTATTATCAGAGTTAATTCATCACCTTGACCCATCCGATATAAACAAGGATCAGAATTTGTTGGTTTAGCACCAGATTCTTGTAATGTTTTGTTTAACTTGGCGTACCAACTTCTTCCAGCTTGCTTTAAACCATATGAGGCCTTATTCAGCAAACAAACTTTGTCGCCACTCTGTATATTTTTCAGCATATCATCTAATACTTTTCCGATATATGATTCATCGTTGAGAGAAATAATCTCCAAGATCTTTGCTAACTGTTTTGGAGGTTCCATGTATATAGTCTCTTGCAATTCTCCATTTAAATAAGCACATGTCACATCTAATTGATGCATATGCATTCCAAAATGCGTTGCTATCGCAGAAACTAATCTTACTGCACTTAAACGAGCTACAGAAGCAAAAGTTTGATTGAAGTGTACGCCTGGTTGCTGACCGCATACCTGCGCAACTAACTTTGCCTTTCTTCGATCAAGACTCCCGTCACTTTTCAGTTTATTTCGTAAAACTATTCTGCTTCCGATAATTTTTTTATCATGTGGCCTGTCAACTAAAGACCAAGTCTTATTCTTTAATATAGAAACCATTTCGTCAATCATAGCTTTATACCATTCGTCAGCTTCAGTCGAATTTAAAGCTTGTTTCATAGGAACTTCTGACATAAACAAATATTCCTCTGTCCCAGAGTTTGTTTGCTTCTGGTACCATATTAAATAATTTCGCGGGTGCCCGGTCCGGACAATTCTAGGTCTTCCCGATCCTCTAACTAAACTGATCTCTTTAGACACACCATTTTCTAAATTATCGACTTCGGCGGATTCGGACCAGATAGGAGTATTAGGGGGTTCATACTCGATTTCAGGTTCTAATTTATTCTCTTTAGTTTCAGAAAAAAAGTCGGACGGTTCTTGTAAATCTTGCTTATTATTTGATTCAACAAACTTTACATCACGAGTTATTTCGGTTTGTCGCTCTTCAGGTAACCAAACCCTAAATGCCTTTGATTCCTCCGAGTAACCCAAGAATATTCCCTCTTTAGCTCTTTCATCAAATTTTCCTTTACTCGGATTTCTGTTCAAACAGAAAACTTTGCAACCGAATTGCCTAAAACCACTCACATCTGGTGGACTTCCCATCCAAATTTCATGTGGAGATTTCCCATTTAGACTTTTCGTAGGCACACGATTACGAATATAATTTGCGGTATTGACGGCTTCGGCCCAAAATGAATCTGGCAAACCGGATTCCATGAGTAGATAGGCGAGCAGAATCGAGTAAAGTGCGATTTTTCCTCTCGGCTACCCCGTTCTGTTCCGGATTGTACGGTGCCGTTAAATGCCCAGTAATTCCGCGTTCCTTTAATTAAGTATCAAAGTTCAAATTTGTATACTCCGTGCCATTATCTGATTGAAAGCATTTGACGCATTTACCTTTCTGATTTTCAACTAAGTTTAAATATTCTACCGTAATTTTTGTAACTTCCGATTTATAACTAATAAATCGTACTTCGCACCAACACGAGTGATCGTCTATGAATTCAACAAAATATTTTGCATTTCCATTCGATGGAACACGCATAGGACCACAAACGTCCGTGTGAATAGATTCAAGATCAATACCCGTTATAACACCTTACGTATAGAATCGATTAGATCCTTAAAATTCAAGTGTCCTAAACGTTTGTGCCAAAGTAAAAGTTTCTGAGAAATATGTACCGGTCCGTTATTTATTGCTACGTTAGAAATGTTCTGACTTTCGCGCGCGTAATAAAGATCACCGATACGATCTGCGATTAACTTAACGGCCCTATCTCTGCTGAGAACTAACGCACAGTCCTTTTTGAATAAGACTCTAAAACCACCTTTAGTAATTTTACTAACTGACAATAGATTCGTACGCAAATCTGGTACATGAAGGGTGTCGTTTAAAATAATATTTTTTGACTCACTTCGTATATCCGTGCTAAATGTTACAATACCTTTAGCTACGACATCCGTTGAACTGTTGTTGGCTAAATTCAAGCCACCATGTATGCATTCATCGAGTTCTTGAAAACTTCCAATATTCCTACACAAATGTGAAGAAGCTCCACTATCCAAGCACCATCTGTTATCTTGATTTTGAGAACCAATTTGACACACTTGCGAAGTAACAAAAGTCACATTTTCACTAGCACTTTGGGTACAACTAGCTGAAGATTGCATATTAGCGTTTTTGTTTTTGTAGCACCCCGAGGCTTTATGACCGATTTTTCTGCATTTATGACAGCGAAATTTAAAAGATTGATTCACATTCCCGCCTTTATTCGCGAGTACACTCTCGGCCGTTTTATTATTATTCGCAAGTTTCTTGTTTTCACGCTGCCACTGACCTGGTTTTTGGTTTACAAACAAAGCATTCAGAGAATTATTCCGATTATCGCCTTTCCTGGCATCGCTTTCTTCTACTATTTTAATTCGTAGCGTTTCTGGGGATGGCAATTCGTCCCTTGATTCTATAGCACACCGAAAATTCTCAAAGCTCGGCGGTAAACTATATAATAACATAATTGCGAGTAAATCTGGATTTATTTCAAGATCCATTTCGGCTAATTTATCAACAGCATCAAGAAACTTATTTACATGTTCACGTATATCAGAACCTTCGTCCATACGTTTTAATGTTAGTTGCTTCAATAAATTTGCTTTTCTAGCCGGTTCCTTAGATTGATACGTATTTTCCAGTTTTAACCAAACATCCCTTGAAGTAATGCACCCTTTAATTTGTTTTAATTCAGAAAGACTAATTGAAAGAATTATTTCGGATTTTGCTTTACTATCGCCTTTAAACCATTTTTCAATTTCTCTCTTGGAATGTGGGTCGTCTTCTTTTAAATCTGCTTTACCCCAGGTTCCATTCACATAACCCCAAACATCTTGCTTTATTAATAGTGTCTCCATCTGTATTTTCCAAGTATCGAAATTTTCTTTATTTAACATTTCAAGACGCGAAACGTCCGCACTATTCATCTTGAAAAACAATATACGATCTCCGACACGTTAATACAGGAAAACTTAACCGCTACTACTAAAGAAAACGCCAACGCACACACCTGTTGTTTTGTTTCTTATCGCTCGTTACTGCACGTGCTATTCGTTACCCTCGTTTGAGCTGTCTGGACTCGCTATACTCATGCGGCCCGCGGAGGCTTTTTGGTTGGCCCAATTATTAAACTAGGTAGTTACAACTTATTTGTAAACAACTTCAAATTTCGATATCAATAATTTGCTTAAATTGGAAACGCAAACTATCCTAATCTATGGTTGCGCAAACGATACGGAATACGCGGCGCGGGAATCCCCTTAAAGGTCTGTAATCTATGGTTGCGCGAACGATGCGAAATACGCGGCGTCGGGAATCCCCTTAAAGGTCTGGTCACGCGCAAACGCGGACGGCGGGGCGACTTGCGAAGCTAAACATTGCTTGTCATGTGTAATGAGACGTGTGTTTTACTAATTGGCAAGTCGCCCCGCCGCTCGTGTTTGCGCGTGGCCAGACCGTAAGATCCATGGACCTAAGTGCGTGTCGCTTTGATTGTCGATCGAAACTAAACTTGTTATAAATTTAATCTAAATTATTAAACTAAATTTGTGTACGTACCCGCGTCCTCTGCCAAATAATAGTTTTGTTTTGTAAATTAAGTATACCTATTATTTTCAAAATAATGTCAGGAGTGTCGTCGAAGTATAAAAGAAAAATATCAAGTGAAATTAGATTGTTTCAAGATGAGTGGGAATCTGATTATTTTGTTGTGCCAAATAAAAACAACGCAGCTACTTGTTTGATATGTCGGGAAAGTATCATATTGAAGAAATACAATATTTCTCGTCATTTCACTTCAAAACATAAAGATTTCGACGAAACGTTTCCTCCCGGATCGTCTTTGAGAAATGAGAAATTTAGTTTTTTTAAGAGATCATTGCATGAGCAACAAAATGTTATGTTCGCGGCATTATCACAAGACTCGGCGGTAACAAAAGCATCATATGAAATTTCTTACATTCTTGGTAAGCATATGAAACCATTTACCGATGCGGAAATTGTAAAGGAATGCTTTATTAGTGCTGCTAATATACTTTTTGATAAATACAGTAACAAAAAACAAATAGTATCTGATATAAAAAAAAATACAGCTTTCGTATTCAACCTGCACCAGGCGTATTGAAGACATTTCTAAATTTATTTCCGATGATATATTAAAAAACCTAAGAAGATGCAAGTTTTTCAGTTTAGCATTTGATGCCAGCACCGATATTTCAGCAACATCGCAGTGCTCGGTGTTTGCTAGATATTGTACAGAAACAATGAAATTCATGAAAACTTTTTAAAATTACTGCCAATGAAAGGTCAAACCCGAGGCACGGATTACCTTGATACTATTTGTAATTTTTTAGAACACCATGAAATTGATGTGCAAAAAATCGTGTGTTTGTGTACAGATGGTTGTCCTTCAATGACTGGATCCGAAAATGGCTTCATTTCATTATTTAAGAAAAAATATAATTGCAGCAATTTAATAACATTCCATTGTATTATCCATCAAGAAAACTTGGCGGCCCGTGCTGTACAACCAGAAATAGAAGCTGTAATGAAAACAGTTATCAATATTGTCAATTATATACGAGCAAAAGAACTGAACCATAGAAAATTTAAAACCCTTCTTGAAGAACTGGGAAGTGAGCACAGCGACGTTCTTTTGCATACCTCGGTGCGATGGCTTAGTAGAGGAAAAGTTCTGGAAAGGTTTTTTTCATTACGCCATGAAATAATTCTATTTTTAGAGCAAAATAATAAAGGGTACCCAGAATTACAAAACGATGAATGGTGGTGTCTTTTAGGTTTTCTATGTGATATTACGGAAAAACTAAACAATCTCAATCAGAGTCTACAAGGCGAAAATAACATAGTGACCAATATGGCAAATAAAGTGTTTGCATTTGAGGAAAAGCTAAGTATTTATTATAATGAAATACAAAACAAACAGCTGCACAATTTTCCAACTATTATAAAAACCAGAGAGGACGGTATTAACATTTCAGAAGAAAACTGCTCCATAATTTTAAATTTTATAACTGCACTATTAAACGAATTTCAAAAAAGGTTTCAAGATCTCAGAAAAATAAAAAATTGTTTGTTACTTGTAGAAAATCCATGGCATTTAAAGACACCAACTATTTCTGAGTTGGCCTCAGTTTTAAATTGTAATTACTCGGAGTTGTTTGATGAATTTATTGATTTTAAAAATGACACCAACCTGGAAGTAATTTTCAAAGAAAAAAGGGAAAAAAGGGAATATGTGGAATTTTGGAGCATTGTTCCCCAAAAATATAAAAGCGTGCAAAGATGTGCCCAAATAATGCTAACATTTTTGGGTCAAAGTATAAAGGATTCATCTTTTCAAAGATGAAATACACAAAGAGTGTATATAGAAATAAACTGACAGATTCCCATTTGGATGATATAATAAGAGTAGCATGCAACGACAAGCCAGATATTGATAAAGTTTTAAAAAAATGCTCTCAGTTCCAAAAGTCTCATTAGATATACATATAAGTAAGTAAGCATCTTTGTTAAAAGTCCTTTTTTACATTAAACTAAATAATTCATTAGGTTGATATTACTTTTTCATTTATACACCTAATTATTTTTTACTTGCGGCCCGGGCTACCGTGACTGAAACGTGTTTGTGGCCCCTATAAAAAAAAGGTTGAGTATGGCTGGTCTGGACCCATAACCTGTTGGATGTGATGGAACAGAGCAATCAACACGTAATGAAAGCAAGCAGAAAGCATTAACATAAAGCGATTTAATAAGAAACAGAACTCGGGTTAATACAGGAATAAATCAACATAACGTAAAACTTAAATACAATACATGTACACAATAGTTATGAATGTTAAACATAATACATCGTGTTAGAGCACGTGCGCGTCTATTGTATATCATGGTCACGATGGCACTGAACTACACCTGCCTACCGGCGAGTCGTATCGCGAGCACAGCACTTCATTGGCGTAACCGGCGCGTGGGATATCACAACCACTAGCGTTATTACTAACAAATACTGCTGCAAGTTGCAAGGTATCTTCATTTACGCATAAGTGAGGATCTAATGTCCGAGTAGATAATTGTACTTGTAAAAATGTAATTATGTGTATATGGACGAAAATGTAGTGGTAAATGATTGTTATTTATGTAGCACAAAATAAATTTAAAGGTAAAAATAATTAGTAGATTGCACGAATAGTGATGGAAGGAGTTGATAATGATTTGAAATACTTTTTATTAGTGAAATCTAGGTTAATTATGGAATAAAATCTTACGTATTGTGGAAAGAACAATGATATGGCACAAAGGTGGAATGTAACTGTTTTTTTGAACGACATTGCCAATAATTTGAGATTTTTCTATGTCCTCATTAATTAAGAGAGCATGAAACTTTCCGAGTGTTAAATATCTTTGATGGCTTAGATTTATGTTTTTTGAATGCTCTGAAGAAATTTTTGTTATTGCGACAGCTGGCCAGATCATAGGGTACGATTTATTTTCAGGAAAGGATATTTGTACATGGAAATTATGTTTTTATGTTAATAAAGGTTAATTTTGTATTGAGTTATATTTAATTTATTTAGGAAATAAGTAGTCAGTGATTTTTAAAGGATATTCCAGGTTCCACAGTGATAGTCATATCCGAATATGCGGTTATCCTTTACGCCCTCGCTTGTAATTTTAGGCGCAGATGATATTCTTGTGTTCTACAGTTTAGCAAAAGGTTTTGATTAGGAAGGTAAGAATTGAAAGAAAGTATAAACGAATTTTAGTAAGTTACTAATTAGAACCGCAAAGGTTCTATACGGTTACAATTTATCAGTCACTAACAACCGAATGCCATAATGCTCTGGTAATTGATGCCGGAGTGTTATTCATTATCGTATGTTGAAGTAATATTAACAAACATATATTCGTCTAAAATAACATATAATAGTAAAGAGTTTTTATTTGCCACTGCAAATAATACTAAAAAATTTAATTTTGATTTCAATTGAAATTAGGTGTGTTATATTTACTGTTTATAGTATATCTAATGTATTGTTACAGATTCATTAAACAAGGAACGGTATAGTTATACTGCCATTGATACAGGTATATAGTGGTTTTAACTGTGACGTCGGTAATGACATCATTGCTAGGTACCAACCAGTCGCTAAAATGAAAATATCATTTACTACAGGTAACCGGTTAAAACCGGTTATTTCCTAAAATTTATTTTTCATTATGTAATGTCGTAGGTTTAGTTTACAAAAATCCTTACAATTCAATCGTGACCAGCTATAATATAAACAAGAAGTAAAAACAGCAGAAGGCTAATTATTTCAGGCTTCTTATTTTAGTATTTGATTTCGCGTTGTTGACGAAAGGTTTTATTAGAAGCAATATTTGAAGTTCTTTAGTGGACGCTCTTACAAGAAACCCTTTTATAACATGTAGTTGCAATGTTGATCACAATTAATTTGAAAATGACATAAATACAGTTAATAAAAGAGTTCACTAAATTTTTGTTAATATATGAAGAAAATGAAAAGAAAATATGCAGTATTAATTCCGAAGATATAAAATTTAATCGCAGCCGATCATAAAAAAAAATTAAATTGGCAGAGATGTAATTTTCTTAATGAACGGAGCAGAAGCCTTTATTATGTTACAAATATATCAGTATTGCATTTGATATTTAAGGTAAAAAATTTTAAAATTCCTCTTTGAAACTGTATGGGAAGTCATTTGGCTGTTGCATTCACTATTCAGATTAAAGTTGTTCTGTGCTATCGACACCTTAAGTAATTTATAAGTTATAATAAAGAAAGAAAATAACTTCCATACCATCATGTTTGCAGAAAGGTTGAAGTTCGTGATTTTAATTGACTGAATGATTATCTGAAGTCAAACGTGAGATGTTTTTTTTTATACAAGCAAAACTTCTAAAAGTAGTTGGAGATAAAGATGGTTATTAAAATGAAGATTTTAAACTGTAATTGCCATAAGATAGTGAAGTTCTATTACATGCTTATGACGTGTTGTAAATAATTGAATAGTTATAAGAAAATTGTACGTGTTTTTATAATCCGAGGAAAATGCGAAAGTACAAATATGTGTAATCGATCGGGGAAAATAACCTTACGTTTACTAGATACTATTTAAGAGTTTTATGCGTATTATTTATTAGAGGTCGGTAAAAATAATATTGGTTTTCATAGATAACTATCGTATGAGTCTACCATATAAAAAGGTAACTATTTTTATGGCGAATAGGTTTGCTACGTCTAGGCCTAAGCTTATATAATTAATACTCACACGAGTCGCTTGAAGCACGTGCAAGCAATAGTGGTATAATCAATAAGCATAAAAACCTACACTGGTCTAATGAAAATACCCACCAACACATTTTACGAGACATCAACAAAGCTGTTTTGACTAGAATGTTTGTTGCTATAATATTGGTAATAAGTTTTGATACCATATTTTTAAAAGTAATATTTCAGGTGCCCGCTATATTGAATTTCTGGATACCAACTTACACAAATTACTGGAGGATATGACTCTGGAAAATAGAGGTGAAGTATGGTTCGAACATGATGGCGAACCCTCCACAACACCAGAGTCAATTGCAATTATTTGAATAAATGCACTGAGAAAAGGATTTTGTTGCTTCAACTGAAAATTAGTTGATTCAATTAGAATTTTGGTTTGTATATAAACAATGATCTACATGCATTAAATAGAACATAATAAAATGTTGGAAAACCGATTTTGAAGCAAACAAACCTAAATTTGTACCACAATAATTATGGCATTTACTCAAATCGCTATTAATGTAACTTGAATGTTAAGTATCGTTTCTTCAATTGCTTGTAGGTTTGATTTGAATTATTTAATACTTTTATCAAATAAACTGTTATGTTAAATCAACACCTTGAATATCCCACTTACATATAAAAATCATTGAAGCAAATACTTGAAAGGGTTTGCAGCATTAAAACAAACTATTCAAATCTTTCCACTAACCAAAAAGCGTCATTGGTTTAACTAACCCATATGTTGAACACAGTTAATAATTATTACGCTAAGTGACTAATTAGGGTTCAAATAATAATATTTTTGGTTTAATCAAACTTTTATTGTGTTGAATTGAAACATTTAGCTCTCAAATCAATCATTTCGTTGCGTTGTACATTGTTTAGAAATAGAATTAGTTTAAACATCAAGGTAGTTTGATTCAATATCCAGCTTGATTGATTCTGATTTAATGCAATTATTTTAATCATTTTTTTTAATACAACTTGGCGATCAACAAATGAGTTTGTTCATCCCTAACAGATTTTTAAAAAAATATTGATTTAAAATAACTTCATTCAGTCACATTATCAAGTTGTATATTGAATCAAATCTCACCTTGAATGTTACATTAACCCTAGTTCATCCTGCATAATTTTTAGTTTAGCTTCCACTTCAATTTTATAAAACTGACATTGATTATTAAAAGTTTGTTTATTCCTTGAGGTTGCCATTGGTCTTTGAAGTTAGACGATCGCTTATATAGTTGAATGCTAAAAACAACGGCACTTAGTTATGGGCAATTGAGACCAATTTATAAGAAGGTACTTACGTGTTTTTAGACGAAAAGATTTTGTTTAAACATAGTACAGCATACTAAATTTATCTTCCATGTATTTTTATAGTTAGTTGAAATACTTTTATGGAAACTAACACAATAAACAATGCTAAGTAACGCTTGACGCCATGTTGACGTATCGCTTGACGCAGTCGAAGGTTAGCAGTATATTAAAGATATAATGTGCGCGCGCTGTACATCCAAGACGTAGCATCGGAGACGTACTAAATACCGTTGCGTTCAACAAATAACCTCGACGTTTGATTTGGCAATCGTAGTTTATTTAAATCAACAAGCTAGAGTACGTTTGTTTCAATTTTAAATTTGTTACAAAACGTGTTTATTTGACACTTTTTTCAGCATTCATTTAACTAAAATGGATTTTTTTCAACATTAATGTAGTTAGTATTGGACTAAAATATGAAATTTGTTGACAATATTAGTTTGTATTAAATACGCCTGATGTTCAATGAAATTCACTTTTGCATTCTTTTATTAACCAACTGTTATTATGCATTCAAACAAACAAATTTAAGTCAACTAATTTTTGATGTTAGCTTAACCATCTACAAGCGGTTCAGTGAATATAGTTTCGTTTAGAACGACTAAAAAATACTTGATCAAATGCTTTACTCTTCAAAACAACAAAATTGGTTGTATCAATCAAATCACTTTTCTCAGTGATGGTTAAATACGTTTGGGTCTGCTTAATTGCTGTCTAGATCACATGACTTGTCAATATTGGACTATTTCTTATGGGATTTTATAAAAAAGGGCTATATAAAATACGAAACAATATCATTGAAGAGTTACGGAGAATAATTGATGCAGCATTTCGTAAAATTAAAGCTGTTTGTTAAATTCCATTAATTCCTTAAGAAAACAATGGGAATCTTGTTTGAAGCAGAACGGAGGGCAACTTAAATAAAATCTTTCACTTGTAAGTAAATAGGTTTATTTTTGATGCCATCGTAGTATTCTATGTATATTTTTATATTTTTAAGAAAACAATGGGAACCTTGTTTGAGGCAGAACGAAGGGCAGTTTAAACAATATCTTTCACTTGTAAGTAGATTCAATTATTTTAGTGTTACCATCGGTGTATTCTTTTTATACCTATGTAAAGCTATTCAATTTAATGTGCAGTTTTTAATTTTTGTAGCATATGCCTTTTCTAAGCCTGCTTTTACTTTGTTTTACTTAGAGAATTAAGAATATAATTTATTGCTTATACAATAATTATGATAACTTTTTGACATTTGTTGTACGAACAATTGCCATTTTGTGTATATACTTGATTCGCGACCAACTATTTAATACCAATATTATAAATCAATTTATTATAACAAAAAATGGAATAAATCGACTCATCATCATTAGCGCTTCAGTCCTGGAACTGGATAGACGCGTACTCTCATTGCTTCTTATTCTGCACTAACCTACACATTTTCCTGAAATTTCCACAGTCTGTATCTATCACTATCTGAGCTATGTCTACATATACCTCCTTTTCCTATCTCTGCTTTTAATATATCTCATACTATTCTCCAAAAATGCCTTAGAACATATTCTGCACTTCTATTTATTTTCTACGGTATCTTTATTCCTCTACTATTTCTATAACCTATTTGTTATAACTTTGTCTGTCCTTGTTATCACCCTCATACATCTGATGCACAAAATTCCAAAAGGCTGCTACCATTTTTCTGTGTGCTTTTACTACTGCCTGTATTTCATAGGCATACTGTGCTGTGCTCCACGCATATGCCTTCAACAATTTTCTTCTTGTTTCTATGTTTGTTGTCTTTGATCGTAGGCGCTGTGCTTTCTTGTTAGATGCAGTTCGGTCCCCTTCTATTGCTTTACAATTATATACCCTATTTCTCCGACATTCAATAGTTGTGATGGGGGGTAAGCAGCCTGTGGCTGCCAAGTTCCCCCAGCACTAGAACATTTGTCGATTTAATATTTTTTTCAATATATCTTTTCGCACAGTCAACATTAGTTGCAGACAATTCACAACCAACACCTGTAGTTGTATATAATAATCATCAGATTTATCTGCACTTATTTTTTGGTCATTAGGTTTTCCGTTGCAAAAATAGGTTGGACACGTACTTCCACTCATCTCTATTCTGAGCTAGCATACACAGTTCCCTGAAATTCCCACACAGTCTATATACACCTTGATTCTCCTTCTATTGTTTTCTATTATATGCCCTATTTCACCGAGATTCAGTAATTCAGCGATATGTGAAGAGGGTTAAGCAGCCTGTGACTACCAAGGATCCTCCAACACTTAGACATTTGCCGAATTAATAGTTTTCTTAGTGATGCTACGAGAACGAGACGAGAAATGCTTACTTCTCGTTCTCGTCTCGAAATTCGAGACGAGAATTTGGTTGAGCTCTCGTTCTCGAATGATGTTTCTCGTCTGGTTTTCGATTTCGAGTCGAGATTTCTCGAATTCTCGACTTCCCGACTTCTAAAATGCTCGGTAAGTTGCAACAATGTTTTTGAAGCACCAATTACTATGTGAGCAATACATTCAGATAGTACCTGGTTTTAAATATTGAAACTGGAATAAATTAAATTGCTTCTATTGTGAGTGGCTAGTAACTGTTGCCCGAAAGTTCGAAATCAACCAAGCGAAAATTACCTTAAATATATGAATTTAAACACTATGGAAAATGAAAGTAAACGCTACAAAATAAATTATGCAATCAGTTTATTATCTGTAAGTACTAAAAATTGATTGCATTAATCAACTGATAATATAAATTTAATACAGGTTGCGTTTTATTTGATCACTATCTCGGGTATTTTTTTTTAAATCATTCTTAATATTACGAACTGAAAATCTTGCATCTGAAAGTAGTAAATTAATAAGAATGCCCTTTAATTTCAACATTCTTTTTTTAACAATAAATGCAAATTAAACGCATTCAAACCAAAAGATTGTATACAATACTAAAAAAGTCATGTAATATTATGGCTAAGTGGCGGACAAGTCAGGGTTTAAAATCTTTTACCATAGTTTTGCAACATCTATTAAATTTCAAATCACTATTTTCTGCAAGTATTTAGTTCTGATTAAAATTGCAATTTATAACTAGATTTGTACTTGGTTTATCTATCACATGCTACAATAAGTTGTCAGCTATAAATGCAGCTTACTAACAAAATCGTCTTGGGAAAATGTCTTCTTTTGTCTCAACCAAAAATAGTTCTTTGAACGTCGCCCAATATACGCTAGCACATTTCAAAATCGTTAAATATTGCATGAATCTTTAAAATACCCGACAAATTAAGTTTACGATTATACATCAACCGACGGCGATTCAACAAAATGTGGGATTACATTTTTACCTAAAGATAAATATTACCTAAGAAACGTATAAGAGATGCATTAAACAAAACACCGTTTGAAATTTTTGTTATCTTTTTAGGGTCCAAATATTTTAGACCCCATACATCACTTCATACCTTTTAAAAAGAATAACCTTCCTTAACATAAGAAGCTAAGCAGCAACCTCTACATACTCTTTCTTTCAGGGATTATCGTGACTTTGTATAAACTGTACTCAGTATCTTTGGCTTTTCTTATTTATGATTCATATTTATTTTGCAAAACCTGTAATTTTGTTTAACAATGTACTTGTTTTGTTTAAGAAACCACGTGACTTATATACCTAAAATTCGATACCAAACCCTGCTTTGCGCTTTCTAGTTAAAGGGTACAAAAAGTATAAAAGCCTTTTGTTTTCTTATTTACCTTTTATAAGTTTCTATAATATTATTTTTCTGAAATCAATTGTTGTAACAGCAACGTCCTGTCTAAAGAATTAAGATTATTAGTAAAGGTTTAACATTTGAATGTATATTTGAAGAATAACAATTTATCGTTCAACAAATACCTGTCATTTTTGAAGTACAAACTATAAAATACCGAAAACTAGAAGCTTTCATTTCAATATTTTTATGTTTCGCTGCAAATATAAACTCTATAACCTCTGAGTTTGCTTATTTATTTATATTAACTTGAGGTTGTAACTTCTGTTAAAATTTTAAAATGAAAGATGAAGCAATCAAAAAGTAGCCTTTTCATATAAACAGCCAGATGAAAATGAAAGAGTCGATAATCCTGAACCATATAGCAGCGATGACAGCTTTTCTGATCGAACGTATGTTCCTATTCTCTCAAGTTGTAGTGCAAACATCACCAACTTAGCTGAGGATAATCAGTACGACTACGATCCCGATATGACTTTCCCTTCCATAACCGATTCATGGTGATCAACATCATCAAATGTACAGGAAGAAGCTTTTATACCCTGTTCAAAAATAGCGAAAATAGCGAAAATATCGAAAATAAAAGTGAGTGACAATTACCGCATAAATGTTCAAGACAGGAATAATAAAACTGGGACATGCAAACTGTGATTAGAAAAGAAAATCAGTACGGTTATAAAAATGAAGTGCTCTAATACTAGCGGCTTAAAAAGATACCGAATATTTAAACACGCTGTAGTCTACAGCAGTATTTTTTGTGAACCAAGAACGTCCACTCCAAAACAAAAATCAAATCCCATTTTGAAGACGATTAACAAAAATAGAAGTAACTCACTTAAGGTAAGTTATAAAAAGGGTATAATTATAATCGTTACTAAATTAAGTGATACTAGCTATTTGCAATTTCTTGGCAGATTTCTAAATCGCTTTCATTTCTTGCCGTTCTAGCCCTTTTTACATATATCTTTTGTTTAGAGTTTACACTTTTGTAAGTAGAACCTATAAGTAACGTAGTATTGTAAAACCTCAAAAGTATTATGATTAATCGGTTATTCATGTTCTAAAACTTATTCTTTTTATTTCAGTCAATTGGCAAGAAACAGGAATGGGATGAAATGGTTGTTGGATGGATAGCAACCAAATATTTGCCCTTTAGTTTTTTTTGAAAACGATGTGATACAAAGATTGTTTCATGTGTTAAATAACACCGTAGTACTGCCTAAGCGAACGGCACTGAAAGACAAGGTGCTGAAACAGTTTGCTATAATGCAAGAAAAAATTAAAGTGTCTTTGCAAAAAACATTTCTAACTTTCCACTTACCGTTGATGGTTGAACGTTAGTATCCAATAAATCTTATTTTGGTATTACTATTCATTTTATTGACAATGATTGGATTTTACAATCGCTGGTATTAGATTTAATTCCTGCAAATGGATCTCATTCCGGTATGGATATTGCCGTAACTATTTACCATTCACTTAAAAAGTATAGAATACAGCACAAAAGTCGGGGGATAATAATAGAGAATGCAGCAGCAAACACATTATTTAGGACGGAATTAGCAATACTTATAGATAACAAACCAAAACAACAAGAAACCGACCGTATTTGCTTTAGCAGGGAAGATTCGCATTTCAGACTTAATGAAATTGCTTAAAGCAGAAGAAAAAGCAGAGTTTGAAGAAGTAGTAGAAGAAGAAGAAGGAAAGTTTTGTGAAAAAGAAACTAATGCAGATGCATGTACAGACAAAGATTTAACGAAAATCTTTCGTCGGTAACGAAGCAGCGACAATTGTTTTCAAACATAAAAAGGTCTGAAAAATGGCAACAAAAATTAAAAAGTTGTTGCGATGCAGCAAATTTAAAGTACTTGTCTACAAATATTGATGTTTCAACGCGTTGGAACTCGATGAACGACATTATATTAGTCGCACTTAATATGCAGAACGCATTAAATGCATTGTGTGAAAACAACAAAGAATTAAGTGGTTTCAAAATTACTAAAACTAAATAGGAGCTTTATTCAAAAATTCAGAGTTTATTAAAGCATTTTAAAAGTCTTTCTACTTTACTTGGTGGAGAAAATTATCTCACTTTACCGCATGCAGTAGTAGGCTTTAATATGTTGCTTGACAAAATAGAACATGCTATTCTGGGTTTAAGAAGAAATTCATTGAGATCTGAACTCGAAGACAATTTGCTTTTAACCTATCAAGCTGCACATACTAAAATGTTAAAACCTTTTCATAAAACAAATTGGATCTACTGTGCCGTCCTTATTTTAGATCTATAGCTTATACAAAGAGCAAGCAGCAGTAATAGAATTAGAGCAGCAACGTAGAGAAGTAAACATTAGGAAAGGGGTGAGACAGGGATGTGCCCTTTTCCCATTAATTTTTAACTTGTATATTCAGGAGGCAATATAGGTGCTTTCCTTTTACAACTTATCTTTTTTAAGTAAAGTAGCTTTTCTAAGATTAGAGTCAAGTGACTTTGCTTACTTATCTGTGTAAAAGAAACGCATTAACCTGTAATAGATACTTCCACTGCGAGTCTCTAACCTTACTTTCAAATTTTTTATTGATTTCTATTTTATTGTTTTAAACTATTTTATTTCGCATTAGTGTAAATAGCTGCATAGGGAAAAGATGGATAAAAAAATTGTTTTTGTTTTAGAGGTGAATAAGCAATAGCATTATTAGATTGAATTAAAATTATTGTTTTTAGTCGGAAGTAAATGAGTGTGAGAGCGATTCTTCCTCAAGTTATACATCTGAAGTCAAGCAAATTAGCTACTTATCATCGTCAGACCCGTCATCCTCTGATTGTTCAGAGGATAATTTCTTAACCACCAGGCACAAGTTACATAGAACTTTGGATTATGTTGAGAGGACTGTCCCTGCTTATGATGATCAGGAATTTAAAGAGCATTTTAGGTTGAGTCGATCAACTTCCAGTTTTTTTATTGGTAACTTTAGTAAATTGCAAATCTGAAAGTTTTAAGTTATTAAATTTCAGAACTAATGCAACGCGATAAAGTATTGCCGACACATGAATTTGGCAGAAAGAAAATTGATGCTGAAAAGGCATTTCTACTGACTGTGTGGTATTTAAGTAACACTGAAACATTTAGACAAATAGCCGATACATTTAATGTTACGTTAAGTTCCGCACATCGCACTATAGAAAGAGTAATTACGTATTTAGCATCCAACAGCTTTAAATACATTAAATGGCCTGAAGGTGATAGAAGGGCTGATGTCCTTAATGGTTTTAAGAAAAAGCAGGGAATCAAAAACATTATTGGCGTGATTGACGGGAGTCACATAAATATTAAAAAGCCTGCAGTAGATGCACAAGTCTATTGCAACAGAAAATCCGATTACAGCATTCTCATGCAAGGGGTGTGCGATCATGAGAAAAGATTCATAGACTTGTTTTGTGGGGAAGCAGGATCCATCCATGATGCCCGCTTATTAAAACGTTCTTCCTTATATCAGAAATGTTTTAATGAATTTTTAGGCAATGACATTTTACTAGAGGATTCAGCATATCCCTGCTTAAATTGGTTAAGTCCACCCTTTAAAAACAATGGAAATTTAACGCCAAATCAAACCCTTTTTAATAATCGTCATTCGGCTACGAGGATTATAATAGAAAATGCGTTTGGACTTTTGAAGGGAGATTTCGTAGACTGCGATATTTTGAATATGCAAAGATCTATTTTATTGTACAGTGTGTAGTTGCTGCATGTGTTCTGCATAATGTTTGCATTGATTTTGCTGATGAGGTATCCTATGAGATTGATTATGATGACGAACAACATGACGAAGACATGGTACATCAAATTTGTGGTGTAATACCTTCACACTATCGAAGGCTTCAAATTATGACCGAGATGGGTTTAGATTAAAAGTGTGATATGCCTGTTAGTTTTTAATTGTATGCGATGCCTACATAAATTCAATAACATTTATTGTGTTAAATTAATTACATTATTTTATGCATTGTATATAAGTTAAACAAAAATAAAACATATAATTATACATTACTAAATTGACTTATATTTACATTATTTATCTTGCGAATTAGCTAATTTTTCTAACGCAATAACCCTACGTTCTTCTAAAGCCATTTTTTGTTGCATGAGCATCAGTCGTTCATCTTGATATTTTGTCAAGGTACCTAAATAGTTCGTGTATGCTGTAGTTTTTTGTTTTATGGCCTCCTCTTTGGCAGCATAAAATTTTGTCTTACTATCCAAAAACTCTCAACTTTTATGCTTTCTTTTTCCTGAAATAGTAGTCGGTACTGGCGGTACAGGTTCAGTATGTACTTCCTCAGCAGCAACTATAGTAGTAGAAGTAGATGGATAGGAAGTTGTAGGTATTGCAGTTGCTACATCAGAACTGTGTGGGCTACAAGCATTAGGTTTGTTGCCTAATAAGGCATCCAACCTATCAAAAAACAGAAACCTCGTCGGACCCCTTCCAGTTTTTGTTTTTAAGTCCTTAGTGTTTTTATAAGTATTAGCAAGATTTTCCCACTTTTTTTTTAATCGTTTAGGATCATGGCTTATACCTAAGCTTATCAAATCATTTGCCACTTCAGACCAAAATGATTTTCGTTTTTTTGGATGATACATCTCTTCATATCTTGCCTCAATACTAGATATAAGTGCCAACGTTTGGTCATGATCCCAATTATATTTTGTGCCAACACATTTTGGATGAGCATCTACAGAATCAACCGCCTCTCCTTCCTCCATTACAACATTGGTAGCCACTTCCCCATTTTCTTCGACCATTTCATAAGATAAAATGCTTTTTGAACTTTTTATAATAGGATGATTTAAATCCGTAAAATCAATTTCGCTTTGTGGCAACCACAGAAACATGTTATTTTCTGCAATAATAATTTAATAATAAAACAAAAAAATTTTTTCAACAAAACTTACCACAATCTTTTATCATAACATCTCCTTCATCATTTAGAACCCAACTATTATTTCTTTTTTTCATAACACAATACATTTTTAAAAACTATAGTTAATAACAAAACAAATAAACAACCTCCTAACCACACTTTACACAATATAATGGAACTCGGGTGAATTACTTAACTACAAGTGCGATTCTTAGCATACTCGTCAGCGGTAAAGGGGGAAGAAAAAATCTGAGACATTTGAACTACTTAGTTTTTAAAAGGAACGTATCATTTAACTAAGTACAACTTAGGATATGTTAGAATATCTAAGAAAAACGGTAAAAGGAAAGCACCTAATGAATACTGTCTAATTCAGGAAGAGATTTGGAATTACTATGCAGAGACAAAAAATTGATATGCTTAGATTTGCAGATGATATAGCGGTATTAGCATCAAGCAAGGAAGAGTTAGAAGCTGCTCTTTATGAAATGAAAACCGTTCTAACAGAAAGATACGGTATGAAAATTAACAAAAATAAAACTAAAATACTAGTATGCAAAGGAAGGGAAAATAAATCAAAAACAAGAATACAAATAGGTTAAGGATTTCTGCTACCTAAGAAGCCAAATAACGCATGATGGAAAAGTGCAAAAATGTAAAACATAGATTAGCACAAGGTCGTGCTACATTTAACAAGAAAAAGCAACTACTGTGTCCAAAGACAACAAACATAGAAACTAGGAAAAGATTGCTTAAAATATATGTGTGGGGCACAACACTGTACGGCTATGAAGCCTGGATAGTAGGAGACGCGTACAAGAAAATGGTCTTCTTTTAGGGAACCTGATCAATGTGTGTTACTTATGTATTTTTCATAACACATAGTATGTTGAATTATTTTTGTTGCTTTTTTCTTTATTTTAATATTTTTTATTTACCAACAAATCCGTAGATTGTCTATAACCTTACTTCATTTATGCAGAGATAAATGTATAGGCGTGTGTATGTAAGCGTTGGTGCAAATAATAATTATGCACTTGCACGATGCTTCTAGCGTTCTTTTTAAAGTTAAACTATACAGCACGGCAATATAGAATTTTAAGTACTAAATCACTAAATGCCATTGAAGAAATAAAGACGTTCTTTACATAGTAATAGCAAGTTGGTGGCATTTTATAACCCGCAGACAAAAACCAGTAGTTTTAATAAACTTTTGATGGCACTACTAATTTTCTGTCTACACATACATATAACTATTTGAGCGAACTATTTATTCGTTTTAAGTATTTTAACAAAATAATTCTATAGTGCTACGTGCAAAGAAACAATTTATTTTTGAAGCCAGAGGATTAAAATGTAATATACTCGACATTATTAATAGACTACTCACCTATCTGATGCTTTGCAAGAATTGTTGGGTTCGGAGTTCCTAGAATAATCAGAACCTGTTACGGTACACAAATAATACTTATTCAAGAGGTTGCATTATGACTTTAACTCCAAAAACAAAAGAATTCATGAAATTGAAACTAAAGATTTATGTCAACCAAGTACTTTAATAATACTGACGAAGTGAAGAAGATCACAGCTGCATTATTTGTGAAGGTGTACTGTGTAAGTTAGTGTATTCTGTATAAATAACTATTCAGTAATGGATAAATTCGTAATTCGAAAACGAAGAAAGTGCTAGTTGTATACAGTAACGAAATCCTAGCGATTCCACACTCCCTAACGAAAATATATAGGTGAACGTAACAACTAAAGTAATGATTTTTGATAGAGATGGCTGAATTAATGACTTTGTATTCAGAATAGGCAATGACACGATAGAGAAAGTGAACGACTTCGTGTACCTTTGTAGAAAGTTTTTGCGTAATAGGAAGCTGGATGGTGAAATAGAAAGAAAGGCAAATGTTGGAAGAAAAGTGTTTGGGAGTATGTGGGCAGTGAACAAGAATGATGAATTGACTATAAATGCAAAGCTGGCCATTTACAACAGTGTGTTTGTGCCAACTGTTCTGTATGGAAGCGAAACTTGGGTCTGGGAGAAGAAGCATCTGAGTCGCACAAATGCTGCAGGAATGAGGTTCCTAAAGAGTATGTTCGTAGAAACGTCGAGATACAGTGCCAAACAAATGGATCAGAGCAGACTGTGGGTGCAAGTGACCCTTACGAAGTTAAGCGAGCAAAATACGCTTAGATAGTTTGGACATATGCAAAAAATGAACAAGAATAGACTTACCAAACGTATATATGCAATCAAGAGGACTAGTAGAGCCGCAAGGGGCAGACCGCGTAATAGATGGTTGAATGTAGTAGAACAGGTTCCGAAAGAACGACAGGTGAGAAGTATGAGGAATAAAGGAGTATGCCATCAGCAATGTATGAATGTTACAGAGGTAAAGGAAGTGTGTAGGGACCGAGAAATGTGAATAAAGATGTGAATTATGCTGGGAGTAAAAGTAATGTAAGAGTCTATAGTTATACCGTGCATATCCTCCCAGAAATAGGTGCTAGGTTTGGTTACCCCAAAAGGGAATACCGTGATTTGTGTTGTTGTTAGTTTATTTTATGTGACTCTCGTGTAATGCAATTATTGGCCTCCTATGAAAATAGTGTGACTCTATAAATAAGATCTAGCTACAGCCCTGGTGAGAGATCATTATATCTTTGGTTCGTTATTAGAAGAATGCCGTTTACTCAAGCATTCAGGTAGAAAATGTAGCACAATATCGTTCCATCGAGAAGGAATTTAACTACAGTTTTGCATTAATAAACCCAAGCCTTTATTCCATGTGAGGCACAAATGACCTTAAAAGGGGAAAAGAAAGTAATCTATACAAATCTTTTTACAAAGTGTACAATACAATGCAGCATCCTAAAAATAGTATAATATTATGAAGCGCAAAATATTGTCAGTTTTTTACTTCTGGCTTTATATGATTCAATACATAGTCAAACAGCATAGAGCACACCTCACAATCTCCCATTTTAACTGGTATTTTATCGCATGTCTAAAAAATGACTCTGAATCTGATCATTGATAAACATTGAACATATAGCACACATCGTCCGTGCTAATATTTGGAACATTTAGGTATTTTTGGTAGTCCATTGCAATAGCAACCTTAGTTTTATCTGTCTGCAGAACTGTTTCTCACATCTCTTACCCAGGTAAGATGCCATACCTTTCCTTGAATGTAACTCATTTTAAAAGTTAAGTTTTGTAATTCCGAGATCAGTTTTGACCTTTTAGAGACAAAGATCGCTCAATCAGCTAACCTACCTGGAATGACGTTCACTTTGACTTTGTGCTGGTCACAAAAAAATAGGTATCCGTCGCAATTATCCAAGATTTATGTTGAAATTTTTATTAGTCACTTTCCTGTATTTTTGTTAAATACAATTTTGGATACTTTTCATTAAACATGACATGCATTTTGTCAATATTAAGTTTGTCGGAAAAATACATTTTTTTTTTCATTTGTTCAAACTTTAGTGATAAGTTCGGCATCGAAAAAAAGCTAATATACTGTACTATAGTTGAAATTAGTGTTTGAGAGCTAATTAAGCCACGATACGTATTTACCGCGCACGTCCAGGAGCCAGCTCCTTGTTTTGAGTCTTTAGTGTTTGTATTCTCTTGACAGTTAAACCATGCAATGATATCAATGCCTTGTAGCATACTGAAATTCAGACACCATTTCCTAAAACCCTAATCTTATAACAATAACAATATGCATGTAATTCTACTTTTTTCCAGATTTTTTAAGATTATGCCGAATTACTGGCTGGCAAATAACGAGCCCACAAAGATAAACCGATTGTTCATCATACGATTTAATTTCATTAAATCTAGAAATAATAGACGCCCGTTCATCCAAAGCAACAACTTTAAAACGTTGAAGTTGTGGATACCTACAGTTTCATGATTTCTTAACCTTCGTCTTTTGACAACATCCTGTAAACGTCAGACTTTTTTTGGTTAACTTAAGCTCACTAGTAGCTCCATGACTTCCACTCATCATTTAGCCATGAAAAAGAACACTACCTTGTAAATAATACTCAAACTACAAGAACGCTCCTTCAACACCACAATATTGTCGTCACAATCATAACCTACAAACGCTTTGTACAGACTACCTGACTGCAGGTGAAAACAAAGGGAATGAAGCTGCTGGCTTGTTCAGTGCCACTAACTTAGGTGGATTCTCATCAGTTTAGCTAACAATAACTATCACCGTAATCGTTCTTTCCCAGGCCATATATATTTCAAACTCGTTTATCTCTGTACTGTCATCGTTTTAACCTTGCTCAGTAACAGTTTCGTATTCTATTTCAATTTAAAAATAAAATAGTGACATAGCATTGATATGGATAAAATACGGACTTTTATCTTTTTCCCCTGCACTATTCATATATTATTAAATTCTATTAGTAAAACAAATGTAGCACTTACTTTCAATTGTCCAAGTTTCTCCATGCAGTAATCCTTTTCCAAATGCCTGAATTTGTGAATAACATTTAGAATTATTAATTTTGTCTTTTTCATTTTGCAAACTCGCTTGCATTTTATATGCAAAGTAACTTGGAAGCGTGAGTTGTTGAACTTCATCTGGTATAATAGTTTGTTGGCCAAATTCGATGCCAAGTATTATCACAAAACACATCAGTACCAAACCCATTTTGCTGGAGGTTGAACTATTACTGAAATATTATGATGTTTTATTTATTTTAATAATGCAATTATGATTGCTTTGATAGTGGATATTTGTAACTGGTTTCTACAATATCAGACTTTTTGAGCACCTGCACACGTTTCGCTGAACTGATTAGGAAATGATATTACTATTAATTTTTCAATAAGATATCGACAACAGCTGATATGATATGTTACGAGATTCCCATTATTTGTGATCAATTGCTGAATGAAACATTGGCGTTTAATGTGAATATTGGGAAATCGAAATTCTTCAAAATTTGTTATTGTTTTGCCGTTATATTAAAGTTCAAAGTTTTTGTTTTATCTCTGCTTTGTTGTGATACTGCAAATATACCACACATGTCCAAAAGAAAATTGTAGAATTTTAATATTAATACCGCTGTTTCTTTTTCACACGAGCAAACTTTATTTAAACTCCTTATAAGGCGTTTTATTCTAATTCGGTTGGAAAAATAAGTTATATTGTGACTATATTCCCTATAAATAAAAAATTACTTTTGTCCCACCACACTCAACTCTTACGTCACAGCGGTAACATTGTCATTTACCCCATCCACTTCTTTTACATTGATATCTGTTGCTTTGATATCTATCGCTTTGACATCGGCTACCTTGACGTATCCGCCATTTTAGCAAGGACCATACTTAATGCAACTGCCACTTTGACACAACTCCTGTATACACATTTTGCAGCATCCTGTATATTTGTACTCTAGCAATACGTTGTATATAGCGCACGCTTCAGAGTTCTTAGAGATAAAGTTGATCGACATAGGATTCGAACCCGGGTTCTCTGCAAGCACAATCATAGAATTAATCTGTAACTCAAATCGTCAAACACATTGCTTAATTCTTAGATGTAAATAATCTTTACATTAATAATTATAAAGGGGCAGTTTGTTAGTTTTAATTTCCATCAAAACTTATTTTAGAGATTAACATATTTTTCACATCTTAATTATTTTGCGAAACTCATAACTCGTTGGAACCCGGAAAGGCTATGTACTTTTTCCGTGTCTAGAGTGAAACTCACACTTTGATTTTTATCAATACTTTGGGAAAGATCTCGTTCACCTTTAAATTTTTTCCTAGAACCGTCGTGTGGGGCATAATTTTTTCACTAGTAAAAAAAAAGAGAAATAGAATGTAAGGATTTAATCTAGATTAACATGCAAACATATCGAAAATATTTTCCGTATGGTAGCGGAAATAAGAAGGAACAGTATGTTAGCTTTAATTTCTATTATAACTTATTTTAGAACTAAACTTATAATCTCAGCTTAACCAAATTGAACTTCGATAAGCTATAACTTTTTCTACGTACAGCGTGAATATCAAAATTTAGGTTTTAGCTTTGAAGAACATTCAAACAGATATAATGATCCCGAGAATTTCCTACGTCCATTTTCATTGGTCTACGATTGTCTAGGATATGATGGTGTGCATTTCGATATTCGAAGATATTTTGAACAGCACTTTAACTACTTGCGGGCTTTCGAATGCATCCTCAACTGACATTGAAATTAACCATTATACGGGCCCGGGAAAGAAAGTGGTTTTTGCTTGTCTGTCAACTAGCTTTACCCATCGGTACTTTGACTTGGGCGTTTCAGAAAGGAGGATGAAAACCTACGTTGGATTTTTTTATTCAGGTAGCATTTTTATAATTTTATTATTGTTTTAAGTTATCTGGTTGCGTCTAAAGTTTAGGTACATATTTGGTGTAATGGTTTCTCTTTTCGGCAGCAGGGGATTTGGAAGGAAGATGATTATGTATATTTTTCCACAGGTTATGATTCATAAAAGCTAGAACTAAAAATTTATACAAACCTATGCATAAAAAGTAGCAAAACTAACATTTCCATACACGTCCTGTTAGAACGCTCGAGTATAACTAAAAAAAGGTTATAGAACCAAAACACTGAACCTTTATCAAAATTTTAACATTTTGTTCATGCGCGCACTGTGTGAACATCCACGAAACGCAACTTTTGGGGAAATTGGAGCGATCTAAATCTGAAGGTACAGTGGAATAAATGTAAGTGTTTATGAACCGCAAGACATTTGTTTTGTCGCGACAACATCTATTTCTTATTCCTGGTAGAAGTAAAGAAATTAAACAAAAATGTGGCATAAACAAGACCTTCTTGTTATCTAACACTAATTTAGTACTTACTATCTATTTGTTGGCGCAGGGTAAACTGGAGTGATATTTCGAATGACAAGGAATCTTGGTTTGAACACACGCAAAGCATTTTACAACAACACTTTTTAAACCCTTGTCCGCTTTCAGTGCTTTGTGATGTTGCAATAGAACGCAATGACAGTCTGTTGGCAGAAAATTCTCCTAGCGCTATTAATGGCTGGTTGTATAGTGCCGCTTCGTGCACCCAACCTATAGATACCTTCGTCGGTTTTTTCTGTAACGATTGCAAGAACAGAACGTGCATCACCTCTTTTACGATCAACTTCTGGAACCTAAACTCTAACTGTTGTTCCATTAGAAGCTTCGAGGCGGGCCTTATCTGAAAATGCTTTTATACGTTTTGCTAATTTTTTGAGTGCTCTTTCGCGGAAGATCGTTCATTTTCAATGATAGTTGTGTTGATACACAAACTACACAAAATTTTATCTACTCTATTTCTCTTACGACATTCAAGGTGAATCGCTTGTACACATTCACGGCATAATAATGCATCTGTGCAAACAGTAGAGCAGACAATGCAATTTTTAGAAATTCGGCCGAAGCAGTTGCTTTATGTGTAACCATGGAATTACTTGGTGTCTCTAATTCCTTTAATAGTTTTTCAAATCATGTTCGTCCGACACTGAATCAAACAGATCTTTTGGCAAAGGCGTTGTTGTTAGATACTCTAAGAGCACAACCAAACATGGCTTTATAAGGAGCTATTCTGATGCCTGAAAAAATTGCAATAATAATTTAATATGTTACTCAACAATACCCTATACCTGCGTGCAAAGTCAATTTTTCATAAATTGTACGATTTTCAATCCAACACTCCAATTATTACTCTGGATATCTTGCATCTACGTAGCGAGAGTGATCTCTACATCCTGAATTGCCGGTTCGACACTGCCTTTGGTCTGCCTACGACGCGGTTTTCTGTGTTCTATTGTTAGTTCTGGTCACATCGTCTTCAAATCTTCTATTATTTAATTACAGAATTCTCGTCAGTTATTTGATTGTAAAACATACAGTGCACCAAATAGATTAAATATTTCAAGAATCTGAGATGCTACTTCTTTGGCTCTTTTTGATGCAAGTGGTTTCAGTATGACGAATTTTGTCAAATCTGCTTCATAAACAAGAATAAATTTGTAATTACCATCTGACTGAGATTTGAAGTCTATAAGAACAACTTGACATCATTAACTAAGGTGAGAAAATATCATAGGCTTAATAACTACGCCCTTCTTCTCACATTTTTTTTTCTGTTGGCAACATTCACAAAGGTACAAAAAGTCTTTGTGTTTCATTCTTGTATTTCCGATTTAGTTTTTACCATGCGGTCTCAACCACCATGACCAATTGGTACATGCTCCTCGCCTCGTATAGAACTTCAAACAAATTCTCGCGGGAACAATAAAACTTAACATGGTGCTTTATATCTGTAACCGGTACAACCAGAATTTAAACACCTAGAACTCCTAGTACATCGGAGTAATGTAGAAGCCAATAATCGTGAAGTTGCTTTTTGCCGATAACTTTGCTTTCTCAACGTCTTCGATCAAATTCAATGTTTTATCATTGGTAGGCAAGGCACTATTGTTCTTTATGTCACGTTGATCTAAAAATGCATTAAACTTCTTATTCATAATCCGTTGTCTATCTAGCACTTCCATAGTTGCTCACAAAATAGCTATAATTGCCCAAACAACACACAGAATAACACACAACTTAAGGGTTGTGTAGACAAGCACAGACTGGCAAATAGGAACTCGGTCGGTTTCTAGCTATCAACGACTGCATACTTTAATGTAAAAGCTATCGTTGTTATATAGAATAACACTAGTTATAGCATAAAGAGCAGCAGCGGCCTTGGGGGGGGGGCGAACTGGGCGACTGCCTAGGGCCCCGCGAACAAAAGGGCCCCGCGCACCGCAATGCATATTTTAAAAATTTGTGTTACACTTTATTTAAAACGATAGCAAAACTGTTCAGAGTATAGCTTTATGCATCATAAATCTATACAATACCTAGTACATATTGTGTAGTTTACAGTTATAATCCTAGTCACCTTTTTCGAGCGGATGAATCACTGTAAGAATAAGAAACTTCCATGCTTACAATAAGAAACAATGAAACGTCCTGTTAAGGTCAAAGATAAATATAAGAAAGCACTAAGCAGTTACATTGTGTACCTAATACTTTTGAAACTTCTTAAGACTGCACACTTTACAGACTTCATTATCTTTTGTAGGGTGCCATGCCATTGTAATATTTCTTTTGTTGTTGGTTGTTTTCCCCATGGATAATCAGTGTTCAAACTAAGTACGGGCTACTTCCATACCATATCAGTAAATTTAGAGTCTTCAGAATAATAAAACTTTAAGTTAGTTCAGTTGTCATTGAGCATTGAGCTTTTTATATTCAACAACCTTTTGAGTTTTACTAATTTAGTTTATGTGCGTGTAAATACATTGAATTAATATTGTGGCGAAAAAAGACGTATTTTTAATAGTGTAATTAGTTTTATAGTGAATTGAATAATAGTTTTGTGCAAGTGCGTGCAATAAATAAATGTAATGAACTAATGAATTATTAAGTATCACGTGATTTGATTGTAATTGTAAATAAATTATTAGTATTTTAAATTAAAATTAAGTCCAATAGCAAATAGCATAAACTGCAGATACACTGATTAATGATTATCTTCTGAAGGAAAATAATTAGGTAAGTTACAATACCTATAGGAATAGGATGGAATTAATCATTCACTTATGTTTTGAAATTTTGGTTCAATAACAGACAAGTTTGAATTTTTTTGCATCAATCTATTAACGAAATCGATATTGTTAAAGTGTTTATTATTGTCTAAAATAATGCATAAAGTGAAAAATATTTTTATTCCATCGGTAACTTTCACACTGTGTAATATATATATATATATATATATATATATATATATATATATATATATTAAAGTGATGGCATCGCGCGAACAAGACGTTGGTAGAAAATATGAGTCTGGAAGTTCGAAAAGAAAAAGATCCGAGAAAAGGAAGGAACAAGCTGGGCAACTAAGCGGATCTCTCGGAAAATATTTGAAAACAGGAAATTGTTCAAGACAAACGGATATGGAATCGTCATTGACATTGACATCAATCGATTTGACAAATTCAGCACCTGTTGAAGAATTACATTCAACAATGCTTCTCTCCGAATCTTCACCGGAGCCTGATGAGTCACCCAAATCATCATCTACGCTTGGGTCACATACTTCATTGTTTTCAGCAGCCTTAGAGTATGAATCAGCTAAAAATTTCAACATGCCGCTCAATATAAATATAGAAAATGATCCAGGAATGTGGCCTACGTACATTACTGATGCAGCACGGTCTGTTATTGTGCTCAAAGGTCCAAGTGTCGTAGATATTAATTTTCCTACTGATGCTAATGGGCGACATTTTAGCAAGTTTTACTATACCCGCACCTTAAAAAACGGTGAAGAGCAAAACAAAAGTTGGTTGGTATACTCAAAGCTGAAAGACGTTATATACTGTTTCGCTTGCTGACTATTTGGTAATTGCTCATCAAAATTAAACTCCTATGAAGGATTAAATAAATGGAAGAATGTAGGTGATCTCTTAAAAGGACATGAAATTTCTAAATCACACAAGGAATGTCTTTTAAAATGGTTCGATTTACAAAAAGCTTTAAAGTGCAAAACAGGTATTGATGATTCATCAAAGTCTGAAATTGAATCTATAAAACAACTATGGAAAGATATTTTAGAAAGGCTACTTGCTGTAGTGCAATTCTTAGCCTCTCATAATTTAGCATTCAGAGGACACTCTGAAAATCTAGAAGATACGTCCAGCGGTAACTTTCTAGATATCGTTAAGTTAATTGGTCGATTTGATCCTATTTTAAAAATCTATTTGCAACAAGTAACTTCAAAAAAAAATTAGCGATCACTACCTCGGAAAAAACATTCAAAATGAACTCATACAACTGATTGCAAGTCACGTAAAATCTAAAATTATAGAAAAAATACAAAAGTCTAAGTACTTTTCCATAATTCTTGATTGTACACGAGACACTGCTCGAATTGAACAAATGTCAATGATATTCAGATTTGTCGATGTAGATAGTGGTGACATTGAAGAACATTTTATTGGTTTTATTGCCGCAGAAAAAAATACTGCAGAATATTTAACTACCTACATTTTAACTGCACTGGAAAGCTTAAAGTTGCCATTAGAAAACTGCCGGGGTCAAGGATCTGATAACGGTGCAAACATGCTTGGAGAAAAAAGTGGGGTTCAAAAAAGAATTTTGACTGCAAATCCTTTGGCGTTTTTTGTACCCTGTGGCTGCCATAACTGGAATTTAGTATTAGGTGATGCTGCATCCTCTTGTGTACAAGCTCAATCCTTTTTGGATTTTTGCAACGGCTTTATACGCTTTTTCTGGTTCTAGTGAACGGTGGGCTATTTTAAAGGAAAATGTTAATATTTCACTAAAACGTTTATCGGAAACGAGGTGGGAGTGTAGAGTAGAATCCGTAAAGGCTGTGAAATATCAGCTAAATGATATATGCAGTGCTATACAAAGTTTAGCCGAAAATACAACAGATTGTGCTTTGATTAGTGAATGCCAATCAATCGAAAAAGAAATAACTTTTTTTGACTTCGTAATGTCTTTAACAATATGGTACGATATATTACACAAAATAAATTTAATTAGCAAGATGTGGCAAGTAAAAAATATGCATTTAACTGTCGCTTTACAACATTTGCAAGGTTTTATTAAGTGGATAAACGAATACCGAGATACTGGCTTTCAGTCGGCATTAATTGATGCAAAAGAACTTGCTGAACAAGCGGAAATTGAACCAACATTCAAATGTAAAAGAAGCAGGCAAAAGAAACGCGTTTTTGATTATGAAGCAAAAGATGTGAGTTCCCAGACACCAGAAATTAACTTCAAAAATAATTTTTTTAATGTGATTGTTGATACGGTTCGAGGAAGCGTTGAGCGTCGATTTGAAGCACTTAAAGAGCACAGTAATATATTTGGCTTTATGTATCAAATTCGAAATTTAATACATATGACCGATGAGTCTATTCTAAAACACTGTAAAGATTTGGAGATATCATTAAGCGTTGAAGGAAGCAAAGATGTGGATGGATTAGAACTATATGAAGAGTTAAAACTATTTATAAGAGCGTTTGATGGCGAAAACAGTGCCATTTCTGCATTAAAATATATCATTGAAAACAATTTAAATGAAGTTTACCCAAATATAAGTGTTGCTTTAAGAATATTATCTACAATTCCAGTGACCGTTTCGTCTGCAGAAAGAAACTTTTCCAGGTTAAAATTAATAAAAACATATTTGCGGACTACAATGACTCAAGACAGGTTGTCTGCTCTTGTTGCTGCCTCGCTTAATTATCAACATTTGATACAAGATTTTGCTACAATAAAAAGTAGAAAAGTTTGTGTCTGAGAAGTTTAAAAAACTCTCAACATTTTTCTTATTCATCGAATTGTTAATTGATGGTTTTTTTTTATTTTCATGTTTTCTTCATTTCCTACATTTAAATATAAGTTACTTTTAAATATTAAATTAAAATCCATTTGATCCTGATTCTAATCCTAATACAGTTCATGTAAAACATTTTATTGTGTTAACAATAAAAAAATCAGTATTTTTGGTAATATTAAAATTTTTAGGCTTTTACCAAAAAACTTAAGTCCGCATTTCAGTAGCTTTAAATTTTGATTTTACGATAAAAAAGCCCCGCAAAAACTTTTTGCCCAGGGCCCCGCAGAGTCTAAGGCCGCCGCTGATGAAGAGTATAATATCGTTTCACAATTTGACGTATGGTTCCACTTATTTTCTAAAATAACTAGGTATTACATACAATAAGGCATTTAGTACTTTAACTGTAACATATACAACAATAAACAGAATTCTTTATGATTGATAATCAGATTGATAAACATATTCTGTAAATGGCGAGTAAATCTGTTTTTCTTTTCGAATCTATGTGTAATGTGTCGGTTTTCAGAGTTCTCCTTACATCAAAATGAACAAAGCTTTAAGTAAAGGGCGTAAAATAGCGGTTGTTGAAAGTCCAAAAAAAAGAAGAAGCTTGGAGAGTTTCAAATAATTCAAAACAATTATTTAAAATACCACTTCTACCGAAGTTGTTATGTTCAGAACCAGTTGCTGTAATAGAACCAAATGTACAAGAACTTTTATACCAAGATATGAATATAATTTCCAAAGAATAGGGTATCATTAACGCGCTAACTAAATTATCGAATACAGCGCATCGACGCAATTTACAGAAAAAACTGCAAGTCGAAACGAAAAGATTGGTTTATAAAATTTTTTTACCTACAACAAGGTCGACGAATAAAATAGTCGTTCTTGGGGTAGACCAACTTAACGGCTATAATATTGTATGTCGTTTAACCAATGGTTTAATGTCTTTTATGATTAATTTTAATGTTGCAGAGTTTAGAAATCTGATGTCAACTTTACCCTTTATTGTAGAAAATATTGATAATATTGAATTTGCTAATTATCAGTTGTAGTGTAGATTTGATAAGTTTAAACTTTTCTTAGTAGAAAATGAGCTAGCTAAAATTTTAGATTCGACAAGTGGTGCCTATTTGATTTACACTAAAGGATCACTGGAACCTTTGGCTGCAATGTGCCCGTATATTACGGACTGCATTGAGAACATTAATGAGCGTATCCAGAGAGAAAATAATCCTGTCATCGATCTGTTTATTATAGATGTTGCTCTTGGGCGGTTACATTCGACCGTGGATATAACGGAGACTGCGAATCTTACCATCGAATCCAAATATAATAGCTCAAAAAACATTCTACGTGAATTTTTGGTAACATATCCACGTTGCATAGAACATACTCTAAGCAAAATAGTAAAATATATGGAAGAATTAGGTGTCCTTCCGATTAGAGTCATTAAAACTTAAATAAAGTATTTTGTTAACAAAAATTTGCTTCTATGGTATAGTTTTGTTTATATTTTCCATAGTTAAATGTTGAAATGTACTTGTGTTAGCAACTATTCTTTTAATAAAGGGTTTTTATGCACGAATTATTAACATACAACATCCGAAAAGAATACAAATTAATTTAGACGGTAGTGTTGCAAGCCGAAAAAATTACATCGTGTTGGAGATATAGTACGCATATCGATATAAAAGCAGTCTTTCACCCAGGATTTGACTGATTTTATGGAAATAATCGATGATATGGAGTTTATAAAACTGTTAGCAGATATTCAGATGGAATATATACTATATTGTGAGTTCTAATGTAAAAATTTATATGGTATGGATGCGGTGTTGGTACCTGTTTGTGAAATCCTATTACGATAGTGTCAACACCTTCGAGAACGATAAACCAATGGAAAACTGGTTTTTGCTTTTATATATTCCAATTTTCAACGTTTGTTGAATACTATTCGTATCAGGTTTTGTATCTTCTGTTTGCTCTAAAAACCATGTTCTTGATTATGAACCATTCAACTTTATGAAATGCCTACCAGGACGTTTATTAAAATGTCCGCTATATTGATATAGGTTCAAATATTGTTAAAGTTTTAAGCATACGTAAACAACGCTCTTAGATGAATTAATATCCACATAATCACGGAATTAATATATTTAAAATTATGGCACTTTTAATAATTGTACAAATAATCTTTCGTATTTAGTCCTTTCAACAAGCTAATGTAAACCATACGATCGATAATTAACTTTGGAGGAATAAGTGTCTAGTAGACTCTATCATATTACTAACAAAAAATGTTTGGTGTTAAAGAAATAGTATTATAAACATTCAATCTACTCGACTGAAAAGTACAATATTATTAGAATACGTTATTTGTATAGACCGGAATTTATGTGTTTATTGTACACAATCAATAATTGACCTAATACGATGCACTGCTTTTTATACAACTATTCTGCATATTGTAAAAGTAAGTTAATCCGTGTGCGGTCGCATTTTTAACGAACGTTCATTCATATACATTTATGTAATTAAACTGCCTTTGAAAAAGATATTTACAAAGACATGCAGTCGCATACCAACGAACATCCATTCGCATGCAGGTTGTGTGATTATGCCGCATCACAAAGGGGTAACTTACGAAGACATATGCAATTACATACTAATGTACGTTCATTCTCATGCAGCTTGTGTCTTTATGCTGCATCACGAAAAGATAATTTACAAACTCATTTGCAGTCTCATACCAACGAACGTCCATTCGCATGCAATTTTTGTGATTATACCGCGTTACATAAAGGTCAATTACTAAGACATACGCAGTTGCATACTAACGAACGTCCATTCGCATGCAATTTATGTGAATATACAGCGTCACGAAAAGATTATTTACGAGCACATGTTCAGTCGCATACTAATGAACATCCGTTTCCTTGCAATTTGTGTGATTTTTCCGCATCGCATAAAGGTTATTTACAAAGACATATGCAGTCGCATACAAACGAACTTCCACTCGCATGCAATTTGTGCGATTATGTACCAACACAAAGAGGTAATCTAAAGAGACATATGCAGTCCCATACTAATAAACGTCCATTTGCATGCAACTTGTGTGATTATGCTGCATTACAAAAAAGCAACTTAGAGAAGCATATAAAGTCGCATACTAACGTACGTCCATTTGCATGTAATTTATGTGATTACACATCGTTACATAAAGGTCATTTAAAAAGACATATGCAATGGCATACTAACGAATTTCCATTCGAATGCAACTTGTGTGGTTATGCTGCGTCACTAAAAGAAATTTTACAAAGACATATGCAGTCGCATACCAACAAACGTCCATTTACGTGCAATTTGTGTAATTATACCGCATCACAAAAAAGTACTTTAAAGAAACATATGCAGTTGCATACTAATGAACGTCCGTTCAAATGCACACTATGTGATTATTCCGCATCACGAAAAGATCATTTACAAACACATATGTATTCGCATACTAACAAACGCCCATTCGCTTGCAATTTGTGTCTTTATGCCGCATCCGAAAAAGGTCTACTACAAAGGCATATGAAGTTGCATACTAACGATCGTCCATTTGTATGCAATTTATGTAATTATACCGCATCACGAAAAGATTATTTACGCCTTCATATACAGTCGCATATTAACGAACGTCCATTTTCGTGCAATTTGTGTAATTATGCGACATCACAAAAAGGTTATTTAAAAAGACATTTGCTATCGCATACTAACGAACGTCGATTCTCCTGCAATTTGTGTGATTACGTCGCATCACAAAAATGTAATTTAAAAAAGCATGTGCGTTCACATATTAACGAACGTCCATTCGCGTGCAGTTTGTGTGATTATGCTGCTTCAGATAAAAGTTATTTACAACGACATTTGCAGTCCCATACTAACAAACGTCTATTTACATGCATCTTATGTAATTATACTTCATCACAAAAACATAATTTACAGAAACATATAAGGTTGCATGTCAAGGAACGTCCAATTACATGAAATGTATGTAGTTATACCGCCTCATAAAAGACGCATCCAGTCGCATACTAAAGGACTGCCATTTGCATGCAGCTTGTGTGATTATGCCTTATCACAAAAAAACATTCTACAAACTCATTTGCTGCCGCATATTTACTAATACAGATTTGCGTATAATTTATGGAATTATGGTGCATACTGTAAAGACTCCATCAAAGTTCATATATTCTCACATATTAATGAATGTCCACGCGTATGTTATTTATGTGCTTATTTTACATCTTGTAAAAATAAACAATAAATCCATATGCGGTCCCCACACTAACGAAAGTTAATTCGTATGCAATATATGTAATTATTCCACATCATGATTGTTATGCGTCGTTTATTATTCATGCGTCTAATATACATAGTGTTACATGTACTTAATTATGCGTCTACTCTTACGTACTACTACGTACTCCTTTTTAATAACCTCCGACTTTGCTGAGGGTTCGCTTTTTCCCCCCTCGCTTCTGCACGCTACTACCATCTTAAGGCAGCGCATCTTTCTACTGAGTATGATACTATACTTGATCCGACGAATCAGGCTAAAGCACTATATGATCCGAGCAGACCGATCCACCATCTTAGGTTTCAATCTTGGCGGCAAATTTAAATGGTGATTCATAATTTCAAATTTTCCCACAGACCACTTACTGTTACTAAAGCAAATAAATGTTTCTAGATTATAATAACCAACGGTTATATTAGTATACTACACAAATTTGTGCATTTGTTGGTTCAACAAGCTATTACCATTTATAATAAAACAGCTACTTATGACAACAATTTATTTTAATGTACACATTTAAGAAAACTACAGCAGTAAGGTTTACAATTAGAACACATACTTACATTAAAAAATCGTTGTAAATAAAAATAACAAAAGTAGCAGTATTATTTATAAATTTTTTTAGGATCGGAATAAGAAATGTCCATATCTCACTAGTTTTTACACAATTAGCACAAAGGATTAGGCGAATATTCGGCTTTACATAAATATTATATAATATTGTATAAACATTATAAAAAAATTGTACGGGATGATCCGATTCCCCCATTGATAAAATCTACTATAAAAGATGCCTTAATCCAATACGACTAGATTGTATGTTAACATCATACAGTTAAGTGTTGCGCAACTCAGTAAATAAACGTTCTTATTAATATTTTGTTAGAAGTACAAATACTTATCTACTTGAGCTTGTACATACCTGTCTACTATCAGCACTTAATAATAATATTAATAACCCATAAACCACAGCAGACAAGTCATTTTTGCTACAGACTAATAATACAATTTATTCTGATATCTTCTCTCAAACCTGTTAATCTACTCAAATATTAAATTAAGTTTGTTTAACAAGAACAAAATTTTCACAACCTATTGATTTTGTGAATATATATATATATATATATATATATATATATATATATATATTATAAGTAGTTTTTTACACAAGGTAAGTTGATAAATACTAACGTATTGCAATTAATAAGATGAAATAATAACCTAGACTTTTTAAGTAAAGCCCAAATGATCATTCCAAATCGAGCTAGTAATTGAAAGAAGGAAAATATAAGGCCTTGGACAGGATTTGAACCTGCATCTCAGTTTTGCCTGAACTGGGCGTTTACCAATTACGCTACCGAGGCCGATCGCTATAATTGGGAAATTTACAAATCCAAATCGTGTACAGTACCATATATAAACCTATCCTTCAATTACGTTTAGCATTTTTGTCAATCATATCTGAAATTGTCAAGTTTTTGACTTATGTCAGATATAGACAGGAAGCAACACTCAAAATTACGGCTATAAGCCAAGTATTAATATATAAATATTAGAAGTAGTTTTTTACACAAGGTAAGTTGATAAATACCAACGTATTGCAATTATATATATATATATATATATATATATATATATATATATATCAACTATTCATTAGTACATAGTTCACTTTAATGATTACTTATTACCTATAAAATAAAATGCAGTTTTCTATCTATCTGCTTGCACCTTGTGTTATTCTCAAAATTCTGTAGCAATATTAATTGTACTTTGATTATCTTCAAATAACAAGACTTAGAAATGCTAACATTAATATCAGTTAGCAGGTTTTTGAGATAAAACGATTAACAAGAATCAGTAAAAACTAACGAAGTGAGATTCCGTACTGGATAGGATAACAATAGTTTGCTTTCTAGAACACTGATGATATTAAATCAGTTTAACTTGAAACAGTATCTGCATTAAAATAACAAAAATTTGTTGAAATTAAAACATAATTTATAATCAATAGTCCATTTCAAATAGGACTACAACCAGGACAAAAGTTTGACAAAAAATAGTAATACACAATTTGTTCAGACAACTATAATAAAAATTTTGGGTTGTTAACCACAAAATTTAATTTATGTTGTCTTTTTTATACAAGTTTGATGATTTGTTATAGAATATCCTCTAATGTTTACATAATGATTAATTACACCTAATAATAATCTGCAACACTTCGGAAAACTCGAATCAAATCTATGTACGACAGTAGTAGGAATACAGGCTAATCAGGCCCTCATTTGCACCAGCATCCTCATTTGCACCCACATCTGGACCAAATTTACATGTAAAAACCCACTATAAAGTCTTATTTTTTAAGAATCTCCTCCTGCTCTCTCCCTGTGGAACTCCTTGTGGAATTTTTTACCCCAACCATTTTGATTACGTCACACCCGCATTCTTTCCACCCGCGAGATAAATCTTTCTCCACATTTCCACCCACGAGATAAACCTATCTTGTTTGGTATCAATTAATATTAGAATTTTCTCAGCTACCCGAATCTCTAGGAATTTTTTAGATTGCATCACCCCCAAGGGAGCTACCCTCATTTTAAGATTTCTTACCTGTAGCGACTTTTGAGCGTTCTTATAAATTTTTAGTCATGCGATACATCTTGTTAGTCTAAAATTTTACACAGAATTCAAATCTGTAAACAGATTTGAAATCGGACCACGCCCTGCAAAGTTATACCCCTTTAAAGTCCTGATCTTCTAAATTTTGCTCTATAAGCTTTATAAGCAAACCTAACAAATAGTTTTCTTCGTCTAGCCATTGCATCTTTCGAGATAAACCTATCTTGTTTGGTATTAATTAACATTAGATTTTTCTCAGCTACCCGAATCTCTAGGAATTTTTTAGATTGCGCCATCCCCAAGGGAGCTACCCCAATTTTAAGATTTCTTACCTGTAGCGACTTTTGAGCGTTCTTATAAATTTTTTTTAGTCATGCGATACATCTTCTTAGTCTAAAATTTTACGCACATCCCGAATCTGTAAACAGATTTGAAATCGGACCACGCCCTGCAAAGTTACACATATACCCTCTGCGAGATAAATCTTTCTCCACATTTCCACCCACGAGATAAACCTACCTTGCTTGGTATCAATCAATATTAGAATTTTCTCAGCTACCCAAATCTCTTTAAATTTTTTAGATAGCTCCATCTCCCAGAGAGCTACCCCCATTTTAAGATTTATTTTTTTTTTTGCTGGTAGCGATTTCTGACGGTCCTTATAAATTTTTTTTACATGCAATACATCTTGTTAGTCTAGAATTTTATGTAGAATTCAAATCTGTAAACAGATTTAGAATAGGGCCACCCCTTACCATTTTACACACACCCTCTAAATTATAAATTTCCTGCGGCTCATACATAAAAGAAAATCTAAAAACAATTCTTAAAACTTTTTATTACAAACAATTTTTACTAATACAGTTTAAATTTGTAAACCACATTTCTAAATACATATTTACAATTTTTTATTCTTAACCTAGAGCTCATATCGGCTTATACTTATTAATATTTATTTCTAAATAGAGCACCTTTTCCAAAGACCAACCGGACCCGCATGTTTCAAATTCCTCTGATTTTGTTCTTATGGTTTCGCTTAAGACCTCGTATATATTTTCCAGATTACTAGAAGACGCTATAACCACATTTTTTGTGTTAAAGGATTTCACATCGGTAGTCTCTTCCCCCATTTTGGTGTAAACACCGTAGAGTTCGCAATAGACTATTATTGCTGTATGTTGTATTCTTTTTTCATTTATTAATCGAATAAATCGCTCTTTCTGCTTCCAAAGAAACTCGGACACTCCATCGTCGACACTGGCGTTCTTTATGCGATAGCTAGCCATACGGTTGTTAAACGCTGTACTAACCATTTCTACACCATCGTCGTTAGTAGTGGTAACTGATGCATTTTTATGTCTGTTGCTTCTCAAGTGTGCGGCATAGGTAGTCTTTTCCATTTCGAAATCGCATACTTTACACATAATTCGTGGTTGTTTTGTACAAGGCCCTTTAACAGCTGGCGGAGCTGAACGTTTACGGCTTAATGACATACCGTGCTGTTTTTCCTTGTGTCGCTGTAAGTTGCCTATTCTCGTAAAAGCGATACCGCAAGACCCACAGTTTAAGTACTTTGCTGCGGACGGATGTATAAGCTTAACCGTAGACAATGTTACACCACGACATTTATTCTGGTGCCGTTTGAGAGCATTTTTCCAGGTATAGGAAGCACCGCAAGAGTTGCACTTAAAAACGTTTGCAGATACCATTTTAGTACAAAACAAAATCCGCACTATAGCACTTTGGTTAAACTTGTAAGCGAACTAACTTATAACTAAAAAGTTTATTCCCGCACACCTGCTTTATGTACCCTATAGAATGCAAACCGAAGGTTTCCGAAGACACCCGAACGAAGTTGAGGATTCAGCGGGGAACTAAATGACGTCATAATCCTTGCTGCCCGTTAGTAGAAACATCGGAAACGTCTTCCATGTTATACGGATCGCGTGCATATTAAAAATCCCAAAGGGTGATAGCACACGCACACAAATTGTGTGCAAGTCGTGCTGTAGAAGATGCAGTGCTACTATAACCAAAAACTTAATAAAAACACTTTAAACCATTACTAAGGAAATACCAACTTGTTGTCTACAGAATACTTACTAATAAAGCAATTTAATTTTAAATAACTTCTACGTCATATTTTTAGGAAATGGTGGGCTTGAATATTTTTTAAATGAATCACCGAGCGAAAGTATATGCTTAGCAGTATTAAAATTAACCATTAATTTCCCATTTTTACGACCATGGTTAATTATATATTAAAATTTAATTTGTGCACGTTCGAGCTTCTCGTAAACTAACATATTTTATAGCAACAATGCGCTGTATAATACATGCATACCTCTTCGCCGCGCTACTGCTATTTTTGTAATTGCTAGATAAACGCGCACTTTTTCGTCTGATGATTAAATTTTGCTTCTGTAGGCTTTTACACTTTCGCTTAGCGGTCGGCCGCACGTAATGATTTCTAGAACCGGTAAGTACTTGATATCGTCCAAATAGAGAATTAGATGCTCGAGGTCTGTCAACTTCCAATTCCCTCGTAAAAGGTAGAAAAAACTCAGTCAATCACCCATCTAACTTAAACTTCGACCCGCTCCTGTTCTGATAATTTACAAACATTTTCAAACGACAATGGGCCGAGAATTTTTAAACCTCCGAGGATCTTTAAGTCGTGATCAATTACACATCCGAGCTACGCGTAAACTAACATATTTTGCAGCAACTGTATAATACATGCATACCCCTTCTCTGCGCTACTGCTATTCTTGTAATTGCTAGAAAAAGTTACTCTCCTTTTTATTGTTAGGACCGATGCAAAGCACCATTCCATACTTTCTTTATAAGTGTAGCACATCGCGCACTTTTTTGTCGGTTAATTAATTTTTGTTTATGTAGGCCTTTACACTTTCGCTTATTTAAACATCTAATACAATCAATTAACCACTTTCGATTATTCTAACGGGGAACCACCATACATTCCGCCGCACCGTTCTTTTTGAATCCAACAATCCTATAGGCTTCCACGCACTAACACCTGACGTATCTTTCCTACTATTTGTTAAACAAAAACTACCGGTATCGCCATTGTGGACGTAAACAGATGTTTGTGGATGTGTACGAGAATATGTAACCATATACATTAACCAGTCTAAGCTATTTTATTTAGTCCACGAAAACTACTATTTTTCTAAACCATAATTAATAATCGTCTTTATAGGTTCCACATTTCTACCGTTACCCAATGACTGGTGCTACGTACATGGAAACTTTAATTTCTTATTAGAGAATTCTTATTCTCCCGCGCACTGCTGCGTAGCTGCATATCCACCCCTTTTGGAGGTATATGCTCGTTATAGGTTGTAAGACCCTCGGTTTTACTTAACTACAATTCGTGAGACCTCTTTAATCTTTTTAATCGTATCTTTCTCGCCTACAATACAGTAGGACTTAACATTACTACCAACAAATTCTAATACTGGACCCCATTAAATACGTCTTTAATTTTCCTACAACTTTTTGTTGACAAGTGTTATATTGTATTTATTATACGGTGGGCAGTCACTCTTTTAAGATAAATATATTTTGCTAGGTATCAACTAATGTTAAATTTTTCTAGGGACCCCAAATCTGCAAATAAATTTTAAATAGGACCACCCCATACAAAGTTATACCTTTTAAAGACCCAAATCACTGATTTTGCCCATCTTTATTTAACTCCATCTTTAAAACCTTTTTTTTCCGCTAACCAAGACATATGCTTTAACCAACCGTTTCCCTAGAAATCTAAAACCGCAGTGTCCCGCGAATACCATGTGGAGATAACACGTATACTCTGTCAACCAGGATAGAAGCCAGAAGGATTTGGAAGGTGGGAGAAGAACTTAAAAATTATGGAATCTTAAAACTAATATATACAATAGATTTACAAAATCCATACAAATATAAACAACTATCTTATATCTTTACACCCCCATGCATAGATTGTTGTACTATTAGGAATGATGTACCTTTTGTCATCTTTCCTCGATAAACTAATTTTATTAATAAGCTACGTGTACAAATCGTATTTTTTACTCCGGATACATACGCAGGCAAGTACTCGATACCATCCAAATAAAGAATTGGATGCTTGGCGACTGTTAACATCCGCTTCCCTCGTGTACGCCCAGACACATCCCAGCCCATGAGCACCCCTGCGCATGCACACCCCTGCCCATGCGCACCCCTGCGCGTACGCACCCTTGCCCATGCTCGCTGCCCATGCGCACCCCTCTCTGTGCGAGTGCTATTTCGGGGTAACATCACAGCCTTTTATAAATAAAGAACAATGTTATATACTATTATAAAATGTTTATTCTGACATTATACATAACAATTTTAAAAATATTTAATGCCAAGCATGGAGTCATTTAAACTTAATTTTAATACAAAGTTATACACAGAAGACAGTCCTTTCTTTATGTTTGTTTGCAGTGGTTTTAATTTTATCTAATTTTATTCGCAGCTTAAAATTTAAATCGACACCCAAGTCTTCTATCTCCTTTTCTAACCAATAGTTTGATACATAAAGACCGTCTAGGTTTTCGAATTGTAAAATGTACCGAAGTTTGCCTCTATATTTAAAGTCTTTGATTCCGCTGACAACCAGATCCATTCCTTCGTGTAATTCTTGCAGCTTGTGACAATCTTTTAATCGCAGCTTTCCCACTATATCCTGCATACCTATCTTGTTAGCTTGATCGACTTCTTCTTGTCGGTATTGGAGGAAATCCTTTTTCTCCCACACACCGTTGTGTAGTTGCATATCCACCACTTTTGGGAATATATGGTTGTTATAGGTTGTAAGACCCTCGGTTTTAAATGATCCGAAAGGTTCTTTACTAGGCAAATATACAATGTTTAGCGGAACCCCTTTGCGTGCGGTGTACGCCAAGGTTACGAAACCCGCATTCCTTAGTTCGTCTTTGTTATCTGCCATTTTGATAAATACGTTTTTAGAATAACCTACATAACTAAAAGTCTTTCTTACTAACCGCAAATGCATACAGCTTGTACAACCCGGATGTATCTAAGTCAGTCCATCGACACATAAAATAATCTTTTAATTCTTCCTCATTTTCTCTAATAAGATGTTCTTTGTCTAACACATCTTTGTATTGTTCGCGTATTGTCGCAGTGTTTTCCATGTAGTCCAATTTTCGCCTTTTTGCATCCATTTCCTCTAATTCCAGTTGTCTTTTCCTTCCAATGTAGTACCTCCGGGTGGAGCATTGGGGACGTGGCCGCAAGTATAGCGGCCCTAATTCAAATTATAATGTCTTTTCCTTCCACTTACAGCGTATGGCATGCATAATGGGACAATTTCCTTTAGCGTAAACGGATAGAGTTTACTACCAATATTTGCGCGTTGTCGTACAACCTCTGGGCGAATGTTAGGTGTATTTATCAATCCCAATTCCGAAATGACTATTTCTTTTGGAATTGTAGAATATGGCGTTGCAGATTGTGTAAAATATGTACTACCTGCTTTATTGTAGCACTTGTGTAAGATTTTTATTTTATCTTGGCTGTCTTCCTCCTCTACTATCTCCAAATAATTTACGGGTAAATAGTTAAAACTAAAAGTCGAAAGCACATACGTTATCAATGTTTCCCTTTCTTTTGGTTTTTCGGACAACTTAATTTGCAAGCCCGTCAATTTCTTTGTATTACCATTACCCCAATACACGTACTGTAGCAGGTTATTATACACTAAACAGCAGCTATTTTGTAGCTTGTCCGATAGCTTACTCCACCTTTTGGCAAGTGGTACCGAGTACATTGGCGCCTTTAGGAAGTATAACTTACTATCTTCCAATAACGTTAAACAGTCTTTTAAGGGATTATACACCCGTTCCGCACTGACATAGCTTCCAATTGCACAGTTGCATATTGTCGCTTCCAATCGCGTAATACCATGTTCTTTAGCCAAAGTAGACGCAAATGTTTTCCTTAAACGTACATCTGGACAACGTAAAAAATCTAGTATATGATTGCCAAGTTGTTTATTAACACCAGGACTTGTTATCTGACACACAAATTTGTTGTATATCTTAATTCTTGCATTGGTTGTTAGCCATGTTAAACAATCAATTCCTACAGTTTTATCGTTGTCAACTATAATATTACACTTTTCTTCGTATTCGCCCTTATAGCAAAAGTTATGGTTTGTAGTTACATAATTACACATCTCTATCTTGCTAAATATACCTGCAAAATCTTGGGTTACATCCAGGTCAAAAAGATAGAAATAATCTTTTTCGAGTTCGTCTAATATATCTGGTAGTTCCTCCAATAAAGTTTCCAACTTAACATCTGCTAGTTCCACTTTGTATGGAACACATATAGGATTTTGGAATTTTTTATTAATGCATTCGAGGTCTTCTTTTCCGATAATTTCTTTTACTCTCTGACCTATCTTGTTAGTGCTTTTCAGAGAAAACGGGAGCTTAGCTTTAACACCATGCCTAGCGGAAACAAATCGGTCAAACTTTCTTCGTAGATAGCTGTTAAATGCACCACAAATTCCTTTTTTTTTAGGATAAACATCCTTCTGCTTGCAGATGTTTGCTCGGCGTCAGAAAAGTCGCAAATTTTAACCAACATTATATTGTCACAAAATGGTTCTGTAATTGGTGTGTGTAGTCCACCAGTCAGCATCTGTTCGCCTTCGACATAACAAATATTACCAATATCTGTTACCAGATTATTGCACATATTTTCTGTCAACAGCCATAAACCAAATCGCTCATTTGTCGGTTTCACTTTATTCCCAAGAAGTTGAGAAACGTTAATCACCTTGGAGACGCTCATGTTTACCGTTCTAGCTACTATCGTATACTAAATTGAATACAAAAAATTTTTCGACTTTTCTGACGCCGAGCAAACATCTGCAAGCAGAAGAATGTTTATCCTAAAGAAAAGGAATTTGTGGTGCATTTAACAGCTATCTACGAAGAAAGTTTGATCGATTTGTTTCCGCTAGGCATGGTGTTAAAGCTAAGCTCCCGTTTTCTCTGGAAAGCACTAACAAGATGGGTCAGAGAGTAAGAAATTATCGGAAAAGAAGACCTCGAATGCATTAATAAAAAATTCCAAAATCCTATATGTGTTCCATACAAAGTGGAACTAGCAGATGTTAAGTTGGAAACTTTATTGGAGGAACTACCAGATATATTAGACGAACTCGAAAAAGATTATTTCTATCTTTTTGACCTGGATGTAACCCAAGATTTTGCAGGTATATTTAGCAAGATAGAGATGTGTAATTATGTAACTACAAACCATAACTTTTGCTATAAGGGCGAATACGAAGAAAAGTGTAATATTATAGTTGACAACGATAAAACTGTAGGAATTGATTGTTTAACATGGCTAACAACCAATGCAAGAATTAAGATATACAACAAATTTGTGTGTCAGATAACAAGTCCTGGTGTTAATAAACAACTTGGCAATCATATACTAGATTTTTTACGTTGTCCAGATGTACGTTTAAGGAAAACATTTGCGTCTACTTTGGCTAAAGAACATGGTATTACGCGATTGGAAGCGACAATATGCAACTGTGCAATTGGAAGCTATGTCAGTGCGGAACGGGTGTTTAATCCCTTAAAAGACTGTTTAACGTTATTGGAAGATAGTGTTATACTTCCTAAAGGCGCCAAAGTACTCGGTACCACTTGCCAAAATGTGGAGTAAGCTATCGGACAAGCTACAAAATAGCTGCTGTTTAGTGTATAATAACCTGCTACAGTACGTGTATTGGGGTAATGATAATACAAAGAAATTGACGGGCTTGCAAATTGTTGTCCGAAAACCAAAAGAAAGGGAAACATTGATAACGTATGTGCTTTCGGCTTTTAGTTTTAACTATTTACCCGTAAATTATTTGGAGATAGTAGAGGAGGAAGACAGCCAAGATAAAATAAAAATCTTACACAAGTGCTACATTAAAGCAGGTAGTACATATTTTACACAATCTGCAACACCATATTCTACAATTCCAAAAGAAATAGTCATTTCGGAATTGGGGTTGATAAATACACCTAACATTCGCCCAGAGTTTGTACGACAACGCGCAAATATTGGTAGTAAACTCTATCCGTTTACGCTAAAAGAAATTGTCCCATTATGCATGCCATACGCTGTAAGTGGAAGGAAAAGACAACTGGAATTAGAGGAAATGGATGCAAAAAGGCGAAAATTGGACTACATAGAAAACACTGCGACAATACGCGAACAATACAAAGATGTGTTAGACAAAGAACATCTTATTAGAGAAAATGAGGAAGAATTAAAAGATTATTTTATGTGTCGATGGACTGACTTAGATACATCCGGGTTGTACAAGCTGTATGCATTTGCGGTTAGTAAGAAAGACTCTTTTAGTTGTGTAGGCGTTCTTGCAGAAAAGGATGGTACTAAATCCGTATACTTTTTAAAAGGTTATTCTAAAACGTATTTATCAAAATGGCAGATAACAAAGACGAACTAAGGAATGCGGGTTTCGTAACCTTGGCGTACACCGCACGTAAAGGGGTTCCGCTAAACATTGTATATTTGCCTAGTAAAGAACCTTTCAGATCATTTAAAACCGAGGGTCTTACAACCTATAACAACCATATATTCCCAAAAGTGGTGGATATGCAACTACACAACGGTGTGTGGGAGAAAAGGATTTCTCCAATACCGACAAGAAGAAGTCAATCAAGCTAACAAGATAGGTATGCAGGATATAGTGGAAAGCTGCGATTAAAAGATTGTCACAAGCTGCAAGAATTACACGAAGGAATGGATCTGGTTGTCGGCGGAATCAAAGACTTTAAATATAGAGGCAAACTTCGGTACATTTTACAATTCGAAAACCTAGACGGTCTTTATGTATCAAACTATTGGTTAGAAAAGGAGATAGAAGACTTGGGTGTCGATTTAAATTTTAAGCTGCGAATAAAATTAGATACAATTAAAACCACTGCAAACAAACATAAAGAAAGGACTGTCTTCTGTGTATAACTTTGTATTAAAATTAAGTTTAAATGACTCCATGCTTGGCATTAAATATTTTTAAATTGTTATGTATAATGTCAGAATAAACATTTTATAATAGTATATAACATTGTTCTTTATTTATAAAAGGCTGTGACGTTACCCCGAAATAGCACTCGCACAGAGAGGGGTGCGCATGGGCAGCGAGCATGGGCAGGGTGCGTACGCGCAGGGGTGCGCATGGGCAGGGGTGTGCATGGCAGGGTGCTCATGGGCTGGGATGTGTCTGGGCGTACACGAGGGAAGCGGATGTTAACAGTCGCCAAGCATCTAATTCTTTATTTGGATGGTATCGAGTACTTGCTTGCGTATGTATCCAGAGTAAAAAATACGATTTGTACACGTAGCTTATTAATAAAATTAGTTTATCGAGGGAAGATGACAAAAGGTACATCATTCCTAATAGTACAACAATCTACGCATGGGGGTGTAAAGATATAAGATAGTTGTTTATATTTGTATGGATTTTGTAAATCTATTGTATATATTAGTTTTAAGATTCCATAATTTTTAAGTTCTTCTCCCACCTTCCAAATCCTTCTGGCTTCTATCCTGGTTGACAGAGTATACGTGTTATCTCCACGTGGTATTCGCGGGACACTGCGGTTTTAGATTTCTAGGGAAACGGTTGGTTAAAGCATATGTCTTGGTTAGCGGAAAAAAAAGGTTTTAAAGATGGAGTTAAATAAAGATGGGCAAAAATCAGTGATTTGGGTCTTTAAAAGGTATAACTTTGTATGGGGTGGTCCTATTTAAAATTTATTTGCAGATTTGGGGTCCCTAGAAAAATTTAACATTAGTTGATACCTAGCAAAATATATTTATCTTAAAAGAGTGACTCCCCAGCGTATAATAAATACAATATAACACTTGTCAACAAAAAAAGTTGTAGGGAAAATTAAAGACGTATTTAATGGGGGTCCAGTATTAGAATTTGTTGGTAGTAATGTTAAGTCCTACTGTATTGTAGGCGAGAAAGATACGATTAAAAAGATTAAAGAGGTCTCACGAATTGTAGTTAAGTAAAACCGAGGGTCTTACAACCTATAACGAGCATATACCTCCAAAAGGGTGGGCATGCAGCTACGCAGAAGTGCGCGGGAGAATAAGAATTCTCTCTAATAAGAAATTAAAGTTTCCATGTACGTAGCACCAGTCATTGGGTAACGGTAGAAATGTGGAACCTATAAAGACGATTATTAATTATGGTTTAGAAAAATAGTAGTTTTCGTGGACTAAATAAAATAGCTTAGACTGTTTAATGTATATGGTTACATATTCTCGTACACATCCACAAACATCTGTTTACGTCCACAATGGCGATACCGGTAGTTTTTGTTTAACAAATAGTAGGAAAGATACGTCAGGTGTTAGTGCGTGGAAGCCTATAGGATCGTTGTATTCAAAAAGAACGGTGCGGCGGAATGTATGCTGGTTCCCCGTTAGAATAATCGAAAGTGGTTAATTGATCGTATTAGATGTTTAAATAAGCGAAAGTGTAAAGGCCTACATAAACAAAAATTAATTAACCGACAAAAAAGTGCGATGTGCTACACTTATAAAGAAAGTATGGAATGGTGCTTTGCATCGGTCCTAACAATAAAAAGGAGAGTAACTTTTTCTAGCAATTACAAGAATAGCAGTAGCGCAGAGAAGGGGTATGCATGTATTATACAGTTGCTGCAAAATATGTTAGTTTACGCGTAGCTCGGATGTGTAATTGATCACGACTTAAAGATCCTCGGAGGTTTAAAATTCTCGGCCCATTGTCGTTTGAAAAATGTTTGTAAATTATCAGAACAGGAGCGGGTCGAAGTTTAAGTTAGATGGGTGATTGACTAAGTTTTTTCTACCTTTTACGAGGGAATTGGAAGTTGACAGACATCGAGCATCTAATTCTCTATTTAGACGATATCAAGTACTTACCGGTTCTAGAAATCATTACGTGCGGCCGACCGCTATGCGAAAGTGTAAAAGCCTACAGAAGCAAAATTTAATCATCAGACGAAAAAGTGCGCGTTTTTCTAGCAATTACAAGAATAGCAGTAGCGCGGCGAAGAGGTATGCATGTATTATACAGCGCATTGTTGCTATAAAATATGTTAGTTTACGAGAAGCTCGAACGTGCACAAATTAAATTTTAATCTATAATTAACCATGGTCGTAAAAATGGGAAATTAATGGTTAATTTTAATACTGCTAAGCATATACTTTCGCTCGGTGATTCATTTAGAAAATATTCAAGCCCACCATTTCCTAAAAATATGACGTAGAAGTTATTTAAAATTAAATTGCTTTATTAGTAAGTATTCTGTAGACAAGTTGGCATTTCCTTAGTAATGGTTTAAAGTGTTTTTATTAAGTTTTTGGTTATAGTAGCACTGCATCTTCTACAGCACGACTTGCACACAATTTGTGTGCGTGTGCTATCACCCTTTGGGATTTTTAATATGCACGCGATCCGTATAACATGGAAGACGTTTCCGATGTTTCTACTAACGGGCAGCAAGGATTATGACGTCATTTAGTTCCCCGCTGAATCCTCAACTTCGTTCGGGTGTCTTCGGAAACCTTCGGTTTGCATTCTATAGGGTACATAAAGCAGGTGTGCAAGAGTAAACTTTTTAGTTATAAGTTAGTTCGCTTACAAGTTTAACCAAAGTGCTATAGTGCGGATTTTGTTTTGTACTAAAATGGTATCTGCAAACGTTTTTAAGTGCAACTCTTGCGGTGCTTCCTATACCTGGAAAAATGCTCTCAAACGGCACCAAAATAAATGTCGTGGTGTAACATCGTCTACGATTAAGCTTATACATCCGTCCGCAGCAAAGTACTTAAACTGTGGGTCTTGCGGTATCGCTTTTACGAGAATGGGCAACTTACAGCGACACAAGGAAAAACAGCACGGTATGTCATTAAGCCGTAAACGTTCAGCTCCGCCAGCTGTTAAAGGGCCTTGTACGAAACAACCACGAATTATGTGTAAAGTATGCGATTTCGAAATGGAAAAGACTACCTATGCCGCACATTTGAGAAGCAACAGACATAAAAATGCATCAGTTACCGCTACTAACGACGATGGTGTAGAAATGGTTAGTACAGCGTTTAACAACCGTATGGCTAGCTATCGCATAAAGAACGCCAGTGTCGACGATGGAGTGTCCGAGTTTCTTTGGAAGCAGCAAGAGCGATTTATTCGATTAATAAATGAAAAAAGAATACAACATACAGCAATAAAAGTCTATTGCAAACTCTACGGTGTTTACACCAAAATGGGGGAAGAGACTACCGATGTGAAATCCTTTAACACAAAAAATGTGGTTATAGCGTCTTCTAGTAATCTGGAAAATATATACGAGGTCTTAAGCGAAACCATAAGAACAAAATCAGAGGAATTTGAAACATGCGGGTCCGGTTGGTCTTTGGAAAAGGTGCTCTATTTAGAAATAAATATTAATAAGTATAAGCCAATATGAGCTCTAGGTTAAGAATAAAAAATTGTAAATATGTATTTAGAAATGTGGTTTACAAATTTAAACTGTATTAGTAAAAATTGTTTGTAATAAAAAGTTTTAAGAATTGTTTTTAGATTTTCTTTTATGTATGAGCCGCAGGAAATTTATAATTTAGAGGGTGTGTATAAAATGGTAAGGGGTGGCCCTATTTTAAATCTGTTTACAGATTTGGATTCTACATAAAATTCTAGACTAACAAGATGTATTGCATGTATAAAAAATTTATAAAGACCGTCAGAAATCGCTACCAGCAAAAAAAATAATCTTGAAATGGGGTAGCTCTCTGGGGATGGAGCTATCTAAAAAATTTAAAGAGATTTGGGTAGCTGAGAAAATTCTAATATTGATTGATACCAAGCAAGGTAGGTTTATCTCGTGGGTGGAAATGTGGAGAAAGATTTATCTCGCAGAGGGTATATGTGTAACTTTGCAGGGCGTGGTCCGATTTCAAATCTGTTTACAGATTCGGGATGTGCGTAAAATTTTAGACTAAGAAGATGTATCGCATGACTAAAAAAATTTTATAAGAACGCTCAAAAGTCGCTACAGGTAAGAAATCTTAAAATTGGGGTAGCTCCCTTGGGGATGGCGCAATCTAAAAAATTCCTAGAGATTCGGGTAGCTGAGAAAAATCTAATGTTAATTAATACCAAACAAGATAGGTTTATCTCGAAAGATGCAATGGCTAGACGAAGAAAACTATTTGTTAGGTTTGCTTATAAAGCTTATAGAGCAAAATTTAGAAGATCAGGACTTTAAAGGGGTATAACTTTGCAGGGCGTGGTCCGATTTCAAATCTGTTTACAGATTTGAATTCTGTGTAAAATTTTAGACTAACAAGATGTATCGCATGACTAAAAAATTTATAAGAACGCTCAAAAGTCGCTACAAATAAGAAATTTTAAAATGAGGGTAGCTCCCTTGGGGGTGATGCAATCTAAAAAATTCCTAGAGATTCGGGTAGCTTAGAAAATTCTAATATTAATTGATACCAAACAAGATAGGTTTATCTCGTGGGTGGAAATGTGGAGAAAGATTTATCTCGCGGGTGGAAAGAATGCGGGTGTGACGTAATCAAAATGGTTGGGGTAAAAAATTCCACAAGGAGTTCCACAGGGAGAGAGCAGGAGGAGATTCTTAAAAAATAAGACTTTATAGTGCGAATTTACATGTAAATTTGGTCCAGATGTGGGTGCAAATGTGGATGCTGGTGCAAATGAGGCGCTGATTAGCCTGTATTCCTACTACTTACGACATTATCACTTATACATTTACAACTAACTTTTTGCTGTAATAAATCGTACTTTTTTATTTGAATAGAATATAAACATATTAAAAACAGTTTGTGAAACAAAGTTTAAACCACCTATGTCAGACTGTTGTGTAGTACCTTCGGGTGGAGCATTGGGGAAGTGGCCGCTAATATAGCGGCCCTTATTTAAATTATAATGTTGTGTTAAATAAGTATCAGATTCTAAAACACTACCACCACTATATAAAAACAAAAGGCAATTGTCAAAAATTAACTTTTTTTCATCTCCTCATGAGTACAACTACCACTTAAATAATATATGTTATTAAAATCTAAACCAGTAAATACAACTTCCTTGTTGATGTCATTACTTAGGTTGGGAATTGATAAAAAGTTTGTATTCTTATGTAATAAAACATCTGTAATTAATAATTTTACTTCACAGTAAAACTTAAAACAAAACTTACTTGAAAATTCTAATAATGCCTTGTCACTGTGTCCAAAGTAGTTTGAATCTTGAATTTTCAATATGAATTGGGAAATTGAAATTAATTTAATTGCCCTTAGAACATCGTATGCCGATGGAGTACTGCCAGTTTGCTTGCGGATTTGTGAAAATACATTTTCTAACGCATCTTGAGATAATCTACAACCCAAGATAAATTTATAACCTCTGACAAAGCATAATTTTAAAATCTCTATGAATGACAAAGTACTTAAAATGGTTCTTGTGTTCAAAGGTTTCCAGCCATTACTAATAGTTGTATTTTGAATTATTTCAACAAAATTTAATAAATATTTAAACTTTTGTTCTTGATTTAATACATTAAAGGATTTCATTCTATTTCTTGAAGACAGTATTTCAAACCAATGACACAATAGTCGAATAAAATATGCTGTCGTTAGAGCTTCGGGTGGTAAAGTTCGCAATCGTACAGCAGTTTCCAATGCAGTGGCAGTTCTTAAAGAAAGATATCTTACAGCCTGTCCAACATTCATCTTATCAAAATGAGATGACAAAATGCAACTTGCAGTTAATTGATGTAATAAACGAAGACCAGACGTTGATTTTAATTCAACATTAAATAAATCCGACACATATTGTCCACGTACAACATTTTTTAATAAATCTTGTACAATAATCTCTCTTGGAAGCACTATCTCAGAATTATTAATAAATGCTGATCTCCAGTTTTTAATTCAATGAGGTACATCGGCGAAGACGAATACACTTTCATCACTATCATTTAAACTAAATTGTAACCGTCTTTCACTTCTAGTTAGTCCCATGCCAAGACTTGACCATAAAGCTTTATTTGCAACTCCCATATCAAATACAAGTGCTTTAATTTTTAAACCAATGACTGCAGCTGCTGTGCAAACTTCAGTTATTAAATTTCGCATTGAACTACCAGAAGTTGATGGACAAGTAATATGAGCAGCCACTATTTGCTTTCATTTGGGATTCATCCCTCGCAACAATACTATTAATAGATGATTTCCTGACTTGTTCATATCGCCCAATGTAATGCTGCCCACAAATGATTGTTTACTCTTGTCGTAGTTCACTGTTCCCGATATTTCCATTTCGTCTATTAGTATTACACAATCTTTTTCTATATCATTCATAACAGCAGCTTTAGATTGTAATAATGAAGAAACATTTTGTAATACTCCAAACCCTATTTTGAAGTTTTTGACTCTGTTATTGAGAATACTTTACGATGGGTTAGAATATCCAGTACTTCGTAGATAATTATAACCTAAACATTGTTTTACTGCTTTGTGCAACACATATAACAACTTCGTTCCCAATGCAAATCTTAGCTTAAATCCTTTTAAAATGCTTTCCTCACTCTATTTTTGGGCGTCCTTTTTACATTTTGTTAACTATATAAATCCCTCGTGAATATCAGATAGCAAATTGGACCTCCATATACCATAAACGCCTACCTTATCTGATATCACCAGGTCGAGAATTTCTTGTTAATGAGGGAAGCCCACAGTAAAGTTGGATGGAAAACGGCTTGAAGAAATGAAAAACTCATTAGAGATAAACGGCTAGTAGAGTGTTAGCCCTGGGTAGATCATGAGCTTGGATCATGGGTTGACAGATGACCAAAAATATAGATAAAGAGCGCCACCGTATTTTTCAATACAACAACATACAAAGATACATGTAATTTATATTAGGGGAATGCGGAAACCTGAAGTCTACACCGCTTATGTAGCCACAAAACCTAAATATCAACCTTGCAAAGCACTTACCAAAATGTCACTTACCAGCTGTATTACAGATGTCTCTGCATATCCTGTGAACAAACAAATGCACAACAGGGACACCGTTTGTGTCCTTAAAAATATTCACCAATAAATAACATATTTGCTTTTAAGTTCCAAAAATATATACACCCAGAGTACTTGTTATCATTAGACAGAATTAATATTTTGCTTATTAAGAACCAAGAAATTTTCTTTGAATTTTTAATAATAAAAGAATTAAGCAAAAAAAAATACTATACAATTAAATTGGTTTAGCTTGTTTCAACATTAATTTTTACAATAAAAATTTACGTGGAAAGAAACTAGTATTGTTCTATCTTCAAAAACACGAACATCTTTAAACTCAATATTTCAACATATCTTACTGTAAGGTATTTGCTTTCTTAATAATTTAAATCTCAAATTTAATTATAGCCTTCAGTAGTACTACAGTCGACTTTACAAGTGAGAAACAAGATTATTTTACATGATTCTAAAATGCAGCATTCAGACAAAGAATAAGCTTTAACTCTATATCTTTCAAAAATTTATCATGTCTTAAAATTAAATTGCATGACCTCAAAATAATCAAAGATATTATTAATGTAACATAGAATAGCATGTGGTAATTATATTGAATAACTAGATATTTTTGACATCAAATGTCAATAACAATTTTTTTAGTGAAGCTAAAACTGTCTGCTTGTGGAAAAATATAATAGACAACAATGGAGTCATCTTTAAAATTTTGTAAAGTTACGAGAATAAAACGGGATGCTTCTTACAAGATGAATTTCAAGATAACTAAATCAAAATAGAATATCAACCTTTCATCATACGTAAGACATTTAAATAAATTCAAATTAAATTAAGGTTAAAAATCACTCACAGGTCAATCAAAAAAACTCGAACGCTCTAACCAGAACCAAACAACATCAGATGTTGACTAATCTGAGCACATCTGCGATACACGCAATATGAATAAACATACCATTATGCTGAATTTTACGCTGGAATTTTTAAAGATCTTTAGAACAAAATATTATCCATCCAAATAAAATCTCAATTTCATATGTCCAATAATTTTCATGTGTTCTAAATTTTAAAGTAAAGCTTTATTTCTCTGGTGTTGCATGTTTTAATGATGGATTACTCCAATATTCTTCGCATCTGTAGGAATCAACCGACTTCACCGATGGTGGAATACAAAATAATCTTCACCAATAGTTATCAGGAACCACATCATGACACGAAAATATTCGTTAATCAACTTTCTTGCGAACACGGAACCAGGCCATGTGCCTTACCATGTTGACTTTCCTATTCTCCGGGGAGCAGCTTACTTCTTCAAGCGCTAATCAAAAGGTGAACGAAATGACAGACAAACAATTAGTGTTGTAACTTAGACATCGAAAGGGGAAGGAGCTCATAATCCATTATACACCTTATAAACTATCTTTTGTGATCAGACAAATAAATTATGTTTTTATATTATCGAAACATGTTATTAGATTTATAAAGAATGTGTAACTAACTTTAAAAAAAAAATACGTTACAATTTCAAACTATTGATTTGTTCTTCTGTTAAAAAAGTTCTGAAGTTTACATCCATATTACTAATACCACTTTTTTCCTTCTCCAATTTTTTTTTAACAGAAGCAAGTTCTCACTTAAAATTCACGATATCTTTTTTCAATACAAGCACTTCCTATGCAATTACTAGTTATATAATATCTAAATTTTGTAAGATTGATAGTGACAAACTTCTTCGTGTGAACACTTTGAAGAACGACCTGTAAAACCAGGTTGTACATAGAATCGTTTTATATCAATAAGAAAATCAATCCTATTAACAAAAAAATGATCTTTTCAAACATTGTTAAAGTAACGAATACTCGTTTGCAGTGTAACTGCTGTCATTTTTGGAACGTTCTCTTGTCATTTTCAAATAATAACGTCAGATTTGTTTTTTCCCGTCTTTAATCGTCACTAGTACAAGACGAGCCCTTCTGGCACTTTTTAATCTGGTTATTATCCGCCTAGCTTTATTAAGTAAATCTTTCAGATTTTTTTTGGTATTTTTACAAATTTAAGCAAATCATAGTAAGTTATTTGCGTATTGTTATGCATTTTTACTCATGTGGGTTTTCCACTTTAGCTTTTGATGATGGTAGGAAAGTCTACTGAAACGTCAACATTTTGGTAGAAAAATTTTCATTTAATTGTTTTATTGGATTATATCTCAAAAAATTTCTGGCTAACTTCATGCGTATTATTCTATATATATATATATATATATATATATATATATATATATATATATATATATATATATATATATAATATACATATATATATAATATATACTATATATATATACAACCACGTACACGCGCGCGCACACACGCAATCACACAACTACACACATATATACACACAACACACACATCACATACAAACACAATTGCTCACACTACACACCAAAACACACGAAAGCGCGTACACACCAACAGAAGTGGATCTGGGGCAAGTAATCCGAATGCTGACTGCCGACGGTTGGTACTCGTCCCAGGAACGGAAACACCAATTTCCGGCTGACGATGGTTTGGACCACTGGAAGCGATAAACTGTAAAGGAAACACACACACACACACACACCGCTGTTAACAATTGGTATAGTTTGGTCACTTAGATTAAGATCTGCACCTGCATCGTCAATCCTAGGTTAAGTTTTGTAAGGCATTCAAAGCTATATTTTGCTTAAGTTACCAACTAATAAAACAAGCTCAAACACGACCTGTAGTATATTGTTGGGGTTACAGGTTGCACAGGTATGTGAAATGAAGAAAGGATATATAAACAATATTTTTTTAATTAAGAGGTATAACGGACCATCGAATATAGTGTTCATTAGTGCTTTTATTAAGATTTATTGACGTTTACTCGTTTACTATTAACACGTTGTATTTTCTATAGCTTGCACGAATAAAAAATTTATGTATTAGTATACTAATACATTTTCTACTATAAATAGAGAAAAGTTATTGGTATGGACTGTGCGCAATTGTGAAATTATACCTCTTTTAATAAATTAATATTTTATATGGGGCGGGGGGCAATAGTTTTATGTCATTAAATTGAGGAGGTAGTAGAGTTTAATAGACTAATGAAAAACCAACAAGGCATTTTATTCTTGGTTCGATTTTTAAATTTTTAAATTTTTTACTCTAGCTCAGAAAAAGTTTTAGATCTACGGTTTTATTACGTGTTTACAAAAATGACCACGGGGTCAGAAACCTAATACAGTCGACCTAACCAGCATCAAGATATTTCATTTTTTATGATTATTATGAGAACTTAAGGATGTTTTAAAAAAATTTAAACGGACATTAGTAAGCAGCTGAAGTCTATTGGATTATTTCATTTTACAGCTCACAGACTTGTTGGTCGACTCTAAAGAATGATATGTGTATTTGATTCGTGACGTAGCTAGACATTGCAGAGGTTCCACAACAATTTGGATACTTCTTTGTGTGTTCGTTTCTCGTTTAACCATTGATTTTAGACACAAGTTGATTAACAATTTTCGTTTGTCTTATTGGTCTCTACACCCACTCCAAGTTAATGACATAAAACTAATGCCTCCTTGTATAATGATATAAAGCACTTCTTTTCAATCGTTATACGCATATCTAATCAAACGAATTGCAAAAAATATTTATGAAAAATCTTTGCCCATATTCCATTTTGCAAATTTGCTTGCATTTTGCTTGGAAAATAATATGGGAGTACTTTGCTTAAGCTATTAAGTAACCATGTTTTATGTTTACAAGGTGCAATTATTAACTACCGATCGGTTGAAATGAAAGAGACGCAATGAAGTGGTGTAATAACTTTAATCGTGGGCGAATGTTGTAGTTCAGTATGTTGTACAGTACACTTGCTATTACTATGCAATATTTTGGGCGTTGGAGTTAATGTACAGGTTGCACTTTCTAGGTGAATAAGTATATTTCTAGACGAATAGATCAATATGTTCTATCGTTTTATTAATAATTTTGTTCATTAAAAATTGATAATTTTCCTATTAAACTCACCTTTTACTTGCTTCTTGCCCTTGGATTTTAATACACATATGGATTCAGCAAAGCATATTAATTGTGTATTAGCGGAAAGACACTAATTTTTTGTCGGAAATCGTTTTGAATTTTTCCATAACTATGTAAGTAACAAACAGGTACAAAGTTCGAATCGAAGTAGATTTAGAGTTTTCAATGAGGCTACGCGTACTTTTGTATACACGATGGATTATATCTTTGAAAATATTTGCATTATTTGAATATCACTTAAACAATGGAAAACCACCTGCTTTGACAACAATTATGTTGTTATCAATAAGTTGTCACAATAGAGTTTGATTCTTGCTACCTGCGATTATATCATTCATATAAAATTTATTAGTGTTTAAGCTGTATAATTCGGGGAACGAGATTTCGGTAGATTTTATAAGCTCGAACAAACACCCGATAGCGATAATAGACATCAGATGTATCGAATGTGTCAGCGTTTTTAATTCGGAATATCAATTTTGCCGTCATGCGAGAATAGAGATAATATTTTCTGACATGGAGTATCGCATGGATATCGCAACTTGTATGTTCATTTCTAAATGATCAGATGTTAATACATATTTATGAAATCTAAAAGGGAACAAATAGGTTATTTTGTATTACGGGACATATTCTTGAAAGGTTAATCAGAGACTTCTCTGAAATAAATTTGCACAAGGCGTCAGAAACCATGCAACTTTTGATGTTAAAAGTAACTTTTGCTGCTGCATTTGTGAAGATTACCAATTGTTCTTATACGGCCGAGTTGTAAGTACCTTAGCATGAAATTAAAACAATTACTTGACATGTTAGAATTTTTCAACATTTTCTGTTCGAAGGTTACGAATCGTTTTTTAGCATTTTCTAACGAATCACCTGATACCCTAGTATTAAATTTCCAACGCAAAAATGCTTTGAACCTATTAGCGTACTTGCTCTTAAATGTGTTTTAAAATGTTTTTCGCATAGTTTTTGCTCTTGGGAATTAATTGGAGTTTATTGAATATCTTCGACTTTCCAAAATTGTGCAATTTTTTTATCTAGCTGACGTAATGTATTAAAATTATACACAGCAAAATACCCAGCAGGAGAGAATTTTACTTATCATTCGACCGCGCTCGTAAGTTCTATAATTAGCTGTTGAATCACATTTAATATTGTTACGAGCTACTATTAGGCAACCCGTCAAACATACACAGCGCGGTAAGCAGTGTATATACTACAGAAGCCTGTAATTTTCTAGCTTATACTGGAGTATGAATCATTCTTTTAATTCAGGGTATATATAAGACCGCTATATCAGAATGTCGAATATAAATTATATCGTGTAAAGTTAAATAGTTAAGCTTTTGAAAATCCAAGAGTAAACATAAATTTATATTATGTGAACGTGTCTATTGTACAGACAGTTTGTAGAATACATAAATGTGCAATAAATAAATAGTAGTGTTAGTGTTGTTAATAGACTCATGGTTAAGAATTTAGTTTAAGAAAATATTAGTGCTTGTAAATTCATTAGTGTGATAGTGCTTCATTGTTAATTGGACTGAAAACATCTATAAATAAGGCATATATACTGTTAATTAGACTTGTGAACAGTGAGTAGTAAAGACTTTTGTTATTACTTGTTTTAAATTAGTGAAACGCGGTAGTAGTAGCCCACTACAATATTAAAATTTGAACTAAAACGTGCTACATCTATTATACAAACAAAACACAAAAAACAAATTTGCAACATAAGATTTTACCATTAAAAATTAAAAATCGTACGTGTAAAGTTGGGCTAGTATATAATGCTACCAAAAGAGTATAAATATTAAAACACCCTTGTTCATATACATTTCAAAACCATTTCACGGCACGATGGAAGAAACAATTACGATCCTTAAGCACCAGTTAGGCAGTTCTTTTGCCGCCAAGAGTGAGAACATTCTCGTTAGTTCTTAAAATTTAGCTACTCAAATTAATGTACCATGAAATCAACTCCCAAGTCATAAGGCACATCTTGCAAACAATTAAATCTCGAAAGCAACATTACATCATTATATAATAATAAAATAACAAGTTTGCAAATACTAAAATTAAAACAAATTCGTATCGTTTTCAATCAACAAAATAATTCAGACTTGCCATTTATCATATTTTTGAACAGACAGCAGATGGCGAGACTGTAAGCATCTCCCAATCCTTTCGGTAAAAATGTACAGCCCCAATAAGTTGCTTCGCACATTCAATCTATTAATAGAACAGTATACATGAGTTTATATATATATATATATATATATATATATTGCTATGATAAGGGGTTATTTAGGCGTATATTAAGTTATAATGGTTACACGATACAAGTAAATGGTACTAGGAGTTAGAAAACCACATTTATTTTAGCATAAAATATATGTAATTTGCAAATTATGCACAGAGCAAACATTTAACATCCTGTATTAAAATTGCAGTTGACGTTAATTAATGCCGGGAAGCATATCATTTAACAATAAACACACATCCAGCAAAAGAAATGACTCTACGCGCAATCAAACTTGTCTCAAACCAAATGTATTCATAAATTGAAAATCAATATGCGTTAAATGCAGTAAAAAGCTAGAAAATCATAATACAATTCATATTAAACGTGCGATGGTGAAACCGGAGAGCATAATGTCCTGATAAGAAACGCATCCTTAGAAATAAATACGCTTTGGAAACGTAAGATGTAAACAGAATTATGTTAATTTACGTCACTTTGTCTACGTGATTTTCTGCATGCAGTTAATACAAATCCCAAAGTATTATCTAGACAAACAAAAACCATAAGTGAAATTACGTGCCAAGGCGAATTAGAAATTCTTGTAACAACATCAAAACACCCGGTCTAAAATAAATACAAACTAGAAATCCACTGGTACCTACGTGAATAAGAAATCGTTCCGACAAGTTATTATCAGAGATATACCTGTAAAAGCCCAAAATATTTAAAACACCCGAAGGTTGGTCGTAAACTTTGAACAACAGTTCAGATAACCAATAAATTTTTAGATGGAGCGTAGACTATATAACACGCGAATTTGATAAGCAGGCAGTTTTAGTTTGAACCAAGCACAAGCTGCATCACTCATACTCAAGAATTTACGCGTCAAGTAAATATTCAAATTAAATGATCCAATTTTTGTGAAAACTGGTGTTATAAAATTGTAAAATAAATTATAGTGAAAATACATGAGACAAGTTTCATCGTTTGCTAGAAAACGTGAGTAGAAGTTTATTAATTAATTTAGGTGAAGTATTTATAATCTAGGCTCTAAGTGAGATCACAAAATCTAATAAGACAGTACGAAACTCTAAGTGATATTACGAAAATTTAAGGGAAATCACGTAGATCTAAATGACATTAAGCAAATCCAAGGGAGATTAAGAAAATACCAGATTATTGATTAAATGGGTAAAACTTGGAGACTAAATAAATTGAATGGAGCAACTCAACTGAATGCAATATTGGGGTACTGATCCACGCCACGTAGCAGAAAGACGCACAAGGAACAAGTCAGAACTATCTAGCATAGGGCATTATATTCTCTTTATATTATTTTTAAACATTGATCTTATTTTATACTTGAATATTTTATGAAAAAAGTCATCAAAAATTTATTTTGTACATGAAAAATTTTGTAATGAGACGAAAAATCTTAAACGTTCAGAGAAATTCCCAGTAGAGTACAACGTTATTTTGCTGGCTTTAAAACAAGGAAAGGCAGCTTTAATTTTTGGAGATAAACAATTTAAAATTTATTGTTATTTGATTCAGAGGCTCATCTTGTCATACAGTAAAACTGATTAAGCTGTGAAGTGTATATGATTTTTTTCCTTTCTCAGTATACAATTATTAATCGACTTCGTTTTATCATTCAAAGCAGAAAAAGTTTTAGAAAAAAGGGTAAATTATTTGATTATCGGAACGTTGTGCACTCTGTGTGAATTAAACTGGGCTAGCCGAGGCATATTTAAATTTTTAGGATATTAAAACACAGCCTATAATTACATCGACATGCAGAGTTATCATATCAATATATATATATATATATAATGCTGCGATAAGGGGGGTTATTTAGGGGTGTATTGAGTCGTATGGGTCGCGTAGTAAATGTAAATAGTAATAGGAATTAGAAAATCGCATATTCTGCAAAGAGCAAACATGTAACACCTTGTATAAGGACCGCAATTAACTTTAATCAATGCCAGTAAGCATGTTTTTTAATAATAGAACACATATTCAGCAGAGAAATAACTATACATGTAATTAAACTACTTCAAGAAGTGTTCTTAAACTTATAAACAAATAGATACGCAGGGAATAAGATAAAACCTAGTAAGTCATCACGCAATTAATCATGCGATAAAGAAAGAATATACTAAAGCGCTTTGATAAGAAACGCACATTTCAAAATAACTTTTAAATACAAGATATAAACAGAATTTCATATTACATCAGTTTATTAGTTCAATTCCACAAAAGCTTTATCTACGCAAACAATAGCCATAAGCTAAATTAAAGATCAAGGAAAATTAAAATTTCCTGTAATAATAACAAAACAAGCGGTCAAAGATCGTGAAATAATAAAAATACTAGCAGAATACGTATTCACGGAATAGTTTTATCAGAATTAAACTTGTAAAACTCCTAGAAATATCCAAAATAGCCTATGGTTGGCTACAAGACTTTGAACAACAGTTCAGATAAACCAATGAAGTTTAGATAACATATGCTATATAACGCCCAGAGTTTTGAAAAGAGGCTGAGTCTCAATTTGAACCACGTCTAAGCTGCATCACTGTTACTCAAAAACTTAAGCGTCAAAATAAATTTCAAATTAAATTATTAAAATTTGTGAAAAGTGGTGTTATATAATATTTGAGAACAAATTATAGTGAAGATATATGAAAAGTCTTTTGCCGTTTGCTAAAAAACGTCAGTAGAAATTTGTTAATTTATTTAGGTTAAATACTTATAATATAGAGCTCTAATTTGCACCCGGGAGATCTAAATTGCATCCGAAAATCTAAGTTGCACCCGGGAAATTTAAGTTGCACCCAGGAAAACTGAGTAGCGCCCGGGAAATCTAAGTAAAGCACGAGGTAAATTTTGGGAACAAAAGTTAACAATACTGAATAAAATTATTGGTTCAAATTCACGTGAAGGAGCAAAAAACAGAGCATTGTTTTAACGAAGAAACTCGATTGAAGATAATAAAGGGGTGTTGGTCCACAGCACATAGCAGCAGACCAAAGGGGAAAACAAGGAAAGGCACACCAGGAAAACCACAGGTCAGGGCTAACTAGTATAGGCATTATTTCAAATTTTAATTTATACACCGACTATAATTTTCTATTTTGTGAGGAGTCAACAAAAATATTTTTATACATAAAAATTTGCGTAAAAAGGGACAAAGGTCTTGAACGTTCTCGATTTTCCAGTAAATGTGTCATTTTTGGTGACTTTAATTTAAAGAAAGGGAGATACAATTTTTGGGATAAATAATCTAAATATTATTAATTGATTTAAGGGTTTATTTGTCAGATTACAAAACTGCGAAGTGTAGATATTTTTTTTTCTTCATTATACAAATATCGATCGACTTGTTTTATCCTTCTAAGCAGGTAAGATTTAAGAAAAAAGGGGTAAATTATTTGATCATCGTAACGTTGTGCACTCTGTTAAAATATTAGAAAAACACAGAGCGGTGGCAGGAAACTATATATATAATGAAATGTTAGTAGGGGCTAAAAGGGTCCTAAGGGTTGTTTTGTTGAAGGTAGTGTATGCCAAATAAAGAAAGCCAAATATCAGATCCCGTAACTGAGAAATTTGTGTTTGCCGTACTTTACAAATGTTAAAGTATTTGAAATATTAGTCAAAGGATAAGTGCCAAGACGAAAAAAACAATGACTTGATGACGTGATAAAGCACAGTATTCAAGGATTTACACTGAGTTGTATGTTGAATAAGCCATAGAACGTACATTTGCTAATCGAGAAACCGGATGCGTCTGTAGAAATTACACTATTCACCACGCAGATCCAGGTTTATATGTGTAACATTTCGGCATTTATTTTAATAGAATCAACCTTTGGACAAACATGTAATATCAAAATTATAAGTAAAAGTATGGTCAAATATGATTGAAGGGTTGTGCGATATTAAGGACCAATGATTGAACATTTATATATAAAAAGAGAAACTGTAAAAGAAAGATTATAAGGTATGAGTGACACGAAGTTGTTGGGACGATATTATTGGATGGAATTTGTATAAAATGTATTAAAGAGTAGGCATATTTGAATTGTAATAATCACCAAGGAAAAGATAAACAAGAGGTCGATTTATAATAAATTTGGTAGCAAGACGTATTTTTTGAACATTTTAAGAATTAATAAATGAATTTGAAAGTTTAAGAGTTTGATTAATATATAAAGAAGAGTACGGATAAGCAAGAGTAAGAATAATTAATAGCAACGACGAAGTGAAACGGGTACGAGTGGATTAAAGTAACAGTGGAAAAGGCGTAGTAAATAGTGGGATTTTGGAACGAGATTGAGAAAGGCAGAAAGGCATTGAATGGTATTTATGTAACAGAAGGCGACATTAATGGAATAGATTTGGATATGGTATTAGGAGGATTAAGGGTATTGAATGGTAATTAGAGGATAGCAGTGAATTGGAAAGAGTGGACTTAGGAGGAAAGCATTGAATTTGGAACGAGCGGAATTTGGAACAGGAAAGCAGTGGAGTAGCAGGAGGATTAATACGGCAAAGAATAAACATCAGGAAAATTAGCGCAGGGGAAGTTATATAAAAAGGTAGTCAAAATTCTAAATTTGGGTATATTTATTTTAGATTTGGGGACATCAAAATTCATTAAAAGAAACCTGGAAACTGGATAGCAGATCTTTCATAGTGATAGTGCCAGCATTGTAAAGACGCATACGGCGAGTAAGATTGTTGAGCCAGTTTTTCAAAAAGGCCAACGACGAGGTGTAAAATAGGTGAGTACTGTGTGTTATAACGTCAAAGTCATAAATTTTGTAATATTAATTAATTTGGCACAAGGCTACGTGGATCTTATATAAAAATTTGGCATATACAAGCGTAAAATATCACAGGTACAAAAACAAAAGGTAGTGCTGTTTGGTTGGTGCATTGCACATCTACTTACCACTGAACCCACGGTAAGTAGGTGGATACCTTGGGAAGAACGAGTTTTCAAATAGTCGAGGCATATTAACACAGTTTTGTTTTATAAACCAACCAAACGTAGCTAAAGCACGTAACATAAAAGTAAATATTTTCATATATAAAAATAAATAAAATTAAAAAAAAGGCGCGAGGGGGTAGAGCATAAGAATATATATATGGTGTATATATATGGTATAGGTCATTTATTAAACTATAAAATTGTATCAAAATATGACGTGTCTCGGTCTTATTGACCTTAATCACATATTAAAAATCTAATATATATATATATATATATATATATATATATTACTCATATTTAGACCAGGGTAGAAAATTAATGAATTACATAAAATAATTTTAATCACCGTGTATAAGGAATTTTATTAGATAATACGCTTTATTAAAACACCGTGGAGAATAAAAATTCATTCGTTTCAGTAAAAATAAGAGATTTAAATCATGTACAAGACGCTTTATATCAAAAGAAACAGTATTAACAAGCTCTACGTGTAATGTGTTTATTCCGAGGAAAGAAACAAATGGAAATTACGTGCAAAATTTATATTAATTAAACCTATTTTAAGTAACCGGTATTAAACAAAACGTACAGATAATAATTAATATTTAGTTAGGATTCACTAAAATTTAAAGGGTATTAATTTTAATTGAAGTTAATTGAACCGTTAGTAACATATAATATCTATGAAAACTTGTGAAACCCAATAAAATAAAGCTCTGAGAATTAATAGTATGTTTGAACACCTGCGTAGTTTAAAAAGCTCATTCGGCGTAAATTTTGCAGATAATTAATGGTTACAAAGAATCTTGGAGAAACCGGGGCTTAATATTCACGGGATGGCGCGATACGGGGTTATTTAACCCAGATAGTCCACATGGACTGAAATAATCGATAATAAGGAATATCAATTTGCACCACTAAGAACAGGTTAGAGAAGGAAAGATAATGTGCGTAAGACAAAGACACTAATAATTAAAGGCGTGATATGAGCAACGTCACGAGGGTCACGATTGGTTGAAAATAAGATGCACATATCAGAGGTAGAAACAACGATTTCTGTATAAGAGTCAATTAGTTTTTTCCAGACATTGCGTGCCGTGTTGAAATTTCTGAGATTTAACTGGGGCGAGTACAAAATTCGTAAAAACCGACGCGCGAGCTACGGAATGGGAACATAGCAAGCGAAATTCTTTAGAATTGTCCATTTTGGGGACTCGACCGACAGACAGGCTAACTTCTATATATACCCAGGGGAATATAAACAAGCTCACTTACATCCGCGACTTGATTCAAGATGTTAAACAGTGCATTTTAGTTTGATAAAATAATTTAAAGTTTGCTCGTATATTTTGGTGATTCACAATAGTTTGTTCTTTACGTGCTAACATGAATATACTTTAGTGCATTTAGATACAAGGTAATAAAATTTAGTATCACTGTACCAATTAGTAAAATTTACAACGACAAATGTATACACAAAAGTAGGCAGTTTTGGCGTATATTGGTGAAAGAAGTATGAATTTCTTTGCTATTTTTCGGAGGTGTTAATGATTAAATGGTTCATAAATGTGTCTGGATCCACAAAACAAGGGTCAGATATACACAGATGAGTTCCGGAAAAGCCCAGAAACAACTTTAAATAAATGGTGATGGAGAAAATTTTTAAAGCGTTGAGAATCAGAAGCTGTAAATATAATCCATTTGGAATGGTGTGATTACCAAAAGGGACGATGTACATTGAAGCTACGAGTGCAGTAAACTTCAGGTAATTTATACTATTTTGTTTGAACTTTGATATTTTTGTGTGTGTTGAATAACTTTATAATTGATTTACTTTAAATGGACATTAGTGAAATTGTACTAACCATAAAATTGTAATTTTAAGATGAAATTTGCTTGTTTAAGTAGAAAGGGGTATTTAGTATTGATGTTCTGAATTATGATGAAAATTTGGGTATGTCTTTGAGCTCAATTAGACGAACCTGGTTAATTAACGTAAAGGGGTGGTAGATGCTCCCTTTGTACTCAGACTCCGGTCTGCATATATTGTTATATTAATTAGTAGGCATCCTACAAGGACTTTAATTCTGGATGCACATTAAATGATAATAAAATTAATCTTGAAATTCTTTTGAAAACTGAAATTTATGCTGAATTTTTAATTTGAAATTTTAATGTATTGTGAATATTGATGTAAATAGAGTTAACGTTCGTGTTTGTGGTAGGAATGTGTTTGTTTTTTTTATGAATGAGGATGAAAGTTATCTAGGGAAGCAGCCGAGGCGATTAACAGAAGAAAGTCAACGGACCAGGTAATTCAATAACTTTGTAGGTTTCAGAGCATTCTTTGACATCCAATTCGTAGGGGCTCGATTCTTAAAGCGGAGTACCCGGAGTTTGGTGGTTTCACAGCAATATATATATATATATATATATATATATATTACTCATATTTAGACAGACCAGGGTAGAAAATTAAATAATCACATCAAATAATTTTAATCACCGTGTATAATGAATATTATTAGATAATACGCGTTATTAAAACCGTGAAGCATAAAAATTTATTAGTTTCAGTAAAAATAAGAGATTTAAATCATGTACAAGACGCTTTATATCAAAAGAAACAGTATTTTTAAAAAGCTCATTCTGCGTAAATTTTGCAGATAATTAATGGTTACAAAGAATCTTGAAGAAACCGGGGCTTAATATTCACGGGAAGGCGCGATACGGGGTTATTTAACCCAGATAGTCCACATGGACTGAAATAATCGATAGTAAGGAATATCAATTTGCACCACTAAGAACAGGTTAGAGAAGGAAAGATAATGTGCGTAAGACAAAGACACTAATAATTAAAGGCGTGATATGAGCAACGTCACGAGGGTCACGATTGGTTGAAAATAAGATGCACATATGAGAGGTAGAAACAACAATTTCTGTATAAAATTTAATTAGTTATTCTCGGACATGATTGCGTGCCGTGTTGAAATTTCTGAGATTTAACTGGGGCGAGTACAAAATTCGTAAAAACCGACGCGCGAGCTACGGAATGGGAACATAGCATACGAAATTCTTTAGAATTGTCCATTTTGGGGACTCGACCGACAGACAGGCTAACTTCTATATATACCCAGGTGAATATGAACAAGCTCTCTTACATCCGCGACTTGATTCAATACGTTAAACAGTGCATTTTAGTTTGATAGAATAATTTAAAGTTTGCTCGTATATTTTGGTGATTTAAAACAGTTTGTTATTTACGTGCTAACATGAATGTACTTGAGTGCACTTAGATACAAGGTAATAAAATTTAGTATCACTGTACCAATTAGTAAAATTTACAACGACAAATGAATACACCATTAGTAGGCAGTTTTGGCGTATATTGGTGAAAGAAGTATGAATTTCTTTGCTATTTTTCGGGGGTGTTAATGATTAAATGGTTCATAAATGTATCTGGATCCACAAAACAAGGGTCAGATATACACAGATGAGTTCTGGAAAAGCCCAGAAACAACTTTAAATAAATGGCGATGGAGAAAATTTGAAAAGCGTTGAGAATCAGAAGCTGTAAATATAACCCAGTTGGAATGGTGTGATTAACAAAAGGGACGATGTACATTGAAGCTACGAGTGCAGTAACCTTCAGGTAATTTATACTATTTTGTTTGAACTTTGATATTTTGTGTGTGTTGAATTACTTTATAATTGATTTACTTTAAATGGACATTAGTGAAATTGTACTAACCATAAAATTTTAATGTTAAGGTGAAATTTGCTTGTTTAGGTAGAAAGGGTATTTAGTATTGATGTTCTGGAATTATGATGAAAATTTGGGTATGTCTTTGAGCTCAATTAGACGAACCTGGTTAATTAACGTAAAGGGTGGTAGATGCTCCTTTGTACTCAGACTCCGGTCTGCATATATTGTTATATTAATTAATAGGCATCCTACAAGGACTTTAATTCAGGATGCACATTTAAATGATAATAAATGTAATCTTGAAAATTTCTGTTACTGAAATTTATGCCAAAATTTAATTTTGAAATTTTAATGTATTGTGAATATAGATGTAAATAGAGTTAACATTCGTGTTTGTGGTAGGAATGTGTTTGTTTTTTTTTATGAATGAGGATGAAAGTTATCTAGGGGAGCAGCCGAGGCGATTAACAGAAGAAAGTCAATGGATCAACACAGTTAAAGTAATGAATAGCTTTTCGTAGGATTCACAGCATTCTGGACATCCAATTCGTAGGGCTCGATTCGAAAAGCGGAGTACCCGGATTTATTTATATATATATATATATATATATATATATATATATATATATATTGCTGTGTTACCTACAAAATCCGTGAACTACGCTTTTCGAATCGAGCCTCACGAATTGGGTGCCAAGAATGCTGTGTTATCGTGTCTTAGAATCGAGCCTCACGAATTGGGCGTCAAGAATGCTGTGAAACCTACAAAAAGCTATTCATTACCTTAACTGTGTTGGTCCATTGACTTTCTTCCATTAATCGCCTCGGCTGCTCCTCTAGATAACTTTCATCCTCATACATAAGAAAAACAAACACATTCCTACCACAAACATCAACGTTAACTCTATTTACATCAATATTCACAATACATTAAAATTTCAAAATTAAAATTCAGCATAAATTTCAGTATCAGAAAATTTCAAGATTAAATTTGTTATCATTTTAAAGTGCATCCAGAATTAAAGTCCTTGTAGGATGCCTACTAATTACTATAACAATATATGCAGACCTGAGTCTGAGTACAAAGGAAGCATCTACCACCCCTTTACGTTAATTAACCAGGTTCGTCTAATTGAGCTCAAAGACATGCCCATATTTTCATCATAATCCAGAACATCAATACTAAATACCCTTTCTACTTAAACAAGCAAATTTCACCTTAAAATTAAAATATTATTGTTAGTACAATTTCACTACTGTCCATTTTAAGTAAATCAATTATAAAGTTATTCAACACACACCAAAATATCAAAGTTCGAACAAAATAGTATAATTTACCTGAAGGTTACTGCACTCGTAGCTTCAATGTACATCGTCCCTTTGTTAATCACACCATTCCAACTGGGTTATGTTTACGGCTTCTGATTCTCAACGCTTTTAAAATTTTCTCCATCACCATTTATTTAAAGTTGTTTCAGGGCTTTTCCGGAACTCATCTGTGTATATCTGAACTTGTTTTGTGGATCCAGATACGTTTATGCACCATTTAATTATTAATACCCCGAAAAATAACAAAGAAATTATACTTCTTTCACCAATATACGCCAAAACTGCCTACTTTTGTGTATTCATTTGTTGTTGTAAATTGGTACAGTGATACTAAACTTTATTACCTTGTATCTTCTTTTCTAAGTGCACTAAAGTACATTCATTGTAGCACGTAAAGAACAAGCTGTTTTAAATCACAAAATATTCGAGCAAACTGTTTAAATTATTTAATCAAAACCGGAAAACTAAAAGCACTGTTTAACGCGTTGAATCAAGTCGAAGATCTAAGAGAGCTTGTTTATATTCACCTGGGTATATATAGAGGTTAGCCTGTCTGTCGGTCCAGTCCCCAAAACGGACAATTCTAACGAATTTCGCCTGCTCTGTTCCCATTCCGCAGCCCGGCATGCGATTTTACGAATTTTGCACTCGCACCAGTTAAATCTCAGAAATTTCGACACGGCACGCAACGTCTGGAAATAACTAATTGAATTTTATACAGAAATGTTATTTTACCTCTCAAATTTTGCCTTTACTTTCAACCAATCGCAACCCCATGACGTTGCTCTACTCACGCCTTTTACTATATGTGTCTCGGTCTTGATATATTATCTGTCTCTATCTACCCTGTTCTTATTAGTGCAAATTGATATTCTTTATTATCGATTATTTCAGTCCATGTGGACTTGTGAAATCACCCACCTTTAGCATTTCTCGTACCTATTAAGCTACGGTTTCTCCAAGATTCTCTGTAACCATTAATTATCTGCAAAATTTACGCAGAATGAGCTTTTAAAATACGCAGGTGTTCAAACATACTATTAATTCTCAGAGCTTTATTTCATGGTATTTTATTGGGTTTTACAAGTTTTTATAGATATTATCTGTTACTAACGGTTCAATTAACTCCAATTAAAATAATACCTTTAATTTTTAGTGAATCCTAATTAAATATTCAATTATTATCAGTACATTTTGTTTAATACCGGTTACTTAAAATAGGGTTAATTAATATAAATTTTGCACGTAATTTCTCTTTGTTTCTTTACTAGGAATAATTAAATTACACGTAAAGTTTTCTAATACTGCTTCCTTTTATATAAAGCGTCTTATAAATAATTTAAATCTCTTATTTTAAATAAAACGAATGAATTTTTATGCTTCACGGTTTTTTTTAATAACGCGTACCTTTTCCCAAAGCTTCTACACGGTGATTAAAATTATTTGATGTGATTATTTAATTTTCTACCCTGGTCTAAATATGAGTATTTTCCCCCTATTTGAATACAAATAATCCCACTTATTTGAATGCAAATATAAAGCATTTAGACAGCCAAAACAAACTTACAAAAAAAATTGCCTATCTCTCTCTACCCTTATCTATCTAACTTACCTAACTTATATCCAATCCAAAAAATATATTTACACCTATCCTATATCCCTATCCTATTCCTAACTCTCACCTAATTTTATAAACTGAAATTATCCCTAACTTCATCCTACTTATCCATCTAATCCTATATACATCCTATATACCTATCCTATTTCTAACTTTTAACTAATCTTCCCTATACTTCACTTCCCCCTACCTAATCCTATATACCTATCCTATTCCTACCTCTCCACTAATCTTATATGAAATATCTATACTTAACCTATCTTATTTTCTTCCTACATTTACTCTTTATTCTCATCCTAAACCTATTTCTAATTATCTCCCATATTTATTCTATACCTAGCTTTATTTTCTATAAACACTTACTTATACTCTTCTCTATACACCTATTCTATCCCTATCCTATTTCTATTCCTATATCTATACTAAAATTCACCTATCTCTACCTTTGTTCATCAAGTTATTTAAATCTAACTCTCTTCTTGACCCTCCACGTCTTTCTTCTCACCATCCTAATACTCTTCATCCCTATTTCTCCTCCTTCTATATCTATACTTATCCTCCCTATTATCTCACATACAATAAACTTATCATCCCTATTATCCTGACCCTTAAATATTGCTTCTTCTTCAGTCCCTACACTTGTCTGTTTCTTACTCATTATTATTTCCTTTTCTGCCGACAAACCAAACGATACTACTTTAAAATTATCGATTTTTCTCTCTACGGAAAATCCTATGTACCTTCTAGAATTCTTGTGTAATGGAATCAGCCAGCATGAATTCCTTAAATCTACTTTATTAAAAACAAACTTGCCATTTAACCTCGTCAAAAGTGTGTCCATGGATGGTGGACAATGGAATTGCGGTTTGGTCCATAGGTTAATTTTACGTGCATCTTTACTTAATTCTGCCTTCACCTGCTCCCGATATGCTGCTGTTGCTTCTACCCCCACTAATTCTGCATGTTTTTGTAATAAAGCTTGAACCTCTACTCTCCTATCCTCTGGACATCTTATTGTGTTGATCTGTTTACCTTCATCATCCTCTACCTATACTACATTAATACTCAACCCCGTGTCATCCTCTGTGACTTCATAACTGCCCTTCCATGGCACTACCCTATCCTTAATCCTTATTACCTTCCGTTCCATATCTATCAAAACCCCTAACTGCATCATACAGTCAACACCTAAAATGCTCTGAAACTTCAGTCCAGGTACAATTACAAACTCCTGTTCACAGCTTAAACCTCCTACATCTATCCTAAGCACCACAACACTATTTACTACAGCAAACTTCTTTTTATTTGGAGCTACTAAATGGCTACGCTTTATAGGCATAATTCTATCACAAACCTTATCCCTAATTTTGCTGACGAATTCCTCCGATATAAAACTCGCCTCTGCCCCTGTATCAAGTAATACTTCTACATTATTCTCAAAAATTCCTATATTAATAATTGGCAAACATAATTTTTCCTCAGTTTCTGGCTCTACTTCCTCCTCAATTTTGAAAAATTCACGTGGATGTTCATATACATTTACACTGAAATCTAGTGGTCTGTCGCGTTCTAAAAATCCTGTCCAGGTCTGTTTTCCCTACTTGGTCCTGGTCTAGCCGTCACCTCAGCGTATGTCCTAGGCGTTTCCACTCGTTCCGTGTCTGTATTAGCTGTCCCCCTCATGTCCGGTGAACTATTCCTTCTGGTAGGTTCCGGTCTCGGTGCAGGTCCCCTTCCTAAACTATTACTTCTAAAGTATGGTCGTCGCTGTTCCCAATTCTGTCGCTGGTATCCGTAACTATTCCCCCTTCTAGCATAGTTGTCCCGTCTATTGTCAAACCTAACTGTGTTGATCTGTCTTTCCCTATTATCCCAAGGTCGTCCACTACTTACGTCGTCGTACCTCTGCAGGTATTCTAAAAATATTTCTCTGTCCACTATGTTCTGTAGTGCTACGTGTTGTCTTACTTCTACCTCGAAGTGTCGTGATAAATACTTAATAATTTGTCGGTCCGTCAGTGGTGGGTTCAGTTGCTTTGCTATGCTATACTTGCGTATAGCATATTGCTCCCTACTTCCTGAAAATTCTCCCTTAAATTTCCCTGTGATTAAGTCGTCTCGTACCTGGTCTTGTCTGTGGTCACTCCAGTAGTGCTTTAAAAATCTGTCTTCAAACTCCGTGTAGGTGTCTATGTCCTGTCCTACTAAATTGTACCATGCTTCCGCGTTGTCTTTCAGTAAAGCTTTTATCGTATTCAGTTTAGTCTGTTCGTCAAATAAATTTCCTACTAGATTTCTTACACTATTAATAAAAATTTGTGGATTTACCCTGTTATCGCCATAAAATTTCATGTGTTGGTCCAATGCTACTCCACCTGTAGAAAATCTGGGACCATCCCCCGTTAAACTTGACATGTTGTATTTGATACTACTAACTTAGCGTTCTACCCTGCCTAACTGATCCCTACATGAGTCTGTCACTTCAGTCATTTTTATATTAATCTCTTCTTCACAAAAAATGCGTACTTCGGACCTTAAATGTCCCATTTCCTGACGAAGACCTGTAATATCACGCTCATTTTTTCAACCCTATTTTCTACTTCCCCCAGTTTCACGGTAAGACTATCTTTAAATTCTGTAAATTCTTTAGTATTTTGTTCAATTTTCCCGCTTATCTGCTCTAAGTTTCGGTTGGACTCCTCCCTAGCTCTATTAGATTCATCGCTTAGCAGTTCTAATTTTCTGTTGGATTCCTCCCTCGCTCTATTCGATTCTTCTCTAGCTAATCGCATTTCCTCTAACATTCTCATCATTAACTCATTTCCTTGATCTCCTGATTCCGTCCTCGACTGATCTCTACTGCCTCCAGCTTCTTCCATTTTCGAATTTTTCCCACACAATGCACTATCGTCACTTCCAATTTCCACTCCTTGACTCCTTAACCACTCCTTTCTCTGCATACGTTCTAATCACTCTCACACACTCTAAAATACTCTTAAATTTATACACACACAGAACTCTCTCTCTCAGATCGCCAGTTTCCTGGAATAAAATCACAAAAATTTTATTTGGAACTCGAGCCTCACTTTTGGGTCGCCAAGAATGCTGTGTTACCTACAAAATCCGTGAACTACGCTTTTCGAATCGAGCCTCACGAATTGGGTGCCAAGAATGCTGTGTTATCGTGTATTAGAATCGAGCCTCACGAATTGGGCGTCAAGAATGCTGTGAAACCTACAAAAAGCTATTCATTACCTTAACTGTGTTGGTCCATTGACTTTCTTCCGTTAATCGCCTCGGCTGCTCCTCTAGATAACTTTCATCCTCATACATAAAAAAAAACAAACACATTCCTACCACAAACATCAACGTTAACTCTATTTACATCAATATTCACAATACATTAAAATTTCAAAATTAAAATTCAGCATAAATTTCAGTATCAGAAAATTTCAAGATTAAATTTGTTATCATTTTAAAGTGCATCCAGAATTAAAGTCCTTGTAGGATGCCTACTAATTACTATAACAATATATGCAGACCGGAGTCTGAGTACAAAGGAGCATCTACCACCCTTTACGTTAATTAACCAGGTTCGTCTAATTGAGCTCAAAGACATACCCATATTTTCATCATAATCCAGAACATCAATACTAAATACCCTTTCTACTTAAACAAGCAAATTTCACCTTAAAATTAAAATATTATTGTTAGTACAATTTCACTACTGTCCATTTTAAGTAAATCAATTATAAAGTTATTCAACACACACCAAAATATCAAAGTTCGAACAAAATAGTATAATTTACCTGAAGGTTACTGCACTCGTAGCTTCAATGTACATCGTCCCTTTGTTAATCACACCATTCCAACTGGGTTATGTTTACGGCTTCTGATTCTCAACGCTTTTAAAATTTTCTCCATCACCATTTATTTAAAGTTGTTTCAGGGCTTTTCCGGAACTCATCTGTGTATATCTGAACCTTGTTTTGCGGATCCAGACACGTTTATGCACCATTTAATTATTAATACCCCGAAAATAACAAAGAAATTCATACTTCTTTCACCAATATACGCCAAAACTGCCTACTTTTGTGTATTCATTTGTTGTTGTAAATTGGTACAGTGATACTAAACTTTATTACCTTGTATCTTCTTTTCTAAGTGCACTAAAGTACATTCATTGTAGCACGTAAAGAACAAGCTGTTTTAAATCACAAAATATTCGAGCAAACTGTTTAAATTATTTAATCAAAACCGGAAAACTAAAAAGCACTGTTTAACGCGTTGAATCAAGTCGAAGATCTAAGAGAGCTTGTTTATATTCACCTGGGTATATATAGAGGTTAGCCTGTCTGTCGGTCGAGTCCCCAAAACGGACAATTCTAACGAATTTCGCCTGCTCTGTTCCCATTCCGCAGCCCGGCATGCGATTTTTACGAATTTTGCACTCGCACCAGTTAAATCTCAGAAATTTCGACACGGCACGCAACGTCTGGAAATAACTAATTGAATTTTATACAGAAATGTTATTTTTACCTCTCAAATTTTGCCTTTTACTTTCAACCAATCGCAACCCCATGACGTTGCTCTACTCACGCCTTTTACTATATGTGTCTCGGTCTTGCATATATTATCTGTCTCTATCTACCCTGTTCTTATTAGTGCAAATTGATATTCTTTATTATCGATTATTTCAGTCCATGTGGACTTGTGAAATCACCCACCTTTAGCATTTCTCGTACCTATTAAGCTACGGTTTCTCCAAGATTCTCTGTAACCATTAATTATCTGCAAAATTTACGCAGAATGAGCTTTTTAAAAATACGCAGGTGTTCAAACATACTATTAATTCTCAGAGCTTTATTTCATGGTATTTTATTGGGTTTTTACAAGTTTTTATAGATATTATCTGTTGCTAACGGTTCAATTAACTCCAATTAAAATAATACCTTTTAATTTTTAGTGAATCCTAATTAAATATTCAATTATTATCAGTACATTTTGTTTAATACCGGTTACTTAAAATAGGGTTAATTAATATAAATTTTGCACGTAATTTCTCTTTGTTTCTTTACTAGGAATAATTAAATTACACGTAAAGTTTTCTAATACTGCTTCCTTTTATATAAAGCGTCTTATAAATAATTTAAATCTCTTATTTTTAATAAAACGAATGAATTTTTATGCTTCACGGTTTTTTTAATAACGCGTACCTTTTCCCAAAGCTTCTACACGGTGATTAAAATTATTTGATGTGATTATTTAATTTTCTACCCTGGTCTAAATATGAGTAATATATATATATATATATATATATATATATAAAATTAAAACAAAGAATCTATTATATATATATATATATATATATATACATATATATAGTTAATTAATAAAACCTAAGAAATCTTACGTGATATTTAAATATTGACTGAGGATGTAATGAATAGTGAAATTTGGACCGTAAGATATATAAACTCTATTACATCCATTAATTACAAAATAAGCATGATTAGCAACTTATCAAACAGAGTCATGAAATTTATCCACCCCCCATCAACATAACAAAAATACTCCAATCCATAAAAAATACATTAAAACAAAATGGATACCCCACCAATATTTCTTAATTTTATCATAAAAGAATGCACACATTTAATATATAAGATAAAAAATAACAACAAAAAGCAGAAGAAAAACCAATTATGCAGGCATAAAATACTATAAGCAGCTATCACACAAAATCCTAAATTGTTTTAAACGCTGTAATATAAAATTAGTTCATAAACCCAATAACAGTAACAACGCCCTAATTACAAAATTCAAACTATCAACTCCTATAAAAAGTAAAACCGATTGTGTATACAAAATAGACTTACAAGATGTGATAGCTCATACATAGGTAATACAAAACAATAACTTGAAAAAAGTATTTATTAACATAAATACTCCGTTCGAATGCATAAAAGAGATACAGCCCTCACTAACCACGCGCTAAATGAAATGCATAAATTCGACTTTGAAAATATTAATATAATAGACACGCAAAGAAATGATATCAAGCGAAACACACTGGAAATAATTCACATCCACTGACAAACCAATAGCATAAATTCTAAAACCGATAATATACATTTTACACACATACACCACAACTCTATACACAAATAATGTTAAATTTCTCAAAATACAATTTTTATTCCTAATCCATTTTTACGCGTATGTTCTATCATTACAAGATTATATTTTTATCTTTATTTTTGAATTATCAATAGAGTAACCTTAATGTTAATTTTTATTTGTATTTATTGTTATTTTTAATTTTATATTATGTTGTTTTACTACATTTTATATTTTACTTTTATGTTATATTTCAAGTCCTTTATTTTTGTTTTATTTTTATTGTTATTGTTATATTAATTTTTCATTATTAATTTTGAATTTTTAGTTGTAGCTTTTTAATTAAAAAAATTATAAAGAAAAAATTTATTAATTTTTAAAAAAAATTTTAAATTAAAAATAAAAAAATCTAACTTTTAATTCAAATTTTAATTTGAAAAATTTTAATTGGTAAATTTTAATTTTTAATTTCAATTTTAAAGTTTTTAATGTTTATTTTTGTTTTCTACTATTTTACCAATTTTGACTATGATAGTTACTGTTAACATAGAATAGTAGAAACATACATGATTATCTAACACAGTAATTTTTAAATAAGCTTGTAATACGTTAAATAAAATTATAAGATTTTACACAATTTTAAGAAAAATTTTAAAATATGACTAACGTTAATATTAAAACCGTTTGATATTAATATTATGATTCTAACTAACACAATTTAAGCAATACACCCTCTATATATATATATATATATATATATATATATATATATATATATATATATATAACTCAAATATGGACTAGGGTAAAAAAATTAATAAACGACATCAAATAATTTTAATCACCGTGTATAAGAAAGCTTTTGGAAAATTGTTACATAAATTTAAGACCTGGAACAAAAGAAACGTTGCCTGTTTGTACCGCGGCTAGTCAGAAGCATAATGGGTCGGGTTCTGAAAGCGGGATGGTACTAATATTTTGTTGAGCGCCAAGGCGGGCTCCGCGCAAAAAGGCAACTATAATATAAAACCAACCTTACCTGCCTAATTGGCTGATCCAGGATCCAGGACTAATATTACTGTAGATATTGTGTGAACTTCAGGTTTATGAGAACTACGATTAATATTTGCACACGCTATATAAATATGTATATATTTTAAATATTCAAATTAACACTGATTGAAGCGAAACAGTTGATTGCACCCGCAACTCCTTATAAGTCGCATAAAGTTAAAACCAGTACTACGGGGTTGGTTTGCGCAAAACAACACTTTATATATAGCAAAATGTATATAGGAAAATTACCACTATAGGCCCTTTCAACTGCTTTAACAGTGATAATGGAACAAAGTGAAATTATTATTTTTATATATCAAAAGTTTAGTTAGTTGCAAAGTAAGCAACTAAGTCCGTCGGAGTGTTCTTTATTCTTCTCAGGCCACTTACGTAAAAAAAAGATACGTTAATACATCCTGTGTAGTGTTTTGCATTCTGCATGTAGCACTTGTCCCTCGCTGTAGATATGTAACTATACGATCAATGTACAATTGAATAACAAGAAATGTAACATCTGGATAAAACTTGTATCTGCTGTACGTGCACCAAAAATACAATAAGGCAATTCCAATAAAGGAAAACCAAAACGAGAACCATAACCAAGAAGATACCAGAGAAGAGAATAAACAAATAAATAAACCAGTGGATAAAAAAATTAAAAAAACCCCTAAAAGCATAAAATTGATTAATGCTCAAGCAATTATACCAGCAAACCTTCAACGCTAACCAGCGTAAGGGTTTAAAAATATTTTTATAGCGACGCTATCTTCAAACAGGTAGCAACTTCAAACAATTCCTAAAAATACAGATTATAGTAATTGTACGTGGCGCAATCTTACTTACAATGAATGTGAACCATCGACCTATAACATTCAAATACTTGAACCAAAGTTGCAGAAACTTCCAAATAAGCACAGCCCACGCTATATGCAACTCCAGAAAATTAACGTTTCGTTATATTTATATCCTGCAACGCAGCTAGGGAAATATATTTTAGCACACGCTAACCCTTGGATAACGAAAACGTGTAGGTCACTTCACGAAGCGCATTCAAGACGAACAACGTTTAATCAAGAATGTATTAATTCGTATTTCTATTTATCAACAATTATCACACACCTGTCGGACAGATAAAGTCGCGTTGTATTTAATATTAAATGCTGGGCCCTGAATCAATATTTTACAAATAAATTGTTACTTTTAATCTAATTAAGTTATATACAGTGAGAGTCAATGTAACGTAACAAAGTGACCGTTACAACTCCCCCCTTCCTAAATTTAACCATCTCCCAAAAAAAAAAAAATCATTGGAAACTCCAACTCAAAGAAGATGGAAGTATATCTAACTACCCTCAATCAAAGGATACAAACTATGATCAATTTTTATGTCCTTAATATGCCAGTTGCCTAAATTATGTCCAGAATGAAAATCGGATAACTGATAGACATTCGGCGAAATTTTTTTCTTTACATGACACTTAATAAATTTTGGGTTAAGCTTAGATGCAATGAAGTCCGAAGCTTTAGACAATGTAAAATTTCTTTTCCACACAACTTGACCAACATCTAACTGTAATGGTCGATGCCTCAAATTGTACCGATGAGCACTTTTTTCGTAGGCGGCTGCTAACCTCTTTTTAACCATCGGAAATAAATCGCGAATAGACTTTAAATGATCTGTGATCGGAATCCGATCCTTAAAATCAAGCGGGTCTTCCTTATTGATTTCTATCTCTCTAAACATGTCTCCCGACAAATAAACTTCCCGTCCAAAATTTAAATAAGAAGTGCTAAACCCGGTGACTTCGTGAACGGCATTACGAAGCGCAAACCCAAAAGCCGGAAGTTGAACGTCCCAACTTCTGTGTACTTTACCTACGTATGACCGGATCATTGTTTTCAAAACTCGGTTTACACGCTCTGTGGGGTTAGCTTGTGGATGGTACTTAGCATCAAAAACTATTTTTGTTTTATAAGATTTTGCCATCTTCCGAAATTTATCGCTAACGTATTGGCTACCATTATCACATAAAATTCTTTCAGGCGCACCATATATTAAAAAGACATCTTCCTCAATATGCTTTACAACCGCGGAACTGGTAGCAGTTTTTAAAGGGAATAACAAAACATATTTTGTGAAGCAATCCGTTACAACCAGTATAAACCTATTCCTTTTCGACGATAACGGCAATGGACCAACCAAATCGGTTGAAATCACCTCCCACGGGCGAGAAATAATACGTTTGTACATAACGCCATGAGGCGCTTTTTGTTGTACTTTTTGTGCCTGGCACATTAGACAACCCCTAACATATTTAGCAATTTCAGCATTCATTTTTGGCCAATAATATTTCATACAAATGCGTTTACGAGTTTTAAAATAACCCATGTGACCAGCTGTGGGCGCATCGTGGTTTTCTAAAAACACTTCCTGCATCAAAAATTTAGGAACAACCAATTTCCATTTATTACCGTCATCCAAGAGTATTCCTTCGTTATCCACCAACTTATAGATTTTATTATCTAGCACACGCCAATGTGGAAATTTATCAGGTGATCTTGAAATTTTCGCTTTTAAATCAACATACCAGTGTTCTAACGGTCCATCCTTGATGTCAATGAGAGCAACAGCTCTAGACAGAGCGTCCGGTACTTGATGAGAAACCCCTTTCCTATGAACAACATTAAAATCATAACCTTGAAGACGTAACGACCATCGGGCTTCTGTAGTTTATGTAGCCATAAAATAGAAAAATGATCGGTAATAACCGTGAACGAAACTCCTTCGATATAAGACCTAAATTTTTCGATACCCCACACTACAGCCAAACACTCTAATTCTGTAGTAGAATAGCGGCGTTCTTGTGCCGTAAGGCTCCTACTAGCAAAAGCTACCACGTGCTCTCCGTCATCAAACTCTTGAGTTAGCACGCAACCTAGACCCACTTGCGACGCATCCGTTTGTAGACAAAACTTTTTGGAAAAATCAGGACAAACTAATATCGGAGTGGAGATCAAACATTGCTTAATATCCAAGAATGCTTTTTCAGCCTCATCATCCCAAACAAAATGTTTCGATTTCCTTGTCAAGCGATTGAGCGGGGCCACACGGCAAGCAAAATTCTTGACAAACCTTCTATACCACGAAATTAGTCCTATAAAACGACGAACTTCTTTACACTTCGAGGGTAGGGTAATTTACCATTGATGTAATTTTTCGGGATCAGCTCGTAAACCGTCTTGATCTACAACATAGCCCAAGTATCGGAGACTATTTTTGACAAATTCACATTTTTCAGGGTTTATCGTAAGTCCTGCTGAATTAAGACGTTTAAAAACTTCTTTCAAAACCTTAATGTGTGTGTCGAAATCCGATGTTGCTATAAGAATATCGTCCAAATAAATCGACACCCAATTTTCTAAATCCGGCCCAAGAATTGTGTCAACTAATCGCTGAAAAGTAGCAGGCGCATTATGTAAACCGTAGGGCATTCTGGTGAATTGAAACAGACCTTTACCCGGTACAATAAAAGCAGTCTTCTCTTTACTAGTTTCTTCCAAAGGGATCTGATGGTACGCCGATTTTAAATCCATCGTTGATAAATATTTAGCATCTCTAAGACGATCTAAAATGCTTGAAATGTAGGGTAATAGGTACGCGTCTTTTTTTGTAACTTGATTAACTTTTCGAAAATCAATACAAAATCTAAACTCGTTGTTAGATTTTTTCACCATAACAACAAGCGAACTCCAGGCTGATTTAGATTTTTCAATGACGCCAAGCGCTAACATTTTATCTACTTCAGTATCAATCACTTTCTGTACATACGGGGATACGGGATAATATCGTTGTTTAATGGAAGGGTGATCTCCTGTATCGATAATGTGTTGCACACCTTTAGCACAACCTAAACCTTGACCTATCTCTCTAAATGCTAAAGTCACCAATTTCTCTAGCTCCTGCTTTTGTACATTATTTAAAGAATCCTTGACGCAAATACCGCTCAAATAATTATGGGGTATAAACTCCCATTTGTTGCCTTTAATTATTAGAAAAACAGCCATTTTACGTAAAAAATCAATACCCAAAATAATATCCTCAACCACCTCGGGGATGACTAATGCCTTTATTAAACTGACGTGGTTCCCTAATTTAATTAAAAGCTGCACAGTTCCGATAACATTACATGACCTGCCATCAGCAACGGTAACTAACAAATTATTATATTCCAACTTAATACCAGCTTCTTTTAATTTAAACCAAGTCATACGACCAATTACAGTTTGACTTGCACCCGTGTCTACCAAACCTATACATGCAATTTCGTACACGAAAACAGATGCAAAAGGGCGAGAGTCTCCCTCTCTATCTATAAATAAACCTTTTATTCGATCTTTCTGAAATTCAGTTCGAACAGTTTCGAGCCAAGATTTCCATGATTGATTTGCCGAGCTCGTATCTATGATCGCCGACCGGCTACTCGACGACCTGCGTATCCGTTTCCCGAACACACGCAACTAAATTTAGTAGTGCCATCTTTGCCACAACGAAAACAAAATTTCCTTGTTTTAGGAAGTTCACAATACTTAAACGCATGCCCCAATTGACGACAATTCCAACACTGTACGCCTGTCTCAAGAGGTGAGATACGTTTTTCCAAAATGGGTTTACTTTCCAGTTTAAACGGTGTGCCTAACAATTCGGGTTCTAATCGAGGTAAAGAAGTAATGGGTCTTTGACGTGTATCTGAAGCTAATTGTTTGTTCACCTCTAATCTTTTACATAGATCAAGCAATTCGTCCACCGTAGAAAAGATTTGTAAGCCTAGACCATGAATATAGTAAGGAGAGATATTCCGGCGAAGAATAGCTAATTTTTCTTCCTCTGATAAAGGTTTTGAAAGTCTAGCAAACAAATTTATCATGCACGCGAAAAAGTCGCCTACTCGTTCCTGCAATGCTTGTTTCCTATTATGTATTCCCGTCAGAAGTTCACGTTCATAATCAAACGGTAAATATTCAGAACGCAACCGAGAAACAAAATCTTGCCAAGACGTAATGGAGGATCGAACTGACCTATACCATATACGAGCATTTCCTCTCAATAAATCTATAATCGAATTATTTAAATCTATGACGCTAACATTGCGAGCCACCCTGTATTCTTCAACCCTTTCCAAAAATTCGTTAACACTACAGTGGTCGGGATCTCCAGAAAAAATAATTCCCCACTTACATACAGGTATACTTTTTGACGATAAAACAGGGGTGTTTATATTTTCATTTAGAAATCGATTTTCCGGAACAATATCCAACTCATGGGCACTTACTGTTTGTTCTGGTATCGCGTCGGACTCATCTAACAACACATCTATTTTCCCTAAGCGCTCCATCAACGAATCAACCGCGCTCTGATATTTTTTATTAGCATCTACTAAGGGAAGTCGTACTAACCTTCCAAGCAAATGTTTAAGTTTACTTTCAACATATAATATATTAACTGGTTTTCCACTCAAAACTAAAGACTGAACTTTAGATTCTAATTCTGTAGACTTACTCTCACAAATACCTAACTCTTCTTTTATATTCGGAGCATAATTTTGTATAGTTTTAACCTCACCAAAAGATTCCTTTGATAATTCCTCTTGTACTTTTTTCCTTAATTCGGGACATGTTTCAGTAGCCGACAGTTTAATACCTCGTACCAACAATTCATATTCTAACTCGTCTTTGGACAATCGATAAGGGTCCATTTTTAAATTAATTTTATCACAAAGAAATATAACATACAAATTCAAACACTTTTAACCAAGCTTTTATACCTACTGATAAAAATTAAATTAAATTTTTAGCTGCAATTGATGTTCTCATAAACTCGTCCGTTACACAATAACTACGCAAAACATTTTGTTAAATATTTTAAGCTTGAAGCTGATAAAACGAGCCCCAAACGCTGCGGCGCCAAAACCTGTTACATAAATTTAAGACCTGGAACAAAAGAAACGTTGCCTGTTTGTACCGCGGCTAGTCAGAAGCATAATGGGTCGAGTTCTGAAAGCGGGATGGTACTAATATTTTGTTAAGCGCCAAGGCGGGCTCCGCGCAAAAAGACAACTATAATATAAAACCAACCTTACCTGCCTAATTGGCTGATCCAGGATCCAGGACTAATATTACTGTAGATATTGTGTGAACTTCAGGTTTATGAGAACTACGATTAATATTTGCACACGCTATATAAATATGTATATATTTTAAATATTCAAATTAACACTGATTAAAGCGAAACAGCTGATTGCACCTGCAACTCCTTATAGGTCGCATAAAGTTAAGACCAGTACTACGGGGTTGGTTTGCGCAAAACAACACTTTATATATAGCAAAATGTATATAGGAAAATTACCACTATAGGCCCTTTCAACTGCTTTAACAGTGATAATGGAACAAAGTGAAATTATTATTTTTATATATCAAAAGTTTAGTTAGTTGCAAAGTAAGCAACTAAGTCCGTCGGAGTGTTCTTTATTCTTCTCAGGCCACTTACGTAAAAAAAGGATACGTTAATACATCCTGTGTAGTGTTTTGCATTCTGCATGTAGCACTTGTCCCTCGCTGTAGATATGTAACTAAACGATCAATGTACAATTGAATAACAAGAAATGTAACATCTGGATAAAACTTGTATCTGCTGTACGTGCACCAAAAATACAATAAGGCAATTTCAATAAAGGAAAACCAAAACGAGAACCATAACCAAGAAGATACCAGAGAAGAGAATAAACAAATAAATAAACCAGTGGATAAAAAATTAAAAACCCTAAAAGCATAAAATTGATTAATGCTCAAGCAATTATACCAGCAAACCTTCAACGCTAACCAGCGTAAGGGTTTAAAAATATTTTTATAGCGACGCTATCTTCAAACAGGTAGCAACTTCAAACAATTCCTAAAAATACAGATTATAGTAATTGTACGCGGCGCAATCTTACTTACAATGAATGTGAACCATCGACCTATAACATTCAAATACTTGAACCAAAGTTGCAGAAACTTCCAAATAAGCACAGCCCACGCTATATGCAACTCCAGAAAATTAACGTTTCGTTATATTTATATCTTGCAACGCAGCTAGGGAAATATATTTTAGCACACGCTAACCCTTGGATAACGAAAACGTGTAGGTCACTTCACGAAGCGCATTCAAGACGAACAACGTTTAATCAAGAATGTATTAATTCGTATTTCTATTTATCAACAATTATCACACACCTGTCGGACAGATAAAGTCGCGTTGTATTTAATATTAAATGCTGGGCCCTGAATCAATATTTTACAAATAAATTGTTAGTTTTAATCTAATTAAGTTATATACAGTGAGAGTCAATGTAACGTAACAAAGTGACCGTTACAAAAAAGTACGCTTAATTAAAGGCCTACTGTGTAGATTTAAATCATTCAATTAGAATGTAGGGTTTGTATAGAATTTCATTAGATAATAAGCATTATTAAAACCGTGGAGCATAAAAATTTATTCGTTTCGTTAAAAATAAGGGATTTAAAATATTCACTAGACACTTTCTATAAAAAGAAGCAGAATTAAAATGTTCAATTTGTATTTAATTTTAATCGTTCCAAGTACTCAAACTATCGAGAAATTATAAAGACGTGGGGAAATTATATAAAAGACTTCGGCGTATTAGAACGCAGAACACTTGCAAGAATAACGATGTATATGTTAGTCGATAAACTTTAAGCTATATGAGTGCAAGTAAGAGAGCGAGTTTGTGGTATAGAGACGAGCGAGATGGAATGCATTAGCAGTTAAACGAGGGGAAATGTGAAACGAGAGCACAGGTTGTAGATAGAACGAACAGACTAGATTGGCAATTAAAGTTGAAATAAGATGCAAACATGAGAGGGGAAGCATATCAGTTGGTGTGTAAAATTAATTAGTTGTTCTCGGACGTGTTGCGAGGCGTGTGGAAAATTCTTAGATTTTAACTTGGACGTGTGCAAATTTTTAGTAGAATCGCTGTGCCGAGCCGTCGGATGGGAACAGAGAATGCGAATTTCTTAAAATCGTCCGTTGCGGGACAAATTCGACTTGCAAGCGGGCCATTATATAAACCCGTGCTTATAGGTGTTTCGCTCTCTTATATTTTTGATTTTATTCGATACTTTAAACAGTTTTGCTCTTTTTTTTTGATTATTCGATACTTTAAGTAGAATACGTGGTGATTACGTGCTACAATAAAAGTTATTAGTACACTTGAGAAGATAAATAAAGGTAACAAAGTCTAGTTATATTTGCGACTATTACTGTATTATTATCCAAATTAATAACGATAAATAAATAAATAGAAGTAGGCAGTTTTTGGTATAGCGTGAAAGAATTATGAATTTCAGTGCTATGTATCGTGAGTATTAGTAATCAAATGTTATTCGTAAACGTGATTGGATCCACAAAACAAGATTTTGATATATCCAGATGAGTTCCTGAGAAACCCTGAAACCTTTTTAGACGAATGGTGGTATAGAAAAATTTTAAAGGCGGTCAGAAATCCGAAGAAGTAAACATAAACCAGCTGGAATGGTGGGATTAGCAAGTCCGATGTACATTGAAGCCACGAGTGCATTAACCTTCAGGTAAATTATGCATTTTAGTTCGATCTTAGATGTTTTGGTGTGTGTTGAATATCTTTATAATTTGTTTGATAAAAATGGACAGTAGTAAATTTGTATAAACAACAAATTTTGAATTTTAAGGTAAAATTTTCTTGTATAAGTAGAAAGGATTATTTATCAGGTTTATGTTTTTGATTATGATGAAAATTTGGGTCTGTCTTTGAGCTCAATTAGACTAACCTGTTAAATTAACGTAAAGGGGTGGGAGATGCTCCCTTTTATTCAGACTCAGGTCTGCAAACATTGTTTATTTAATTAGTATGTATTCTACAAGGACTCTAATTCTGGATGCAAATTAAAATGATGACAAATTTGAACTTGAAATTTTATGATGCTGCAATTTATGCTGAAATTCAATTTTGAAATTTTAATGTATTGTAAATATTGGTGTAAATATAGTTAACGTTGATGTTTGTGGTAGGAATGTGTTTTTTTTTATGAATGAGGATGAAAGTTTTATCTAGGTGAGCTGCCGAGGCGGAAAGAGGCAAGAGGCGATATTCAGGTAAGAAAACGAATATCAGAGGAGATTTCACCGTAGTAACGAGAATCACAGCAATCTTGACGCCCAATTCGTGAGGCTTGATTCTCATAAGGTTTCACAGCAATCTTGACGCCCAATTCGTGAGGCACGATTCTTATAGGGAATCACAGCAATATATATATATATATATATATATATATATATATATGTATATATATATATATATATATATGTATATAGTATACAAAACTCTTGGGAAACAGGTCATTTATTAATATCATCTATAAAAAAATTTTAATTTTTGTACTTTAGCGTTTCGGTTGTCTAGCAACCTTGGTCACATGAATAAAATAGCATTATGATAAAATCTTAATAAAGTTTATAAATATAAAGAGCTCCAATACTCAAACATATAATGTTAAGAATCTAGTTTAACATACCAAGTTGTAAACTTTATTAAGATTTTATCATAATGCTATTTTATTCATGTGACCAAGCTTGCTAGACAACCGAAACGCGTAATGTACAAAAATTTTAAAAGATTTTTATAGATGATATTAATAAATGACCTGTTTCGCAAAAGTTGTGTATATTATATTTAATTAAAAGTCAAGAAAATATGATATATATATATATATATATATATATATATATACATACTGCTTGGACATATTAACAATATTATAAATTTCACCATTCTAGTTCATTGCTAAGTCAATATTTAACTAACACATAAGATTTTGTAAGTTTTATTAGCTAACTATATATATATATATATATATATATATATATATATATATATATGTCGTGGAAATTATAGGTTAAGAAGGATAGATAGATCTAGATAATAAATTTTCAACGACTGTGTATATAGGAAATAGAAACAATTTATTTACGCGCCAAATTAATTAGCTGTGACATTGAAAACGGACGGATAATAACATATTTTTGTATTTGTAAATCGGAATGTTAAATTTACATAACGTGTAGAAGCTTTGGAGTACGTGGAAACTCAAGACTACGCATAATCAGTTTTGCATATTTTAAATCATGCGCATCGGATAATGAACTGAGGTTTTGGGTATATAAATCAATAAGTTAAACAAATATTTCCAATTTAACTAAACTGAAACGTTCGTTAAAATACAAATTCTAAGAAATGTTAAAACTTGGAATTATAATTTCAAACGGACGGTTGCTTCATAGAAAAACCTGACAGTTGAAAATAACAAGTTCAAGGAAACTTGAATGAACTTTGGGACAGAATTCTGTGGAATTGTATTTAACGGTCAATGCATAAGCTATTAAAACAACAGATGGTTTGAAGGCAAAGTAAAATAGAATATCCGTAGTGTAAATCAGACAGAGAGCATGTATAATAAGAGTTGGTTAAAATACTCGTTTAAAGTACGCAGTAGATTTGGAGGTCAACCACAATATCGATTTTCTGTTGCTTGAGTGGGATTCTGAAAGAAACAGCAAATATGGGTGAAACAAGGGAAGACAGCTAGAGGCTAGACGTAGAAATGGGGGATAGGAATCTGATTGGTCGAGGGCTAGAAGTTTTCAAGAAGCTCGCGACGGTTATATATTGTTGAACAAATTTCAGGTGAAAAGCACGGTGGAAAGAGAATTTCGGTTGTACTAGTCGGTAACGCGTAAAATGTTTAGTATCAATTAAGATAAAATAAGCTTTTCGACTGAAATAGGGTTCGAGAGAGGTGGATGAGAAAATATAAATACACTAGGAGAGGTAGTAAAGCTCTTACTTTGGCTTATTATCGTACGTCGCTTATTCGTTTGATTTTGCTTTGCTAAAGCAAATCCTAATTTAAAAAATTTAGATACAACAATTTAAACACCATTAAGACTATACTCAAAGATAATTGCTATCCCATTTCCGTAGATAAACCAATAATAAAATCAAAACTACATAAAATCTACAATAATCAAAATAAAAATAAAAAACAGCTAGAAGAAACCAGAATTGGAATTATATATAAAAACTGTCTTCAAAAATATAACATACAAATAATTCATAAACCCAACTACTCATTTAAAAATTTTTTCACAAAACTATTTCCACCCATCGAACATAACAATAAGACACACACAATTAATAAAATTAACTGCACAGGATGTCCTGGGGTATACATAGGTAATACTAAACAATACCTTCGTAAACGAATTTATGAGCACAAATATAGCATAAAAACTAATAATAAAAAAAGTACTGCTCTTGCTTCTCATGCAATTGACAACTTACACCAATTTGATTTCAATAATGTAGATATTTTAGACACTGAAAACAATGACAACAAGAGAAACGTAATGGTAACTTTACAAATATATAAATATCCGAATACCATAAACTCAAAAACTGACCAAGATGGATCTATGAAAATTTACCACAATTTAATTTGTAAAAGATGAATCTTCTGAATATTAACAAAAATATTCTACCATTATTTAGACTATTAAAAATCCCCACATATTTGAATATACCATGTTGCAGAGTGATTAAATATTAGATTATACAACCAATTATATTATTGTTATTCATACTATTTATTGAAGCGAAACTGTGATACAAGTTAAAATGTTAGTTTGTAGAATTATTTGTTTGTTTTGACTTATACTATACTATAATTAAAATTGCACAAAGGTATGTATATATAAAAATCTAATAATTGTTAACACATTGTTTTAGTATTTATAGATAAATTTATTGATTATGGTGTTACCGAAACGCGTCAAATAAAAGATTACCACTACATTTGTTATTGCTTATATGTGAAACTTTTCCATTATATCAAGATTTAGTAATGGCCTAATTCCAAGATTATTATACCCATATTTTTTATATATATATATATATATATATATATATATATATACATACAATAATACACATAAGGTATGTCAAAGATTTTTTTGGGATACAGTCCAATAATAAAACCATTAAATAAAAGGTTTTAATCTAAACTTGAGGTTTCGGTAGATCTTCCTACCATTATCAAAAGCTAAAATGAAAAGAAATCTCATCAGTAAAAATACATAATAAGACGCAGATAACTGAGATTCTGTAAACGGATTGGAAAATTAGAAATGCTTTAAAAACTTCCACGAACGACCTGGTTTGACTTGGTGGTTTTCGTTTTTAAAATGTTGAGTGCACAATCGACTACTGCTTGAAGATCTAGTTTTCTCTCCTAATTGCAGTTATACACAAGTACAACATATGAGGACTTTTAAACGAAAATCTGTAAAAATAACAATCATTCTCGTCGAAATACAGAATTAAAGTTTTAACTTATGAATGAAGCTGAATATTATTCCTTTTAACATCCATCATCTACACAATGTTGTACCATCTTTACAAACACAATTAGACGTTTAGACGAATCACAAGGCCCCCATTTAAAACTTTGTTTGAATATTTAAATAATCTTTTAAGTAAAGATTGATGACTTTCTCCGCTATTCGCAAATCAGCAAGTTCAATTTATTGAAAACAACAATAACCCACACACCAACAGATTTAACGTAATGAGACGAATAAGGATGGTGATACCACAACATATATCTATCCTTTTTAATTGCGCCTGACACAACCGCAGCCTATGCAACAACCAGCGACTTCAATTCCAGTTTGTATATAGTTTATTGAAACAAACATACGTACACTCAAATATAAATGGGTAAATTTAGTATGGTGCGCATACGCAGTAAGTGAATTTTCATGCGAAAAAATATATCACTTCGTAGTACACCGCCCTTTGCAGTTCGTATGATAAATATCGCATACGAAATTTGAAGAATACTACCTACCACGTTTCGTGCGAAAATCGTGAAGTATCGCATGTGATAATTATCACTGTCTTTCGAGAATAGCTCTCTAGGCGACTTTCTATAATCGTTAGAAATAGTATAATTGTATAACTGGTTCAGGCGTTTCACTTCTGCATTTGTAATGTAAAACTCTTCTATTTGCTTAGAAAACCACGTCGTGGATTATAAATTATTCAACTTATGAAATACATACAAGGACATTTATTAAAATGGCTACTACCTTGTTAATGGTTTTGATATCGTTAAAGTTTTAAGCACTCATTAAAAGCACCCTAAGATAGATTAGTCTCCACTTAATTACAGTAGCAACGTATTTAAAATTAAGGCAGTTTAAGCAATTGTACAATTAATCATTTGTATTTAGTTTTTAACAATCTCCTGTAAACGACATGATCGATGCTAATATTGGAGCAAAATGTGTCCTGTGGAATCTATCGTATTGTTCACGAAATATGTTTGGTTTTAACAGAAAATGCCTTTATGAACATTTAACCTCTACATTACCAATAATTGACATACTAAGACGTATATTGCCTTAACACTGTCCATTACATGTTTTTGCACAACAAAGAAGTAATTTACAAATACATAGCACGGCCACATACTAAAGAATGCTCATAGCGTATAACTTATGTGACTATTCATCGATCTGTAAAGGTTCCGTTGAAGTTTGTATGTCCTCACATACAACGAATATCCATTTGCACAGGTCGTGTGTGCTTATTCTGCATGTTGTAAAATTTAGGAATACATGAATGTGTGCATTCACCTATAATTTATGTAGTTGTACTTGTTTACAAAGGGGTTATATATAAAGACATGAAGCCGCTTACAAACGAACTTCCATTTGCATGCAATTTCTGTGATTATGCCGCACCACAAAAAAGTATTTTAAAAAGACATATGCGTTCTCACACCAACGAACGTCCATTTCCATGCAAGTTGTGTAATTATGCTGCATCACAGAGATGTAATTTACAAACACATATGCGGACGCATAATATCACACGTCCATTTGCATGCAAATTGTGTAATTATGTCGCATCACGGAAAAGTAATTTACAAACACATATGCAGTCGCATACTAACAAACGTCCATTTGCATGCAACTTGTGTAATTATACTGCATTACTAAAAAGGAATTTGCAAGCACATATATTGTCGCATACTAACTATCGTCCGTTTGCATGCAACTTGTGTAATTATGCCGCATTACAAAAAAGTAATTTACAAACACACATGCAGTCGCATACCAAGGAACATACATTCGCTTGCAGTTTATGTAGTTACACCACGTTACATAAATGTCATTTACAAAGACATATGCAATCGCATACCAATGAACGTTCATTTGCATGCAACTTGTGTCATTATGCGGCCTCACGAAAAGAAATTTTGCAAAGGCATTTGCAGTCACATACCTACGAACGTCCATTCGCATGCAATGTATGTAATTACTCTGCATCACGAAAAGATAATTTACAAACACATATGCAGTCGCATATTAACGAACGTCTATTTGCGTGCAATATTTGTAATTATGCCATATCACAAAAAGGTTGGTTACGAAGGCATATGATATCACATACTAATGAACGTCCGTTCGCATGCAACTTGTGTGATTATACTGCATCACAAAAACAATTTCTACGACAACATCTGCAGTCACATACCAACGATCGTCCATTTGCTTGCATTTTGTGTAATTATGCCGCATCACAAAAAAATCTTTTACTAATACATATCCAGTCGCATATCGACGCACGTGCATTCGCATGCAATTTATGTGATTATAGGACATCACGAGGAGGTTATTTACGAAGGCATATGAAGTCGCATACTAATGAACGTCCATTTGAATGTAGCTTGTGTAATTATGCCGCATCAGAAAAACAAGTTTTACAACGACACATACAGTCACATATCAACGAACGTCCATTTGCATGCAATTTGTGTGATTATTCAGCAACACGAAAAGATATTTTACAAGCACATATCTTATCGCATACTAACGAGCGTCCATTTGCATGCAACTTATGTAGTTATGCTGCATCGCAAAAAAGTAATTTACAAAAGCACATGCAATCGCATATTAACAAACATCGATTTGCATGCAACTTGTGTAATTATGCCGCATCACAAAAAAGTAATTTACAACAACATATAAAGTCGCATAATCACGAACGTTCATTCACATGCAAGTTGTGTGACTATGCAGCATCGCGAAAAGGCCATTTACAGAGACATATGCAGTCGCATATTAACGAGGAAACATTTGCGTGCAGTTTGTGTGATTATTCAGCACCACACAAAAGTCATTTACAAAAGCACAGGCAGTTCCATGGCGATTAACCTTTAGTTGTTGATAATGTGTAAAATTATTTCACGTCAGAAAAAATAATTTAAAACGCGAACGTGTTATGCCTTTTATTTATTTATTTATTCATCATCCTTGACGCTACAATAATAGATAGGATAAATCGAATTATTAAAGACTAGTTGTCTATAATGTAAAACCCAGTCCACTGACATATTTGTATCTGTATACATTGTAATCAGGCTGTCCCAGATGTATTTTCTATATTTTATTTGATTGTGGCGGTGTTTTCATATTGTTTGCCTACAGAGTGACGACAGTATGGATACAGTGTACATAATCTGCATACAGTTTGAAGGCAGTTGGCGTTCAGGTTAGCATGTTTCTACAAACAAAATAAAGTGATTTCTGTTTATCGACCAAATGGAAACACAGATACAGGATACACGTATTTTGTATCAAATCTGACAGCGTTGACATGCAAAGATACAAGAGAGAGAATGCGGATGGTGGAGAGAGCTGATGATTCACTTACAACAGCTTCCGTCCAGATAAAACCACCTGTTGTCAGTCTCCAGTCAGCCTTGAACCTCGTTGTATACACGTGTCCCTGTGCATGAATCGAGGATTACTACGTGGACGCAAATTTAATTGTGCAAATGCATTCACGTCCAGTTTTGTGGAACGATACATATGTTGAACCAGTGGCATAAACGTTCATCCCAGCCCCCGCGATGCGGAGAGGGCCAGTCCACAAAAGGGCCCTGCGACAACTACAGAAGGGCCCGGAGACAGCTACAGATATAACTTAACTCCCACTAAACAGCTTCAGAATTTAATACTTCTTGCTGGGGACCCGTCATTTTTGAGTTACGCCATTTTTGAATTCAAGAATAAAAAAACTGACGAATTAAATGAAGTTTCTAAAGTTATTGTCGCAGAAATAGACAAAAATTATAAAATGTAAAAGTTTAATTCGCTTTGAATACAAGTCGTTGTCTGCTATCAAAAAAAGTATTACCTCACCCTAGAAGGCTGGACGGTTCTGCTATAACAACTATTGTTTTTGTTACCGAACACAGAGATACGTGGAAGCAGAAGCACTATTTCCTAAGAGATCAATGTTGATGAGGTAAGAATGCATTATATAGAAACTGTATAATTTATAAAGAATAACATTTTATCTTTTAACATTTGTAAACCATTTAAGATTAACTAAGCTAAAGCTATGTTACACTAATAGTTATGTATTATGAATATCCATATGCTGTACATGAAAATGGTCAATATTGACAATATTATACACCTCTACACAACTGTGCCTATTTAGTCTGCTTACATACTAGCTGCTCTAGGACCTGTAAGGTTTAAGAATAATGTTTTTGCTACGGTACTTCACCATCAAAACAATTAAAAAATTTCTAAATTCTTCTCTGATCTTGTTAGGTGACTTCAAAGGTTTACAAGGTAATACTTGTAAACTTATCATTTCTTCGTCAACGCCTACTCTTGACGATCACGGAAAAACAGTTCTTCCGGAAAGTGGCTTGTAGTTGTTTTTAGGCGTGGAGTGTCTTCAAAGAAAGTTGTGCAAATAAACACAAGCTAGAATTATACTTTCTACTTTATAAGCTAAAATTTTGAACCCGTTTTCAACAATTCGACAAACACAACTTACTTTGTAGTTATAGATCCTTTTACGAGTCAAAGGACCTATGTATCCTTTATACGATTTCATTAGGTTATTTGAAAGTGCGAAGGCATCTTCTGCAACAAGTACGTATAGTACTGAGGTACACACTCCTGCGCCCGAGGTCTTGGTTTGGGGATGTTGAGCTGATTGTTTTCAAACTTACCTATCAGAAATGCGACTTAGGCAACTGACATCAGCATAAATAAAATTATAATCAAATTCTACTACAGCTAATAAGATAATGTTAAATCCTCCCTTGTAATTGTTTGCCATCCATCGAAACATTGCCATTAGGAAAGTTAATAGCTCTCCAACCTTAAGCCGTTGAGGGCATATGAAAATAAAGCACATACAAGTAACTATTGATATATATATATATATATATATATATATATATATATTGCAGTGGTTTTCGGGATTGAACAATCGAGCCCCACAAATTGGGCCGTCGTAAATATGTAGTGTGCTTACTGTAATATACAGAAATTTAAAAAAAATTTTATTACAATATCTCCTGAAATAGCTCCCCTAGAGCAGCATACCACGGCTAGCTCTGCTTTCAGCTTCTTCAGAGATACTTACATATCCTATGCTTTTTCTCTCTCTCTCTCTCTTAGACTACCAACTAAAATTACCAATCAAATAATTCGACGAAACATACAACCTTTTTATTCACGCAAATCAAAAATTTGTGTCACCAGCTCAATATTTACAAAATTGTATATGAACATCTACATAAAATTTTATAATATCAACCATTAAATCCTTTTAAATTTAATGAATTTAATTTATTTCAACATTTTTTTTACATACAATTAAAGTAGATAGGCCTATCTTAAAACCCTAAAATGAAATTTACTCTGGTCTATGGTGAGCTCAGTATAAACCCTGTTATTCTAAATGCATAAATAAATCGCATCTTTGTTTTCAACAACTCTAAAGACCCGTTTACTCTTTACATCAAAATTATACGTCATGTATCTATACCTTCAAATAATACATTCAAATTGTCCTTTTTATATAACCTTCAAATTAGATTTTATGTTCAAAAAATATACACCCAATATGTCAAATCACTCTAGCACAAAATAACAGCACAAAATGTTCAAGCAATAACAAAAGAAACAAACTTCGTTACCTGGTGTAATCACCTCTGACGATGCGTCCACCCAAAACCTCGTCGTTGCATTCCATTCAACTTCTCTCTGCTATGTGTACATCAAACTCATTTCCACACGCTATCCAATTCTCTGCAGACGCCTTCAATACATCTACCCAATAATTGTCCAAATAAATTGATCGGCTTCTGAATCTACCATACACCCAGCATCTTCGTTCCGAAAAATTAGCTAGTCTCGCTTACCTCAGTAACATCTTTTATCCGTTATTCGTATGTACTTACAGCACCGTTTATAACTTAGCACCTACTCGTGCTTTCAAACACTTGTAATTTAAATTAAACGGTCTGCACTATCACCAATTTACAAATTTTTAACTTAGATGTTACCATATAAGTCTGAAGCGAATGGAAAAAGTAGGAGTGCCCCACTACGTTTCTTAGTGTATTATAATTGTTGAAGTCTACCTCTTGTACCCCGTTTCCATCGAAAAACACCACCACTGCCGATTCTGGAAATCCAAACTACAACGATCTTTTAAAACTTAGAATTTATCATTCTACTTAGCTTTAGTCCGAAAACACTGCCTATCAAGTACAACGGTTGCAATGCTTCTCGAAATGTCTCTCACTCCACTTGCAATTAGCCAATCCAGACCATTTCCCCTGTCGTAGGTCTATCATCCAACTATGTTATCCTCGTCTAACTCATATTCGTTGATTTTGTTAAAATCCCACTACAGCAACTTAAAATGGATATTGTGGTTAGCCTCTACAAATTATCGCGCGCTTTAAATGACTGTTACATCCAACGTCTGTTATTTGTCATCCTTGTTTACCTTATGCTATTGATATCCCGTCTCTACTTTGTTTTCAAACCACCTGCTGTTTCGCAGCCTTCGCTTCGACCGATAACTCAAATTTCTAAAGAATTATGTTTCAACATACATTCTGGTTCTTTGAATTTGTTTATTTGCCTGTCAGTTTATTCTATGAACTGTTTGCCAGTTTGAAATTGTACTTTCCCATGTTGTTTAACCTGTAGATTTCTTAGGATTTATTTTTAACGAACGCTTTGTTAGTTAAATGAATATATGCGTTTACATTATCGATTTTATATTGACAAAAGCTTCCCCTTATTACTTGATGTGCTTGATTTACAACATTAAAATATTAAAGCTAATTGCGTTTTTACCTACTACAAAGCTTCCACACTACGCAACTTTAAACTTACAATTTATTAATACAAATGTATGCTATTATCCGTTTGTTTTAAGGTCAAAACTAATTAATTTGGAGCGTAAATAATTTATTCCTGTTTTCTATATGCACGGTCCCTACAAAATTACTCTCTTGACTTATCTATCCCTCTTTACATATAATTTATATATATATATATATATATATATATATATATATATATATATTCCGTCTTTCGATTAGCTCGATTTGAAATAATCATTTGGGCTTTGCATTAAAGTCTTAGTTATTATTTCATCTTATTCACTTTAATACGATAGTATTTATCAACTTACCTTGTGTAATTAACTACTAATGATATTTATAATGGTGCGTGTGTGTGAGAGAGAACAATTTCAAGTTTTACAAATTACTAGATACGTATTTCGACCACTATGTGGTCATCATCAGTAGGAATTTTAACTAATAATTAGTTGTTGTTCCGGAACACTTCAAAGGAAGTGAACCTTCCCAACATACAATTTACTAGAATGTTGCTTTAAACACTATCGAGGATATTCTCCTCACCCGCAGGCTGGTGTTCTCCACAACAAACAAGTGAATTGTGATGTTATAACTAAAATCTACTTAATTTATACTAATTCTAAATCTGCTGAAGCGGAACCAAATTATTCTTGTTTTCTCATTGGTTGTTGACCAATAGGGAAAGCAAAGCAGATGGCTCTATGGGCCCTTTATCAGTGTTTAAGAGGGGTCCTTTATGTTTAACAATTTTAATCGATTCATAAGCATTTAAGAAGGAAAACGTTGGTACCGTTTTTAACAATTTAACATTTTCAAGTTTAACGGGGTGGCTGTTTTCAAAAATATGTTTGGCGATCTGAGTCCTTTCGTATTTGCCATATTTGAAGTGAGCAATGTGCTCTTTAAATCTTTTTGTTATATTCTTCTTGGTCTGACCAATATATTTTTGAAAACACCCTGACCTTGAACAACTAATTTCGTAAATCCCAGACTTTTGCAATTTTTCCACCTTGTCTTTTGGGTTACCTAACAAATCTTTAATTTTATTAGTATTACTGAAAGCAATTTTGAAATAAATCTGTTTAAATATTTTATTAAGACCCTTTGTGGTTTTGTGAAACGGAAGTTGAACATATTTAACATTATCGTTAGAGGTGGATGATTGCAAAGTCGTTGATTTACGGATGTTAATTTTACTTTTACACTTTCTAAAAATATTATCTATAATATCAGAGGAGAAACCATTGTAATTCGCTATTTGCTTAATAAGAGCAAATTCCTTATTAAATCTGTTTTTATTTAAAGGGAAATTCAATAATCTATTAATTAAAAAGTTAAATGAAGCCAACTTATTTTGTATGCTATGATTAGAGGAAGACGAAATAAAGCGATTTACGTTGCTTTCTTTTCTATAAATGTCAAATTCCAGTTTATTACCTTTTCTAATTACTAATGTATCTAAAAAGGGTAATTGTCCATTATTTTCTAGTTCATACGTAAATTTTATGCTTTGAAATTTTGAATTCAATTCTTTAAGAAAGTCATCAACATTTGACTTAGTAGTGTCAAAAACTGCAAAAATATCATCCACGTACCTTAACCATATTCTTGGGAAGTATTTGTAGTTTTCTTTTAACTCGGTTTCAAAACGAGACATAAATAAATTTGCTATGAAAGGTGATAAGCTATTTCCCATTGCTGTGCCTTCATGTTGTTCGTACAACTTGTTGTTGAATTGAAAACAGTTCTGGGACATGCAATGCGAAACAAGCTTGATATAGTCCTCAACTTTATCATCATCAATATCACTATCTATAAGAACATCCTTTAAATATGTTAAAGTACGTGGTATTGGAACACTAGGGAATAATGAACTGACATCAAATGAAATTAAGATTTCGTTCTCTTCTAATGTGATATTTTTAATTTTATTAATGAACTCTAAAGAGTTTTGTACAGATAAACTATTAAACTTTAAAATCTTAAATTCATTTGACAGCCACCGTGATAAATAGTAAGTCGGTGAGTTGATACCTGAAACTATTGGTCTCATCGATTTATTATTTTTGTGAATCTTTGGTAAACAGTAAAGTTTTGGCATTTCGGGATTTGAAATTGTTAATTTTAATTTTAGTGTGGGCGAAATTAGGTTTGGACATTCTTTCAAAACAGACTCTGTTGATTTAATCATTTTATTTAAAGGAACTTCATTTTTACGTTTTTTGACTATTGGTCTGTAAGGACCCTCAGACAGCAAAGTCTCTACTCTATCAACATAGTCTTGTTTATCCAGAATAACCAACCTATTCCCCTTATCAGCCTTTAAATAATAACAATTCTTTTGTCGTAAATCTTTAATAATCAGATGATCTTTCCTTGTTTGTTCTGAGGCATTTCTTGCGCAAGTGCGTAAGTTGTTCGAAAGTTGAATTTTGCACGCGTTTCTAATAAAGGTTTTTGAATTGTCGTCTAATTTTGAAATAGATTTTTCAATGCCAGCAATAATGTCTTCCAAAGGAGTTTTCAAATGATCTACTCCAAATTTTAGGCCTCGATCAAGGAAAGTCAACTCTTCATTATTAAAGATTTTCGACGATTCGTTAACAACTATTGACTCTAATGGAGGTGAAGTAATTTCCAGTTTTTTAGGAGGTACATTGACATTGTATTTCTTTAAAAGAAACTTCAACTTAGTGTTTTGACTATTAATTTTGTCTAACAATTTATGATTGTTGACTTCAAAAACAATTCTCTGGGAATTATTCCATTCCTGAAAACCGGACTCGGATAAATTGCACGTTAGTGCTAGGTGCGATTTATACGTTTCCAGTTGTTGATAGAGTAGAGACTTTGCTGTCTGAGGGTCCTTACACACCAATAGTCAAAAAACGTAAAAATGAAGTTCCTTTAAATAAAATGATTAAATCAACAGAGTCTGTTTTGAAAGAATGTCCAAACCTAATTTCGCCCACACTAAAATTAAAATTAACAATTTCTAATCCCGAAATGCCAAAACTTTACTGTTTACCAAAGATTCACAAAAATAATAAATCGATGAGACCAATAGTTTCAGGTATCAACTCACCGACTTACTATTTATCACGGTGGCTGTCAAATGAATTTAAGATTTTAAAGTTTAATAGTTTATCTGTACAAAACTCTTTAAAGTTCATTAATAAAATTAAAAATATCACATTAGAAGAGAACGAAATCTTAATTTCATTTGATGTCAGTTCATTATTCCCTAGTGTTCCAATACCACGTACTTTAACATATTTAAAGGATGTTCTTTATAGATAGTGATATTGATGATGATAAAGTTGAGGACTATATCAAGCTTGTTTCGCATTGCATGTCCCAGAACTGTTTTCAATTCAACAACAAGTTGTACGAACAACATGAAGCCACAGCAATGGGAAATAGCTTATCACCTTTCATAGCAAATTTATTTATGTCTCGTTTTGAAACCGAGTTAAAAGAAAACTACAAATACTTCCCAAGAATATGGTTAAGGTACGTGGATGATATTTTACAGTTTTGACACTTCTAAATCAAATGTTGATGATTTTCTTAAAGAAATGAATTCAAAATTTCAAAGCATAAAATTTACGTATGAACTAGAGAATAATGGACAATTACCCTTTTAGATACATTAGTAATTAGAAATGGTAATAAATTAGAATTTGACATTAATAGAAAAGAAACCAATGTAAATCGCTTTATTTTGTCTTCCTCTAATCATAGCATACAACATAAGTTGGCTTCATTTAACTTTTAATTAATAGATTATTGAATTTCCTTTAAATAAAACAGATTTAATAAGGAATTTGCTCTTATTAAACAAATAGCGAATTACAATGGTTTCTCTTCTGATATTATAGATAATATTTTTAGGAAGTGTAAAAATAGGATCAACATCCGTAAATCAACGACTTTGCAATCAATCACCTCTAACGATAATGTTAAATATGTTAAACTTCCGTTTCACAAAACCACAAAGGGTCTTGATAAAATATTCAAACAGTGTAATTTCAAAATTGCTTTCACTAATACTAATAAAATTAAAGATTTGCTAGGTAATCCAAAAGACAAGGTGGAAAAATTGCAAAGTCGGGGATTTATGAAATTAGTTGTGCAGGGCCAGGGTGTTTTAAAAATATATTGGTCAGACCAAGAGGAATATAACAACAAGATTTAAAGAACACATTGCTCACTTCAAATATGGTAAATATGAAAGGTCTCAGGTCGCCAAACATATATTTGAAACCAGCCACCCCGTTAAACTAGAAAATGTAAAATTGTTAAAAGCGGTACCAACGTTTTCCTCCTTAAATGCCTATGAATCAATTAAAATTGTTAAACATAAAGGACCCCTCTTAAACACCGATAAAGGGCCAATAGCGCCATCTGCTTTGCTTTCCCTATTGGTCAACAACTAATGAGAAAGCAAGATTAAATTGGTTCCGCTTCAGTAGATTTAGAATTAGTATAAATTAAGTAGATTTAAGTTATAATGTCACAATTCACTTGTTTGTTGTTGAGAACACCAGCCTGCGGGTGAGGAGAATATCCTCGATAGTGTTTAAAGCAACAATATAGTAAATTATAGGTTGGGAAGGTTCACTTCAGCCTAAGTGGTGAGGAGAATATCCTCTGAAGTGTTCCAGAACAACAGCTAATTATTATTATTATTGTTTTTTTTTTTAAGAGGTTTCCTACTGATGATGACCACATAGTGGTCGAAATACGTATCTAGTAATTTAAATATTTTTTGTGGTTAAGGGTTTTTATTTAATTTTATTTAAGAATTAATGCTGAAGGCAAACAAATAAGATGCAAAGGGGAATGTATTAAATGGGATGCAGAAGAAAACGTCGTAGTCGAAATGACTGTATAAATGTAAATCAGTTTGAGGATGAAGTAGATAAAGAGGGGGATGCAGATGAAGAAGTTAAATGTCCAGGAGAGATAAACGGTAAGGTTAAGGCATTGTTAGAAAAAGATTCAGAATTAATAGGGTCAGAATCCAGAATTGCTACAGGCTATGAACACAAGTTAGAGGTAGTGAACACGGAACAGTTTAACACGAAATTATATCCTATTCCAGTAGCATACAGGGATAGAGTGAGAGGAGAGATCGAACAAATGTTACGAGAGGGTATCATTGAGAAATCAAGTAAGCATTTTGTAAGTCCGCTGGTTGTCGTTAAGAAAAGTGATGATAGCATCAGGTTATGTTTCGATGCAAGAAAAATAAATAAGGGAACGAAACCGCAATACAATTGTCCACCAACCATGGATAGCATCTTTGGAAGAATAGGTAATAAGAAAATATAAACGAAACTAGATTTGAAAAATTCATTTTGGCTAATTCCACTAAAGTGAGAATTAAGGAAGTATACGGGTTTATCTGTAGAAGGTATATTTGCCAATTTAAAGTGGTCCCTTTTGGTTTGTCTTTGAGTACGGCTGCATTAGTTAAGGCTATGCAAAGTATTTTGGGACCTTATGGAGAAATTTTGCATCCATTACGTGGATGATGTTTTAATATTCAGTGATAGCATTGAGCAACATTTTACATACCTCGAAAGAATTTTGTTGGAGCTGAGTAGATAAGCTGGGTATGTTCTAAAACAGAAGGTGCAATTTTCTAACGAAAAAGACCGGTTTTCCCATGTAGTTTGAGCATTAAAGTCTTGAAAAATCTAAGGCCTATTCTGGTCATTTTTGTTCTATACATTGAATTCCCCATAACAGTCTCTGATCGTAACCCAATAAAATCTGTCATAAGTCGCCCCATTATTTTCGTTTTTCATCATACTCAATACTTTTTGTCTCAAGCATTGAAATCCTCATGAGGAGGATCATAAGATCAATTCAGGTCACTTTTCAGCCCAACATCCTGACTGGGGGAGTCTATTACTTTTATTTATTAAAAATAGGATAACACTAAACTATATAAAATTTTATTGAGGGCAATATATTACAATCAATATTCTACATTTGTAATAAGAATTATATTTCTTTTTGCTTCATAATCGAATAATGTTCAACAGGTAGTGTTGCATATGAACCAAAAAGTAAGTGGCGTTTATCACCATGCGGGCTTAGGGGAAATCATCTCCTGAGCGATGGTGTGAACCTGATGCTTGGTTGATTGAATTAGATTCTGCGTTACAAATACTTCCTTGTAATCTTCTGTGCACTCCACATAATCTTTTAATCTCTTTAATTTTCTTTATAACACTAAAGTCTCGGATGCCAGGTGATTCTTCCTCTTCTCGTAAGAGTTCAGTTTCTTCTTCCTCGGCTATCTTAAAAATTCTTGTAGCATACATCTTTGATAGTAACCCAATAAAATCTGTCATAAATCGTCCATTATTTTAATCCTTCATCATACCCAATACTTTTTTGTTAGTTAGCGGAATTCCATAAATGTTGTTGGAAGGATAGTCGAAAGTATCGAAACGTTGCTAACAGTTTCGCTTCATAGTTTCATAAGAATCCTGGTTTACTATTTTATAAACTAGACTATCCGTATCTGTGTAAAGAACTCGACACTTATCTCCAAAGGTTGCGTTCATATACCCATAGTAAAAATCGTAGATTGTCAACTTGGCTATGTCGAGAATGCATATACCAACATATATAGGTTTATTAATATATATTTCAGATTTAAGAAGTTCCACTGCCACAACGTTTTTATCAAAGATTGTGACATTTTTGAATAACGGGTCGGATATCCTGGCTTCAGCTCCATATCTTTCTTCCCAGTTTTGCACAAGTTTCACATTACAATGTTTGCGTTAATCTCCATCGCTTTCCCAAAGACTACATTATTCATTAGCTTGTACAAGTTTTTCTCAAATTCATTCCTTGGTCGTTTCCGAAAGTCAGTATTGAGATCAATGTAAGATTTTAGCCAGAGCTTTGTTTAAATTTTAGTACTCGATGAATTGCAAATAATTTCAGTCTATTTTCCGAAGTTTGTTTCAGATTTTTATAATAGATCACATATCTTCTTTTAACATTTAGTGTAACCATTAATTTGGTACTTTGAGTTTTTGATACAGGCGATTTTCCAGTCTTTGGATCAATTCACTCCGGACAGAATGGGATGTATTTATGTAAATCATGAATACATTCTGGATACTCCAAATCCACCTCCAAGATATAGCCATCATTCGCATTATGAGGAACTAATGTCACGTCGATGTTGGTGTCCACCCATTCAAATCCTCGATAGGGCAAGGGCTGGCTCGTCACCTATCCATATTGATTAATAACGTCATAGTATATAAGATACACACCGGGGTAGGAAGGATCAGACGTTGGTAAATATATACTATTCGCCGAACACACTTGACTAAGTCCTCTTCGTATACCCTTGTCAATAAACAAGAGCTGATCAATGTCAGTCAATAACTTAGGTTCCTGCCGTGTATGCTTCAACATTCCATCCCAAGTGAATCCTGGAAGGGTGCAATAGTGGGCGGGGTCTACTCCATAAGTTAAATGACAACTTGAATGGAATTGTTCAAATACTTCAGCCAATAGCATCACATCGGTCTTAAGGTATAAATGCTTCTCACACTTTTTGTGCATGCGCATACTGCTTCTTAATAATTCCTCTACCTTCCAAGATGTTGTAAAACTCTTGTTCACTGGGTAGTGAAGTGTAATCCAGCTTTTCAAACGAATCGATAAAATCATATGGGTATACATCTTTTTTGGTTAGTGATTCAAACTTCTCATTTGTCAATCCAGAAAATTCATTTTTTAATAACGGATATTCTTTTAGATATGAAGCCAATGTTTCTAAGGATGAGCTCATAAAGCGGAAGCTATCGATGAATCTATAGTTGACCAAGTTTTCAGGAATATATTTTGTGAAGGAGATATATTTTCCTTTGTTATTGGTAACACTTCTACACGACCATCCAAATCTACAGCAATACTTTTAGTTATGAAATGGCTGTCATAACCACTCAAGTTGTGGAAAACTATCGGAATTCTAAGAGAATCTTGATACTTGATATTACAGCTTTCGTGCGCTGGTCTTCTGCCTCTGACTAAAGCTAGGTCTACAGCGCTTGCGGCTATAGTTCCAATTCAACGTCAAAAACCTAGCAACTAGGATAAGAGGTAAAGGTTGTAATACATTAAGTTATCATACACTCAAATATCAAGGCAACTTGTTTCTACTCTACCGAGTGGAAGTTCTGTTACCGTGATCAATCAAGTGTGGAGCAGCCTTTATAGCTGTGGTAATCGGTTCATAGCGACCTTCGACGACCAAATGTTTCCTCGGAATCCTATCAACACTGGGAAAGTGTATAACTTTAATACCGTTCATAGTAAAATTCGTCTACCTAGGAACTTATGAACAGCACCTATGACCTCTGAGTGACTGCAATAGCTGTAAATTATTCGATAATTGGCCTTAATTTTTTGCTATTAAAAACATAGTGGCAGGAGTTTAAACTTTGTAGAGTTGGAAATTGGTTATAGTATATAAAAGCACAGTGTCTGTTTGTTGATAACTGTAAACCAGTGTTTGCTATACTTATCTAAATCGCTTTCCGATAATGACACTATTATACGTATTGTCTTTTCCCTACTCTTGCAATTCTACATAGGACGTCTTTTCCTCTTCCGTGTCTTCTGGTAGTAGAAAGCATGACGAGAAGAATACGAAGTTTGTGACTTCGCTTCTCTATGGGAAATAATTTTCTAGCATAGCCACTATACATTCCTGCACCTGCTTACTTTGTATCGCATATTTGTATTCCATGTAACATGTGCATGGGCTACTTAATCACTTAAAAGCACTAAACTTGATATTCTAAATGTCCAGTTAACACATTACCAGTTGCGTCTATTTTGGTAAAAGAGTACTGGTTTCCAAATCCGAAAAGAGCAATATATACAGTACAAATATTATGTATTAATAAAGTCAAAATTACTCCATGTACTCCATGTACTTCTAATGTTTCTCTAAACAAGTTCGGGTAAGATATGTTTTTTTAAAAATATTGGTGTATTATTCTAATAGATGGTTTAATTTGAACATAGTCTAACATGTGTCTCTGTGTTTGATGTTGTTGAATTTTTATTATCTGCTTATTTCTTTGCCATAATATGTGATTGCTTTAAAAATGTGATAATAAATTTTCTATTTTCTAACCAAGATTAAATTCGCAACATTTACAAATTTATGTATCGCCTACTTTAGATGAACAGAACACTGCTAAAAACTAACAAAATAACTCATAACTTTTATCATAATACGATCCATATTCAAATATACCAAAATATATGTGATGTAAAATAAGGCAGTGTTTGTGTTTCTGATCAATAGGATCGGTAGACGAAACAAGAGCAGACTTTTATCATCATTATAAGAGAGCACAGAAAGTTACTTCAAAATGGAATCTCTATGTTAAAAATCAGTTTTGTGGGTTTTACATTTTATAAAGCTTTAATGACAACAACAAAGGAGATTTATAATTAACTTTATTGCGTCTAAGTGTATTTTATTCGCTATTTCACCATTAAAGCATACAGCAATATAGTTGAAAATCGTGCATCTTTAAACACCAAAAATAAAAGATATGGGGATCTTGAAATATCGCAATATTTGTCAGTATCTATCCTGCTAAGGTTCCTTAATATCGTCATTCTTTTTCAGATTTCTATCATGGGGCATAATTTCTCCTTTCTTTTTAACACTACCTGAAACGTTTATGTTATAAAAATTTTGTGTAACTAATAGGTATACCTTTTGACCGGCCTAGTAGTCGTTGTTCGAGCACTGTAACTGGATATTCAATACCTAAATAAAGCAGTAGTGCACAGATAACAGTATATCCAAAATCACCCCAAAATGCATGCATCTGAAAATAAAATTGTTCGTTATCATAATCTATTACATAATCCAACAAACCATATTTAAATTACTGAATACTACTGGGGTTCTAAGTTGGCCAGTTATAATTAACATAACTGACACGTGTACCAAATACATAGAGTAGCTCAGTTTGGCAATAAATTCAAAAACTGGTAAGGATAAAAACCAATTGACAGGACCTAAAAGATTGAAACAATCAATAGCTGCATTTAAAACTTATGTTTCAAATACTAATTTGTTTCAGAAAATAAAATTTTCTACAGAATACTCTAACAAATATCTTATAAGCTGATCGTCATTCTTTGTTTATAATATATACGTTAATAAAATGTAGTTATAATCTAGGTTTAAATTTAAAGCATAAATAATTATTTCTCATTAAGCTATTAATCGAAGAAGAAAAATATAAAAACTCGGATAGGATTAGAATCTGTAGCCTTCCGCTTTTTACTACCTGAACGCTCTAATAAGTTAAACTATTGAAAAGGGTAATTCAGTTGGGAAAGAAAAACGAATCCAATTGACGTCAAATATTTGACACTATCAGATATTATTAACAAAAATAATTCCTAGTCTATGGTTGCAGGTACGATATAAATTTGTCCATCTTTCCCTGGGTATTACCGTTCTCGGTGCCTTAATTAGTTAACGTCTCCAGGTACAAATTCGAAGATTATGTGTTTGGATCCCGTCAAAGATCGTATGTTCTACTTCCTTCAATTACTAATTTAATTTGAAATGATCATTTAGATTACTTGAAACCTTAATATTGAAAATCAACTTGCTTTGTGCAACTATCTTACAATAGCTTTAGTGCACCCACGTGTATGTGTGTGTGCGCGCGCGCACGTGTGTGTGTGAGAGAGAGGGGGATGCGCAGGCATGCACGCGTGAGTGGATGTGCTTGTATATGTGTAAAACTACGTGTTTCTTGGGTTTTGAGGTTTAAAACGGAAGCTTCACTTCAAAATCTTCAGTCTAAACGAATTTTTTAAAACAAAACAGACGCTTCGGCTTAGGTCCTTTTCTGTGTTCTATAAAACTTACATGCAGGATGTCTGAGTGTTCGGTGAAATTTCTATAACTTTTTTGTTATTCCCGGTATCAACTTCCAGTTTACTTCATACGAAGGCTATAGTTATGATACACAATCTTAAAATATTTTAATCAATATACAGTATGTTCGAATATGGTTTCCAACCCAAAGCCATTATTTTTTATCTAATATACTCTATACTTTGTTCTATATTTTAAAAGCCCTCTTAATAATTATCAAAATGATTCCTAAGTATCATGGTTTAGCAATGACTATTTTCCATTTACGAGTCATTTCAGATCAGTCATGTCGACTTTAAAAAATTGTACAAGTGTTCGTAGTGAACTTAAAGAGTTGATTCTTTATTTCAAAATTTTTCACATCCTGAAATGTCATCACCCATAGCGTTCGGTGCTTGTTTCTATTTTCGATAACACAGAGTGAACCAAAACGTAAAATGAACTAAGACTGAATTTTTTCAAGTGACATCCGCCGTATTGGATTTTGTCATTCAATAACATTTTTGAATGGCTTTCCAATGATACAGAATTTTGTATGAGTTACATGAAAAGAATTTTGAAAATTGCAAAAAGATATTTCTTCTATGCGGTTTTCAGAATAGAGAAAAGTAAGTAGGGAACTTTCATCATATCTGACATACCCTGTCAATAATAACTATTTTCCAATTTCGCCGTTTAATTTGTTGTTAACACAATGGATTTCACACGTTGAGAATTGATTAACATGATGTACTGCATTGGTAGAACTGACGAAAATCCTCTATTGGCAAGTAGCATTTATAATCATAAATATGTGAACTTAGTAACACCATGAACCACCAACTGCAACATTTGAAAAGCTGCAAGACAGGTTTAAAGCAGCGGGTAAGGTTACATATCATAGCACGAAATGATAGAACGAATTGACGATGAATCAAAGCTAAAGGTCTTACCGATTATAAAAATAGATTCGAATCTGAGCACCAGGGAATTACTCTAGAAACTGATATTTCGCAAAGCGGTGAAAACAATGTAATATTTAAACATCGATTCCATCCTTATCACATCGAACTTCATCAAGAATTAAGATGTGATTTTGAGAATTGCGTACAATTTTCAATCGAATGAGTGTTATGTTTGATGAAAAGTATATTTTGAATATTTTTTTCAGTAATGAAGTACCGTTCAAAAGCAACTGATTAGGCAATGGACATAAAATACATTACTATGCACCTGAAAATCCTCATTGGTTGAAAACTGTCGATCATTAAAATCGATGATCCTCAAGTGTTTGTGGAGGTATTACAGGTAACCATGTTGTTGGTCCCTTCTTTTTTCGAAGGTGTTTCGAGGGTGTTTTACACGGGATACGGTATATGCGAACTCTTTAAGAAGATCTCCCCATATTCCTGGAGGATATTGAATTGACCACCACAAGGAACATGTAGATACAATACGATGGTGGTCCTGCACATAAACACAAAATTCTATGTCGATGTATTAATGAAAGCTATCCATATAAGTGAATTGGCAGAGGTGGAGCTATTGCTTGTCCAGCACTTTCTCTTGACATAACCTCAATGGATTTCTTATTATGGTATTTTGTTAAGGAGAAAGTTTATGGAATTCGTCCAACAACTCCTGATGGTATGAAGGATAAAACAAGTGCAGTATTTCGTTCAATTGACGAAGTATTGTAACACATCAGTACAAATTTCTGTCATGAAAAGGCTAGCAGTTTGTATGAAACAAAATGGTGATATTTTTGAATAATTGCTATAGTCAACTTGTTCCTTTTCGTTAAACGATAATATTGTTTTTCGCATTTAGTTATTGTCGAAACTCGTTTTTTCAGTCATTCATGAATAAAATTTTGTTGTTTGTCGTTGTTATTTTATAATAATATCCTACTTAGTTTTTCTATAATGAGAAAAACGCATAGAAAAGCACGCGCCTGAAAATTCTCTGATTTTTTCTCATGTAACTCATATAAAATTTTATATCATTAAGAAACTCTTTGAAAATTCTATTCAGTGCAAAATCCAATATGATGGGTACCATTTGAAAAAGTTGGTCTTCCGTTCGTATTGTGTTTAGATTCAACTTGCATAGAAGATAAGAAAGCACCAAGCGCTATGGGTAATGATACTTCAGTAAATGAAACATCTTGTCGTGAAAGAATCAACTCTTCAGGTTCACCACGAAAATTTATTCAATTTTTAAAAGTTAACAGTATTTTCATATAAATGACTTTTAAATAGGAAACCGTTCATTGTAGACCCATGGTACGTCTGTATCACTTTGATTATTATTTAAAGGGTTTTAAGAATAAGGTACCAAATATAGGGTGTTCCATTTAAAAAAAAACAGCTTTGGGTTGAAAACCATATTAACACACCCTGTATATAGGGGAAATATTTTTTAGACTATGCTGCCTAACCGTGTCTATCGTTTAAAATAAACTGGAAGTCGATTTGTTGAATAACAAGAACGTTATAGAACTTTTACGAAAGATTTGGATACTCTCTATGTCCTGTTTACAAAATACCAGAAATATTTTCACACTTAGTAGGGAGGAAATAATTGTTGTTTAGTCTTTATAAATATACATATGTGACAGACACACTTAAAACTTTTAACTTAATTATGAAGTTAAAATAATAACTTGTTCCAAATGTTTTTTATAACACATGTAGATATACGGGTTGAAATATCTTAGTAACAAAGAAACTATTATATTAAGGTTGACCAGAACGAGCTATAGGACGCAGAATTACAAGGAAGTATTGTGTCGAATTGAAAGTTTAAGAAAATGTATAGAACATTTTATCTCTTAGTTTATTTATATCATTATATTTACATTGTTTTGGTGGTGAATGTTTTATATGATTTGTTTGTGCGTGTAAAATTAAAAGAAATTTTTTAAAAGATTATAGGTTAATTTAAAGAAGCGATTTGACAGGTCTATTGTGAATAATGGGTTAAAAAGTTATAAGATCAATAAAGTTTTTTGAATTTGCAAGTCATTGGATATTAATATAAGCAGAACAAAGAAAGACACGGCTTATGGTGTACAATCTTGAAAGCAACGAGCTTGAACTTCTACTATTTAGATGTGGTAGCTACAACTAGAATTTTTAAATATCACTATTTTGAAATTTTCCTACCGTTGTATGTGATCGATCAATAAATCGAAGGAAACTATATCAGTAAACGGATATTGGAACTTTAATTATACAATTTCAAAATAAAGCTAAAAGATGATATCAATAAAATTTACCTGAGTTATTTAATTTAGCGCCAGCTGATGAGCTAGCATTAGTTTAATCGGGGCGCATTTGAATGTATCCAATTTGTATAGAGGTAGAGAAGGAGGACCAGGCATTAATTTGTATAATAGAAAAAGTGTGTAACAATGCATATGTATTGATGAGAAAACGACGCTATTTTGGTCACGCAGGGCAAAATTCTAATTCGTAATAATTAATTATTAATGATTAAACTTTTATTACAAACTCTTTGTGTATGAGACTAAGTTTTGCATTAATTAAATGGATGTTTATTTTACTCATATGATTCATTATTTATCATGGCAAAAAGTTCAATAAGAAAGAGTAATTTACTTTACTGCAAGTTGAATTTTGATATATTATAAAGCGATAGAAGTAGATAGTCACGCTAGTTATTCCATTCGACAAAAGCCAACATTTGCATGATAAACTTCGATATTAAAACAAATTTGATGTGTATGAGGGTAACAATAGTTAATTAATAATAATAATAATAAATAATTAATAATATTAATATATAAAAATGATTGGAATTTACGTATAGCAAATATATTTGATTATTGCATTGATGAAAGAGCTTCATGAATGAAATGTTAAAAGGGTTTTGGTAATTTCAATGCCATAGTCAGCACATAGATAAAGGAAGGTTTTACTATGAGCTCGTATTAGACCTGGGGTTTAGAGTAAAGATTGAGAATAAACCCAGTTACTTTAGGTTCATGAATGATGTAATAAAATTTCTAAATTATTTTATTTAAAAATGAGATTTATTTTCAAACTTGATAATATTTGGTACATATTGAAATACATGAGGAGTGTAAACTGAAATTTTAAATAATAATAGGATATGTTTATAAATCGTGATGTATTTTTGGCAGTCAACTTTATTTTGAGTAGGATAGGATTTTCAGGGAACGAGTGAGCAGCCGTGGCGAATATCCCTAAGGAATCTGGAGGTTTTGGCGTCTGAATTGGAAGGCATCTTCAGAGGATATTGTTGTTGGGTGGTATGAATTGCAAGTCTAGGTGGTAGGGCTTCAGTTTCAGGTAGGTGAAAAATTTTGTTATAACTTTAAAAAGTTTTATGTGCCGTTACAAAGGTAGATATACAGCATTTTGACGGCCCAACGCTGGACCACGATTTTTACAGGTACGAAGTAAAACATCACAGCATTATGGCACCCAAGTTGTGAGGCAAGAATTAGAGAGGCCACCTAAGGAAGATTCTCAGAATATATATATATATATATATATATATATATATATATATATATATATATCAGTACAAGGCACAAAATCTAACGTAAGTGTAGTTATACATATTATTCTGAGGTGTGTTTTAGCCTTATGGTCTTTTAAAGCACCTACTTACTATAAAAATAAAAGCTTCCAGTAAATGTAAGGTTTAAGCTATTCCTTTAGGGATCACTAGAAGGTACTGGAATACCATATTTTTGTACAATTAAGACATATGAGTAGCTAGTTCTAACTAGTGCAGTAGAAGTTAACATTTTATTTTCAAATAGCAAATAAGATTCATATACCTACTATTGTGCTTACTAGATCATAACGCTAAAGCCCTATTTGCCATTAGCGCAGTTAAATGACGACTCTAAGTTGGTGTCAACTTACCACCATATCCCATAAAGCACAGAAAGATTATCCATCCCAATGCTGTTCCCCAAGATGGCCGGACTAGTGCCAAATACATTGAATTTTCAAATTTATTAAATTTATCGCCAACTTTATTCTTTAGGTCGTGGCCTCCAAATACGCATGTGCACAGAACTGCTATTGATATTATCCATGAAATTAAAATTATCACCTAAAAGGTATTTAATCAATTTAAAAGTATCAAAGTGTAATATATATTATTGAAAACAGGAAAAAAGTTTAGAAATATTCTAGATAAAGTTTTTTGTATTTCGTATGAGAGAAAATATTTCATACTGTATAAATCCTTTGTAATATTGCCGTGTTTGATTTCATTTTGATAACTCTGTCAATTACGTTGAGCTAGCCAGGCAAAGTTATAAGATCGATAAAGTTTCTCGAATTTGCAGGTCATTGTGTAAAATATTTCAGGCCTTCTGCGTGCGTCGATAGACCTAAGGGTAGTACAGGGAGTAAGTAAGGGGTTACTGTAACTTATTGTTCAGAGATACAGAAGAACGTAAGAAGCTTTCATGAAGTGTAGTCGCATAGCTTGATTTATATTTAAATAAACCTTTCTTTAAACTTGATGTTGTTTATTGCTTTACATCAACTTTGGTGCCGAAACCCGGGAAGATCTGGTGATAAATATAAACGAGCTTTAACGTAAATATTCGGAATAACGGAATGCGAACGCGAATATTTAACAGACGGCTATACTATCGAGGCTTCATGATGGAACAAGTAAAATGGACAATTTGTAGAACGCACTTAACTAAAACAGTCAATAATATAAATTCTATGCTAGAAAATAGTTTCAATGTTGAAGACATTTATACAGCTATGTCAAAGTTAAAGCTTGCGAGTGACAATCTGAAAGAGATTGATAAGCAAATTGAACCTCTGCTTAAAGAAAATCTAGAGGACGAGTTAATGAAAAGGTATGAATATGAAGAAGTTGCTGTAACTACGATGTCTAAGTTGGATTTTAGATTAAAATGCACAGAAAAATCGCAGATAGAGGTTGACTCAAATTTAACGAATACGGTACCAGTAAGTAACGAAGCAAGTAGGCCGTCCTTTACGTCAGTGAAGCTTCAACGTGTACAGTTAGAAAAGTATGATGGTACTGCAAAGGGCTGGCTTCCTTTCTGGGAACAATTCAGAAGTATGATCCACGACAATCAACAATTAACGTACGGAGATCGATTCAACTACCTGCGAATGTATGTCACGGGAAGGACCGCTGAAGCAATTGAGGGATTTCCTCCATCTGGAGCATTCTATGAAAAAGCTTTAAATATATTAAAAGATCAATTTGGAAATGGGGAACGGCTAATTCAACAATATATTGATAGCATTATGAAAATCGAACCCGTAAAATCTAAAAATGACGTAAGCACTTTAAGGAAGAATTACAATCTAATCACTTCAGCTATGCGTGCTTTGGAAATCTTAGAAGTATCTAGTTCTCAGTATAACATAATTGTAAAGTCGACTCTCATTAAGTCGTTGCCAACGGAATTGCGTTTAGGATTTTATCGACAAATGAAAATGAAATCATCCAATCATCTAGAAATTATTACGAATAATTTAGAAAGTTCATCATCAAGGTCAGAGGAAGATGCAGATCGCCTGGTAAAGGATTTATTGCAGTTTCTTAAAAACGAACTCGAGTCTTTGGGACAAGCTTTAAAACCGGATGCAGATTGTAAAGAAAAGATGCTCCCAACAGAAAAGAGAACGCATTACAAAGGAACTGCGTCTAGTTTATTAGTCACGCCGAACAAACGTCTTGAATGCTGTGCTTTCTGCAAGAAAGACCATAAAACCGAAATGTGTGACTCAGATGTACCTTTGGCAAGGAAGAAAGAAATTCTAAAGGCAGCAGGAAATTGTTAGCGTTGTACGAGAAATAACCATAGTGCTAAATATTGTAAAAATAGATTCTTAAGATGTAAGGAATGCAGAGGTAGGCACGCAACAACAATGTGCGACCCAAGCTTTAAGCCAGGTAAAGATAGACACAACGCTGAGGCGACAGGTATTACAATGAAATTAACGAAAGGCGAGAGTTCAATGAACACTTCGGCGCCGTCGGTGTCCAGTTTAATGACAAACATAAACAAAAATGTGCTATTGCAAACGGCTTGTGTTTATGCCTTTGGCGAAAATTCAAAGAAGTTAATTAGATTAGTAATGGACGGAGGGTGTCAACTTTCATTTATTAAGGAGAATCTATCAAGGGTATTAAACTTACCTGTTGTATGACAACATAGGGTTCGTATTGCCGCGTTTGGAAATAGTTCATCGATCCCTCTAAACTTTACAACCGCGTTTTAATTACTTTAAAGGGACAATATACAGATAAAATTTTAACGATTGAGGCTGTGGAAGTTCCAGAAATTTGCATGGATGATTTACATATACCTAAAGAAAACGTGGTAGAGTATCAAAACTTGCAGCTTGCTGACAATATCCCGTTTAATATAGATCGAGCGTTAATTGGTGATGGAATTAATATACTTATTGGGGCAGACAATTACTGGACAGTAGTGACATGAAAGAATATTCGTCTAAACAAAGGTTTAGTAGCGGTGGACACGAAATTTGGTTATGCTTTTCATGGTCCCATACCAGTTGATGCTACAACCATATGAGTAAATCTGCCGACAATGTTACATGCGACAGTTATAAAAACAGAAGCTGAGATCGAAAGTATGTGGGATTTTGAAACAATAGGTATAACCAAAGAAGCAGACGACGATAAGAAATTTTTCGATAATTTTTTGAAAAATAACGTTCATAAATGTGATGATCGATATTTAGTAGCGTTACCGTGGAAGAATGAGGATGCATGGATTGAACATGATAATTTAATTACTGCGCGAGTTCGGGCTCAAAGGCTAAATTTTAAATTGACCAACATTAACAAAATATGTGAATATAACGCTGCTATCTAAGGAATGTTGGATAATAATTATGCCGAGTTAATTTCCCGCGGTGATGCTGAAAAAACAAATGACGATCGTGTTTACTACATGCCACACAGGCCTATTTTTAGAGAAGATAAACAAACAACGCGTTTGCGAGTGGTTTTCGATGCCTATTCACATGCCCCGGGACAAAAATCGTTGAATGACTTATTAGAAAAGGGGCCTAATTTAAGTCCAGATTTAATTAAGATTTTACTTAATGTTCGTGTAGGCGAGATCGGAATTACGGCTGACATTGAGAAAGCATTTTTACAAATTTATTTACATTCCGACGATAAAGACGCACATCGATTCTTATGGTACGATAACGACAATGTTGCAGAACATTTAAAAGACTTTTCAAGTAAGCTTTTGCAAGGAGCCTCCATGAATTTACGCAAATGGATGATTAACGATCTCGAAGTAAACAGCAAGGTTGAATCACAAAATGCACAGATTCAAAAGGTGGTAGGAATTAATTGGTGCAATCAGAACGATAGTGTGTTGGACAGATTCTCTGATCGCGTTGCATTGGATTAAAAGCGATGCGTCAAAATGGAAACCATATGTGACTAACCGTGTTAAGGAAATTCAGACCTTATCGAAAGATATAACATGGAGACATTGTACGGGTCGCGAGAACCCTGCGGACTTATTAACCCGCGGAATAAGTTCAAGTACTTTAATAAATTCCGAAACTTGGTTACACGGTCCTAGGTGGTTGCTAGAAAGTGAACAAACGTGGCCAGATAATACAATAGAAACAGCTACGTCAACGATAGATATAGTATCGAAAATGTCTTTACTAATTAACGACACTATAAAAGGTAGCAATCAATTTATAGATTCCTCCAGCTTAACCGTAAACGAATTTGAACGGACCGAAATATGTGTGCTGAGGCAGGCTCAGCGGGAAGTTTATTATTCGGAGATTAACAGTTTACAAAAGGGTCAGGGCATTGAACGGAAATCGAGTATTTCAACTTTAAGCCCTTTCTTAGATAAACATGAATTGCTGCGTTTGGGTGGACGTCTTCATAATTTAAGAGAAGATTTCGACCACAAGCATCCCGTTATTCTATCGATAAATGCACATTTCAGTAAACTACTAATAATGAAGTTTCATAAAACTCTTCATCATAGTGGTGTTAATGCAACACTTTACGAATTACGTAAACGATTTTGGATTGTACGAGGACGGCAATTAATAAAGTCCGTTTTAGCAAGATGCGTCATCTGTAAACGACTTCGTGGAAAGTCAGGATCGCATCCATTCGCGCCGTTCCCTAGAGATCGAACACATTACATGTGATTTTCCGATGCTCCACCCGAAGGTACTACATTGGCCAGGAAGCGAGTTTTTTTTACCTGGGAAATTTTGAATTTTGCCGAATCCTTGCTGTTCCAAGCAAGGTAGGGATCTTTAACGTGCGTTACAACACTCACACACGGGACCTCCATTTTACCTCTCATCCGAACGAGGGTGTATTTTTGCGAAAAATGCTCGCCTAACATTTTTCAAGCGGACCGTGTCGGGATTCGAACCCGGGACCTAGGGCGTAGTAGTCACAGAGATGGAATACAGCAAACAAAGCCCTTTGAAGTGACAGGTTTTGACTTCGCCGGACCGTTGTATTTTAAAGATAGTTATCATTCAAAGCCATGTTATGTGCTTTTATTTACCTGCGCTCTTATACGAGCACTTCATCTAGAGATTGTTTTGAAAATGGATGTTGAGTCTACAATCAGTGCATGTAAACGGTTCTTTGCCCGTAGAGGGATTCCTAAGGTGATTTACTCAGATAACGCTAAAACATTTAAAAGAATATCACGTGAAATATCGACCTTAAACGAAGTGATGGCGAGTACAGAATTGATCGAGTTTGTAAACAGTCACCAAATAAAGTGGAAGTTTATAGTAGAGCGAGGGGCTTGGCACGGAGGATTATACGAGCGACTTGTAAAAAGTGTAAAAGACGCCCTTAAGGCTACGATAGGACGCTCTTTACTAAATTTAGATCAACTAAATACACTCATTACCGAGGTTGAAGCAACAATAAACGCCCGCCCGCTCACATACCTAAGTAGTGAACCTATAGATTTAATGCCGTTAACGCCTTCGCATTTTGTATTGGGACCCGCTTTGGCTACTATTCCCTTTGTTGACCGTGTTATTAATGGAGATGAGATTCGTAGGCTATGGAAGCAGAGAACAAACGTTATCGACTACTTTTGGAAAAGATGGAGCGCAGAATATTTACAATTATTAAGAGGAGCTCATCATAACGTGAATGTGCGTGAGTGTGCGATTAAGCAAGGGGATGTCGTATTAATACATGGAAATGATAAGCGACGGTTATTGTGGAAATTAGGGATGGTGAAAGACGTGATAAACGGCCGTGATGGCAAAGTGCGTGCCTGTTACGTTAAGATTGCGAATGGCACCGTAATTAGGCGCCCAATACAATTATTGTATCCTTTAGAAATAAGAAGTGATAAGCTAAGTTATACCGCCGAGCCGGAGGATGTGTAAAATATTACAGGCCTTCTGCGTGCGTCGATAGATCTAAGGGTAGTAGAGGGAGTAAGTAAGGGGTTACTGTAACTTATTGTTCAGAGATACAGTAGAACGTAAGAAGCTCTCATGATGTGTAGTCGCTTAGCTTGATTTATATTTAAATAAACCTTTCTTTAAACTTGATGTTGTTTAATGCATTAAAGTCATTGGATATTAATATAAGCAGAACAAAGAAAGACACGGCTTATGGTGTACAATCTTGAAAACAACGAGTTGGAACTTCTACTATTTAGATGTGGTAGCTACAACTAGAATTTTTAAATATCACTATTTTGAAATATATAATTGCTGTATCAGTATCACAGTACCTTTTTAGCGACGCTCACAATGCTGACCTTACCACAACGGTGGTGTAATTGGTAAACGCATGATTCTGGCAAAACCACAATACAGGTTCAAGTCCTGTCCAAGACCTTCTATTTTCCATCTTTCAATTACGAGCTTGATTTGAAATGATCATTTGGACTTTGCATAAAAGTCTAAGTTATTATTTCATCTTATTCAGTGTTATATATATATATATATATATATATATATATATATATAATGTAAGATGTATCTGTAAACAAACTCTTATGAAAATAATAAGAGCTATTGACAAATACAAATCGGTCTGGTAGTTATATAGCCATTAACAAAACATTAGCTTTATTATTTCACAGGGGAGGAAACATCCACTGACCGACGGTTTCGGCCTGTTAAGCCGCATCAGAGTGAAACAGTTTCCAGGAACCCCATGAAGTAATCGAAGCTATTATAATGATATAATTTCAAAATAATCTCTGTACTATGGCAAAAGTAAATAAAACCGCCATCAGGTGATAAAACACCAACACTACTAAGTGTAGAAGTACAGAATTGAATCATAACTACATAATAAATTCTATAGATGTCTATAAAAGTACGTCTGGCCTTTGAGATTTGCGGAATGTTACAGCAAAATTTATTTGCATACGTAACAAACCTTCTCGTGGCGACACCCGGGTTCATGCCCCAAAGGCAATTCAAATAAAAAAAAGACAAGTTATTTGCAGTCCGCGATAAGAAATAGTATATAAAGTAAGATGTATCTGTAAACAAACTCTTACGGTTACGTGCATCATTCTTAATAAAACATGTGGGACTTCTCGTTCGGTCGTCGCAAAGTGAACATACCAGTGCACTTTTGAGTAACACAAGTTTTTGTTCGGCCACAGTGTGCTTTGTCACAGAACACACTGTCGGTAGGTACATAATTGTGTGCGTGAAATATTGCTACAATCATTTGCATCCCAAGTCTTATTGGGAGGGCCTTTCTTATCAAACATTCATTTTGTATATTAACATGGGAACAGTCAAAAGCGTCTGTACACCAAGGAAATCTAGCTATATTGAAGAATTTTTGATGAATATTCAATATTTCCTGACCAGTACTTGGCATGAGCTTAATTGTACTAAAGATGAGAAACTTTATAAATTGTCTTACTTGCAGTACTCTTATGAATTTACACACGATCACCAACAGCAATTAGAAAGGATCATGTAGCATAAAATCTAATAGTTAGAAGCACCTTAACAACGGGTGACTTGCATGATTCCTAAAACAGATAATTTTGGAAAACCATTTTTAGTGGAATATTATTATGATACCTATTTGTCGTGTAAGTAATTACACGACCAATTTCATTTACTATCCTGTAAAAAGCTGTTTGGACAGACGAAACCACAAAAAGAAATTATAATTATTCCACCTTTCAAAATGGTTTAGTCTTTTTCTAATAACGGCTAAACTCCTTAGTCTATTCAAATAATTTATATACTCCATTATATTTTTGTCGCTATCATCTAACATAACTTCATCTAAAGCCATGTCCGCCATATAGAAATAAGAAACACTTATAACGATTCAGAAACGTAATTAAAGCTAGGATCATTGGTTAAAACCGCGGACAAGAAGAATCAAGCTTGAATTTAGTTTACTCACCAAAACCGGTATTGAAAAACTCAACAAAGTCGCAGAACTTAGTTTAAACTATGAACTCAGTTTAAACGCCATTTGACGAACAAGGCCCTTAATGATCTACACTCACTGCATATCTCTCGTTTCTTATCTGTATTTATACAGATACATACAAAATGCACGTGTAGCTTCAAATAAAAATAATGCCAATCAATACCATTAGGAGCCGGGGTTTTGGATAAATAAAATGCACTGGTTTTGTTTTAAGACGCTCATAATTAAACACTGTATTTTCACTAACAAACTATATCCATAAAGCACACTATTCTATTTACGTTTTTCAGATTACACATATCGTTCCGAAACGTTCAACTCTCGGTTCTCTCCTCTAATCTATCACACATTCTCAAAAGTACTTGAATCTTCCAGACAAGCGATCGCGCATCTAAACTTTTCTAAGACATACTCCGACTCTGCTACTCTCTAGAGGTGGTATTATATTGTTCTATTACCAAGGGTAATGCGTATTCCCGTCACTCCTACAAGATGGCTCCTCCATTCTCCGCAATATGATATCGACAAACAATTAGCATAGCCGTAAGTAGTTGCCATAATACGTAGCGCACAGAACGCAACAAACGCGTAATTCAAAACTACCTTGTGGTGGTATGGTGATTTAGCTAAATCTTGGCCATTCAGTCTTAGTTAAGGAGTTAGCGTTGACCTTATGTTAAAAAGTTGTGAGAGCTCTGCAATAAATGCAATAATCAAGAATTATTATTAGCTCGATTAATCTCGTAATCAAAAAGTACAACAACTGTTTACTACGGCAATTAACTAGGTTGTGCAATACACGTTATTTGGAAAGTGGTTTAAAACATGTGCTGAAATGCTTAGGATTCTATATGCTAGCTACTATATCAGTAAGTAAAAATGGTGACTAAAATAAACAACCTTTAGAGCTGGAACATTAAAAATAATAGCAAATTCAATACCTCTTAATGTAACATTATTTAAACCTAGATAAAATATTTAGAGAAATACTGCTCTTACCTTATGAATCGATAATTTTCTGTTGCTGTTTTTAACTTTAAATATAAAATATCCATACAAAACACCAATGAGCCATACGGATGCTCTGGTATAGGTAGCAGCATAATACTTTTCAAAATAGTTTGTAAACGATTCAATGCTAAAAGAAATCTTATTCTCTTTGTATTAAAATGTGATACTTACTCAAAGTTTCCAAACAGTAGGGCATTAAATTCATAAAACCAGCCTAATAGAAAAGAACTTAATATAGAGAGAATTGTTAGTAGACCGGTCCCCAATAGGGTTAGTCTGGGCCATATATTTAAAGGAAGTAATATTATTGGCGACAATACATATAATTGAGTATCTATACTGAGGTACCACGTAGGAGAGATACACTGCAATGCAAATTATCAGCGTACATGGATTATAGAAGAATCAACTTATATACTGTATGCTCGGCATCGAGATAGTTCTGAATATATAGTAGTGCCTTCCACCAATTTTCTTTGCATGGATTTTCATATGAGGCCACTCCTGCCGGCCACATGGGACCAGATCCACAATATTTTAGTAACGACAGGTAAAAGAATATTACCACTACTAATGCTGGTGTCAACCTGAAAGTAATACGTTTCGTGTAGATCGCGTTGCTTATTTAAAAAGCATATTTACATTATATTTCACCAATAGCACTTTTTGAGAACTGTAGTGCAGGATTCATTTTTAGGCTTCATATCCAATTATGTTCATAATCAAATTTTTAGACAAGCGATGCGATGCAATATATGGATACAAATATTAGAACAAAGATATTTACTTTGTGGAATTCAAATGTAAAGATATAATATAACCCATTGACGCACTCAATGTGGAGCGGGGCGAGGGGGGACGACAACCCATCCTGTCTCCTACCAACAGGCTAATATGTACAATAAATTGTGTCTTGTTTGAAACATTTTGAATATAAAACATTTCTTTGCTTTTAATGAACAGGTATTATTTCACATCTACATTCTACCAATCACGAATCCTGAACAGATGCAAGTAATGCTGCGCATCCCTTTTTAAACCATAAGTTAGTCGTCCATATTTCTCTCTCTTATGAAATATTATTATAGAATATAATAAATTAAAAAGTACAGTTTTATTTTACATACGTATTATAAACCCTTTTAGCATTCAAGACTTGTAATTTGTATACAACTTTGATTCTGACGATTATAACTTCATAATTACAGTAAAGGTTAGTGCATGCAATTATCTGAACGCATTGCTACCCATCACACCACTTACAATATAAGCCAATATAACCCCATTTTCACAAAACCATCAGCAGTACTATATATGCGGTTTGTGAAACGCATACGCTGCCCAGCCCATTTGAATTACTTTATATTGAAAAGGAGTAAACGGAACCCTTCAAGGTTATTGATTGTAGCAGTTCGTTTTTCCTCTGCTAAATTACCGCATAACAACTATGTATTATGTTATAAAATTTTTGGATTTGCTTTTATAGTTTAATACAAATCATACTTCAACAATTAGTGCAAAATTAAAAAAGCAAAGTATCATAATTTCGGAAAACCCCAATTATTGTCCTTTAATTTTAATTATATAGTAAATAAAGCGCATAGCTATAAATGTCCAGTCTGTATTGTAAAATTTCTACAACGTATCTCCAAGGTGATATCGATAGCGTGTTTGCGCGCACCTGCTTGCTAAGGCTGTTGTCGATGAGTCGACCAGTCGGCTTTTGATCCTTGCAACGTCAATATGGTAAATTTCATATCTAAGGTTGACTTGCGTGTCGTAATTCAGTTTCCATAAATGCATCGATTCAATTGTTTGAAACTCATCATGGTTTGTATTTTCTATATTTAAATAAGTTAAACTAATTGTATTTGGTTTTCTTTAGCGCAACAGGAAGACTAACGTACGAAAGAACTAATGTACAAAAATAACACTAAAACTAACGTACGAAAGAACTGATTTACAAAAATAAATTAAAGCAACACTAAAATACAGAAAAATTAACGTTTAATAAATGAAACAAAAATCGTCGAATTAGGTTGTTAAAGTTTTACTGCGTCTAAGATATATGCGTTCCTTAAATTTTAACATAGAAATTTTGTTATAATTAAGAAGCAATGGTTAGAGCTGACCAATGGTTGTAGGAAGGTAATTTTAAGAGGCTTTGCTATAACGATGAGGCAACTCTTTTTTTACGTGTTTGTCAAATGCTGGAAGTCCACGTGTGGTTTGAACTTGTTTGTTAAATGGTGCAAACCGCCAAACCTGAGGTCAAGATGGTAAGTGATATCCATTTGTGCAGCAATCATCTGTTTGACGTATAACGTCATGTATAAATCTAACCTTTGTGATAATGTTTAATTATAAATTTAAATTTTCAAACGTTCCTTCTTATCAAAATTTATGCTTTATAAAATTGTCTATGTAACAAAAGTTTTAAGAATTTGAATACAATCATACACTTGTTTATACACGATAACTATTTACGACGTTAACTTTACTAATTTGAAAGATCTTATTACCAACCTATCTTTATTATATGTGAATCATTTTTTCAGTACTGAAAACGTGACATAAAAAATCCCTTAATCATGTTAATAGCATTTATAGTGCCTAATTGCTTTAGAGGCTTTTGCTTTTTTATTTAAATCGCCTAAGATTAACAATACATATAAAAATTATTTGGATATTTACAAACTAACAATAATTATATGTCAAAATAATTCAGAAATAATTTTCAGTTAATATATATATATATATATATATATATATATATATATATATATATATATACTTACTTAGCAGTCTTAATTTCTTTATTAAATTAAACAAGGTTAATTACATTCATGGAAGCACTTAAGCAAAAGTATTTATTTTGTCCATGCTTATTACTAGATTCTACGAATTACATATAAACCAAATGTGCATAAATTTAATAAGTAGAGTGTCCATTCACTATAACACAAAAGAAAGAAATCATAGATGTATAAAACATGTCTGATTTATTTGGTTTTATTTTGAGGCGCAAATTGCTGTCTCTAATATTATTTTATGTATTTTATTTTATTTCAGGATAAAAGTAGTACCATCTAAAAATACAAAATCTTGTATTTTTTTCTACAATAGAATATACTCGTTGAGGTTCCGGTATTTTTCTTAGCGATATTTCTTGTTTTACACATTATCTAAGTACAGTAACGCCCGCCCTACCCATCCGTATTTAATTAACGACCTCCCTGATAGTGTCTCTAAACCGCTGAAGATAGAGTTCAGAGCTAGTGCGGAAGTCTTTGAAAGTCAATTGTGTCAATACGGATAAAACATCTTCTGTACGACTTTTGTAAGAAAAAATGAACATCTTTTTAAAAGAGTTTCACTGACGCTCAGTATAGTGAGGTGGAATAAGTTACATGATAGTGCCTATTTATTTAAATTTCAGCCGTGTTTAATTTACTGGACAAGCAAATATTCCAAGTTATAGAATTTGACTGGCAGTAACAAGCATTTTATAGGTACACGATACAATTGTATCTCGTTTAAAAAGCGAATGTTAAGACTGTTCGGAGTGTCAAATGAAGTGATTGTGTTAATCGCATTTATGGATTCTACCAGCAGCGTACTGTTGACAAAAATTCTTCAATCGCTGATACTGACACATGTGGTTTTAATATTTTAAAACTTAGAATTAAGGGTTTTAACGCGTATTCATTTGCTGATAAAATTAAGATAATAAAAAAATGGCCAGCCTAAACTAAATTTAATAATTGTAGCAAAATTAAAATAATGTATTAGACATTTTAGTAATAAGGTATAAGAGCCTGAAACCTGGCTTTGTGGTTGCAAGTTTCTGAATAAACTTGTTTGCTGGTCGTGATTGCTATTTTCTCGTGAAAGGTTCGTGTGGCATACTGTAGAGTATGATGATCTAAATAATATTTATATATCTGGAAAAAGGCATATGCATTCTGCAAATTATATTACTAATCAAAAGGAGCTTCACTTGAAAAAAAACCGGTGATAGAATTTTCATCCAGTAATCAATACAAATTTGATATGAAAAAACACAATGGACTTGAGCAAAATAGGTAAAAAATTAGTAATTTAGTTAGATTAACTTGTCTTTTGGGAAAATTAGGTCTGACGTTTAAAGCACAATGAAAGCGATTCGTCATTCGGAGAGAAAATTTTATAGAATTATAATATGTCTGCTAAAATCATGTCAAGCATGACAAGATATTTTGCACGAGAAAGCGGTGAATAAACTATATTCTCAAATGTCATCAAATATTGGTCCTTGACGCTTAAACCTGCGAACCACTTAAAAACCGTCGTTTAAGAGAGTACTATATCCTCAAAAAACGAACAAAGTTTTTTCACGCATTACTATCATTTCAATAATTATTGAAAATTGCAAAATAGTCGAGGTAGTAATTTTCGCAAATCTATCTCAGGGTACTACAAACAGTTTACGCTTCGTTTATACAAAAATATTTACTTGTGGTCGCAATAATCATAATCTTACACAATCTGGACTATCAACTAACAAAAAAGGTTGAATTTTATGCGCCAGCAGTATTTAAATATCTTTCTGGTATTTTTAGGAAACAAAAAATCTTCATATATACCACCTTTACCTTAGCGTTCATGTATGTCGTTATCTAAAGAACTATGGGATACTTAACAGCTTACAATCAAATGCAGTAAAAGCTTCGAATCAAAATTTCCTCAAAAATATGGTTAGTATCGGAACCTACTTTTCTTCAATTTAAACTTGCAATACCAACCAATTTTCTTTTAGATATTTTGATCAAGCGATATTTTTAAATACTATGTTTTTTTATTTTTATAATTTGATATTTGTGGAGATTACCTTAGATATCGATGAATGTAGAAAAGTGGCAAATTAAACTTATTTCCTTTGCGTCTATATAGGAGGTAGCAGTATGTCAATGTTAATCCACTTATGAGGAAAAACGAATCTACAGCAAGGGTTGCCTCCAGAATCAACATGTTTCCTGCATCATTCATCCACTAAAATATAATATATTAATTGCAAATCAAAGTTGTTTTGTTTACCTCTGCGAGAAAAGCAGCATTTTTGAGTGTGAATGAGATCCTCGCTAGAAAGCAATGACCAACTATGACCCAAATGATACTTAATGCGCGTACACCATGCAAACAGGATATAATGTCTGGGTTCTTACTGGTTCTCAATAATTTTCTGCCGTTTGTTAATATGGAGAATGTAGTTAAAACCGAATATGGTGCAACTAAAATTTAAAATTTATATTTTTGGGTGCCAGTTTTATTTAAATTCCAAAATAAATAAAATGAAGATACATACCGTGACCTGTATGATAATAGTAAGTATCGTATGACGTTGACAATAAGACTATCACTAAAATGATGCCACAGAAAGAACTAAACAAAAGAATACTCAAGTTAATTTTGCCTGAATGCTAAATGAAAAATTAACATACATGAAAGCAATCGCAGCAGAATCTAGTTGGCTAAACGTAGCACTTGTCTGACATTGTTCCTCAGAAAATGTTACATTAATGATGTTCGATTTAACAAAGGATGACAAATCTTCTGCACTGCAACCATTTGGTACACAATAAGCGTTTTTTATTTGTAATACTGAAGTTGCGGCCCTTGTAGGAAGAGACTTCATAATAGTCGGATACTAAAAATACATAAGCTGCAATAGCAGTTTTTTGTAAGGTTTAACCTAAGAAAGTGGTGTTTGTGCCTTAGTCTTAAAAAATTTTAGTTACTACCAAACATTCAATAATTAATAAATAATAATTAAGTTGCTCAGATAATACTACACTCTTTTTTTAAAGTCGGTGCATACATTTTTGTCTTATAAGTAAGTATTAATGGTTTTGCTAGATTTGAAAACGAATATGCTTCCATATCTAAAGGAACATATGATAAACTCCCACACATTTATTTGCGCAAAAAGTTTGTAAGAATGGAACGCATAAACTACAATACTAAGGTTAAGGCTAAACGAATTTCCAGAATTATACATGTTACTTAAAACTTATAACCTTTTCAAATTTATTTTGGTCAAGTCGCAATAGAGTAACTTACTCCGTGATACTATCTTAAGGTATTACAAAGTGAATTAATGTAAACTGTCCCTTCCCGGATCAGCGTATTGAAACGATATGCAGATTAACATTCCGCGAGTAAGATATTTTTGAAAAATCAAAAGCAGTGAGCCCAAAATGAACATCAAACGAATGTTAAATGATGCTGTTTGGTAATACTTTAAAACAATTTTAAGTATAATCTCGAATCTGAATAAATTAAATTATCAACAGATCTAAAAATGGTCGAAAAGGTACGGTTTGCCGAAAAAAAATAAAATGCTACATATTTCTGCCGTCTACCATGGACATATTTAGTATTGACTACGGTGATTCGAGAAATTGGTACAGACTCGGTCATTGAAGTCAAGTGGGGCGTAAGGTCGGATGCCACAGATGTAGAGTCGTGGTCAGTGGTTGGAGTAGTAGTAGATTATAAATTGAAGTGTAAAGGTTCCAACCAGAATTGTGCAAAAGTGTAGAATGTATTTTGTTACATTTTCTGCAATTTTGTGATTTACAGTTAGTATAAGGGTAATCATTTCGCAAACAATTACTGCACTGACAAATTCCTTGCCTTTGGTAAAACGTGAGTTACGTGATATGTCGAGAGAGACTTTGGAACGCATTAATTTGTGATTATCCCGTATAGGCGAATGAGTGAGAAATCTCGTTTTTTATAGTGCTTTTCCAATAGACCTACTGCAATTTTGTAATTAGCAGGCATAATGTGTTACGTTATTATCGGGGCAGCCACGTTGGGCGCCAAAATTTCTGTTACGTTATTTCGTGGCCACCATGTTGGGCGCCAAAATTTCTGTTACGTTAATTAGCGGCTGCCACGTTGGGCGCCAAATTTATGTTACGGTAATCGTGGCAGCCACGTTGGGCGCCAAATTTATGTTACGGTAATCGTGGCAGCCACGTTGGGCGCCAAATTTATGTTACGTTGGCTCGTAGCCGTGCGTAACACAAAGAAAATCAAAGAAATGACCGGGCTCAATCGGAGAGTAGGGGGGGTTGTAGAAAGCAGACTGACAGATAATGATGTATGCGGCGGTAAGGAGTTAGTAACAGTACCTGCAATAAAAAGAAATTAGGACAGCAAACCTGAAAAAAAAAGAATATTAGTCCAGCAAACCTGAAATAAAGAAAAAGCATAGCAGCAATGAAAAGTCTAAGTTATTTAGTACTTTGTAGAATGTAAATAAAACTGTTTAGATAAACTAAAGTATATAATAACGGTAAAAGCAATACAAAAATGTTTAGTACACAGTGAGGTAATATTGGGGAGTAGTAGAAACGTTTCCTCACACACCAATTAAACATAAATCAGATAAAATGTTGACAAAAGATAAATAGATAAAACATAATTGATATGAGTAATTCAGTAGTATTTATTTTTTTTCTTTCTTTTTTTTTCTTAATCGCAGGCAAGTCTATTGGGAAAGGTATCAGAACGACGAAGATATGGCAAAACAAACGGATAGATATTTAAAGCAATAACAAGTAAGAAATAGTTCAACTTACAAAAAGTCCTTCCGCAACGCCTCCTTGCAACTGAAGTGTGGGATTCACGAGGTCCTGCACTAGCGAAGCACTTCATCCTTGATTGTGAGGGTGTTGATGGAATTCCTTACACTTACACTAATCACACCTACGTATTTCACTGGTTTTAGCAGCAGACATTATCATGCTGATGGAACTATGTAGCATTGATAAATTTCTTGTTAATTCTATTTCCTGAGACAATAATTTCGAAATACTTTGTAACACAAATCGAAATAAAAATGGTAATAAAAATTTAGAATCACTGGTTTTCAAGGCACGATGTATTGCATTCAACTAACAGGAACGTGAGGTGTTTTGCACGAAATTTGCACAAACAGTTCCATTATAAAAAGATAAATCAACAAAAAAACACCATTAGTAAAGCACGTGCAAACACTAAGCAAGTCCGTCAAATGTTCTTCGTCCAACATTATACAAGAATTAAACACCTAGGAATATAATTGAATAGGTTATGATTACCAATTCAAACTCCGCGCCAACCACATAGACATTTAGAACGACCTCGTAAAAACGAAGATAGGTTCACAATAAAAAGAGCGATTTTGCAGATTTCACATTGGGTACCCCGAACGGGTAAATATTACTAAGACACAAAACCACTTTAAATACACATTATAAGCACGTTATAACAAATTATATACCGTTCTTTGTATTTTATCACAGTTTATTTAGTGAAAAACGAGCTTGGCTACAACAACCAACATCGCATTTTTCCACACTCTCTTCAAAGCAAAAGCAAGCAGTAAACAGTCTTCTCAACGTAAAACAATCTATAGAAACAAGGAACAAACTACAACCCAAAACACAATCAGTAAAGCAACAAGGAAACAGCATCTTGAACGTAATATATCGGAACCAAACACAAACTGCTTGCTATTACAACCGCTTATCGACTCTTCTTATCTAGACTTGTATATCCACATAAGGAACAACATTTATATGAATGCAGCAATCATATCTACTCATTAATTACAGCGGTTAGACAAGAACGATCCAATTTACAATTCATTGCAATTTATTTATTAATGAAAATCAATCTTCAACTTAATCTATCTTTTAAAGTAATACCCACGAGTTAATAAATATAAAACATAGAGATAGTAGTTGCAGAAATGTATTTACAAATTTGGTAAGCGGAAAAGGTTAACTATTAAAAATGCCCGTTACAAATTTCCAATGTTTCTATTACCTTAGAAGACTCAGTGTTACGCCATCATGTGCATTATTGCTATGAACAAGTGATTTAAATCCTTCAAAAAAACTTAGAACACCTTTTGGATCACCGCTGAAGGTATTCATCTCTAACGTGGATGATTTTACCAAACTTAAACGAGCTGCAAATGTATCGTGTTTAACTATTTTTTGAGCTAATGTAGAAGTTAGAGGTAGAGTTTGTATACTTAAATCACATCTTAAACAGCATTATTTGCACTTGCGAAAGTAGTGATTATAGGAGTGTGTAGCGATAATACAGGCATAGCGTTCTGTACTCTTACGGCGTCATACTTTTTTAATAATTCTTTAAATGAAATAATAGGATTTTCAAAGTGCGAGCAATATTTTGCGTAAATTTATTAGCATCACGTAGACCTTGAGGAGAGACTGTAATTAAAGAATCTAAAAAGCTTTTACATGTGGAAAGTTTTCTTCTAATTAACGTACATTTAAGTAATAAAAAGTGACATCTTTGTGACATTATAAAGCATGCGTAAACTGTATTTGAAGTCATTTTTCAGTATAAGATAGCGCAGTAATTAGTTAATGATCAATGGAATAAGGGGATTTAATTATGAAAGGAAGCACATAAAGGTTATGAGTGAAGCACTATCACCTGCTATTTGATATGCAAGAACAGTAATCCAGCTGAGTAGTTGCCTTAGGCTTACGTGCAGTGTACTTTGCGGATTTTGATGCGGCTGGGCGGTTGTAACGATCGTTATTCGTGAAATGGCAGAGCACGTGTTAACCACAATATTCCGTGTTCTATTATGATTGTAGCGAATCAGAGAAGACATGTAGCTCTTGTCAATTCTCGTTGTAAAAAGTAATGCAACTCGACAAGCTTTCTTTTTTTATTTATTTATTCACCTCTTCAACTATCTTCAGTTATTAGCGGAAGGTTGTATTTTTTTTTTTGTTTTTACATTATATGTGTTTTAATAATTCGATGTCTTTTAGGTAGTATAGTAGTGGATTGATGTTGTTATCGTCATTAAGATTTTTCTTCGTAATTTTGAACTTTTTCTTGTTTCTTGGTATTTCATGCAGTCTGTTAAGATGTGTTCCACTGTTATTTGTGTATTGCAGCTATTACAAAATGGAGGATTTTCTTTTTTTAATAGGTATTTATGTGTATACTGTGTGTCCTATTCTTAGCCTTGTTAGTATTACTTGGTGTCTTCTATGTTCTGAGGTCAATTTATAAGGTTTAATATTGTCTTTTATTTTCTTTAGTTTATTATTTTTGGCGTTTTTCCAATTCGTGTCCCATAGTTTTTCTATTTTATTTACTATTGTTTTTTGTATATCTCTTGATGGTGTGTTTAGATAGGTTTTTGAGTTTGTTGGTTGTTTTACTATCTTATCCACAGCTTCCTTTTCCTTGATGCCTGCGTGAGCTAGTAGCCATATTATTATTAGTTCTCTCTTTTGTTCGATTCTTACTGTATACAGTGCGTCAAGTATTTGGTTAATTATGGGATCAGTTGTTACTCCATTTTCCAATGATTCTATTACACTTAGTGCATCTGAACATATTACGTATTTCTTGTGCGACTGGTTATTGCTTATATATTTTGTAGCTCTTAGGATTGTGCAGCATTGTGCGGTATAGTTGGTGCAGTATAGGTGGAGACTAATTGTTCTTGTTTATTGTGATATAGAATTGCTGCTGCAACATGTTCTACGTGTTTTGAGTCATCCGTGAATACAAATTTGTGAGTTTTGTATTTTTCTCGTATCGCTCGGAGGAATTGACGTATGAGCTCTGGGCTTGTGTTCTTTTTTGAATATATGGTGAGCGAGGTATCAGTCATTGTTTGTGTCCGCAACCATGGAGGATGGATGGGGAGGTATTTTGGTTGGATTTGGGGGGGGGGATACGTTTATTTGTTTAAAGGTGGTTTTTATATATTTTTGGGTTGGGGTTTCATATCTTATTTTGATTTTTCCATTTCGTTTGGTGATGATGTCATGGTGTACTTCCATGTTCGTTTTTGAGGCTAATTTACATATATATATATATATATATATATATATATATATATATATTATTTGATATTTCTTGACCTTTATTTAAAATATAAAATTTTTCTTTATAGGACTTTGGGAAAAGTTACAGTAGTTAAGCCTATTAAGAGTTTATGATTAATCGAATACGCGTTATGTTTAGATATTACATATTATTGTAACCGTGAGAAGAATAATTATTGTTCATTAATAAATGTACCTAATTTCACCAAGCTTTAAAAGAAAAGAATTTAAATTCATATATTATTATATATATATATATATATATATAATATCCTCAAATTTAGACCACTGTAGAAAATTAATTAATTTTCATCAAATAATTTTAATCACACGGTATAAGGAAGCTTTGGAAAAAGTACGCAGTAATTAAAAGCTCTAGTGTTGTAAGATTTAAATGCATTCAATTAGAATGTAGGGTATTGTATAGTAATTTTATTAGATAATACGCGTTAGTAAAACCGTGGAGCATAACAAATTGTATTCGTTTCATTAAAAATAAGGTATTTAAATTATTCACTAGACGCTTTCTATAAAAAGAAGCAGAATTAAAATGCTCAACTTGTATGTAATTTAATTGTTCCAAGTACTAAAACTAGCGAGAAATTACGTGCGAAATTTATATTAATTAATTCAATTTTTAAGTAACAGGTATTAAACAAAGTGAACAAATAATAATTAATATTTAATTAGTGTTCGCTAAAAATTAAAGGGTAGAAGTCAATGCCATTCATTATTATTTTAATTGGAGTTAATTGAACCATTAGTAATATATAAGATGCATAAAAGCTTTTAAAAACCCAATAATACCAAATATGGGACGCGTTGCTAGCATACAAATCTATCAAGAGGGTTAAAATACGTGGAATATCCAAATCGTAGAAGTATTACGATAGAACACCTGCGTATTTTTAAATATCACGTTCTGTTTAAATTCTTTGGATAAACATGAAAATTCTGCGTATATTGCAAACGGTCGGACAAACCGTAGCATATATTAACGAGAAAGGCTAGATGAGAGGTTATTTAACTTAAATAGGAATCCACGTGGATTCAAATAACCGATAGTAAAGAATATCGATTTGTACCACTCAGACCAGGGTAGAAAGAGACGAATAAAATGCGCAAAGCAGAGACCGGATAATAAAAGGCGTGATTTGAGCAACGTCACTAGGTTTGCGATTGGTTGAAATAAGTTGCAGATATGAGAGGTAAAAACATAACAATTTCTATAGATAATTAATTAGTTGTTCGCAGACGCGTTGCGAGCCGTGTGAAAATTTCTTAGATTTAACTGGCATGAGTGCAAAATTTTAGTAGAATCGCTGTGCCGGACTGTCGAAAAGGGAAAAGAGAATGCGAAATTCTAAAAATTGTCCGTTGCGGGACAAATCCGACGTGCAGGCGGGCTATTATATAAACCCGTGCTAATATGAGTTTCGCTCTCTTAGATTTTCGATTTATTTAATACTTTAAACAGTTTGGCTCTTAGATTTTTGATTTTATTGAATACTTTAAAACAGTTTGCTGTTTATTTTTTTATGTTATACGATACTGCAAGCAGAATACGTGCTACGATACAAGTTATTATGCATTAGTGCACTTAGAAAAGATAGATAAGGTAATAAAGTTTAGTTATGTTTGCGGGTATTACTGTACCAATTATCTAAATTAGTAGCGATAAATAAATACATTTAAGTATGCAGCTTTGTATAGCGTGAACGAATTATGAATTGCTTTGCTATTTTTCGGGAGTGAGTAATCAAGTGGTATTTGTAAACGTGTTGGATCCACAAAACAAGATTTAGATATAGATAGATGAGTTCCTGAGAACCCTGAAACAATTTTAGATGAATGGTGGTGTAGAAAAATTTTAAAAGCGGTCAGAATCTGAGGACGTAAACATAACCCAGTTGGAATGGTGAAATTAGCAAGGACGATGTACATTTAAGCCACGAGTGCATTAACCTTCAGGTAACTTATGCTTTGTTTAATTAATGTTTTGGTGTGTGCGCCCCAATTTATATTCAATAGGGTTTTTAGTATGTTTATCTATTTGTTACATTGTTTTTTTGAGTACTGTTATATGTGTTCTCCATGTTAGCTTCGTATCAAAGTTTATTCCTAGGAATCTCGTATTTTCCACAAATGGTATTTCTGTTCCTTTCAATTTTAGTTTTGGCTTTGCATGTTGTTTCTTTCATCTTGAGAAATGTATTGCAGTTGATTTTGTTGTTGAGAAGTTGAATCCAATAGTTGTTGTCCATTTTTCCACTGCATATATGTTTTTTTGCAGTTGTTTTTTAGTTGATTGTGCGTTGTTCCCTTTGTGGTATATTATTATGTCGTCTGCAAATAATAATTTTTGTGTTGGTTTCTTGACTATTTCAGCTATTTTGTCTATTATTAGTAAAAAACAGTCGGGCTAAGCACTTCCCCTTGGAGTAGCCCATTGACTAGCTCTCTTGCTTTCGAAAGCCATCCGTTAGTTTTTACGCAGAATTTTCGTTTTGGAGGAAGCTTTGTATATGTATAGTGTATTATATTTCCTTGTATATTACATTCGTCTAAAGTTGTTACGCTTATATGTTTCCAGGTTGTGTTAAAGGCTTTTTGTAGATCTAGGAATTCTGCCGTGAGGTGTTGTTCTAGTTCAAATGCTTTTTCTACTTCTATTTTAAGTTTGAGTGTTTGGTCTATCGTTGTTCTGCCTTGTCTAAATCCCGCTTGTGCTGTGCTTAGCAGTCCTTGTTTTTCTAGATGCCATATTAGTTTCCATTTACCATTCTTTGAATTATTTTGGATAAAATGTTAGATAGGGCTATTGGACGGTAATTTGTCGGTTTTTTTTTTTGTTTCAGGATTGGTATTGTTATTACTTTATTCCTCTCTTTTGGATATAGGCTATTTTCTCACATATAGTTGTATATGTCAAGAAGCTTTTTTTGTTTTCTTCTGGAAGATTTTTTATCATTTCGGGAATTATTTGGTCAGGTCCTGAACTCTTGTTATTTTTTAACTGGTGGATACTTTGGGTGGGTTCTTGCAGTGTGAAAGGTTGGTTTAGAGCATCGTTGTATTTTCCAGTTTTGTGCATATGTTCTTTGTTTTCTGTGTTGATTCTCTTGTTATTAAGTTTTTGTGAGTGTTTGGAATTTCTTGAAGATATTTCAAATTAATCAGCTATTGCTTGAGGCGTTATTGGTTTGTCTTCTATAAATATTATGTTTGTCTGGTATGATGTTATGTATATTCCTTTTATTCTTTTGATTTTCTTCCATAATTCTTTGTCAGGTGTTTGGGGTGTGAATGTAGACACGCATTCTTCCCAAGCTTTCTTTTTTACTTTGAAGGATTATATGTCTGGCTAATGCTCGTGTTCTTTTGAGTTCCAATAGGTTATCTAATGTTTTGTTTTTTCTATATCTATACAAGGCCTTTTTGTTGTCTTTGCTAGTTTTTGCACAGTCAATATTCCACAATGGTACTGTTTTCTTATCGGTGCCATTTGTTTTTTTGAAGGTTTGTTGAGCTGCTGTTATTATATCTTGTGTATACTTTTTTATGATTTCGTTTATACTTTTTTTCTTGAGATAATCTTTGTTTTTTGTATTATTTTCTAGTCTTTTATTATATTCTGGCCATTTGTCTTTGTTTATTATCCGTTTATGGTAAATAGGATGTTGATTGGACTTTGGGGTATATTCGCAGGTTTGTATGTGTATGGGAAAATGGTCGCTGTTATTTAAGTTTTCCATTACTCTCCTTTTTAAATTTAGTTTGAGTTATGGGTCACATATGGATATGTCTATGTTGGATAATGTACCTGTTCTTACACAGAAATGTGTTTCATTGTCATTGTTGAATATTATTAAGGTATTTTCATTCACTATTTCTTCTATTATTTTCCTTCTTTTGTCGGTGTGCTGAGAGCCCCATATTTCGTTGTGGCTATTTAAGTCACCTAGGACTATAATTGGAGCAAGTAATTGTTGTATTGTTTTCTATTTCTGTTTTTTGAGTTTTAGCTGGGATGGAAGGTAAATGCTGCATAAGGAAACTTTTTGGGGTATCTGTATAGAGATTGCTACCGCTTCTACATTTGTATGTAAGATTATTTTTTGAACATACTTGTTTTTATATGATAAAATTGCTACTCCCTCACTGGCCAAAAGCTGTTGTTGCCGTCCTTTCGATACTGTACATAGTTATAGGTGTTTATAGTGTGTTGTTCTTTAATGCGTGTTTCTTATAGGCAAATATAATGTGCGTTTATTTCTTGGATTAGTTTTTGTAGTTCTCCTTTGTGTGATTGTAGACCATTGCAGTTCCATTGCATTATGTTCATAATTTTGTCTTATTCAGATGAGCTTGATGTTTCTTCCTTTGGAATTTGTGTTTTTATTTTCTTTGTTAACTTTTGGATTCTTGTTTTTATTTTTGTGTCATCTGTTATTTTTTGAACAGCTTGTAACATTTGTATTAGTTGTTCTGTGTCATTTGTGTAGTTTCTGCTTAATTTTAGGATTTTTTCTTGTCCTACTGTGTTTTCTATAAAATCTTGGAATTCATCAAATGATATTATATATCTTGTTGGTTCGTTGGTTATTATTTCATTTATTTTATCTAGAGTTGTAGTTTCGTTTTTTCTATGGGTGAGTGTTCTTGTTTTAATTTTTTTATTATTTTTGTTGGGAAGCGGGTATTTTTGGTCTCTTGGGTATTTATCTGATTTATTGTTTCAGTTTGTGTGTTGCCATTTTTGCTTGTGTTATTCTGTCCTTTAATTTTTGGTACATTCGTTTCTTCAGTTGGTGAATCTGGGCTTATTTCATTGTTGTTTCTTTTTTTGGTATTCAATTCATTTAGGTTTGGCATAGTCATAGGTTTGTTTATGCTTATTTCTTCTTGTAGATGTATTTGGTAACAATTGTTTGCAGTTAATTTTCTTTATAATTAAATAGTTGCATGTTTGTCCGTATTTCACTTATACAGTCTCACGTCACAATTCAAGTCAAGGTCAACCCTTTTACCCGAATCCACCCTGAATAAGCGACCACAATAGGACGGTCGACCACAAGTTTTAGGATATCACTTTGTAACACCGTAAAATACTCTTCTTACAACCATATAAGTTTAAATGTTTCTGCAAATAAAGTTTTCCTAGTAATATTGGTGTATTACCATTACAAGACTCGCACATATAATTTTTTAGTAGTACATACTTACGCCTTGGCTATGTTTCATTACAATATGATCAACTGGGTTTTCCAATTGGATATTTATGTCTGCCAAACAATATTTTCCAATAATTTGGAATTCATCAGCCGATTTAATTTTCAAGCACCTATCATACGAACCCATGTCCATATTTCCCTCAAGCAATCCAGACGGCAGCGTTCCTGTAGAGTCAATCACTGAAAACAAACGTATTTGTAAATTCTATGAAAGAAAAGAAATATGTTTCTACACGTAATTTTTTTTTTTTACTGGACTTTCATCGGTATTTAGGGTGCGTTCACAAAACAAAAATCAAATCATTTAGAAAGTCCAACATGAATTTTGCTTTTTACAATCTGTTAGAATTTGCATTACTTTTTAATTTTTAACCTTTCAGTAGCTGCGCCTGGTCCGTGAGACCGATTTGAAATGTAGATGCGTGTATCTTTAGTGTACATAAAGATATTGACCTCTGGCGTCAAATAGCTTCTTAGTCTGTCTACCCAAACCTTCAGTTCCGGTGCGGTCGTTGAGGTGTTAGTGCGTTAGTAATTATTCGAACATTCGGTCTCAGAGACCGGCGTGACTGTTGAAAAGATTTTTTATTTTACTTTTGTTAGTGATTTTTGATTGTAGTTGTAGGTTAAATTCTAAAACTTTTGAGTGACTATTATAACTGAAGGGATAAAACCTTTTTTAAAAATGTTTTCTTATAATACTGATGATATGAAAAGGAACAGGAAAGAATGCGGAAGCTCTTACAAGAGGTCTTTGAGGTAGTACAAGAAAATGTAGCCGATGATCATAATACTGATGATGATCAAGATGATAAGACTGAAACAAAAATAGGCAATTCTGAATCCGAACAAGACGTCTCAGAGGGAGAAGAAGCAGAAGAAATTGCTAGTAGTGGTTTGATTTATTAAGGAAAAGATAGGACAACGGTATAGCGAAATCTTCCACTTCCTCCCAAGAAAGTTAGAACCAGAAAAGAAAATATTATAAAACGTTTGCCTGGACCTAGACATCTAACTAAAAATAAAAAGGAAATTTTAGATATTTGAGAGTATTTTTTTACTGAACCAATTATTGGTACACTAGTGGAGAGTACTAACCGATATGTATCCTCAATATCCGAATGTTTTGCTTGTGAACGGGACTCGTGCCACACAAATTTGATAGAAATTCGCGCAATGTTGGGTTTGCTATACTTTGTAAACTAAAATTTTCGCTCGTAAATATCAGATAGCAAATTGGACCACCATACATAATAACGTCTACCTTACCTGATATCACAAGGTCGAGAATTTCTTATTATGAGGGAAGCCCAAGGTAAAGTTGGATGGAAAACGGCTTGAGGAAAAGAAAAACTCATTAGAGATAAACGGCTAGTAGAGTGTTAGCTCTGGGTAGATCATGGGTTGACAAATGACCAAAAATATAGATAAAGAGCGCCACCGTATTTTTCAATACAACAACATACGAAGATACATGTACTTGTATTAGGTGAATGCGGAAACCTAAAGTCTACACCGCTTATGTAGCCACAAAACTTAAATATCAACCTTGCAAAGCACTTACCAAAATTTCACTTACCAGATCTATTACAGATGTCTCTGCATATCCTGTGAACAAACAAATGCACAACAGGGACACCGTTTGTGTCCTTAAAAATATTCACTAATAAATAATATATCTAAATTTAAGTTCCAAAAATATATACAACCAGGGTACTTGTTATCATAAGACAGAGTTAATCTTTTGCTTATTAAGAACCAATAAATTTCCTTTGAATTTTTAATAATAAAAGAATTAAGCAAAAAAATTCTATTTAATTAAATTGGTTTAGCTTGTTTCAACATTAATATTTACAATAAAAATTTACATGGAACGAAACTAGTATTGTTCGATCTTCAAAAACACGAACATCTTTAAACTCAATATTTTGACATATGTTTACTGTAAGGTATTTGCTTTCTTAATAAATTAAGTTTTAAATTGAAATATAGCCTTCAGTAGTACTACAGTCGACTTTACAAGTGAGAAACAAGATTATTTTACATGATACTAAAATGTAGCATTCAGACAAAAAAATAAGCTTTACTTTATACCTTTCAAAAATATATCATATCCTAAAATTATATTGCATGACCTCAAAATAATCAAAGATATTTTTAATGTAACAGAATAGCATGTGGTAATTATATTGATTAACTAGATATTTTTGACATCAAATGTCAATAACAATTTTTTTAATGAAGCTAACATTGTACGCTTGTGGAACAAATATGATTGGCAACTATGGAGCCATCTTTAAAATTTTGTTAAGTTACGAAAATAAACGGAATATTACTTACAAAATGAATTTCAAAATAACTAGATCAAAGTAGAATTTCAATCTTTGATCATACGTAAGACATTTAAATAAATACAAATTAAATTATAGGTTAAATATCACTCACGTGCCTGAGGTACAGTTCAATCAAAAAAACTTGAACGTTTAAACCAGAACCAAACAACACCAGATGCCCACAAATCTACACATCTGCGATGCACGCAATATGAAAACATACCATTATGCTGAATTTTACGCTGGAATTTTCAAAGATCTTCACAACAAAATTTTATCCAACCAAATGAAATCTTCGTTACTTATGTCCAATAATTTTCATGTTTTCTAAATTTTAACTAAAACTTTATATCCGTGGTATTGCATGCTTTAATGATGGTTTACTTCAATCTTCTTCGGTTTGCAGCAATCAACTAACTTTACTAATGGTGGAATACAGAATAAAATTAATCTTCGCCAAAAGTTGTCAAGAACCACATCAAGACGAAGGTATTCGTTTATTAACCTCTCTTACGAACTCTATTCCAGGCCATGTGCCTGAACACCATATTGCCTTTTCTATTATGCTTCGGAGAGCAGCTTACTTCTTCAAGCGTTAATGGAAAAGTGAAGTCGAACTGACAGACAAACGATTAGTGTAGAAACTTAGACATCAAAAGTGAAGGAGCGCATAATTCATTATACACTTTATAAACTGTCTTTTGTGGTCAAACAAATATAAATTATGTTTTATATCATCGAAACATGATATTAGATTTATAAGGAATGTGTAACTAACAAGAAAAAAACACGTTACAACTTAACTAGTGTATACTATGCAAACCACCTGAACACGGAAGATTTATGGAAAACAGATGGATCAGGAATTGAAGTATTTCGTCTTGCTATGAGTCTACAAAGATTTAGATCTCTTTTACGTGTTTTAAGATTTGATAACAAAGATACCCGTGCAGAACCTTCCTCGACTGATAAAATGGCTCCTAGTCGTGATATATTCAACATTATTATTGACAATTGCAAAAAGCGCTACACTAATTCGGAATATGTTATAACAGATGAAATACTTCCTGGTTTCCATGGTCGCTGCGGAATTAAACAGTATGTACTATCTAAACCAAATAAATATGGATTGAAACTATTTGCAATTTGCAATTTGTGATGCCAATATGTTTTATACCAACCGCTTAGAACTATATGTTGGAACACAACCTAAAGGAGCCTACGTGGTTTCGAATAAACTTAAAAAAGTTGTGTTGAGATTATGCAATCATGTTTTTGGAACTGGCCGCCACATCACCATGGACAATTGGTTCACTTCAGTACCCCTAGCTGAAACATTAATTTGTGACCAAAAAATTACACTAATTGGAACTATAAGAAAAACAAGCGAGATATTCCTCTATAACTGTCAAAACCTGAACGACGATTTGAAAAATCTAGCATGTTTGCATTTACCAATGAGTGTACGATGGTGTCATATATACCAAATAAGGAGGAAAATGTGCTTTTGTTATCTACTATTCACCACGACAATAGCATTGATGATGATTCGGTTAAATTCTTGCCTACATCAATAACAGTGTATAGTAGTACCAAAAGAGGTGTCGACGTTGTGGATAAACTATCTGCTAGTTACAATTGTGCAAGAAATTTAAGAAGGTAGCCCATGGTGGTATTTTATACCATGTTAAATATTTCTGGTATAAATTCGCAGGTGATATATACTGCTAATAACCCAAACGTTAGTATTATGCGACAAAATTTTTTGAAGACACTGGCTATGAATTTAATTTTACCACATATGCGTATTACGGCTACAATGCCAAATATACCAAGGAATTTGAAACTTAGACTGCAAGAAGTAACTAAAATTGTCAACACGGAGGAAATACCATCTCGATTGCTCACGGCAGGTGCGCGTTTTTCGATTCTAAAAAAATAGAAAAACGAAATACTCGTGTTTTGTTTGCAGTACATTTATGTGTTTGAGGCACACATAACTGTCACTTGTAGTAACTGTAAAGAAACTGAAAACTAAGATAATTTACTACAACCACATTTTTAACATTTTTACCTAGTCATTAGATTCTTTGGTTAGCGAAAAATCTTTACACTTTTTCATGTTCAATAAACACATAAATTTTTTAAGTAGCGTCTTGCTATTGGTATTGTGTTACTAAAATGAAAATTCTTCATGTTGCATTAATATTATTGATAATAAAGTGCATTATATAACCTCGATCTGTGAGACCGACGTGACTACTGGCGATAGTATTCTTCAGGCGACCACCGAAAAGTTAAATTGTACTTGTATCGTCCTCTTGTGGCAGTTCAATTCAACGTTAGTTTACCGATCACAAGTAGATGAAATAAAAACTGTATTTTATTTAGTTTAAGAATTACATTGACTATTTACTATTTCTGTATTATCTGCACATAAGCGGTGGATGTGTACAACTACCACCAGTGATATTTTAATAGTTTCAAATAACTATCAACTGCAGCATGGAGTCACTTAATAAATCCAGTGGATATATTAAACCTCGACTAACTCGCTTCATGAATCATATTGCTTCCTTGGGAGAAATTTACAATAATCCTGATCAATCAATTACTTCTGCGCAAATTGTAGGATTGCGCAAATGGTTAAATGTCTTTGCTTTAACATATTTCTTATTTCAAGATTATCCTGTTTCCTAAACGCCCCTGTTATAGTATATGCTTTCGACTGAAAAGGTTCTGTGTTTACCACTTATAATTTGTGCGGCTAACCACTAACAGGTCTAGGTTCAGATCTTGGATCGTAGTTCCGAAGTTTTCGAAAATTGATTAACCGTAGTACCCTGAAAGTAATTCTATTAAATATGTAATCGTTTGTAGCTCAATCGATTGCAAATAAAATCTGCACTTTTTAATTTAACATTAATACAATTATAAACTGGAATGATTTTTTATTTCTTAGTATTAATGATTCCAGGTTATTTGAAGAAAGCTCTAGATAGCACAAAGATAAATCCAAAATTCTATTTTATTTAATTTCACCTCCATGCATATGCTTAGTACATTGACACCGAACTACTGCAGAGAAATACTGGTCCAAAGAGAATTTCAGGTATCAATGTACTCCAAATAATACATTTAAGCTGATAAGTTTATCATATCAATCATGACGCACTTCACTAGTACAATCCTCATATTTCCTAGAGAAACATATTCAACAGAACTGCTTTTAATATCTTTATCTCGGAGAAATAGAGCCGGATAACGAATATGGGTTTTATATCTCACTCGACGTAATTTCATATTCGAAATTTTTATCTTAGTGTAAAGAAAGCCCTTAACTATGTATTCCAACGCATCTGTACTTAATCACTTGAAAGTGTTTTAAGAATCTGTTAATAACTGACTAAAACAACCTAAAAATGCTTGTATTTTATTTGAAAAGTTTTATTTAGGTTAGGAATGTGCCGTTTTAGTCTTGCCGACTGCTTTCATTTTCTGGGTACAGCACACTTATCTGTCATTTTCATTGTAATAGGTAATACTTTTCGACATATTTAGTACACCCAAGTTACAATACTCACAAAATATTGATATCTCTATTAGTACATAACTGATTTTTGTAATTTGTTACGGTATTCCGTGTAGACAAGGAACAAAGTAGTAAAGTAAGTAAAGAAAATCGCCCGTGCCGCATGCCGCAACAAAACAAAAGGCTAGAATAGAAATCCAAAGGAATTTGATTTCGTGCTAGCTGTGGTGGCTTTTGATATAGCATCAAATTTTTGTGGCACGGGTTTCGGGAGGCCTGCCGTTGTCGCATATGAAGGTGCGTTTGTTTTATTGGTTCCGATAGTTTGATTTTCAGTGCCGCTTTTGCTTCTATTAATTGTTTTTGTAGGTCAGAGTTTTGTTTTTTAATAAACTTGTGTTCACCCACAAGTTCCACTTGGGCAAAGGCACATTTCGGGAGTTTATCGCTCAGTGTTTGTTTGCGTGCATTGATAATTCTGTTTGCCGGGTCTAATTCCTTATCGTTAAAGTTCATTAGATTCCTGTGGATAACTGATAACGAGTTTAAAATATATATTTCCTTCTTGTAATATCCCTATGATTCACATGGACTGTTTCTCAAATGTTTTATTGATGACTTTAATGTTAGTTTGGCGACGTTACTAGATGGACCTGGGTTCGTACCCTCTACCCCGCGTACGCGAGGGTGAGTGTTCAACTGGCAGTTTTAATGTACTACTATCTAAAATGTTTTGTAAAGGTTGCACATGTGTACGAAACGCAAACTAAGTGCACTAAGTTAATTAAACACTAAACTAAAATAAGAGGACCTTTATTCTTAAAAGGATACCATTCACAAAATTTTATTATTTTGCAAACAAACCAAGTAAAAGGTGACATATTTACAGTAAAGTCAAGTTCAAATGCGATATACGAGAAAAATATATCGCACCAAAGTTAGGAATGTTGATTTTGATAAACTTATTTTGTTGATATTGGGAACGCAAAAATAGGGCATAAACAGTTGCATACGCCGAAAATGTTTATAGTTTATGTATTTGTATTTTACTAACGAGATGTTACGAAATTGCATTATTGTCCTCGTTTCACTTACCGCTTTTTTAATTCGATCGTTTTCAATCTCCCGGACCAAAAATTTTGTAAACCATCAAAATTGTTTCTTTCATCACCAAACTAAAACCATTTACAACGTTTGACTTTCTAGATTTACATCTATAATACATATCAATCATATAATGCACTTTACAGAAACACTATTGTTTTTTGCCAAATTCTTTCTAAAATATTTTGTTTAGACCTTGCAGCACTAAATTTATTGTAAAGCTTTTTTACACTAAATTACACTTAAATAACAAATAATAATTTTGAATTTTATTAAACTTACATTACGATAATAACAAAGATCTCAGAAAGCACGTCTGTTAGTTTCGAACATCATAGCGCCGATCGTCCAGTACTTCATTTAACTAATGGACTAAATAAATTTTGTAGTGACATTTGTGCGCTTTCAAAACCTGTTCAATAAATAACTGTTCTGGGAATATTTGTTACTGACGCCAGTTTTCGTGTACTTAATGTTATATCCTCAGCAACCTGTCTTAAAAATCTAATTTCTGAAGCATAATTTTTTACAAGCCGTTTATTTACAAAATCGCTTTTTTTTAAGAACAGACCCGGAACTTTTATTGAGCTAATTCCAGTACATACTTTGTATTACAATGTTAATTTGGATATTTTTCGTTAAATAAGTTTGCTGTTAAATTAACACTTTCGCTATTTTTAAAATAAAGATTAACTATTTCTACTCTAAATTGAACGAAAATGATGTAAACATCAGCAATGAATGTAAATCTGATAAGTGTAATTAATTTATCAAGAAATGCATATCCACATGTGACACGTTCAGACGTACAATTTCAACTGTAAGTATTAACGCAAAGAATAACAAGTCTTTTAACAAACTTTTATTATTGTTGTTATACAGCTGGCGGTCAATTCGAACATTTTATAAATTAAATTAATTTACTTTTACATATCAACTGTATTTTCTTTTGTTTTTCCCAAATTGAATTGTTCATTTAGAAAACTTATTTAAATACAGTTTTAAATGTTTGATTTTGATTTTCTCAAAAATCAATTGTCTGATTTGAGTTTTCTTTTTGTATATTATAAAGGTTAAGAAGACTGTAACACATTAGTTAAGGCAAATACGTAGTGCACCTATTGCTGTGTGGGTTGCCTGAATTTAAGCGAAAAAATTGCCGCTAAATGTTTGAGTTCAAGCGCAGTCGTAGTTAGAGAGGAACATTCGCGTTGAAATAGAACTTAGTTCATTTTTGTCTTGGACATGTAGTTGCTAAACACGTTTTTTAAAAAAGGTGGTATGTGAGTTTTGGGCTCGTCATGACTAGAAGAAAGCTCCAATCATGGCAATTATACTTAGCTTGGCATTGGAGCCAGAGCACACAGCACTGTTTGAACGTGGTTCTAACTCATACAAGTATTTCTAAAACGATTTGTTAATTAAAATTTGGCGTTGCAACTATTACTAAAGGTAGTTTTAATTTTTAGCTAGCAAGCTTTAGGTATGTAATTTATGGATTAAAAATCGACACGGATTTTCATTTTAATATCAATCATCGTAACTCAAGATGTAATTCGTAGTCAGCAAGCTTTGTTAACAGGTGTTCTGTATTTTATTGTTATTACCTAATGCCGTGAAGCTTTAGTGAGTATAATTCCCTCTTTTGTGATCCAGACGAATCAACATGTAAGTGATGAACGTTTTGTTTGAGAAGTTTAATTAGCTAAATTGATAGTAATTAATTAGGAAATGCGAAATTAAGAATTTTGATTTACCAGTTTGAATGATATCTTGTTGAAACAAATCGTATTTTTATTTGGTGTATTTTAAATGATTTGGCAATTTTTTTTATGTAGTAACATTCTTTTGTTCAATGTTTGTTAGGAACATAACCTTAAAACTACATGTGTTATGATAAGAGTCAAGTTTTCTATGTTTGTTTGAAACAGATGACACTTAAGTTACTAAGCAACCTTTGTATTAAGATAATTATTAATGGTATGGAAATAATTCAGTGAAAAACCTTAAAAAGACTAAAGTATAATATAAAGTAAATCCTTGTGAGCTATATCCAAGATCTTTAATTACGGCAATATAAATAATGTATTAAGATTTTGAATAATTTTTTTAATGACAGGTGCACCCTATTAATAGCTGTGATTTTTGTCTGTTTAACTTTTTTAATAAGCACTCATTTTCGTGCTATAGTATTTACACTGTAACCCTTTTTAATTTTTTGTACATAGATGAAAAGCAACAAATTTTTATTAGGTACAAGTCAAAACTCACAATCATTTTATTTCCAACAGCTCACTAAATGAAATAAGTAACCTCTCCGTTTTGATTTAGATAAAAATAAGTAAAGAAATTATGTTGCTCCATTTCTAAATTTAGGTAGATATTATTTCCTTAAAGTTTATCTTCGTCTATCCTTAGGAAGGATTTTTGTGTTTGCTTTATTGACGCGGTGGTTTAGTCTCAGAAAGTACCCCGACCATCTCATGCCTCCGCAGGAATAGACCCCGAGTTTAGACCGAGGGCATGCTATTTTTCTTTCGCAACACCAGCTTGGCCCCACTACATCCTCACAAAAAGTCAACCTCGGAAAATATATACATAACGAGAGAAAAATGATTAAACCAAACTTTCCAACAAGGTGTTACTTATCCTATTATGCCATTCAAAATTTTAGAGGTTGTGTTTATAACGCTTCGGGATGAAAAAATATTCACGTGAATTCTATTGCAAAGGATGTACCTACCCCTCAAATATAAAATTGACCTGCCCGAGGATCTTCTCAAAATTTTATTCTAATTAGTTAGAATCTAGACGTTTTCGTTTTCCTTGTGCCACCCGGTATAATTAATGGTTTAGCAGATTTATGTGTGATCGAAGGACGCTAGCCTGTGGGATGAATTTATTACAGGAAAAATGTACTACAAAAAGCTAGGAGTGTTAAGAGTGAACAGTATAGTTGTTTAACAGTTGAACTCCACTATACTGGTTATTGCACCTTACAATAATTAGTGATATCGTAAACAGTACCACTGTAAGACATAAAGTAAGTTTAGAAAGTAAATTTTACAAATTTTCAGACATTTAAACGCAATATCCGCTTGAATAAGTAGAATATATTCATTAAGAAAACATATACAGATGCTTGGGGTTATATAAACAATTTGCCATTGATTTTTTTTATAACATATCGATTGGTTTCAGTTATACTTTTTAGATTTCTTTTAATAATATGTTTTTTTCTCTCTCCTGATAGCATAACTGCTATTGTTTCCTACTTGTTTATGATATTGTATGTAGGTAGCAGTGATCAGTTTGTAGCTTACTTTACCAAACCCTGCTCGTCACTTTTAAAACGGGTGTTAAATATGGTTTACAATTTTTACCGATTCTATACGAAACAAAGGGGAAAATTTTATTTAACAAATACATCTTGTTAATTGTAATAAACCGATGTCATTTATACCTTCTATATTATCCATAGGCAGTTTTCTAACGAAAAATACACAAATGAGCTAAAAAGGCTGATGAGGAAAATGGTTGGAAAGCACCGATGGTTTTGTAAGTAACGGGAGAGGTATGAGCTAAAATATCGTTACTGCACGAAATTACTTGGTAAACACTTACGTGACGGATATTAGGCATATGTTCGTTATCTCTGCATAGTCATTGTCGTAAAATTAAAGTACGCCACACTCATTAAATGTATATTTCTCATAAGTACGACTTTTGCGCATTATATGTCTTACTTTCTGGATAAGCAATAAGATATACTTATCAGACGCAATGTAATGTTTTCAGTGCTTTGATAACTCATGACAAGTTTAGGCCAATATTGCTTTGTAACAGCTTTGTGATAAGGTACGAGAGAAATACTTTCAGGTCATTATTATGTCTACAATGTAATAAAAAAAACTAGGATAGATCATAAATCCCACTTTACTTTATTTCTAGAGTTGTTGCTACAAATAATTCCTTTTGGAATTCCTTCGAATAATTACTAGCAAAACTTAATGTTGCAAAATACGTAGCTACCATTCGGCTAAATGTTGTAAGTCTTACGAAAGTATAATGTTAAGCTGCTTTAGTTGCAAGAGTTCCGTATTTTTCTAAAAGCTATTAATATGTGTTTTAGAAATCGGTAATTTAAATAGAATATTCAACGCCCGTTTTGCGAGTGTCTCGAAGATCGGTAGACACAACGCATTGGAAAAATTTTCCACACTTACTCGAAATAGGTTACGGTTTATTTATCTTGCATGAATAAATAGTGTTTGGTACAACATAGAACACAGCTTTTGCTACAAATAAAGAAACATCCTTTGTACGGACGATCTTGAATTATGCAATAATACTTCGTTTAATAAATTAATACCTTATTCCTAATGATATGAAAAACACTTACTGTCAATTGCCAGTTTTATATCTAATCGAGTAAATTGCGAAAGACATTGATGAGATATCTTTGTCTGCATTCCATTTTGCAAATTAACTCGTATTTCTTGTAGAAAATAATTTGGCAACAGAAACTTTTGTATTTCTTCTGGTATAATATTTTGTTGGCTATATCCAATACCAAGTACTAATAGAATTATGTTTACCATAAAATCCATTTTGCTAGGACTTTTCTGTTACTAAAGTTTTATTCATTGTGTTCGTGCATTATATGGAAAAAGTAACTAAGTAGATGTTATCTCTATGATAAGGCGTATATGTAATTTAATATTGTGAAATATTTTTTGGAACTTACGATTTTAAATGAATGTATAAGGCAATTTTCAAGCTTGTTTGAGCGACTACTTGCTGCCGATTAAATTGCTGCCTTGAAGGAAAAGTACAATGCTAAAGAACGGTATTGTAATTTCAAATAAATCTAGATGAAAGTTTAATGTCATTACATTATACAAATTCGCAACAGTCAAACTGGTCGATTAAGGTAACAAACGACAGTTAACTGGCTACATAATATTGTTGATTTTACTATTTATTTCTTTGTATGTGAATAAGCATAAATCGACAATAGGCACTTGTCACCTAATTGTGCCCTTATTAAGGGGCATATACTAAACCCTGTAATAATATGGGCATTTTTGTTGGCTAAAAATCCGAGCTTAGTTCTTTTTTGGACCAAGAAAAGAGTACTAATAAGATCCTGACCGAGTGGCTGAAATTGATTTTATAGCACCATCGACATCGAAATGTGTCAATGATGCACCTCTGTTTATCAGAGATAGAGTTCCACTTAATGTTCCAGCCTTAGCGACAGAAGAAATAAATTCTGTTTTATCCGTCTTATCAAAAACTAAAAGAGGATGCATACTTCATACAACAGTGCCTCCAGTTTCTGAAGAAATAAGTCGTACACTTAAAGCGAAGCATGTTCATATGCTTAGGTGTTTGTATAAATTAGAGTATAAAAAAGAATCGTTGGAGAAACTCCGGGAAATTGGTAATTACTCTATCATAATTATCTATCATAAGTAATATATATTGTTTTTACAGGATCACAGTTGGACCCTACAATTTCTATTGAAGCATGCAAAAACATAGAAAAGTATACTGATCAACAGACACATTCGAAGACATGGTTTAATTATCGGGCAGGACGCATAACAGCATCCAAATTCAAATCATCATGCCTTACACGTATTGAAAAGGCATCTATGACATTGAGTAAATCTATATGCTATCCGGCAAGCTTAAAAATTAAAACAAAAGCAAGTATTTATGGATGTGCGCATGAGAAAGAGCGTTGCAGATGTATTCTGCAGAAATGGCAAAATCACATACAGATTTTGGGTCACAGCCCGTAGGTTTATGTATAAACCCACAATATCCACATTTTCGTGCATCGCCTGATGGACTTGTTGAATGTGTGTGTTGCGGATTAGAATGTGTAGAAATAAAATGTCCATATTGTGCGAAAGACTTGTATTTAGAAGAGCTGAATGTATTAAAAAAAATTGGGTTTGATGATATAGTCGGAAAAATATGCCTTGGTTCTGATCATCAATATTTTTATCAAATCCAAATGCAGCTGGCAATAACAGGGTTGGGATATTGTGACTTTATAGTATGGAATAAAAGCAAGATATATAAGAACGAATAACTTTAAATACATCATTTTGGGATAAAGAAAGTCGAATAGCAACTAATTTTTTTACAAATGTTATCGTTCCAGAATTATTGCTGATGTCGAAGAACAGTGCCTACAGGACATGTGAATATTTTTACTCTTAGTTATATTAGTTGTGTTATAGTTATTATGTTCATTATTAAATGGCGGGCAGTTGCTACACACATTAAACAACAATCTTTGTAAATTTTAATGCATTATAAATTTTCTATATTATTTACCAAAAAGTAAATTTTGTAACTTTAAGTAAACACTTTAAAAAGTGAGCTCATTTTTTAACACTGCAGATTTTTGAACTCAGAAAATTATTACAAATAATTAATTTTCATTGTGATTATTTAATATTAGTTATTATTTCAGTTGTAAAATATAGTTTTAAGATAGGTTGAAACATATTTAAAAAACATTTTTTTATTATATTTAAAAAAACACATTTATTGAAATTCATCGAGATTCAAGTGTTATTATTTATGAAGCCCTGCAACTTAATTTGGTAAATTGTAAATACCTAAATCAGAAATCTGAAGTAAAGTTGTGTGATTACAAATGGTGGAAAGCTACATAGAAACCTGATAGCACCTAGAAAGTCGGGAACAAAAAGGCGACAGTGTTTATATTATGAGTATATTAAAACTACTTTAATATAACAAATTAAATTTATTTATTTATTTACAATCTTTGGGACCAACAAGACGAACCCATAACCTAATCTAATGGTATGATGGGCGGTGACAAATTTATAAGAGCACGACAAACTACAACAATTTTATCGATAAAAATAAATTCCTCATTATCAGGCTTACCCTTTAACAAGGGCAAGGGTAAAGTATCTTTTAAAATTTGGTACTTTTGTCGCGGCATTCCAATTACCCTTTCGACATGAATTCTCACATTTGCTGTTTTTCAAATGCTTTTTATTTCTTTTGCGGACAGCTGTTTTTTACCTTTTGTAAATGCTGAAGTCTTGATTTCTGCATAACACATTTTTCTAGATGTACTTATTAGAAAACCTCTATCTGCAATTACTAGATCGCCTGGTTTTAGCTTATCCAACAAACCACAAGTTTCTGTTATAAATTTATCACTAGCCCTACCACCATAAGCGTTTGATAAAAAACAAATACAACCCTGTAATGTAATTCCAATTAAAAATTTGACTGTATGGTGGTGTTTGTAGTTTGTCCAAGTTTTAGCAGCAACTAAATTTGATGATCTTTGAGTAAACACTTCAAAGCAATCGATGATCAGTGTTGTGCGTTGGCCAAAACATTCTTGGAAACAACGTGGCACATTTTGTTGTAGTTGCTGTCGATCAGGCTACAACAAATTATCTATTAGTCTTATAAAAATGATATGATTATGTTACCTTTAAGCGATCATAAAGGACATCAATTACTCTGTATAATGTTCTTGATGCAGTTGTCTGATGCATATGGAATCTAAACCTAGATCTTTAAAATCAAGATTTAATCATACCTTCATTAACGTTAATATGAATTGTGAAAATTGTGTTCCGGAAGTTGTATCCGGCAAATATGCTTCGATTAGATCAAATATTGCTATTACATATTGAAACTCTGGCAGTCCTGTATAATATATAGTAAATTTATCATTTTCTTTGAAGTAATCCATATTTAACTCTAATTTGTTAACTAAAGTTTGTAAAACATAGTTTTTCTTGTCCCTTTCCAAAATTTCTCTCCTTAGATTTTAAATTTCAGACTTTAATTCGTTTAAGTCAGTAGATAATTCATCTGTATCATTATTCGATGCTACTGATACATCTGCTTGCTAAAATGCTAAAGTATTATTTCATGGCATATCAAGTTATAGATCACTACCAAAGATTCGGAGATTTTATTCCTCTTCAACAGTCTATCATATCTATCTTTACTTGAAGGTTTTGGACATTTTGTAGAATAGTAACCCATAAGTAGTGAAGGAACCCAGTCAGGATTGGTTACATTACAAACTTTTACAGGCTTACCTAGACCAAAATTATTTAAAATATTTAGTAATTATATGTGCTAATGCTACCAGAAATAAAACGTTTGGCACATATTCTTCAATATTTTATTTTTGGGTCATTAAGATCCTCCCTTTTTAAGCTGTTAGTTAATGCAAGCATTTCGCCGTTCTAGTGCAACAGTATTTAAACGTTTCCGATTATCAAATTCCAATGGTATTCTCTAAAAATTCAATTTGACCCTTAATGCATTGCTTCTACAACCTAACACCATGCAAGAACTTGGCATTGTAGGATGCAAATACTACAAAACGAATGAAAAGGGTGCAGTCAACAAGGGAAATATATTAAGGTTAATTTTTTGTTTATCGTCCAAGCCAATACCTTGAAATGTGTGACGTCACACGCAGATGCCCTATACAACTTTGATTGTTGTTTATTCGTGCTCCAAAGAAGATTGTTTAGTCATATGTGACTTCCGAGAAAAAGAGGAAAAACCGCGATAACTATAAAGTATCAACTTTTGGTTCTTCAACTAGTAGAAATTTATTTATTGCTATACTACGACATTGGTGATATTTATGACAGCCCTTGGGTTGCTATACCTTAATTAATGGTTTTTCTTAATTCCTAAAACAATTACAGTACTAACGCCAATTTTTACACGCTAAAGACCACTAGCTATGCACTCGCTATCTATAAAATTGAAATTAAACTGATTCGTTTCTTCGACTACGCGTTTTCTTGTTTCGGAAACCATAAAAACGATATTTATCTTTATACGCACCAACAAGCATTATTTGCGCACATTGGTCTTGGCTATTAAACTGAAATCGATAATTGCGTTGGCAGCCAGCAGTGTCTATTTTTTTATGCTATGGGAGAGCACCAACCATGCGCTTTTGGAGCTCTGACAACATCTGTGTACCTCTTGATTGATTAATTGACTAATAATTGACTGTCTAGTAAATGCCTTTTTCAGTTTCCCTTATTAATTGCGGATGCCATAAGGGCACGAACGCTAATTTTTGAGTACTAACATAAAGTTTTTTAAGAGATTAAGTATCGACCTTTAAATCTACCGGCCAATCTCCATTCTTAACCAATTCAGTAGTTGATCAGCCACTGAGTTGATCTTAATTTTTATGTCTGATACCAAGAGAGTACTAAGTAAGCTTTGGAGTACTCAAGGATATTAGCAAAGTACCATCTGTAGGTATTTTTGTTGGTTAAAACTGTAAATCAGCAACTAAATTGGACTCAAGCTGCGGTGTGTTTATGTGTATTTAAGAAACAAGGACAGAATTTATGATAATAATACAAAGCACTCTCATACACAGTTTACTTTTGAAAAGGCAAGTCGTCGTTAAGTTTGAGTCAACGTTGCTTTCCTTGTTCCTTTTGGGAATCACGAGGGCACTAGCTATAATTCTTATAGCACTAAGAAGCCATATCAAACGACTTTCTATAAACGTTTTTAGTTATTAAGAAACAGTTCATGGGCAGTTAGTTTTAGTTCTCAGGTTGACCTTCCTTTAGACACAATAAGAACATTCATGATAATCTCTAAATCACTTAGAGCACTAGCAAAGTACAACCAACGGTCTTCTTGCTTGACTAACATACCGAAAATCGACTGCTTAATTACACTACCTACTTGCTTTGAGTTAACAATAATTTACTTTGTTTTCCTCAATGATATTTTAGAATTATCGTTAGCTAAGAAACTAAGAAGTGCTTAATTATAAATTTGCTAAGCGTTGTTCTTCGATTGAAAAAAACTGAGGTTGGAGTATAGTCAGAAATAGGTATACGAGAAAATAAAAGATATATCTTATTTATGGTTCATCAGAAAAGTTCTAGATTTTGGTACGTATTTGGTGTTAGAAATCGAGACTCCTGTTGAGAAGGAATATCTTTCCACAAAACACACTGTGTGGTTTGCTTCGCTTAAGATACAGCTTACTCCTATAGATCTAAAACACCAGCTTTCTTTTTATAATTCCAATTCGACAAAATGCCCGGGATAACATTTATACCATACATGTACATACATGTACATATATTGCTTGTAAACTTGATCGCGGAGTCACGCCACAAGAAAGGTCATGCGACGGTGTCTACATGTTTGTACCGATTGCAAAGGAACATCACAGGCAGAAACTAAATACATTGATACAACAGAGTCGTCTCTAGTCAACAGTAATAAACCCTGAAAGGCAGTTACAAAGTAAATATTGAAAAAAAGTAAATTTCCATCGGCCACTCAAATCACTCAAGGTCTGGACGTTAAAAATTCATTTTTAATTAGTTTGTGTTACGGTAAAAATAACTATTGCTGTTGCAGTTGTCAAGATTACCAATTGCTTTGATACGTCTCCAGGTAAGTACTCTAGCATAAATTAGAACAATTTCTTGAGATGATAGGATTTTCCAGCGTTTTCTGTTCTAAGTATAGAAATCGTATTTTAGCAATTCCTAATGAATCACTTGATACCTTATTATTAGATTTCCAAGTCAAAGATGTTATGAATTTAAAGTGTCGTTGCGTATAATTGTGTTCTCAAAATGTTTTTCACACAGTATTTGCTCTTGCAAATTTATTAGAGTTTCTTGAATATCACCGACTTCACAAAATTGCGCAATGTTTTTATATAGCAAGCGTAATGTTTCCAAATTACATACAGCAATATACCTGTAAGGATTTGAAACGATTCCCGAAATGAAACAACCAAACATCGAATTCAGGCAAGTAATCTTATTGTTATTGTAATTTGTATAATACCCGAGCACTTATATACAGAAACATCTATATTTCACGAATGTTGAAATTAATGATCGTCAGGCTTCACATTTTTCAGGTCACTCCATTTCATTTATTTAAATTCCAGCTTTTGATTTATTCTGGATCAAACGATTTTATGGGTTTTCAACATAAAAATTCAAAGTAGAGTTCAAACCTTGTGTATTTAGGCTTTATGTTAAATTCAAAAATTAACTACGGGTTTATGGTATTATCACTAATATCGGTAATAGGAACATCTATTTCGCTATTCGACAGTTTAGTGTGGATCTTGCATTCTGATAAATCAGCTTACTCATATTAATTTCAATATTTACATTTTTATATAATTCCATTTATACACATCAACAAACCACCTACATGCTCACCATAATAAGAATATACAAATCTTGAACTTATTACTCTACTTCAAGGTTTACTTAAACTTTTAATTTACATGTTTCGATTTGGCAAACATCGTACATATTTATACATATTTTCGATATCTACATTTAAGCACTGCAAAATAGATCGCAGTGAATTACTCATTTTGAGGACTTTTACATTTGAGTGGGCAGTAGGCAGAATACGTCGAATACAGCCTTGCTTCAAAAGCGTGGTATGGATGTTAGGTTCCCTGCATTTAAATTTGCCAATGTACCACCCGAAGGTATTACATTGGCCCTGCACTTGATTTTACAACGCTCTAGCCAAAGGTACTACATTAGTCAGGAAGCTAGTTTCTTCCTTATTTATAAATTTTGAATTTTGCCACACCTTTGCCATTCCAAGTATGGTGGGAGTTTTTTACGTGCGCGACAACGCTCACACATGGGACCTACATTTTACCTCTCATTCAAACAATGGTATACTATTGTGAAAAATGTTAGCGAAACATTTTTCTAGCGGTCAGTATCGGGAATCATCGAACCCGGAACCTTGGGATCAGCAATGATACATGAACATGTCTGATTTACGGATCCGCCCATGAACTGATGACCTACATTTGATTTTTCAATGCTCCACCCGTAGGTACTACATTGGCCAGGAAGCGAGTTCTTTTAACCTGGAAATTTTGAATTTTGCCGAACCCTTGCGGGATTTGAACACGGGGACCTTGGGCATAGTAGTGACATGCATACCAACTACACCACGGAACCGCCCATGAACTAAGACCTTACATGTGATTTTTCAATGCTCCACCCGAAGGTACTACATGGGCCAGGAAGCGAGTTTTTTTTACTTAAAACATTTTGAATTTTGCCGAACCCATGCTGTTGCAAGCAAGATAGGGATCTTTAACGTGCGTGACAACACTCACATACGGGACTTTCCTTTTACCTCTCATCCGAACGAGAACGTATTTTTGTGAAAAATGCATACCTAACATTTTTCAAGCGGACCGTGGCGGGATTTGAACCCGGAACCCTGGGCATAGTACTCACACGCATACCAACTACACCACGGTGCCGCCTCATGCACTGAGGCCGCGTCTTAGAGTGGGATGGTATAAATGTCCAAGGCAATAGGGTTAACTACGGTAGAGAATATGGCTAGCTGGAATCAAGTCCGCGGAGGTATGAGCGTGGGGGACACGTGGAGCTAATTTTTACAAGAAAGTTAGCGCCACCTAACCAGGAAAGGAAGTAAAAAGGATATTACAGTCCCTTCTTACAAAGGAGGAGTTTAAACTGAACATATATTGTTAGATAGATGGCGTCAAATCATCTCCAGTTGCATTGAAAATGACGCGTATCAAGCCATGCGCTAAATAGCAACATTTCAAAGCCCTTATAAACGGTGCACGTTTTAAACCGAGGTTCTCATTGGCAAGACTTTTAAATTTTAGAGGTATAATTTTTCTACTATCATGCAACAAAAGAACATACAGACATGGTTTGTTCTGTGCACCGAAGTATTTCAAAAAGTTAAAAGATATTTTGTTATTTTTTGAATACATCATCTATAGAGACCAAAAGAAACAATTTTATGTACAAGACTGTACTTGGATGTACAGGGTGAGTCAAGGATTGGCGTTACTGATGCATATTTACTAAAACGCCTATTAGACGATCCTAATGATAATTTTCAACTTTCGTAATTGCAGTGGACGTAGTTTGCTATATTATTGCGAATTAGAGGCAATATTTTGTTTTTACAAGAAAACCTTCTTTAAATAAAATTTTTGTGACGTACAAAAGCAAACCGTGAGTTAAACGATATGGAATGTACATAGGATCATCGCTTTAGAAAATAAGGAAAACATTGCGCATTAAAAAGTAAAATATTTTGAAGGAATAGTTAAATTGATGACATCAATTAATGGAATTATTTGTTATAAATATAACTCAATCGTTAGCAAAGTGCTATTATGATTCAGTTATCTGAAGACAATGACTTTCGGGTGGAGCTAAGCAATAAAATAGCTCCTTTTTCCTGTAGATCTATCAGAAAATTCTATAAACATTAACTGTTTCTCTTCATAGGAAAATAATATATTCACAAATTAAAAAATGCTTACGATGCATAAAATGACATGCATCCAGTTGTCCGTTAAAACAATATAACGTTAAATAAAAATTTTTTTAAACTTAAAACAATTTTTTTAACATTTACTCAAGAAGAATTTTGGGAAAGTGTTCAGGGACAATATTAAAAGACGGGGATGGAGCGGGTTTGCGCCCATCCTAGCTCCTTCTCGAGGATGTGACTGAAAGATAGGTCAAGAACAGTTCTAGGAACTTAATTAGAGAATAACAGATTTTATTGATCCGATCTATACATGGCATTCGTTTTAATACTACGGATAAACCAAAAAACTACAAAACTTAAACTTTTATATTTAAAGCATCAAACTGAGAAATGTAAGAGCTTTTACTCTCCTGAAATAAGCCGATATAATATATCAACACTGTGCCGAAAAACTTAAAGCGAATGTCCTTAATAACGGGTTCAAAAGTATTTTTCTTTGCAATATTTGAAACTCTTCAGCTTTTGGATTCTGGTTCTACAGTTTAGAAAAATTGATTAACCTTAGTACCCCGAAAGTAAGTCTATTAAATATGTAATCGGTTATAGCTCAATCGTTCGTAAATAAAATGTGGGATTTTTAATATATTAATACAACTATAAACCGGTATGCTTTTAATTCCTTAATATTAATAATTCCAGTTTATTTGAAGAAAGCCCTAGATAGAACTAAGATAAATCCAAAATTCTATTTTATTTAGTTACACCTCCACGCATGTACTTAGTGCGCTGGCACTGAACTAAGGCAGAAATATGTTAGTATAAAGAGGCTTTAAGATATCAATCTACTCCAAATAATACACTAAAGCTGATAAGTTTATCATATCGATCATGACGCACTTCACTAGTAGCATACTCACATTTCCTAGAGAAAACATTCAACTGAACTGCTTTTAATATCTTAATCTCGGAGAAATAGTGTAGTTGAGGAAAGCGAATATGGGTTTTATATCTCACACGACGTAATTTCATATTCGATCAAATTATTAGCGTTTCGGTTTTTAGTTCCCCACTAAACCGTCACAACCATTTTAACTATTAGTCTCATAAACCTTGGGAACCTGTTTATGATATGTAAAACGTATTAGCAGGAACGTTTAAGACGTCCCACTCCGAAATGAGGTGAATTTAGCAATCCATAGGGTTGCTGCCTGCTCATTGTAGTTTTAGTCTTTTGTGGTTTAAATGCTATTGTAGTCTGTTAAAGCTTTAGAAAAAAATACAGCAATATTATGTTTCACTTTACAAAAAAAAACACATCAGACAGATATATTTATTAAATATATTTAAAAAATATGTTTAATAAGTAACAGTAATATACTAAGGTAATGCACTAATGACCTGCTACTAGAGAATTTTGCTTTCTCAAATTTTCATGCAGACTATGTGATAAACTTCGTTTTGTCTGAAACCAGTGCGCAGATCGCTGGATCGTGTTCTTTAGCATGACAATCTGCGGCTGCGCCCTTTAATACACGCATTGATCCTCATTATTGCCACAGGTTAAAAACGCACTGCTGCTCAAAATTTTTATTTTAGTGCAAAGTTAGTGCCGAAGGCCCTTAACTATGTATTCCAACTTCATCTGTACTAAATCACTTGAAAGTGTTTTAAGAATCTGTTAATAAATGACTGAAAAAATCTAAAATGCTTGTACTTTATTTGATAAGTTCTATTTAGGTTAGGACCACACCTTATCTGTCATTTTCATTGTAATAGGTAATTCTATTCGACATATTTAGTACACCCAAGTTACAATAGTCACAAAATATTGATATCTCTATTAGTCCATAACTGATTTTTGTAATTGTTACGGTATTCCGTGTAGAAAATTAAGAAAGTAGTAAAGTAAGTAAAGAAAATCGCCCGCACCGCATGCCGCAACAAAAATAGAAGCGTAGAATAGAAATCCAAAGGAATTGGTTTTCGTGCTAGATGTGGATGACTTTTGATATAAGCATCAACTTTTTGTGGAACGGCTTTCGGAATGCCTGCCATTGTCGCATACGGTGTGTTTGTTTTATTGGTTCCGATAGTATGATTTCCAGTGCCGCTTTTGCTTCTATTAATTGTTTTTGTAGGTCTGAGTTTTGTTTTTTAATAAACTTGTGTTCACCCGCAGGTTCCACTTGGGCAAAGGCACATTTCGGGAGTTTATCGCTCAGTGTTTGTTTGCGTGCATTGATTATTCTGTTTACCGGGTCTAATTCCTTATCGTTAAAGGCCATTCGATTGTTGTGGATATCTAATAACGAGTTTAAAATATATAGTTTCTTCTTGTAATATTCCTATGAATTACATGGACTGTCTCCCAAATGTTATATTGGTGGATTTAATGTTAGTTTGACGACGTTACTAGATGGACCTGGGTTAGTATTTTCTTGCCCCCCCCCCCCGCAGTACGCCGGGGAGAGAGTTCAACTGGCATTTTGAATGTACTATTAACTAAAATGTTTTATAGAGATTGTGCAGATAAACTAAGTAATAGGTAATATATATTATAATACAGTCAAGTTCAAGTGCGATATACGAGAAAAATATACCGCACGGAAGTTAGGAATTTTCATCTTGATATCCTTATTTTGTTGATATTGCGAATGCAAAAATAGAGCATAAACAGTTGCATACGCCGAACATGTTTATAGTTTATGTATTTGTAAGTTATTGACAAGATGTTACGAAATTCCAATATTGCCCTCGTTCGACTTACCGCTTTTTTAATTCGTTTTCACTCTCCCGGGACCGAAAATTTCGGAAACCCTCAGAATTGTTTGTTTCACCACAAAACCAAAACCATTTACAACGTTTGACTTTCTAGATTTACATCTAATACGTACCATTGATATAATGCACTTTACTGAAGTCGTATTGTTATTTGCCAGATTCTTTCTAAAATATTATGTTTAGACGTTGCACTAAATTTATTATAAAAGTTTTTTTTTACTTCAAATTACACTTAACTAACGAATAATAATTTTGAATTTTATTAAAGTTACATTATGACTATAATAACAAAGGTCTCAGAAAGCACGTCTGTCGCTTCGAACCTCAAAGCGCCGATTGACCAAACAATTTGCCATTGTTTTTTATATAATATTCCGATTGGTTTCAGTTATACTTTTTAGATTTATATTAATAATATGCTCTTTTCTCTCCCGAGATGGCATAACTGCTATTGTTTCTTAGTTGTTTATGATATTGCAAGTAAGTACCCGTGATCAGTTTAAAGCTTACTTTCCCAAACCCTGATTATCTCTTTTAAAACGGGCGTTAAATATGGTTTACAGTTTTTACCGGTTGTATACGAAACAAAGCGTAAAATTTTATTTAACAAATACATCTTGTTATTTGTAATAAACCGATGTCATTTATACCTTCCATATTATAGACAGTTTTCCAACAAAAACAGACAAATGAACTAACAAGACTGATGACGAAAATGATTGGAAAGTCTTCGATGGTTTTGTAATTAACGGGAGATGTATAAGCAAAAATTGCGTTACAGCACGAAATTACTTCGTAATCACATATGTGACGGATATACGGCATTTGTTCGGTATCCCTGCGTAGTTATTGTCGCAAGATTAAAGTAAGTCACACTCATTAAATGTACTTTTCTAAGAAGTACGACTTATGCGCTTTATATCTCACTTTCTGGATAAGCAATATGATTAGCTTATCAGACGCAATGTAATGTTTCCAATACACTTACCTTACATTCGTCTAAATGTTGTAAGTCTTACGTAAGTAATATGTTAAACTGCTTTAGTTGCAGTAATTCTATATTTTTGTAAAAGTTATTAATATGTGTTTTAGAAATCAGTAATTTAAATAGAATATTCAACGCCCGTTTTGCGAGTATCTTGAAGATCGGTACATACAACGCATTGCAAAAATTTTCCACGCGTACTCGAAATAAGTTAGGGTTTATTTATCTTGCATGAATAAATGGTGGTTGATGCAACATAGAACACAGTTTTTGCTTCAAATAAAGAAATTTGCAAATAACCGTTCTGTTATTATTTGATTTGCCTTGGGGCATGAACCCGGGTGTCGCCGCGAGAAGGTTTGTTACGTTTGCAAATAAATTTTGCTTGTAACATTCCGCAAATCTCAAATGGCCACACGTACTTGTATAGCCATCTATAGGATTTATTATGTAGTTTCGGTTCAATTCTGTACTTCCACACTTTAGTAGTGTTGGTGTTTTATCACCTGATGGCGGGTTTATTTACTTTTGCCATAGTACAGTGATTGTTTCGAAATTATATCATTATAATAGCTTCGATTACTTCATAGGGTTCTTGGAGACTATTTCACTCTGAGGAGGCTTAATAAAGCCGAAACCGTCGGTCAGTGGATGTTTCCTCCCTATGAAGTAATAAGCTAATGTTTTGTTAATGGCTATATAACTACCAGCCCGATTTGTATTCGTCAATAGGACTCTATTATTTTCATAGAGTTTGTTTACAGATACATCTTATTTTATATATTGTTTTACACAATTTCTTATTGCGGACTGCAAATAACCGTTCTGTTATTATATATATATATATATATATATATATATATATATATATATATGTATAAATGTAATTTAATATCGTGAAATATTTTTTAAATATGATTTTAAATGAGTGTATAAAATAATGTTTCAGGCTTGATTGTACAACTTATTGCTGCCGATTAACATGCTGCTTCGAATGCAAAGTACAATACTAAGAAATGGTATGGTAATTTCAATTAAATCTAGATGAAATTTGAATGTCATTACATTATACAAATTCGCAACAGTCAAACTGGCCGATTAAGGAAACAAACGACAGTTAACTGACTACATAATATTTTCGACTTTGCTATTTATCTCTTTGTATGTGAATAAGAATAAATCGACAATCGGCGCTTGTCATCCAAATGTGCTCTTATTAAGGAGCGTATGTAATATGATATGCATTTTTGCTGGCTAAAAATCCGAGCTTAGTGTTTTGTGGGACCAAGAAGTTTGGAGCACTAAAGAGTACTAATAAAGCACTATAATTTTCCATTTTCATGTAGTTAGAGACTGAGAATCTATCGCTAAGTTGATTTGTTTCAGTTTTTCTTGATTTGCATAGAAACCACGAGAACGTCAAAATTGACTTACGTACAATGGTGTAAGTAAATTCAGCGCACGATTTTCAGTTTCTAACCGACGAAAATGATTACTGCTTGATTGGTGCTGTTTGATTTATCAGACACTGTCAGCGCCCGCACATGGATACCGAAGTAATTCAAAAACTATGATCAACTTAACGATTGACTTTCAGTTCTCTAGACTACAAAAATGCCCAAAAATAGTACTTTGATAGTTGTTCATCGGTGCTCCAAAGAAAATCGTTTAGTCATACGTGACTTCCGAAAAAAAAGAGGAAAATCCGCGAAAACTATAAAATATCAACTTTTGGTTCTTCAGCTAGCAGAAATTTATTTGTTGCTATACTACCACATTGGTGATATTTATGACAGCCGTTAGGTTGCTATACCTTAAATAATGGTTTTCCTTAATTCCTAAAATAATAACAGCACTAACACTAATTCTTGCGCGCTAAAGGCCGCTAGCTTTGCACGATCACTGTCTATAAAATTGAAACTAAACCGAGTAGTATTCTCGACCACGCGTTTTCTTGTTTCGGAAACCATAAGAACGATATTGATTTTGGAAGCACCAACAAGCATTATTTGAGCACATTGGTCTTGGCTCTTAAACTAAAATCGATAATAGCGTTGACCGCAAGCAGTGTCTCTTTTTTTTATACTATGGAAGATACCAACTATGAGCTTTTGGAGCTCTGACAACATCTATATGCCAATTTATTGATTGATTGAATAAAAATTGAGTGTCTCGTAAACGCCTTTTTCAGAGTCCTTTATTAATTGCGGATACCATAAGAGCACGAACATGTTTGTACCAGTTGCAAAGGAACATCACACGCAGAAACTAAATACTTTAATGAAACAGAATCGCCTCTAGTCAACAGTAATAAACCCTGAAAAGGCATTTCCAAAGTAAATATTGAAAAAAAGTAGATTTCCATCGGCCACTCAAGTCACTCAAGTTCTGGAGGTTAAAGATTCATTTTTAATTAGTTTATGATGCGGTAAAAATAACTATTGCTGTTGCAGTTGTCAAGCTTACCAATTGCTTTGATACGTCTGGATATAAGTATTCTAGCATAAATTAGAACAATTTCTTGAGATGATAGGATTTTCCAGCGTTTTTTGTTCTAGGTATAGAAATTGTATTTTAGTAGTCTATAATGAATCACTTGATACCATATTATTAGATTTCCAAGCAAAGATGCTATGAATTTACTAGTATCGTTGCGTATAATTGAGTTTCATAATGTTTTTCACACAGTATTTGCTCTTGCAAATTTATTGGAGTTTCTTGAATATCACCGACTTCACAAAATTGTGCAATGTTTTTATATAGCAAGCGTAATGTTTCCAAATTACATACAGCAATATACGTGTAAGGATTTGGGTCGATTCCCGAAATTAAACAACCAAACACCGAATTTAGAAAAGTAATCTTATTGTTATTGTAATTTGTACAATACCCGAGCACTTGTAAAAATATCTATATTTCATAAATCTTGAAATTAATGATTGTCAAGCTTCACATTTTTCGGAATAGTGATTAATTCTGGATCAAACGATTGTATGGGTTTTCTACATAAATATTCCAAGTAGCGCTCAAACCTTGAGTATTTAGGCCGTATGTTAACTTCAATAATTAACTACGGGTTTATGGTATTATTAATAATGTCGGTAATAGGAACATTCGTTATGCTAATCGACAGTTTAGTGTGGATCTTGCATTTTAATAAATCAGCTTACACATATTAATTTCAATATTTACATTTTTATATAACTCCATTTATATTCATCAACAGATCACCTACATGCTCACCATAATAAGAACCTCCACATCTTAAACTTATTAATCTACTCTAAGGTTTATTTAAGCTATTAATTTACATGTTAAAATTTTGCAAACATTGTAAATATTTATGCATATTTTCGATATCTACATATAAGCACTGCAAAATAGATCACAATGAATTACGAATTCTGCGGACTTTTTCTTTTAAGCGCGCAGTAGGCAGAATACGTCGAATACAGTATTACTTCAAAAGCGTTGTATGGGTGTTAGGTCCGCTACATTTAAATTTGCCAATGCTCCAGCCGAAGGTACTACATTGGCCCTGCACTTGATTTTCCAATGCTCCACCCAAAGGTACTACATTAGCCAGAAAACAAGTTTCTTCATTATCTGGAAATTTTGAATTTTGTCACACCTTTGCCATTCCAAGTATGGTGGGAGTCTTTCACGTGGGTGACAGCACTCACACATGGGATCAGGATTTTGCCTGTCGTCCGAACAAAGGTATATTTTTGTAAAAAATGTTCGTGTAACATTTTTCTAGCGGTCAGTGTCGAGAATCGAACCCGAAACCTTGGGATCAGCAATAATACATGAACATGTCTGATTTACGGATCCGCCCATGAACTGAGTCCCTACATTTGATTTTCCAATGCTCCACCCGAAGATACTACATGGGCCAGGAAGCGAGTTTTTTTTACCTGTAAATTTTGAATTTTGCCGAACCTTTGCTGTTGCAAGCAAGATAGGGATCTTTAACGTGCGTGACAACACTCACATACAGGACTTTCCTTTTACCTCTCATCCGAACGAGGACGTATTTTTGTGAAAAATGCATACCTAACATGTTTTAAGCGGACCGTGGCGGGATTTGAACCCGGAACCCTGGGCATAGTAGTCACACGCACACCAACTACACCACGGTGCCGCCTCATGCACTGAGGCCGCGGATTAGAGTGGGATGGTATAAATGTCCAAGGCAATAGGGTTAACTACGGTAGGGAATATGGCTAGCTGGAATCAAGTCCGCGGAGGTATGAGCGTGGGGGACACACGGAGCTAATTTTTACGAGAAAGTGAGCGCCACCTAACCAGGAAAAGAAGTAAAAAGGATATTGCAGTCTCTTCTTACAAAGGAGGAGTTTAAACTGAACATATATTGTTAGATAGATGGCGTCAAATAATCTCCAGTTGCATTGAAAATGACGCGTATCAAGTCATGCGCTAAATAGATAGCAACATTTTAAAGCCCTTATAAACGGTCACGTTTTAAACCGAGTTTCTCATTGGCAAGACTTTTAAATTTTAGAGGTATAATTTTTCTACTATCATGCAACAAAAGAACATACAGACATGGTTTGTTCTGTGCACCGAAGTATTTCACAAAGTGAAAAGATATTTTGTTAATTTTTGAATACATCATCTATAGAGACCAAAAGAAACAATTTTATGTACAAAATTGTACTTGGATGTACAGGGTGAGTCAAGGATTGGCGTTACTGATGCATATTTACTAAAACACCTATTAGATGACCCTAATAATAATTTTCAACTTTCGTAATTGCAGTGGACGTAGTTTGCTATATTATTGCGAATTAGAGGCAATATTTTGTTTTTACACGAAAACCTTCTTTACATAAAATTTTTGTGACGTACAAAAGCAAACCGTGAGTTAAACGATATGGAATGTACATAGGACCATCGCTTTAGAAAATAAGGAAAACATTGCGCATTAAAAAGTAAAATATTTTGAAGGAATAGTTAAATTGATGACATCAATTAATGGAATTATTTGTTATAAATATAACTCAATCGTTAGCAAAGTGCTATTATGATTCAGTATTCTGAAGACAATGACTTTCGGGTGGAGCTAAGCAATAAAATAGCTCCCTCTTGCTGTAGATCCATCAGAAAATTCTATAAACATAAACTGTTTCTCTTCAGAGAAAAATAATATATCCACAAATTAAAAAATGATTATGATGCATAAAATGACATGCATCTAGTTACATGTCCGTTAAATCAATATAACATTAAATAAAAAAATTTTGAAACTTAAAACAATTTTTTTTAACATTTACTCAAGAGGAATTTTGGGAAAGTGTTCAGGGGCGTTATTAAAAGACGGAGATGGAGCGGGTTTGCGCCCATCCTAGCTCTTTCTCGAGGATGTGACTGAAAGGTAGGTTAAGAAGAGTTCTAGGAACTTAATTAGAGAATAACAGATTTTATCTATCCGATCTATACATGGTATTCGTTTTAATACTACGGGTAAACCAAAAAACTTAAAGCGGATCTCTTTAATAACGGGTTCAAAAGTATTTTTCTTTGCAATATTTGAAACTCTTCAGATTTTGGATTCTGGTTTTACAGTTTACCAAAATTTATTAATCTTAGTACCCTGAAAGTAAGTCTATTAAATATGTAATCGGTTATAGCTCAATCGCTCGTAAATAAAATGTGGGCCTTTTAATATAGATATTAATACAACTATAAACCGGTATGCTTTTTATTCCTTAATATTAATAATTCTGTAACGGACAGTTTACATTTCAACAGTGCGTGCACCCCAAAAGCAATTTCAATTCTTCCGCCATATGCATTCGGGTACCATCGGAGTGCCGTTTAAGTTGTGAAGGCGCGAAGTGGAGAGTACGGGCTTCCGCGTGCAACGAAAGGGAAGTCCAACTTGGCATCCCCTCGATTCGTGTTGTGACCGCGCTTTTATATTTATTTAATTAAAATTTTGTAATAATCGGTGATACGAGATGTACTCGTGTGTTGTGTCAGTTCTATAAAGATTGTGTATATTATTGTCTTTACAATCACTCTTCGCAGTGTTAATAAATTAATATTGTAACCACATGTCGTTGTTTACCTAGGCGAGTAAGCCCTGTTAAGTACTGTTAAGTCCTGCATAAAATATCTCCTGATACAACCTTCTACATAAACACATTTTGCACAAAGTGTCGACCCCGACTTAGAACGTAAAGCTAAAATTTGCAGAGTAAACAATAAGTACGGTACAACACCGGCATAAGGACACCAAAATATACACAAGGTCACGTATAATACAGATGCCGCAGCAAACCCTTGCATTCTAAGAAAATTCCAGGTATCAACAAGCCGACCGAGGTCATTAAACGCACAGCTGCTCGCCGATAAATACATACCGCCGTAACATTATAGTGTTATCGCAGTGCTACAAGCTAATTGGATATTACAGTTGTAATTTTAGTGTTTGTGAATACAGAAATAATGTCTATTTCAAATCCAACAAGTGATACAAGTTTTGAAATGAACAAAGTTACGGTAAAACCACCACCTTTCTGGAAAAGTGATCCGCGAATATGGTTTTTACAACTTGAAGCACAATTTGCCAACTCTAATATTACACAGGATTTAACAAAATACAACATTGTGGTAGGAGCCATAGAAACAGAAATTCTATCTCAAGTTGCAGACATCGTAATAAACCCACCAAATTCAGGCAAGTACGATTTACTTAAAAAACGTTTAATTGATAATTTTGCTGAAAGTGAAGAAAAACGCTTACGTAAGTTGTTAACTGAAATTGAAATCGGTGATCGCAAACCATCACAATTGTTACAACAATTAAAAAATCTAAGTTCGGGCAAAATCTCCGATGATTTTTTAAAATCCCTATGGATGCAACGTTTACCAACGCAAATCCAAACAATTTTAACCGCAAGTTCTGACGATCTAGACAAACTTGCAATAATGGCAGACAAATTAGCAGATATTGTTTCACCAGAAATTTCTACAAATAATCAATCTTCTTCGAACGACACAATACAATGCCTACAAAAATCCTAACTATCAAAGTAGAAGAATTAGCTAATCGTGACAAAGCAAATTCACGCAACAGACCACGCAGTCGCAGCCGATCAACATCAAAATACGACAAAACTGCTAATCTATGCTGGTATCATTTTAAATTTGCTGAAAAAGCTAAAAAATGTACTCAGCCATGCAAATTCACGCTTTTAAACTAACAAAGTAGCATCAACGCGCGGCCACTGAGGTTGACATAATATCAAGCCGCCTATTCGTTACTGATAAAAAAACAAATATACAATTTTTGATAGATACAGGCGCAGACGTCTCAATTTTTCCGGCGTCAACACAAGAAATCCGCCGCGGTGCTAACAAATTTCAATTATATGCAGCTAACGACACGTTAATCAAAACTTATGGAGAAAGAATGTTGTCATTGGACATAGGTCTACGACGCGTTTATTCTTGGCCATTTATTTTAACCGCAGTTTCAAAACCCATTATTGGTGCAGATTTTTTAAAACACCATAACCTAATAGTCGATCTAAAAAATCGCAAATTAGTAGATGGTTTAACCTTATTATAGTCACATATACGTTCTAGCAATGAAAAATTCAACAAAATCACTACAATTGCTAATACTAATAACGAATATGTACAGTTATTAGGTCAGTATCCTGAAATTACTAGACCACCAATTGGTACAAAACTAATTAAACACAAAACTACACATTTTATAGAGACAAAAGACCATCCCAAATTTTCCAAAGCTCGTCGACTCGACGCACAGAAGTTAGATATTGCAAAACGTGAATTCCAAAATATGATGGATCTCGGAATGTGCAGACCATCTAAATCAAGTTGGGCAAGTCCTCTGCACCTCGTTCCAAAAAAAAAATGGAGATTGGAGACCATGTGGCGACTATAGATCTCTAAATTCGGCCACTAAACCCGATAGGTATCCAATAAAACACATCCATGATGTTAGCCACATATTACAAGGCAAGAAATTTTTTGCTAAATTAGACCTAATTAGAGCCTATAATCAAATTCCCATAGAACCAAAAGACATTGAAAAAACAGCGATTATCACACCGTTTGGACTATTTGAATTGCCGGTCATGATGTTCGGCCTACGCAATGCAGCACAAACATTTCAAAGGTTTATAGACGAAGTATTCCGCGACTTACCTTACGTTTATGCATATACCGACGTACTCATCGCATCCACTTCTACAGAGGAACACAAACAACATTTACATCAAGTATTTGAAAAACTTCAAGAATACGGTATAACGCTTAATCCATCAAAATGTGAATTTGGTGTAAGCAAAATATCATTCCTTGGATACGAAATTTCAGAAGAAGGCACTAAACCATTGCCAGATCGTGTGCAAACAATAACTGACATGCCTCTTCCAACAACCAAAAAACAATTGCGCAGATTTCTAGGCATGCTGAACTTTTACAGACGATTTTTGCCAAACGCTGCACATTCACAATATTTACTTACTGAATTATTAAAAGGTTCCAAGAAAAAGGACCCTAGAAAAAATTGTACATAGTTCCTCAAAAGTTTGAGGGCGTGTACTTAAAGTACGAACTAATAAGGCTTTTGCCGATTTCACTCCAGACTCCCAAATTCCGCCAAAATTTGGGGCGTATGGAGGATTAAATTGCCACTTGATATGGCGGAAGGCTAAAGCGGCAAAAATTTTATCGTTGTTGAATTTAAGGAATATGATAGCTTCCTTGAGGGACCGCGAGGCACCAAAAAAGTTTCTACCCTGATTTGAGTAAACAACATCAGGAAATCCTCTACAAGCTGTAAACCTTGTCAGACAAGTTAAAAATGCTTCGGTAGATAACTCTGACACTACCTCGGGTGCACCGCTCTGGTGCACATACAAATAAATATGCATAAATAAGTTTTAGACACCGGGGCATTACGACGATTAGAAGACTTGATCATAAATGGGCCGGCGAAATCTACTCCCACATGAGTAAATGTTCTAGACAGTTGAACACGGAAAGGGGGTAAATCGGCCATGAACGGTTGAGCAGTTGTTGCACGGAAGCGCGAACAAACAACGCATTTATGGATCCTCTGACGAACTAAGAAACGTATTCCAATAATCCGGAATTTTCGCTGAATAAGTGATTGCGTCATGAATGCACCTGAATGCATAGATAAACGGTGATAATTATCACACAATAATCGCGATAAAGTGGCTTGTTTCGGTAATAGAAAGGGATGTCTGTTATCATAAGACAACAGGGAGTGACGCAAACGTCCGCCCACCCTAACCAGACCTAGCAAATCAATAAAGGGGGACAATTTTTGGAGTTGTTTAGGACAACCCTTGTTTAAATTTAGTTGATTTACTTCTTCGGCGTAGAACTGCTGTTGCGTAACTCTTATGATAGTTATCAATGAGATATGTAATTCATCAGAAGAAAGAGAGCCTGATAATTTTTTATCAGAGTTCTTGCAATTGTAAATAAAACGGTTTACATATGCAACAGTACGCTGAAGCAAGGTGAGAGAAGAAAATTTATCAAAAAATTGAGTGCAACTTTTTTGTGTAGAAGTAACTAATATATTAAGGGGATATTTTATTTCTGAAAAAATTTCTAGAAAAGGGGAAGTTTCCAAATTCCTGGAAGCCGTAATTAGATCGCTACAGTTAGATGGGCCATATCGGCGGGGTTGTTTTCACCAGAAATATGGTACCACTGTTGAATGGCAGTGTATTCTAGAATAATTTCCATGCGGTTGGCAACAAATGTTTTTAATAAATAAGAAGGAGTGTTAATCCACGCTAGTACCACTTGAGAATCGGTGAATAATCTTATTTCCTTTAAGGGATAAGGAAATTTATTAGAGATTATAGAATATACTAGACGAGATAACAAAACAGGCTCAATGCACAACGGTACCTTCACTTTCTTCGATACGAATTAAGCGATCTTCTAGAAGATATCCTTCTAGAAACTAGGCGTATAGTGTGGTTTCAACACGATGCGGCGGCTCCGTGGCGTAGTTGGTATATGTGTGACTACTATGCCCAAGGTCCAGGGTTCAAATCCCGACACGGTCCGCTTGAAAAATGTTAGGCGAGCATTTTTTACAAAAAATACACCCTCGTTCGGATGAGAGGTAAAATGGAGGTCACGTGTGTGTGTTGTCATGCACGCTAAAGGTGCTTACCTTGCTTGGAACAGCAAGTTTTCGACAAAATTCAAAACTTTTTCAGGTAAAAGAAACTCGCTTTCTGGCCAATGTAGTACCTTCGGGTGGAGCATTGGAAATCAAATGTAAGGTTTCAACACGATGGTGCTTCAGCACATAATGCTCGTAATGTTAGAGAACACTTAAATCATGCATATCCCAATCGTTGGGTAGGACGAAGAGGTACTATCTATTGGCCACCGCGTTTGCCCGACCCCAATTCACTGGATTACATCTTGTGTGGGGTTATATGAAAGAAAATGTGTATGAAACACATACTTCAAACGAGCAGGACCTTTGTACAAAAATACGCAAAGCCGTTGAAAGGCTGAGAGAAGACGGTCCGTTTTCAGGTTATTAAAACGAAATTTCTTAAGACGGTGTCGTTTATGTATAAGAACTAGTGGCAGGACATTCAAATATTTGTTATAAACGAATTTTAAATACATTTGATTATTTTGAGTTCATATTTTGCGAAAATTATAAGTTGGCTATTTCTTACGAATTCTTTAATAAAAGTTGTTCTTGGGATTGTACCAACAAATTACCCAAAAATTTTCTATGCATTTAATCTTAGACCTACCAGTTATACCTTTAAACAAAGTGCATAGATTAATAAAGTTTTTTGGCTAGGTGTGCACTTTTTGGTGGTAATACTTTTTTTGAGTAATTTCAGTATGAAAAGCACGCATAATTTTTCATAGAACCAAAATTATGGAAAAATTATGATTTTTGACGAATGTTTGAGGAAGTCCTCATTTATTAAACACGCAACATTCACGCATACAACAGAAAACGAACTACCTTCAAAAGGTCAGTATTTCTTTTATTGCAAATTAATATTCGAAGTTCTGCACGATTTTGGCACAAAACGCAAAAGTTGTTATAACTTTGAAACCATCAACAATTGGATAACCACATATATAGTTATTTGAATAGGTATTAATCTCAGCTATCAAACCCTTCAATTTGGACCATGACTTTTGGGACACCCTGTATACATGCTGTCTGAGAATTTCAGAGAACTATGTAGGCTAGATCACAATATAAATAAGTGCAGGTACATGTCCAACCAGTTTTGAAATGAAGACCTAATGATGATGATGATGAAGCATATTAACAACCCCTGTAAAACAGCATTGGTATCTGACAAGTGTAAACCCGCAATAGGGTTACCTAACAACCAGTTACAATCTCCGTTGAACAGTATTGGTATCTGACAAGTGTAAACCCGCCATAAGATCGCCTCAGAACCATGTTAAAATCTACCAAAGAAGTAGCCTAAATCATAATGATTTTCCTCTTCAAAATGAATATAAAAAACGACTGCTTAAACCTTTCAATAATACAATCGCACACTTCTTTAATAACCATCCTCTCAATTGTATAAATAGAAACAAGTTAAAAAAAATTTTTTTTCCAATTCCCAAGTTATTGAATTTATATAAAATTCACCTATAAAAATTAATCAGCTGATTTCACGTATTGGATACCTAAAAAAAGTCGGTCCCAGGCCGTAACACAAATTGAAGGCAATCATTCTTTTAAACTTTAAAAATTTTTGCTTAGTGTACTCAAACTAAATGTTTCAAACATCAATAAATCAAAGTCACCTTCAATTTATGTCATAAATGTCAAACTTGAAGTTTTTATTATTTTGACAACGATCCTAGGTCATGGATCGAAACGTAAATCAAGATGATTTTAAAAACTATGAGTGGTTTAATTCCCAAAGAAGATTAAGAAGAATGCTAAACAAATCACAACAAACATACAGGGAGTTGATTTAGATATCCTTATTTTGCTGATATTGCGAATGCAAAAATATAGCATAAACAGCATACGCCGAAAATGATAATAGTTAATGTATTTGTAAGTTATTGACAAGATGTTACGAAATTGCAATATGTATTGTACTTGTTCGACTTACCGCTTTTTTAATTCGTTCGTTTTCAATCTCCCGGGACCGAAAATTTCGGTAACCCTCATAATTGTTTGTTTCACCACAAAACTAAAACCATTTACGTTTGACTTTCTAAATTTACATCGAATACATAGCATTCAATTAATGCACTTTACTGAAGTCCTATCGTAATTTGCCTGACTCTTTCTAAAATATTTTGTTTAGACGTTGCACTAAATTTATTATAAAGGTTTTTTATACTAAATTACACTTAACTAAAGAATAATAATTTTGAATTTTATTAAAGGTACATTATGACTATAATAACAAAGGTCTCAGAAAGCATGTCTGTTCGCTTCGAACATCATATCGCCGCCGATTGTCCAGTACTTCATTTAACTAGTGGACATTTGTAGTGACATTTGTGCGCTTTCAAAACCTGTTCAATAGCTGTTCTGGGAATATTTGTTGCCGACACCAGTTTCGTGTACTTAATATTATATCCGCAGCAACCTGTATTAAAATTCCAATTTGGAAAGCATAATTCTTTGCAAGCCGTTCATTTAAAAATCGCATTTTTTTTTAGAACAGACTCGGAATTTTTATATTTTTGAACTAATTCCAGTACATACTTTGTCTTACAATGTTTGTTTGAATATTTTTCATTAAATAAGTTTGATGTTGAATTAGCACTTTCACCATTTTTAAAATAAGGGATAACCATTTCTACTCTGTCTGAAGCTGTGTAAACCATTCAGCAAAATGTTTATGTAAATTTGGAAAAAGTAACGAAACAATTAATTTCGAGCGAATACTGAATTTAACAACAGCAACTGAAAGCTAAATCTGACAAGTTTACTTAATTAATCAAGAAATGCGCATCCACATGTTACACGTTCAGGCGTACAATTTACAACTGTAAGTATTAATGCAAAGAATAACAAGTCTTTTAACAAAGTTTTAGTATTGTTGTGATACAGTTGGCGGTCAATTCCAACATTTAATAAATTAAATTATTTTACTTTTAGCTATCAACTGTATTTTCTCTCTGTAGGTTTATTGTGGTTTGTTCCATACAGGTAGACAGGTCGTACTGCATCTCTTTTAACTCCCATGGGTTGATCTGCTCAGCACATTCCGTACCGCATTCCAGAATTTGATAAAATTAACTAGACCTCATCTTTATAAACATGCCACTCAACAGGAGCTGTAAACGGAGTCCGCAATCATCTTGGTGCTACTACGTGAATTCATTCATCTACAATCGAAGTCGTCAGATTTATTACTGTCCTTAATTGAATCACAGTTCATACAAACAACTAATTAACAACCGTCGCCATCGTCGAATAGGAAGAGCACTGCAGCCTTTATGTCGTAGACATCTCGTCTAAGTATTTAAACCGCAAGCACCTTCGTATAAAATGAGAGTGCGTATATTATGTACTAAACATTGCACAATTATAAATTACTATTATAAGGGACACAGAATATCTCTAATTTTGCACCACTGAAATTAAGTAAAGAAATTATTCGAGATAGTCGTAGAACATCGCAATTCCAGATCCTCCCGCAAAGGAATCTGCATAAAAATTCCCTTTCCCGCTAACTTGAAAGTATATATAGATGAAGATAACCACCACCTGCAGGTATCGTATACCTTCTAACAAATTTCCGTCCAAAACAAGCATATGGGAAAGCATTCTCTAAAAACAAATATGCAGGTTAGGGAAGTCAACAAAACTAATAAACATAAAAAGTATTTTGAATAACGTCTGCTTTGACAAGATAGCAAGGTGAACAATTTCCATTGTTCGAAAACTGTGTTCCTAAGCAGATGTTTAACCACGCTTCTACTCACTTGATTTTAAAGCTCCCCTGTAATATTTTATTTATTTAGGTTTAGGGACTTTTTAGATCATTGACTTATTTTGTGGTCGCTGAGCATGCTGACATAACGGTTTTTACCTGGGAACGGTTTGATTCCCACAAACGCGCGTGAAAGTGTGTCAACCTCGGTTGGAGGGGTAGACAATTTATGTGAGAAGCATAGCTTAGTTCGGGATACTTCCTGACCGATTTCCATGGAGTGCTGATGTGTGAGTGCTTCAAATATCAACGGGTGATTGCCACCCTCCTTACCTGTCCCGTATCGTATCGTCCAGCAAAACATCTCCAGGAGCAACACCACACTGCAAGCAGCATCCAGAACCCCCCGCAAACAACCTGCGCATCTGTATATGACTACTGGTGTAGGTGTTTTTACGAACATTAATTGCACGGGGTTTATATGGGAATGCGAGAGGGTTGAACGTTGTACGATTTTTAATTCTCCAATACTAAACCTATGTCTCTGTTTATACTACCATCGAATACTTACTTATATAGCAGAGATGCTATCTATACTATATAGAACAAGAGCCGAAGGATGTCGAAGGCTTGTGAACAAAGTCGCAGATTACGTTGGAAATGAAAGCGTGGGGTATATCAACCAGAGCGCAAACATCGCAATATATTGCCTTATATATTTTAGAGGAAACCGAAGGATTTTGAAGACGTCTGAATACAGCCTGTGATTGGGTGGGGAAAACGATAGCAGTTAGACGAATTTTGCGTATAAACACGCACGCGTCACAAAAATATTGTCACTTAGAGATTAGAATTGATCGACAGTTGTAGATAAACACTCCGATCGCAGCCGGAGATTGAGTAACAGTTTTCTTTATTCGAGCTGGTACCATTTTCGGTAGTTCCTTTAGCATATTCTCTAATTAACGTTTGTTAGTTGCACTATACACGAAATATGTATACTTCTCATTAATATTTCCAACACTTCTGTTCAATAACCTGTTTAGACCCATATGTTTTAGCGTACAAATTTTCGGGAACTTCCGGCGCAGACTACTATTAAAAATCGTACACATTTCCCTTTCTTAGCAAGAAATTTACCATTTTTGTGTATCAATTTGCCTCCCATACTAACCACAATTTCGACGATTTTAACAATTTTTCGTTCCTACGTGTTTACAATATTTTGAACCTAATTATTATTTAACGTAGTTATATTTCTTTTTAAACAGTGCATAACAATCTTCTTATTATAAAGGTATTCAAATTATACAATATAATCAATCGGGCTATAATGCTTCAATGACTTGTACCGCTACTAAAGCCAACTTATCCCATTTTTTAAAAAAATTATACTGAATACAATAAAAAATATGTAATAACTGTGCTTGCTTACAAATTTTAGCACCTCGATTTACCGGTGCAGGCGCTTCCATGCAGGAACTAGCTGTCCTCGCTGTATCTCCGAATACATAGGCGCATTTCGGAAACATAATGTTCTATCTTCCAACGAAAGATATAAATGTATAAGAAATTCGGTTTACGCCTGGGTACGGACCCAGGTTTAGAGGTTATTTTGGGTAATGTAGGATGCATTTTGCGCTCATTCTGTATGGTGATACCATTAGAATTAATTTTCTAGGAAAGTCTCCGTAACAAATAATATTCACTTTATTTCCATTCTCTACTCTATCGACTCGAAACATAGCAACATCTTGCAAGTTCTATATGTTTACTGCCACATGTTTATTTGAAGTAATTTTTAACTTATCCGATTTCATTCCTATTTAAAAATATAAATCTATATTTTTCTCTTCTATTTCTTTTTCTAACCAATAGTTGGATATTGTTACAGTTTTTTGTTTTGGGAAAATTTGTGTGTCTTATAGCTAAACTCTAAAGTTTAAGCCATAGCATAGCTCGCGACACTTTCTTACCGTCTTCCGCGGAGTGCTGATATGTGAGTACATATCAATGAGTAGTTGCCACCCTCCTTACCTCTACCTTATTGTATCGTCCAACAAAACATCACCAGGAGCAACAGCACACAGCAAGCAACAGCCGCAAACAGCTAGAACACACCCTGCATGTAACATTCGCATATGGATAAGGCTAACAGCGTAGGTGTTTTCGAAAACATTAATTGCATGGGGTTTTATATCGGAATACGAGGGGGTTGAACGTTATAATTTTACATCCACCACAGGGGCTACATATTTGAAAAATAATTAGTATTAAAGATTAATCAATTAAATCATGTAAAAGTAATATATTCACTTAAAAAGAAGATTTGTTCTCTTATCTATTATCGAAATGAATAGGTTTAATCATAATATTCTTTTAAATTAAATAATATTATATCCTTTCATATAAGAATACCTTGAATATGGCATATACTATTTATCTTAGAAATTTATATAAAAAAGGTTGATTATTCGTATATTGTGCTTGTACACACTACCCAACTAAAAATGATATGTTGTTTTCCTTTGTGTTGAAGGGAAATAATGCTTTAATATTTTTATCGACTATTTTTGTCTGAAAGTTTTGAATAAATATCTTAAATGATCAATTAAGCTTTCTAAAACAGGTTGTAATATGTTAGTTCCTGTGAAATATAAAGTTTTAAAGTTACGTGAAAATAATTGAATTTATAAATGATTAATTACTATCTCACGTAAGTAGAATTTATTTTTCTATTTTCTATCGTAGCTAAAGTGTCGCAATTAATTTTTCTTTGTACAAAAACACTTACTTAAAATTTTTGAGAACCTAACCTCAAAATCTTCACGAGGTGATTAAAATTCACTTACCTTGTTTAAAACAAGTATTTTTCGTCCTTTTTCGGCTCGGAATTATCTATTTAGCAATATCTTTTGTGTATTGGTATTTTTAATAATTAACGAAACCCTTTTGAAAGTTAATAAAGTGCTATCTTAACTTTAATTTTGTGTTATTTGGTTTACAAATAAAGAATAATAAAAAAAATTATTTTTAGCTTGTTCCTTGTTTGTGTTCAGTAAATATAAATCGATCCCATGCGTTTTAACGTGTAAATGTTCGTGTAGTTGTAAAAAAACTTTCACTTTTAATTTTAATAATATCAAATTTCCGTTTAGGTTTGTTTAAGTAAAGTTATCAATAATTTAGTTAACGCATCTTTTAAAAAATTATAAATAAGAATTACTTCCACCTACCGTCAAGGGAGCTTACGGAGAACTTGCAATGCGCAATATATCCCCTACTTTGGCGCAAAATAAACGACGGCTACCGCTTCGGACTGCGGTTTCACATAATTTAAGCACAAAATGCACTCTGACAAAAATTTTAAAGAAATATACAACACTATCCACAATATAAAGGCTATTCTTAATTCTATTGACCCAACTCTTAGTAAATTGGAATTAGTTCGCGTCCAATTTAGATTAAAACATGTAAAACAGCGTCTCGACTTATTTACAACCTCTAGCCCTGATTAACTAAATAAAATTAAAAATGAACTCATGTCCAATTTGTTCATTATCGAAGGTCTTATTTTGGAAAGATTAGATGTTACTTCAGAACTTTCTGCCATTACTTGGAATTTAAATAATCTATCGTTACCTGTGGAAACGGTGGACGTATTCAAATCAGCACCGGTTTACAAATGGAACCTTACTTTTAGGGGATATAACTCAAAAATCTCTTTAACTTCTTTTATCGAACTGATAGACGATTTAAAAGTCTCCCGAAATTGCACAGATCAACAATTATTTAGCAGTGCAGTCGAACTTTTTTCCGATGGCGCTTTGGCCTAGTTCCGAAATATCAAACACCAAATTCACTTTTGGCCTGAATTAGTTAACCTCTTGAAACAGGATCTTTCTAAATTTGACCACGACTACAAAATTATGTCCCAAATCCGTTCCCATTTTCAGTTTCCCGATGAAAATGTTTTATCATATATCATTGATGTGTAAACGTTGATTAATAGATTAGGTGAAAGATGTGACGAGTCAGAAGCCTTGACTCAGGTTATTCGAAATCTAAACGTTTATTATTCTGAACATTTTGGATTACAAAATTTAATCAATCACCTAGCTTAAAGACATTTGCCGTTCTTTACAAAAAGTGAGGCTCCGTTTAGAAAAATATCACCCCTCAACAAAATCTCAATTAAAATCTTCGCAATAAAATGTGTATTACCGCAATGATCCTTCCCGTAATTCTCATCATTTCTCATCATCTATATCGAATACCGAAGAAACCAACCTCCTTTCTTGCTGGAATTGTCAGAAAGATAACCATAATTATACTAACTGCACAGAATGTATAAACACTTTTTGCTATGGATGTGAAAACCCGAATGTCTATAAAAATAAAGGCTCACGTTTAGGGTGTACGCGCCCTTTTGTTTAAAAAACACGTAGTAGCACAAAATTACCGTTATCGTAACAATTTAGCTCAAAACTTACTGTATCGTTACCTTTATTACAAAGAAGCAATGATTATACTTCTAATAAAATATCTCAATTATCAACCCTTATTCCTTTGAATGAAATATGTCGTACAAATCCCACCTGAATGCTTTTGATCATCCTAATTCTGCAACTGTGAAATTGATAGCGAAACCGTTTGATAATCGTCCGCATTTACTAATTTCGTGTGCCTCACTATCTGTTGATGCACTGTTGGACACTGGGTCTTATTGGTCTTTAATTAATTCCACGGGTTTACAACAATTAAGAGATCAAAATATAGATTTTAAAGTAAAACTTCAAAATACATTTATGATTATTGCCGATTCTGCCCACGTTCAAGTAATTGGATCTATTAAATTAAAAATTCGTATAGAATCTCTCGGAAGTAAACTTAAATTTTAATTGTACCTGCTCTAGCATATTCTTTTCCTTTGGGAATGGATTTTTGTCATCTTTTTAATTTATCGTGAAATATCCTGGATTTTACTTGTCAAGCTAACCTTTAGAAAAACAAATGTGCTTCATTGGGAATTGCAAACAAAATTTCTCTTAGCAAAGAACAAACTATCTTGTTAGATGAAACAGTCAATTACCTACTTCAGAATTAGGTTATGTAACCACCGTATTGCATAAAATCTTAACTGCCGATACTAAACCATTAAAACAACGTCAAGGTCCCTTATTCCTTGCTATACAAAAACATTTATATGCTGAAATTGATAAAATGATTCGCCTGGTGTTATTTCTCCTAGATCTTCCCCTTAGAGTAGCCCCATTTTAATAGTTAAAAAAAAACAAAGATCATCGTGTTTGTTTTGATGGTCGAAAATCGAACTCCGCTACCATCTCCGATAACAATCCACTACCCCGAACCAACTGTATCCTAAGTAGACTACGTAATGCCAAATATATATATATATATATATATATATATATATATATATTACTCATATTTAGACCAGGGTAGAAAATTAAATAATCACATCAAATAATTTTAATCACCGTGTAGAAGCTTTGGGAAAAGGTACGCGTTATTAAAAAAAAAAAAAAACCGTGAAGCATAAAAATTCATTCGTTTTATTAAAAATAAGAGATTTAAATTATTTATAAGACGCTTTATAGAAAAGGAAGCAGTATTAGAAAACTTTACGGGTAATTTAATTATCCCTAGTAAAGAAACAAATAAAAATTACTTGCAAAATTTATATTAATTAACTCTATTTTAAGTAACCGGTATTAAACAAAAATGTACTAATAATAATCGTAATTGAAGTTAATTGAACCGTTAATAACATATAATATCTATAAAAACTTGAAAAACCCAATAAAATACCATGAAATCAAGCTCTGAGAATTAATATTATGTTTGAACACCTGCGTAGTTTAAATGTCATGTACGGCGAAAATTTTGTAGATAACAAATGGTTTCAAAGAATCTTGGAGAAACCATCGCATAATAGTTACGAGAAATGCTAAAGGTGGGATATTTCACACTCCACATGGACTGAAATAATCGATAATAAAGAATATCAATTTGCATCAATAAGAACGGGTTAGATAGAGACAGATAATATGCACAAGACCGAGACACATATAGTAAAAGGCGTGATTTAAGCAACGTCACGAGGGTCACAATTGGTTGAAAATAGGATGCAAATATCAGAGGTAGAAACAACGATTTCTGTATAAAATTTAATTAGTTATTCTCGGACATGTTTGCGTGCCGTGTTGAAATTTCTGAGATTTAACTGGGGCGAGTACAAAATTCGTAAAAACCGACACGCGGGCTACGGAATGGGAACCGAGAATGCGAAATTCTTTAGAATGGTCCGTTTTGAGGACTCGACCGACAGACAGGCTAACCGCTATATATACCGAGGTGAATATAAACAAGCTCTCTTACATCCGCGACTTGATTCAAGATGTTAAACAGTGCATTTTAGTTTGATAAAATAATTTAAAGTTTGCTCGTATATTTTGGTGATTCAAAATAGTTTGTTCTTTACGTGCTAACATGAATATACTTTAGTGCACTTAGATACAAGGTAATAAAATTTGGTATCACTGTACCAATTAGTAAAATTTACAACGACAAATCTATACACAAAAGTAGGCAGTTTTGGCGTATATTGGTGAAAGAAGTATGAATTTCTTTGCTATTTTGCGGGGGTGTGAATAATTAAATGGTTCATAAACGTGTCTGGATCCACAAAACAAGGGTCAGATATACACAGATGAGTTCCGGAAAAGCCCTGAGACAAATTTAAATAAATGGTGATGGAGAAAATTTTAAAAGCGTTGAGAATCAGAAGCCGTAAATATAACCCAGTTGGAATGGTGTAATTAACAAAGGGACTATGTACATTGAAGCTACGAGTGCAGTGACCTTCAGGTAAATTATACTATTTTGTTCGAACTTTGATATTTTGGTGTGTGTTGAATAACTTTACAATTTGTTTATTTAAAATGGACAGTAGTGAAATTGTACTAACAATAATATTTTAATTTTAAGGTGAAATTTGCTTGTTTAAGTAGAAAGGGGTATTTAGTATTGATGTTCGGGATTATGATGAAAATTTGGGTATGTCTTTGAGCTCAATTAGACGAACCTGGTTAATTAACGTAAAGGGGCGGTAGATGCTCCCTTTGTACTCAGACTCCGGTCTGCATATATTGTTACATTAATTAGTAGGCATCCAACAAGGACTTTAATTCAGGATGCACATTTAAATGATAATAAATGTAATCTTGAAAATTTCTGATACTGAAATTTATGCCAAAATTTAATTTTGAAATTTTAATGTATTGTGAATATTGATGTAAATAGAGTTAACGTTCGTGTTTGTGGTAGGAATGTGTTTGTTTTTTTTTATGAATGAGGATGAAAGTTATCTAGGGGAGCAGCCGAGGCGATTAACAGAAGAAAGTCAATGGACCAACACAGTTAAGGTAATGAATAGCTTTTGGTGGTATCACAGCATTCTTTGACGCCCAATTCGTGAGGCTCGATTCGAAAAGCGTAGTTCACGGATTTTGTAGGTTTCACAGCATTCTTTGGCGACCCAAAAGTGAGGCTCGAGTTCCAAATAAAATTTTTGTGATTTTATTCCAGGAAACTGGCGATCTGAGAGAGAGAGAGTTTCTGTGTGTGTATAAATTTAAGAGTATTTTAGAGTGTGTGAGAGTGATTAGAACGTATGCAGAGAAAAGAGTGGTTAAGGAGTCAAGGAGTGGAAATTGGAAGTGACGATTGTGCATTGTGTGGGAAAAATTCGAAAATGGAAGAAGCTGGAGGCAGTAGAGATCAGTCGAGGACGGAATCAGGGGATCAAGGAAATGAGTTAATGATGAGAATGTTAGGGGAAATGTGATTAGCTAGGGAAGAATCCAATAGAAAATTAGAACAGCTAAGCGATGAATCTAATAGAGCTAGAGAAGAATCGAATAGAGCGAGGGAGGAGTCCAACCAAAAATTAGAGCAGATAAGCGGGAAAATTGAACAAAATACTAAAGAATTTACAGAATTTAAAGATAGTCTTACCGTGAAACTGGGGGAAGTAGAAAATAGGGTTGAAAAAAATGAGCGTGATATTACAGGTCTTCGACAGGAATTGGGACATTTAAGGTCCGAAGTACGCATTTTTTGTGAAAAAGAGATTAATATAAAAATGACTGAAGTGACGGACTCATGTAGGGTTCAGTTAGGCAGGGTAGAACGCGAAGTTGGTAGTATCAAATACAACATGTCGAATTTAACGGGGGATGGTCCCAGATTTTATACAGGTGGAGTATCATTGGACCAACACATGAAGTTTTATGGCGATAACAGGGTAAATCCACAAATTTTTATTAATAGTGTAAGAAATCTAGTGGGAAATTTATTTGACGAACAGACTAAACTGAATACGATAAAAGCTTTATTGAAAGACAACGCGGAAGCATGGTACAATTTAGTAGGACAGGACATAGACACCTACACGGAGTTTGAAGACAGATTTTTAAAGCACTACTGGAGTGACCACAGACAAGACCAGGTACGAGACGACTTAATCACAGGGAAATTTAAGGGAAAATTTTCAGGAAGTAGGGAGCAATATGCTATACGCAAGTATAGCATAGCAAAGCAACTGAACCCACCACTGACGGACCGACAAATTATTAAGTATTTATCACGACACTTCGAGGTAGAAATAAGACAACACGTAGCACTACAGAACATAGTGGACAGAGAAATATTTTTAGAATACCTGCAGAAGTACGACGACGTAAGTAGTGGACGACCTCGGGATAATAGGGAAAGACAGATCAACACAGTTAGGTTTGACAATAGACGGGACAACTATGCTAGACGGGGGAATAGTTACGGATACCAGCGACAGAATTGGGAACAGAGACGACCATACGTTCGAAGTAATAGTTTAGGAAGGGGACCTGCACCGAGACCGGAACCTACCAGAAGGAATAGTTCACCGGACATGAGGGGGACTGCTAATACAGACACGGAACGAGTGGAAACGCCTAGGACATACGCTGAGGTGACGGCTAGACCAGGACCGAGTAGGGAAAACAGACCTGGACAGGATTTTTAGAACGCGACAGACCACTAGATTTCAGTGTAAATGTATATGAACATCCACGTGAATTTTTCAAAATTGAGGAGGAAGTAGAGTCAGAAACTGAGGAAAAATTATGTTTGCCAATTATTAATTTAGAAATTTTTGAGAATAATGTAGAAGTATTACTTGATACAGGGGCAGAGGCGAGTTTAATATCGGAGGAATTCGTCAGCGAAATTAGGGATAAGGTTTGTGATAGAATTATGCCTATAAAGCGTAGCCATTTAGTAGCTCCAAATAAGAAGAAGTTTGCTGTAGTAAATAGTGTTGTGGTGCTTAGGATAGATATAGGAGGTTTAAGCTGTGAACAGGAGTTTGTAATTGTACCTGGACTGAAGTTTCAGAGCATTTGAGGTGTTGACTGTATGATGAAGTTAGGGGTTTTGATAGATATGGAACGGAAGGTAATAAGGATTAAGGATAGGGTAGTGCCATGGAAGGGCAGTTATGAAGTCACAGAGGATGACACGGGGTTTAGTATTAATGTAGTAGAGGTAGAGGATGATGAAGGTAAACAGATCAACACGATAAGATGTCCAGAGGATAGGATAGTAGAGGTTCAAGCTTTAGTACAAAAACATGCAGAATTAGTGGGGGTAGAAGCAACAGCAGCATATCGGGAGCAGGTGAAGGCCGAATTATTTTTGATGAGGTTAAGTGGCAAGTTTGTTTTTAATAAAGTAGATTTAAGGAATTCATTCTGGCGGATTCCATTACACAAGCAGTCTAGAAGGTACATAGGATTTTCCATGGAGGGAAAAATCGATAATTGTAAAGTAGTATCGTTTGGTTTGTCGGCAGAAAGGGAAGTAATAATAAATAAGAAACAGACAAGTGTAGGGACTGAAGAAGAAGTAATATTTAAGAGTCAGGATAATAGGGATGATAAGTTTATTGTATGTGAGATAACAGGGATGTTAAGTATAGATATAGAAGGGGGAGAAATAGGGATGAAGAGTATTAGGATGGTGAGAAGAAAGACTTGGAGGGTCAAGAAGAGAGTTAGATTTAAATAGGATAGGGATAGAATAGGTGTGTATAGAAAATAAAGCTAGGTATAGGATAAATATGGGAGATAATTAGAAATAGGTTTAGGATGAGAATAAAGAGTAAATGTAGGAACAAAAGAAGATAGGTTAAGTATAGATATTTCATATAAAATTAGTGGAGAGTTAGGACTAGAGTAAGAGTAGGATAGGTATATAGGATTAGGTAGGGGGAAGTAAAGTATAGTGAAGATTAGTTAAAAGTTAGGAATAGGATAGGTATATAGGATGTATATAGGATTAGATGGATAAGTAGGATGAAGTTAGGGATAATTTCAGTTTATAGAATTAGGTGAGAGTTAGGAATAGGATAGGGATATAGGATAGGTGTAAATATTTTTTGGATTGGAGATAAGGTAGGTAAGTTAGATAGATAAGGGTAGAGAGAGATAGGCAATTGTTTTTGTAAATTTTGTGGCAGTCTAAATGCTTTATATTTGCATTCAAATTAGTGGGATTATTTGTATTCAAATAGGGGGAAAATACTCATATTTAGACCAGGGTAGAAAATTAAATAATCACATCAAATAATTTTAATCACCGTGTAGAAGCTTTGGGAAAAGGTACGAGTTATTAAAAAAAAAAAAAACCGTGAAGCATAAAAATTCATTCGTTTTATTAAAAATAAGAGATTTAAATTATTTATAAGACGCTTTATAGAAAAGGAAGCAGTATTAGAAAACTTTACGGGTAATTTAATTATCCCTAGTAAAGAAACAAATAAAAATTACATGCAAAATTTATATTAATTAACTCTATTTTAAGTAACCGGTATTAAATAAAAATGTACTAATAATAATCGTAATTGAAGTTAATTGAACCGTTAATAACATATAATATCTATAAAAACTTGAAAAACCCAATAAAATACCATGAAATCAATTTGCATCAATAAGAACGGGTTAGATAGAGACAGATAATATGCACAAGACCGAGACACATATAGTAAAAGGCGTGATTTAAGCAACGTCACGAGGGTCACAATTGGTTGAAAATAGGATGCAAATATCAGAGGTAGAAACAACGATTTCTGTATAAAATTTAATTAGTTATTCTCGGACATGTTTGCGTGCCGTGTTGAAATTTCTGAGATTTAACTGGGGCGAGTACAAAATTCGTAAAAACCGACGCGCGGGCTACGGAATGGGAACCGAGAATACGAAATTCTTTAGAATGGTCCGTTTTGAGGACTCGACCGACAGACAGGCTAACCGCTATATATACCGAGGTGAATATAAACAAGCTCTCTTACATCCGCGACTTGATTCAAGATGTTAAACAGTGCATTTTAGTTTGATAAAATAATTTAAAGTTTGCTCGTATATTTTGGTGATTCAAAATAGTTTGTTCTTTACGTGCTAACATGAATATACTTTAGTGCACTTAGATACAAAGTAATAAAATTTAGTATCTCTGTACCAATTAGTAAAATTTACAACGACAAATCTATACACAAAAGTAGGCAGTTTTGGCGTATATTGGTGAAAGAAGTATGAATTTCTTTGCTATTTTGCGGGGGTGTGAATAATTAAATGGTTCATAAACGTGTCTGGATCCATAAAACAAAGGTCAGATATACACAGATGAGTTCCGGAAAAGCCCTGAGACAAATTTAAATAAATGGTGATGGAGAAAATTTTAAAAGCGTTGAGAATCAGAAGCCGTAAATATAACCCAGTTGGAATGGTGTAATTAACAAAGGGACGATGTACATTGAAGCTACGAGTGCAGTGACCTTCAGGTAAATTATACTATTTTGTTCGAACTTTGATATTTTGGTGTGTGTTGAATAACTTTACAATTTGTTTATTTAAAATGGACAGTAGTGAAATTGTACTAACAATAATATTTTAATTTTAAGGTGAAATTTGCTTGTTTAAGTAGAAAGGGTATTTAGTATTGATGTTCGGGATTATGATGAAAATTTGGGTATGTCTTTGAGCTCAATTAGACGAACCTGGTTAATTAACGTAAAGGGTGGTAGATGCTCCTTTGTACTCAGACTCCGGTCTGCATATATTGTTACATTAATTAGTAGGCATCCAACAAGGACTTTAATTCAGGATGCACATTTAAATGATAATAAATGTAATCTTGAAAATTTCTGATACTGAAATTTATGCCAAAATTTAATTTTGAAATTTTAATGTATTGTGAATATTGATGTAAATAGAGTTAACGTTCGTGTTTGTGGTAGGAATGTGTTTTTTTTTTTTATGAATGAGGATTAAAGTTATCTAGGGGAGCAGCCGAGGCGATTAACAGAAGAAAGTCAACGGACCAGGTAATTTAATAACCTTGTAGGTTTCACAGCATTCTTTGGCATCCAATTCGTAGGGGATCGATTCTTAAAGCGGAGTACCCGGAGATTGGTGGTTTCACAGCAATATATATATATATATATATATATATATATCTTCCATAGATCTTAAACACGCTTTTCATCAAATACCTTTGGAACAATTCTCTCATCAGAAAACTGTTGTTTGTGTACTTGGGAACAGTTTATATGAATTTAATTTCTTACCGTTTGGTTTATCTAATGCCCCTCAAACACTTCATTATATTATGGATAGACGCTAGGTCAAATTTTACATAAAAAACGTGCCTTTGTTTTCCTTGATGATATCTTAGTCATTTCTAATATGTTTGAAGAACTTGTGCGTAACTTTAAACGAAGTTGCTTGGAAAATGTGGATTTTAAAATTAACTGGGAGAAATGTAACTTTTGCCGTTCTTCTTTCTCCTTTTTAGGGTTTATTGCCGACAAATATGGCATACATGCTGACCTCGATAAAGTAAATGCTATCACTAATTTTGAAACGCCCGAAAATGTCACTGAAATTAAACATTTAATCGGATTGATATCTTATTATCGTATCTTTCTGCAAACTTATCTACTATTTCTGTTCCTATTACTGCTTTAATTAAAAATAAAAAGAAACGACAATCTATTGATCGGGTTTGTGATGCACAAGAAGCTTTTGGTGAAATAAAACGTTTCATCACGTCTGCTGCCATTTTAATTTCCCCTAAATTTAAAGAAACATTTTATATTTAGACTGATGCCTAACTTACTGGCTTTGATGTCATTCAATTTCAAGAACAAGATGGTTTAGAATATCCTATCTCTTATGCAAGTCGTACGTTAACCACTGCGAATAAAAACATTCTGCTACCGAACGAGAGATTCTCGAAATAATCTTTGGAATTGAAAATTTTAGGGGTTGTGACGAAGAAACTCAATTTATAGTTATTATCGATTGTGCTGCTTTTACCTGGTTAAATAATTTGAAACAACCCGCTGGACGTTTAGCCAGATTGAGTTTACGTATTTCTCAATTTATTTTTACCGTCCGCCATAGACCTGGAAAATTAAATATTATGCCGGACGCTCTCTCTCATGATGTAGCTGTTATAGGAGATCGTTTATATAAATTTGTTAGCTCTTCCTCGTATAACCTCGCAAATTTACCTGAATGAAAATTAGTAATCCCTACCCCTAATCGAACTGAGGTTTTGAAAATGTTTCACGATGATCCTACCCTTACACATTTAGGTGTTACAAAAACTATAACAAAAATATGTGATTTTTAATATTGGTCCATTACATTGAAAATTCTAAAGCTGGTAGTGCACAAAAAGTTTACAAGAAGAGTTCGTCCTGGCCAAATGGGTACGTTCAAAAAAGTATCTTATCCATTTCAATTAATATCTTTTGATTTTTAGAACCCCTTCCTCGATCTAAGAAAGGTAATCAATACCTACTGGTTGCAAATGATTAGTTTTCTAAATTTATTTTCTTCTACCCCGTATCAAAAGCTACCTCTTCCGCAATCATAAAGTTTTTAGAGCAACAGTTTTTTCTTATCTTCGGCGTACCTTAAATTATTCTTTATGACAATGGTCCACAATTCTTTTCAAAAAAATATCTAAATTTACTAAAAAGTTTTAAGCTAAGATCTGGTTCAATGTTAGGTACTACTACCAAGTAAATCCAACAAAACGTGTTAATCGTGTGATTATTTCCGCTATCTCTTCGTATATCGAATCTGACCATACTAACTGGAATGAAAATATATTTCAAGTTACACAAGCTTTGCGAACTTCAATGCACGAATCTGCGCTCTTTTCCTCTTCATTTTTAGTGTTTGGCTATTATGACCCAATTGACGGTTGTTATTATGGTTCTGTTCACGACAATATCGATGTAATCGATTTGATGAAAAAATATTGGGACAAATATCAACAACAATTACCCTCTATCTTTACCGATGTTAGAAAAAAATTATTTAAAGCTTATGAAAAAAGTAAAAGTTATTACAATCTTCGTAAAAGAGACACTTCATTTGCCTTGAACGAATGAAAGGAAAATCATGTTTTATCTGATGCTACTAAAAGGTTTTCCGCTAAGTGAACTCCTCAATTCATCTTATGTACAATCATTTGTGTAATCTCTGCGTTAATATATAAACTGCAAGATTTAACATTGGCATATTAAAGACTTAAAACCGTTTTCGTCTGCCCATAACGAGCAGCCTACACCTACGTTTGTGATCATATCTTCATTTATCCTTACTCCTCTTTGGTTTTCCATTCTTGTCTCGTCCAACATTATCTACTTATCTACTTATCGAATCTTCCTATATCTAAATTATTATTAATCCTTTAACCCAGAAGTTTTTAAACCTAGTTATGACATAATAGGTTTCTGTAAGAATATCAAACCTTTCCCTTAAATTGTTATCTTCTGTTTAGTTATCATTCCACAACCTACTACAGTTATTATCGTGGTTGACTTATGTTATGTCTGAACAACTCAGTGAATCGCTACGACCTGTCCTAACTAATGTCAGGGCTAATACTTTGCTCATGGAATATTCACATAGGATCGCAACCTATGCCTTTGTAGTAAAAAGGTAGTTTCCGCAGTTGCAAATATAGGGAATTTCTATTCGATGTGTTTTCTTACGCATATTATTTCAATAATTTTTTATATTTCCGTTATCAATCATTTTATATTCTATGAACGCTAATGCATTCTTTTGTTTTTCCTAAACCTGTTGATGTTTGGCTATGGCCTTTTTGCTTTAAATATCATTCCTAATGTTGTTGCTGTATCGAAATTCCCCATTTTTATCTGTTCACGCGCGGGGGGTCTTATAAATTTATACATCGACTTACCTCCGCGGTGTTTTGTTGTTCTAAACTGCAGTTCCTCTTCCTTCAACCAAGTGGACTGTATGCGAATTGAGTCTGTGTTACGTTACACTTGCACTGTGTTTTTTAGAGGTTTCACAAATAAAGTCTGCGGCACTTGACTAACTTACGGTACCGAACGAAAAAACCGACGACAGTTCTGCTTCGATATCCATAAGAAAATGTTTGTTCACTACTCTGTCCAACTTATTCGCACATGCACAAGGAATTTTTATGGCAGGATATAAGGGAACAAGGGATGACCGTTTTACAATTAGATTTACAACTACGAATTTGAAGTAACTTAAAATTAACAACGCAACGTGCGACAAAGAGACCGAACATCCCGCCCACCAAAATAAGTATGAACTAACTTATTTTATATTTAAAAATAATTAGAAATATTAACTAAGAAACCTAACCGACAAACTTATATAAATGAATATATGTGTACATACCATTAAATATCAAGTAACTGGCAGTAAACATAGTTTCACTAGGGGGCGTTTAACTAACCCTTGGGATGTCTTGACTGTAGCTACCCGAACGATACCGTCTCTACCAGGGTGAATATCTACTACTCTTCCTAAACGCCACTGTAGAGGGGGGTTATTTTCTTCCTTTAAGAGGACAAGCGAATCAATAGGTAGGGTAGCGGAATTCTTCAACCACTTACCTTTTTGCTGCAACGTGTGCAGGTATTCAGCACTCCATTTCTTCCAAAACCCTTGTTGCATTTGCTGCAACAATTGCCAGCGATTCAAACGAGAGGGGTTTATGGACAACAAATCTGGATCTGGTAACACCGAAACTGGTTCAACATTAAGAAAATGACCCGGCGTCAAATACGAAAAATCATGCGGTTCGCAACTCAGTGCGCATAGTGGACGTGAGTTGAGAATCGCTTCGATTTGAATCAATACCGTCGAGAATTCTTCAAACGACAAAATTTGTTCACCGATAATTCTTTTTAAATGGGATTTTACTGATTTAATTCCGGCCTCCCACAACCCACCAAAATGAGGAGCAGCCGGAGGATTAAACACAAATTCGATTCCCTCAACGTCTGCCGAATGGCGCATCAATTGAGAGATTTCACGAGAGGCGCCAACGAAATTAGTACCATTATCACAATGGATTTGAATACATTTGCCTCTTCGTGCAATAAATCGACGTAAAGCACCCAAGAAAGCGTCTGTCGACAAGTTAGACACTAGTTCCAAATGGATAGCCTTCGTGCTGAAACAAATGAATAGACAAATGTACGCTTTCAATGATTTTGCGCCACGACATCGATTCATCGTGACAGAGAAAGGTCCACCAAAGTCGACTCCCGTATGTAAAAACGCCTTACCTGGAGTTAACCGAGAAGCTGGTAAATCCCCTATAGGGGGCATAAAGCCACAGGGTTTACACGAAAACAACAAATGCAGGATTTCAGACATTGCCGAATAGCCCTCCTGGCGCACAAGATCCAATAATTTTGAGTTAGTAAAAATTGTGTTGTTCGATTTCCAGGATGTAAATGTCTTTCATGACAATCTAATATAATAAGTTCAGTCAACCGATGCGACCGAGGAAGCAAAATTGGAAATTTTGCATCATGCGACAACTCTGAGTTACGTAGGCGACCGCCCACCCTCAACAAATCATGACTATCTAGAAATGGACTAAGGCTACGAAGTTGTTTACTAACAAATTTTCCAGTTTTAATATTTGCAATGTCTTGAGCAAAAACATTTGTTTGAACTCTTTTAATCAATAAATGTATAGCCTCTTGCTGCTGAGCTAGAGACAAACCATCAGAATATTTTGAACGCAAATCTGGACATTGAACATTACGAATGAAATGACGAATACAGGTAATAATCCTACAAATTTTCTGCAGGTTTGAAAATTTATCCAACAACATATCTAAGAAATTGTCAGACATAACGACTGTTAACGACAGAGTACGATATTCGAAGTCCATCTGAGATGAGTCGATAAGTTTTGGCAGCGATGTTACTGGCCATTCTTCATTACGACGCACTAACCAAAAAGGTCCTGTCCACCATAATGGATGATGAACCAACTCTGAAGCCAAAAGTCCACGTGAGGCACAATCCGCAGGGTTATCCTGGGACTTAACATGAAACCATGAAGATGGAGGAATACGTTCTTGAATATGCGAAATACGATTGCTAACGAATGTCTTCCACTTATGCGAGGAAGACCGAATCCAAGACGAAATCTACTAAATCTGCCAAGAGTACGGCAGCACACAATTCGAGACGGGGCAATGAAACGCGATTAGTAGAAGCAACCTTCGATTTTGCGCATACTAATGATATGGTAATATTATCTTCTAAATCGAACGAACGAAAATATATGACAGCTGCATACCCGGCTTCAGAAGCATCACAGAATCCATGCAACTCCACCTTTTTAAAATTATGACATACGATGTGACGCGAAATCTCAATATTTGAAACCGCTGGCAAATCACCCAAACAATGTTTCCATTTTTGTATGACTTCCAATGGAGGCTCTTGGTCCCAACCGATACCTAAAAGCCAAAGATCTTGAACTAAACGTTTAGCGAACAGTACTACAGGTGCTATCAACCCGAGAGGATCAAAAATTTTTGCGATAGCCGACAAAATATTACGCTTAGTGCAAGTGCGCTCTTCAACGTCTAAGTTGTATAAAAATGCATCTGTAAGAGCACGCCACAAAAGGCCCAAAATTTTTATTGAACCACTATCTTTATCTTGAAATGTAATTGCGTCCGAACTGGACAGGGACTCCCTCAAGTTGGACATCACTTCCGGGCAATTACTACTCCATTTTCTTAATTGAAAACCACCACTAGAGCAAATACTATTCAATTCACCAATTAATTGATTAGCAGCTTCAATCGAATTACATCCAGTGACTAAGTCATCAACATAGGTATCGCTCGCCAATACCGATGACGCGAAAGCAAAATTAATCGACTCTAACCTTGCCAATTCTTGAACAGTACGCAAGGCCAAAAAAGGCGACGACGAAACTCCATAAGTCACAGTATTTAACTTAAAGTCCATAATAGGATCTGACCGAGAAAATCTCCAGACGATACGTTGATAATTACGATGAGTATCTTTAACCAAAATCTGCTGATACATTTGTTTAATGTCAGCCGTAATTACGATAGGATGTACACGAAAGTGCAATAACAAAACTGCAATGTCCTTTTGCAAAGCAGGACCATAGCCAAGCTATCATTTAACGCCTTTCCAGATTGATCCTGACACGAAGCATCGAAAACCACCCGCAATTTGGTTGTAGTGCTATCACGCTTATGTACAGCATGATGGGGAATGTAGTACATTTTCTCATGACCCGACGAATTTTCAAGCGATTTCACTTGAACCATGTGCCCGCTTGTCAAATAATCCTCCATAAATTTTTTATAATCTGAATACAATTCAGGATTTTTTAACAAACGACGTTCTAACGACAAAAATCTTTTAATACAAATTGATCTCATACCCACGAATGAGGGTTCCGAAATTTTAAAGGGCAAGGACACTACAAAACGACCGTCCTTGTTACGACTATAACTTTCCACAAATTGATTTTCACACCTTTCTTCTTCTGGAGAAATGTGTTTTTTGAAGGGAATATTTTCTAATTCCCAAAATCGACGAATGTCACTGTCTAAGGGTTCAACGAAAGCACACAACGACGTAATAGAACTATTCGGGGAAACGACCTTTCCCGTTAAAACCCAACCAAAGATTGTTTTAATAGCAACTGGCTCGTTAGCGACACCCCAACGAGACTCGTTCAACAAAACCTGAGCAAAGATTTCCGCTCCGAGTAGCATGTCAATTTTACCAGGAACATTAAAATTAGGATCAGCTAAGGCTAAACCTCGAGTATGCGACCATTCCTTGACCCCTATCGACGACGAAGGTAATTGATTACAAATGTTAGGTAAAATATAACAATCAATTCCATATGCTGGAGACCGTGCTCCCGAGGGGCTGACTACACACGATAGTGCACCAGACACCAACGACGAATTCAAGCCAAGTCCTTGAACAGTGACATTGGCTCTCCGTTTCCTTAAACCTAATTTCTGACGGCACTTTTCAGTCATAAAACTTTCCATGGATCCGTTATCTAATATTACACGAACAGATTGCAATGTTCCTGTATAATCAAGCACCGACACCATTGCCGTAGCTAACAGCGTGGTTGTGTTCTAATGATGTCGAAATCAACGAGCTAGTGGCAGGTTGTTCATGCACAACCGACAACGACAGATTGTCTTCACTAGGTCTACTAGTAGAAGTAAGTCTAGGCGCCGCTCTCCGAGGAGACGCTGACCTTTGACGATGGGTTTGTCGGCGTGGCGACACCGATTTTTCTTGTTTATCGAAGTGAAGCAACGAATTGTGCGACTGATGACATTTTCTACACGACCAATCTAACGTACAATTTTTCATCGAGTGTTGTATTTAAGCATTTGATACAAAGATTTTTAAGCTTTACCACCTCAAATCTTTCTTGAGGGGTTTTATCGAGAAACTGCTTACATCTATAAATAGGATGCACAGCTTGACAGAAACTACAATTTTTAACATCATTGGTGGTACCAACTAAAGAAGTTTTAGCCGAAGTGCTAACAAACCTTCCTTTTTCTCTTTCTTTAACGGAATATCGAGATTTTAAGCATGTTCCTGAAGCAATGTCATTTATTTCCAACACCTTACATTGTTTTTCAATGTACGACCTTAAATCTTTGAACGAGGGAATTTCGTCATTATTTCCTAATTCGAAACGCTTTAAAATGTTTGTATCTAATTTTTTTGATAACAGATTAAACAACATGAAATCTAATAAATCTATTTCCATCTGCCTTAACGCGAATATATTTTCATCAAAACAACTAATTAATTGCCGGAGTTCCGCATGCGAGTCTGAGGAACTGACCTTAGGGCATTTTTCGAGAGCATTAAAATATGTTGAAAGTAATAACCTCTTGGACTGAAACCGATTAGTAATGATTTTATAGGCTTCCTCGTATGCATAATCATTTAATTGCAAGTGTTTTATCAATGCACGCGACGACTCATCTAATGTATCAACGAGATGGCAAAATTTTTCAACGGGTGACAAAACTGACATTATCATGAATCAACCGCTTATAAATTGCATTGTAACTCTCAAAATCTGAAATGCGTCCAGAGAAGCGTGGGACTGAAAGATGTTTCAAGCGAATTTTCACAATTTGACGAAAAAGAATTATTCATATTTTCCACCTTTGGCTTATTTTCTACCCGATCTAATTCGCATTGTTCAGCGATAATACGAATATCTAATAGATAATCATCGATTTTCACCCTAAGAGCAGAAAATTCATCCAATTGTTCACTTTCTTCATCAAAGAAAATATCCTTGCAAAAGGACTTGAAAAGCGTTTCAATCTGTTCGACACTTTTAATCGCCGCTCTAATTAAAGCAATCGATACGTTTTCCGGTTGGTTTATTTTGCTGTATATATGATCCAACCTTTTAACTACAAATTTAGCTTCAAGAATAGATTTATCAATTGATATAACCATATTTGATTAATGATTAATAAACGACAATAAAAATTAATGTAAAAACAATGCGTGACTCGAATACGCTAAATTACTCATTCATCTACGAAATTAAATTATTAATAGAAAAATGCAACTAACTACATTGCTCGCCCGACAAAGCTTTTAAGGTTTCAAATAAATTTCAACCCCTTTTGTTATACAAGTTGCATGAACCCGAATGGTTGCTCCAACTTGAAATGACAGATAAAGTAAATATTTAGGATACAATAACCCTCATAAATAGTTTACATAAAAAGATACCGACGACGACCCTAATCTTTGCCACAAAGGATAAGGAATGTATTGTAAAATCTACCGTTATAACCAGATGTTTTTATCATTCAATTTGCAAGCAAGATGTTCTTTTCTGTGTAACACGTTTAACCATAATAAAAACTACGACAATTTTGTAAAATTTAAGTATAAGGAGCTTAAAGGATGGGAACTAATTAATTAATTAATAATCCGGTGATGAAGGCCAAATTTGTTTATTGCGCGGAGGTCTTATAAATTTGTATATCGACTTACCTCCGCGTTGTTTTTGTTTTTCTAAACTGCAGTTCCTCTTCCTTCAACCAAGTGGACTGTATGCGAATTGAGTCTATGTTACGTTACACTTGCACTGTGATCGGATAACTCAGGGAAGGTGGAGCGAAGTAGGCACCCCTGAATTTCCACCTCCCGGAGCAGTGAACTGTAATCGTCGAGGGGGACACTAGTGGAAGAAATGCGAAGATAACGAAGGATCGAGAAGTACGAAATGAACACTATTGCCATATAACAACTCACAACGATAATCTGGTGAACTTTATGGAGTAAGTAAATTAAACAATTAATCGTACACCGTGTAGTAAGAGGATCATATATTATAACGTCAATAAGAATTAGAAATACAGCGAAAAGCACAATTTACAGTATATTAAATTTCTGAATTATTCGAACTTGTATAAACATAATACTTTTATCACACTATTAGGAATTCATAATACATATGCCGCGTATCAAGTTCACTAACGTATTTTGTATGATACGTCAATGGAAAGGGTCATTGCATTAATATCACACAAGCACGAGGTAACTTGTTGTGATACAAGATTAAGAAAAATGGTTATTATTTACTATTATAACCGGAAAGATCAATAACTATTACGATTGTAAGAACACGCACCTGTGTTGAGAATACAAATTACTATGCATAATGATCGCCTCGTATTTCAGTTAATCAATAACTATTACGATAGGAACGATTCATTACAATTTGCACACTAGAAATAATTTATAGAACAAAGATAATCACAGCCCGCGCGAATACGACTGTAACCTAGGAAAGTTGAAGCAAAACTCTATTGTTTGTCTATTAAAACCAAGGCAGGTGAGCGCTGCACGTGCTCAAGGTTATCTTCCTGCCTGTAGGGCAGGCTATTACATAGAATTAAACATTAATATGCTCTAAGAAATAATAATAGAGCATTTTTGAACGTAATTAATCTTATTGAAAATAAAGAAGATTTTACGAATACGAAATAATTTAGGAAACTCCAACATACTCCCCGCGTTGAAGCTACGCTTCAACAAAAAGAAACCAGAACAGAAAGGAGAGCAACGAAGGAGGAAGAAAGAAGAAAATGTTTTGTTCATTCGAGCCGGATCAGGGATCACGAGTCGAATCTTGACTTGAAGAATGAATTTGATTTGGCAAAAGACACAATTTAGTTATTGGTCTTATGTAGTCGCCAGTTGTTGTATGAATTTTGACAGCACGGACTTTTCCGTCGCAGCCAGGAATTGTCTCTAAGACACGGGCGAGAACCCATTGAAGAGGAGGAGTGTCATCTTCTTTGATTAACACTAGGTCATTTTCCTTTAAGTTTTCTTTTCTTCAAACCATTTTGGTTTATTTTGCAAACGATTGAGATACTCTACAGACCAACGTTTCCAGAAGATTTGCTGAATCTGTGATATCTTTTGATAAAGTGAAAGTCTATTTTCAGAAATATTTGAGACATCTTTTCTGGATAAGAAGTTAATGCAGAACCAATTAAAAATGTCCAGGGGTTAAACAGCTCAAATCAGAAGCATCATTAGATAAGAGACTTAGAGGTCTAGAGTTCATTATAGCCTCTATTTGACATAATATTGTTAGAAATTCTTCATAGGTGAAACTTTGGTTACCTATGATTCGTTTCATGTTGTATTTCGCACCTTTTATGGCGGATTCCCATATACCACCCCAATGAGGGGATTTTGGAGGAATAAATTTCCATGAGGTTTCATTTTGAGAAAGAAAATTAGAAATAATCAGAGAATTATTTTTATTTTTGAAAAAATCATAAAGATCTTTGAGTTGGTTTTTTGCACCTGCGAAATTTGTAGCGTGATCGCTATAGATTGTTGACGGATTTCCACGTCGCGAAATAAATCTTTTTAATGTAGATAAAAAGGATTCAGTAGATAGACTTGTAACTACTTCGATGTGTACAGCTTTTGTAGCCATACAAACGAATATTGCTATATAGGCTTTTATTTTGGGAGCTTTACGCAGCCCAGAAGATTTTAAAAGAAAGGGGCCACCGAAGTCGACACCCGATTTGTAAAAGGGCCTCGCAACATTGACTCTGTCTTGAGGGAGGTCTGCCATTATTTGTTTAGAAAACTGATTGCTAAATCTGAAACAAGTAATACAATTTCGAATTAGCCCTTTGGTTTCTCGTAAACCATTAAGTGGCCAAAATCTCAGCCGAACGTTTGATAGGGTTGTTTGAGCACCTGCGTGTCCTAAACGCTTATGCTCATACATAAGAATCAATTTGGTTATTTGATTTTTGGAAGGCATTAGTAATGGATGTTTTTGTTGATAAGAAATGCTAGCGTTTCCTAGACGACCGCCAACTCGTAGAAGTCCAATGGAATCTAAAAAGGGAGACAAAGAATGCAACTGTTTATTTGACAGTTGCTTATTTTTTGAGAGTTCCGACAGTTCTTTTGAGAAATATTTATTTTGTGTTTGTTTAATAATGAACTGTAATGATACCTCTAGTTCTTGAGGTGTTAGGGCACCGGAGATTCGATTGCCTTTGGCAATATCAATAAAACGAAATACGTACGCAAAGGTGCGTAGCAAACGAGAGAAATTAGAAAAACGCAAGAAAATTTCTTCAATGTAAGTTAGAGTTGTGAATCATTGTGAGTCACAAGATGCGATTTTCTTTCTTCAGGCAATTCTAAGGTAATTAGAGATTTATCTACTGGTAGATCTAGACAAGGATTTAACAAAAACTTAGGACCTTGCCACCACGAATCATTACTAAGAATCTCGCGGACAGACAAGCCTCGTGATAAAGGATCGGCTGCATTTTCGGACGACTTTACGTGTCGCCACTTAAAATCAGAAGTTGTTTCTTGTATTTGAGAAACACGATGTGAAACAAAAATAGACCATCTGCTGGCGTGACTTTTACACCAGGCTAAGGCTATTAATGAGTCAGTCCACAAATTTACTGAGTCAAAATTTATTTTATTTTGAAAATTTTAATAGTAATCTTACGAGTTTTGAAAGAAGGAGCATAGCACAAAGCTCAAGTCTAGGAAGTGTAATTGTTTTAACAGGAGCTACCCTTGACTTGGAAGAAATTAACTTAGAGGAAATGGTGCCGTCTGCATATATAGCACGTAAATACACACAGCCACCGTAGGCGGCCAAGCTTGCATCGGCAAAGCCATGAAGTTCAGTTTTGAAATGGTTTTATTTAAGAAATAGAACCTTGAATGTTTTGTTCTTTCAGCAATGAAAGATTTTGTAGAAATTGTTAAATTCGTCAAGCATTTTTGAATCTGAGATAATTGTGTCCCAGTCCAGTTTAAGAATCCACAACTTTTGTATTAATATTTTACCCTTTACTATAACAGGATTTATTAACCCAAGAGGGTCATAGCACTGGGCTATTGCTGACAGAATTTTTCTTTTGGTAAGTGGGAAGATTTGCTTATTTTCTGTTGTAGAAATGTAAAGAGAATCAGAATTAGGGTTCCATTTAGCCCTAAAACTTTATTTGGAGCATCTTGTAAATTAATGTCGTAGTCCAAGGAATCGGATTTTTTAGCGATATTTTTTAGAAAAGTTTTGGAATTGGAACAATATTTGTGAAGCTCAAACCCATGCTTCTTCAGAACGGAGTTTAACTCAGTGTGAAGTTTGAAAAGAATGTCTAAATTTTGCGCGCCACACAAACCGTCATCCATATAAAATTGAGAAGAAATTGCTTCCGAAGCAAGTGGAAATTCATTTTACTCAAAGATGCTATTTCTTTAAGCACTCGAGATGCGAGAAAGGGGCACTGTTAGTGCCGTAGGTAACAGTGTCTAACTGAATACATTTCAGATCATCCTCAGGGTTTTACGCCAGAGGATATTTTGTAAGAACGTTTGTTCGGGATTGATTAAAATTTGTCTAAACATTTTCTGTATGTCAGTGGTGAAGACAAAGGGAACATTCTAAATCTACAAAGAATGTCGAATAAATCCGGATGAACTTGGTAACCCTTAAGAGAGATGTCATTTAAGGAGTAACCAGAAGAAGTTTTACAACTTGCGTCATACACAACGCGTAGTTTAGTAGATGTGCTACCTTCACGAATAACACACAAATGAGGAATGAAATATTTATTTTCTAGTTTGCAGTTTTGCAATACTAAGGAACATATTTAGCATGTCCAAGAGAGACATACTCTTGAAGGAAATTTTATATTCATGAAATAAAGTACTATCTTTTGGAGTCTTTTTCTAAACTCAAAAAGCGTTTTTAGCAATGGTAAAGGAATCGCCGAGCTTGCTAGGCTCTGACGAAGATTTTAGTGGAATATCTACCTGAAATCTGCCGTTTTCTAATATTTTTGTTGTAGAAGTAAAAATGTGTTCGGATAATTGGTGTTCTTCAGAAGGAATAGATATTTCGGAAATGTCTTCCATTTCCCAGAATTTTTTTAGAAAAGAGTCAACTTTTGAAGTCGCAAGAAAGGAAAATTTTGACTTATCTGAATTTTCGTTTTCAGACAGAGACATATTACAATTAGTGTAGTTTTTTGGGACTGTACCTGCTACAATCCATCCCAAGTGGGACTCTTGTAAAACAGGAAGATTTTTACCTAGTTTAATGATATTTTCAAGAATTATATCATAGTAGCAATCTAGACCTATCAAAATGTCAATTTCTGACGGCATGTGATATTCGTCGTCAGCTAAGAAAATATTTTAGGTATTTCTATTTTGTCATTTATTATCTGAGTTTGAGGAAGCTTGCACGTTATATTAGGTAAAACAGCACAAGTTATTTTGAAGGATTTACTTAGATCTTTGTTAGAGAATATTTTAATATTCACCAATTTATCGGCGATAGTAGAGCTTTCGTTGATGCCAGAAATATTCATAGTTGTGTTGTGAGTTTTGCACGGTAGTTGATCAGCTAATTTTGTGTGATAAATGAGTTTTGACTACCAGTGTCAAACAACAGCTTGGCCGAAATAATTTCTCCGTATTTAGAGCAGAGAGTTACTTTGGCCGTAGCTAGGAGGACATGGCAATATTTTACCGAATGGGCTGAATGGGTAATCAAATTAGACATATGCTGAGCATCGTCTTTAGAAATTGGTGCACAAGCATTTTCTTGTTGTGCGAAGGAATCATCATTTTGCGAACTCGGAACATTCTTGTTTGTTTGTGAATTTTATTTTGGAAATTAGATTTAGAGAGAAGTTACTTTTATAACTATAACTTGTAATCGGAAGAGATTGATCGCCCAATCCTTTGTCTATGTGTAACAGAGAATTATGCGATTTAGAACAGAAAGAACATTTTTGGGTAGAAGAACAATTTGCAATATTGTGCTTGCCTAGGCAGTTAAAGCACAACTTATAAGATTTAATGTAGTCAACTTTTTCTTGATATCTTAGATTTTTGAAGGAAATACAGGTGTAGATTCTATGACCTGCTTTTTGCAAAAGGAACACTTAAGAACTTGTTGGAATTTTTCGTGATTGGCAACTGGAGCAGAGTGATAAACAGAAATTGATTTTCTTTGCAATTTGGGACTTGCAACATCAATATTTTCTAAGACAGAACTCCTTTTTCTAAGAATTTTATAAAATTTTCCAAATTGGGAATTATAGAATGATCTCTTTCCATTTCATAAGCACGTTTTGTATTGAAATCCAACTTTTTGAAAAGAAATATTAAAATAATATTCCATAAATCTTCGTAAGAAAATTTAAATTTTGAGAGATTGAATATTTTTCTGAATGGTAGCTGCAATTCACGCAGTGAACTTGACTTACATTTTGTCATGATTGGAGTTTCTAACATTGCTGATAAATGAGAATTGACTATAACAAATTTGTTTTCAAATCTACTTTTCAAAATATTTAAAGCGATATGGAAATTTTCATTTGTAATTGGCAAGGAGTCAATTAAATGCAAAGGTTCATTTTTTAAATAACTTTTAAGATATACTAAACGCTGAATGTTTGATAATTGAGAATTTTTATTATAAGAGCATCGAAAAGTTGATAAAAGGATTCAAATTCTTTTATATCTCCCGAAAAGTTTGAATTTTGATTTCCGGCAACTTGACTGCCGTTGATTGAGGATTACTTAAAGAGGATTGAAAACTATCATCTTGATTTTCAATGGCTTCCGTTTGCTTTCTTCTTAAATTGGCAATACATTGAGTAATATTGCTTGCTAGAGAGAAATATTTGTCTTCTATGACGGATCTGTCTTCTACGTCAAGAACTTCTTCCGAACAGAGAATTTCTATTTCATCTTGAACTTTTTCGTATGAATTAAACAAAGAATGCACCCGTTGCAATCTGATTTCAAATTCGAGTGGTGTGTTACAAGTGTCCGCACTTTGAGCGAACCACGATTCTATTCGCGTAAAGGAACCTTTGACCGAAGCTCTAGACTTTTTTAAATTTTCTAAGCTCATATTGAATTTTTTAGAAATTAATGTTTATAGAAAATATCATGCACTTTTTACACAACAGTTTAACAGATAGAAAAGTAAAATGGAATAAGCTCACCCAATTAATCGCTGCTTGTTGTTGAGTTTCCAGGAATCTTCCAGAAATCTAGGCGAACTTGACAATGTGTGTTCAGGAACTAGTGTCTTCTTTCCAATAGAAAGGCTGGCTTCCAGGAATATCCAGGAAATCCGTCTCTGAAGGACCACTTTATGAGCGGGAAACTCAGGGAAGGTGGAGCGAAGTAGGCACCCCTGAATTTCCACCTCCCGGAGCAGTGAACTGTAATCGTCGAGGGGGACACTAGTGGAAGAAATGCGAAGATAACGAAGGACCGAGAAGTACGAAATGAACACTATTGCCATATAACAACTCACAACGATAATCTGGTGAACTTTATGGAGTAAGTAAATTAAACAATTAATCGTACACCGTGTAGTAAGAGGATCATATATTATAACGTCAATAAGAATTAGAAATACAGCGAAAAGCACAATTTACAGTATATTAAATTTCTGAATTATTCGAACTTGTATAAACATAATACTTTTATCACACTATTAGGAATTCATAATACATATGCCGCGTATCAAGTTTACTAACGTATTTTGTATGATACGTCAATGGAAAGGGTCATTGCATTAATATCACACAAGCACGAGGTAACTTGTTGTGATACAAGATTAAGAAAAATGGTTATTATTTACTATTATAACCGGAAAGATCAATAACTATTACGATTGTAAGAACACGCACCTGTGTTGAGAATACAAATTACTATGCATAATGATCGCCTCGTATTTCAGTTAATCAATAACTATTACGATAGGAACGATTCATTACAATTTGCACACTAGAAATAATTTATAGAACAAAGATAATCACAGCCCGCGCGAATACGACTGTAACCTAGGAAAGTTGAAGCAAAACTCTATTGTTTGTCTATTAAAACCAAGGCAGGTGAGCGCTGCACGTGCTCAAGGTTATCTTCCTGCCTGTAGGGCAGGCTATTACATAGAATTAAACATTAATATGCTCTAAGAAATAATAATAGAGCATTTTTGAACGTAATTAATCTTATTGAAAATAAAGAAGATTTTACGAATACGAAATAATTTAGGAAACTCCAACACACTGTGTTTTTTAGAGGTTTCACAAATAAAGGCTGCGGCACTTGACTAACTTACGGTACCGAACGAAAAAACCGACGACTGTTCTGCTTCGATATCCATAAGAAAGTGTTTGTTCACTACTCTATCCAACTTATTCGCACATGCACAAGGAATTTTTATGGCAGGATATAAGGGAACAAGGGATGACCGTTTTACAATTAGATTTACAACTACGAATTTGAAGTAACTTAAAATTAACCACGCAACGTGCGACAAAGAGACCGAACATTATCTTTAAATAACAGTCTCTTGTACAATTACCGTTGTGTCCGTGGTAATCATATTTTTGAAATTATGGTAGGGGTATAGTAAAGTTCTTTACACTGCCTTTGTCTGATCTCTTTATCGCAGCAGATGTGCTGGTAGGAAGATGATTTGTCTAAGTTTTATATGGGATTTAGTTGTTTTCTAGTATTTACGTGGTGATAGAAGTTTTATCTTATCGTTAATATCTCAGGTGGTCCTTTAGATCAATCTGTCTTTACAGGGACATTGTCTTGTTTTCATAAGATGCTTATCCAAAAACTATTTTTTCTTAACCTGCTATCTCCGTTTTAAATCTTAATTTTTCCTTTGGTGGACCTGTCTTAAGTTCCAAGAACTGTGCTTCTCATAAGAGTGGGGTTCCCCATTCCAGGCTACTGACTACACCTTGGCTGGTGGAGTAGTGCTTTGCTGTACATCGTTTTTCTATCGCTTTTGCTCAATGCGAGCCCTTCCTCTTATTTTTTCTACCTACATAGATCTTAACCTCCCATTTCCTATTTTATCGTTCCGTATTCCTTTTCTCTCCTTTTATTTCCGAAGTCGCTGCATAGTTAGAAGACTGTTATTTCACGACTTTAGGCCCTAGGTGTGAAGAACTTCCGTCTGGCTGTGCATCGCCACTGTCTATCGCTTATATATTGGGACAGTGAAATGTTGTTATCGTTTTGGCTTTCGACAACGGGGTGCAGAGATTGACTCCCGAATCGGTTTCGCATGCTGTTCGTGTGAACAAGCCCGCTTCACGGAGCTTCTCCTTTCTGGAAAGCATATGTAAGAAACCCCCTTTTTATGTTCCTACGGGATCACTCTACTCCCTCGAGAGTCCCCGCTTTCTTGTTATTATACTTTCTGAAGATGGGGCGTGTCTTGAGAATAAGGTGCCCGAACCTAGATTTTATTTTAAAAAGAGTTTTATTCATAACATTTTATTTCATCGTGAGCTTTAGTTTAAATCGTAGATGTCTAGTACCAATCGTTTTTCTTTAGACTGTTTTAAGGATTTTATTTTACCTGTTCACTATTTAACTATAATTGGTTAATTATCTTTTTTCATGTAAATATCTCTGAGACCTTATCGTACCTTAATTAACACTTAATCCTATAGGTGGCAAGGTGTTTATCGTTTTCTTTGCAATTATCTCTGAGATGTTATCTTTACCTTGCCTTTACCGTTAAGTCAATAAGATACCTATATCTTTTTCGTAATAAAATACTTTAAGAAATTATTTTATTAATTCAATGCTCGGAATCCTCGGTATCTATAACCAAAGGTATGATTTATTATCGTAGTATGAAGGAACAAACTCGCACCCTATGATTGTATGTGGGTGTTAAGAAAATGCTCGTAGATACCATAAATGCAGTAGCACTGGTTAATTCGTTAACTCTACGTTTCAGCTGCTGCATTATATTTTGCCTTATTTTACTAAAGCTAGTATAAATTTGTTCCGCTTTAGAAAATGTCTTTAAGGAGACATAAAATTTGCACGCATTCGTAAATGAGCATGAAAGAAACTTTCTAATTGGATTAGTTAAGTGAGTGTAGTAATAAGTATGTGAGTCTCATGCTTCCGACGAAATTCGTGCAGTCGGTGCCGCGGCAAACAAGACCTCTACGTGTTGAGTTCAAGCAAGCCTTTAAATTGGGTGGCTCCGTTTCGTGGTATCTCATTTTGCTACGGTATAAAAAAAAACATGTGGCGTCTATAGACAAATGCTAGTTATTCTCTCGTGAATGTGTAAGCTCTTGTACAAAGAGACTTTTACCTCTTTTTGTTTTTTTAAGCTTTAAGGCGATTGTTATGCTTTATCCAAAGCTCCCATGTAATATTTTATAAATTTAAGTTTAGGGACTTTTTTAGAACACTACGTGGGAAAATTCCCTGCAGACGATAACGATACCGCTGACGCTTGTGAAAAAAGTTTCTAGGTAGCGCTTGAAGTGAACGGAAGTGTTTTACAGAGCTCCTGACTACAAGGCTAGTTTTTATGTAGGATTCATTATTTATGATTATATTTTAAGCGTTTATATTTAGAATATTATACTTTTATTACTGTGTGACGTTAATTTTAATACATAGGGCAGTAAATAAAACCAAAAACAAAAATTTAAACCTAATAAATAAATCGCGTTTTAACTTAAAATTTAACTAAAATTCGCGTTTTAAAATAAACCAACTTAAATTTTGGGATAATAAATCAGAAATCTACTAAATAAATAACTAAAAATAAATTCAAAATAATTTAAAAAGGCGTTTTAACATATTTATTGAAAAACCCGAGTAAAACGGGCTAAAACAGCGTAAAACCAGCAAATAAATTCGGGAAAATTATATAACGTACGTGTAATAAAATAACAATTTAAAACCAAAATCTAGGCCCTTTTTGAATTAAACAAATAACTAAAAACCGTAAAGTTTAAAATAATTTTAATAAAAATATTCCATTTTTTAAGTACACGTGTATTTTAAGATTCCTTAAAGTCGATCTTTGGATCTAATTAGTGGTGTAACACTTGAAGGTCTAGTAAACACCGATTAAACAAGCGGTAAGTGCTTCCGGTACCGCATTCCAATAACGCGTGTTTTAATTAGTTTGTTTCTAAATTTAAAGTCCGGTATTTTATAAATTTGTTTTTGAGGTAATTAGCTAGTTTGAATTTTAAATAAATAAATACAGTTTTGTTATAGTAGATTTTCAATTGCGTATATTTATTCGGCTTGCTATCTTATTTTGTCCTCCTTGTTATTTTGACGTTAGTGTTTATTTTATTTCTGATAAATTTGAAATTTCATTTGGTGGTTTTTAAAAATTTGAGTAAATAAATGAATACAGAAAAGTTTAAGGGCCATTTGAAACCTCGGTCTTTTATTGGAGCAGCGTTTTTGTTCTGTACTTGTTGTTGTTTTGTTGTTTAGCTATACATCTTAGCTTCGAGTTTATTTAGCGTCGTCAGGGCATTTTGACCTGGGATTTGTTTGTCTTTGTTGTTTTGTTATCTGATTTTTCAGCATGGTTGTCCATCAAGATAAAGAGCCGTTGCCGAAGAAGAAGAGGGGTGGTCGGTCGGAGTCGGTCAGGGGTGAGCAGTCGGAAGCTGGATCGGTTGAGAAGGTCGGAGAGACGGAGCTCGTGGTTGCGGTAGAGAAGTTGGTGTCGCAGTCCGACGGGGAGGTAGTCGCGTAGCAGAGGGAGCCTGGGTCTGCGGTGGTGGACTCGGAGGGGTCGGCGCCCCTTGTGTGTGGAGCTGAGCCTGAGTTGCCCGCAACGTCGAGAGGGCAGCGTCGTCGGTCGACTGGCAGCAACGAAAGCGTTGCTGCTAGCGACCTAGACGAACTGGAACTCTTGATGTTCCGTGCGAGGAGGGGGCACTGCTTTATACATAAGCGGGTTCCTGCTACTTCGGCCACCATCCCCGTAGACGACAGGAAGGTGATTCGCAGCGCCGCGGACGAGTTCCGAGACGTTGCGAATCAGCTATTAGGTAGGGTTAGGGGTCTCAGGATGGTGCGTGGCGAAGTGAAGGAGGCTGTGGCGGAGGTAGCAGTGGCAGCGGCGTGCACTGAGCAGGTCGTGTTAGGGCAGGGGGGACCAAGAGCTGTGATGTCCTAAGCTGGAGCAGTGGTTTGGAAGGCAGCGTCGACGTTTGCAGTTCGTGTCGGCGCCAACCCAGGAGTGAAGGACGACGTCTTGGTGACGTTGAAGAGGAAGGTTGATCCGGCCTAAGATGGTTTTGTTGTTGTCGGAGCACGTCGGACGCGTAGGGGTGACGTTGTTGTCAAGTGTGCTGGTAAGGAGGATGCCAGGCGTTTGCAGTCGACGGTAGGTGGGGCTTGTCAGGGTTTTACAGCTAGGACCATCGAGAAGAGGAGGCCGTGCATCGTGCTCCCTGGGGTAGAGAGGGAAATGAAGCAAGAAGAGCTCCTGCAGAGGTTGATTGCTCAGAACTCCCGCTTCAGGGAGATTAGGTTCGAGGAGGAAGTGAAGGAGAAGTTCCGGTTCGGTGCAGGGGACCCAGAGATCCGTTGGCCACAATCGTTTTTGAGGTTTCGTCGGCGGCTAAGAGGTGTTTTTTGTCGGAGGCAGTTTGTTTGGGTTGACGTAGGGTTTTTGCTTGCGATCAATGGTCCAGTGCTTCCGTTGCTACGAGTTCGGCCACAGGTCCACAGAGTGTAAGGAGCGGGTGCAGTTTTGCGGTAACTGCGCCGAAGTGGGGCATGAGTTCAAGAGCTGTAGGCGGGCAGTTTCTTGTTGTGTTGTCTGTGCAAGGACGAACGATAAGGTTGGTAGCGTTAGGGTCGACACTCGTCATGATGCGAAGTGCAGTCAGTGCCCCACGATGCAGCGGTTGAAGGTAGTCATCACCAGGAACATATACTATGGATCCTAGGCCATTAGATGATGTTTTGAGGAGCTCAAAAATCAAATGCGCGCAGATTAATTTAGGCATGGGCAAAGGGGCCACCAATAGTTTCGTCAAAATAATAAAAGAAAATGAAATCGACATCGGGTTCATACAGAAACCGCATCTGTATGGCCACAAAGTAACATGTTTTGGGAGGGGGTTTCCGTCTTAAACGCAAATAGCGAACGACCGCGCAGCGGAATTATAACAAATAATGGACGTGCGCCGGGATAATATTAAACAATTTGTCCAACGAGTTTATAACCACTGCAGAAATAAATCAGGAACAAACACGTTCTACTTGATAAGCGCGTACCTTCTACCAGTCGACTCCGGTCGGGAAAATCCTCAAACTGAGGACTTAATAAGTTACATCAAAGGCATTTTTCGCCAAATTGGAAGGAATAAGAAACTAATAATCGGGGGAGACTTTAATACTAAGTCACCGTTATGGGGTAGCTCTATAGAAGACGATAGGGGTTCGCAGGTTGCTGATCTTTTAACGGAATGGGATCTTAGTGTGATAAACACTAATGATTCACCTACGTTTGAGGGGCATAGAGGCAGCAGTTTTATTGATATTACTGCAGCCTCGCACGAAATGTTAGAAATCATTTGTGATTGGAAATTAAGTCGGACGCGGAAACGCTCTCTGACCATAAATTAATAACATGGGACGTTGAAACCAAAACAAGCGCAAACGAGCAGCTAACTATATTTCCGCGGTTCTGTAATAAAAAAGCAAATTGGGAGCGGTTTAAACAAAAATTTGGCGAAAGTATCCCTGCGCTCGAAAACGAGCTATTTAACTGCCGAGAGGCAGACGAAATAGAAACGCTCGCGAAAAATTGAAACGACGCAGTGGTAGACGCATCGTCGTACTCCATACCGCGAAAGAAAACATTTAAAGACAGCGTACCCTGGTGGACCCGGGAACTAACCACCAAGCGGGCAGAAACGCGTAACCTAAGGCGCCGCTATCAACGCACCTCGGGAAATATAAGAGAACAACGGAGAGTAGAATACAATCGAAGTTACCGCGAATATAAGATATTAATAGAAGAAACGCGAACAAATAAATTCAAAGATTTCTGCACGCGAAACTCACAGAAAGAACCTTGAGGAACCGCATACCGCGTAATAAGGTGTAAATCGCAGAAAATCGCGCTCGGTAACATAAGAAAGACAAATGGCGAATATACGGAAGGTTTTATAACCACGGCGGAATATTTATTAGAGAAATTCTTCCCTTCGGATAATCCTGAGGAGGATGAGGGGTCGCACGATTTAGTACGTCGGGAAGCTACAGAATCGCAAGGAACAGGTACCGATAAGGCAATCTTAGTTCACGAGGTCGTCAGGGCTCTTAGGAGAATGAACCCTTCTTAAAAATATGATATCAACAACACAAAAAAAGAAACTAATCAACAACAGTTCAAGTCCAGGAAAGTATTATGGTCTGCCAAAAATTCACAAACCAACACTATCTTTAAGACCAATTACTTCATCCATTAATACTCCTACTTATAGCATTGCTCATTTCTGTACAGATATTCTGAAACATTCATTTCCTCTTGAAGGCTACAATATCAAGGATAGCTTTACCTTTGTAGATACGTATGACAATTTTCAATTACCAGAAGACCACATTCTTATATCCCTTGATGCTGAATCTTCGTTTACCAACATACCTAAAGAATTAACAATTCAAATTATATCAGAACAATGGGACAAAATTCAACCTCACTGCAAATTTTTAGAAAAATGTTCATTAGTACTATAAATCTAATATTCAACAACACATACTTTACATATAAAACAAGTTGAAAATGCAAGGCATTGTCGCAACGAACTTCCAAATGTAGACTTACTTTAAAACAATTTAAAGAAATTAAAATTATTATGTTGTAATAATTATAAGTATTCAGATAAAATACAAAAATTTATAAACAACGAAAGATACATTTTAATATATTTTATTTTATTGAATAAATATTTTAAAAGCTATATATGTGTGTGTGTATGTATGTATGTATGTATGTATGTGAGTTTGTGTGTGTGTGTGTGTGTAAATAAGGGGGCATCATATTTCGATTCAGTTTTTTCAGAGGATTCTAAATATGTATCGCACATTAATTTTGGACCTATTTGAAATTTTTGATAAAAATTAATTCCCGGGGGGGTCGGGTATCCGTGGTCAGATTTTGTGGGGGGTACCATATTTTGACTCAGCTATGTTAGGGGAGTCCAAATATGTATCGCACATTAATTTTGGACCTATTTGAAATTTTTATTTTCCCGACGGAATATCGCGGGGGCACGGCGTCCCCGTGGCCCGATTTCAACTGACATCAAAACTTAAGCTCAGGACACCGAGCTGAATCGATTGATGTATCACACATTGATGTCCGACCATTAGAAAGGCCTCGGACGGACAGACGGACAGACAGACGGACGACAAATCGATTTCATAAACGAACGAAGTTCGTTGAAAACTATCTATTTGCAACTTTACGGCACTCCTATGAGTTCACCTCTCTCACCAATCTTAGCCCAGATTGTCATGGATTTACTTCTGAACAAAATCATTCCTAACCTTCCATTTCAAGTTACATTTTTAGCGAAGTATGTGGACGACATAGTTTGCTCTGTACCACACAATCAAGTTGAAACCACTTTTAAACACTTCAATAGCTTTAATGAACATCTAAAATTCAATTTAAAAAAAGAAGACAGAAAAATTTCATTTCTTGACACATTGATTATTCGATCAGAGAACAACAATTTGATTTTTAATTACTATAAAAACCTACAAATTCTGATAGATACATTAACTACAACTCCAGTCACAGCAATAAACACAAGGTCAATACCATCTTAGCATTAAAAAATCGAATTACAAAAATAAGCAATCCAATTTTTTTAAAAAACAACATTAAAGAATTAAAACAAGTCTTTATGAGTAATGGTTATCCCATTCAAATTGTCAGCAAATTGTTGAATACCAACACTTTATCACAACAAAAAACAACACAACAACTGGTTTACAACAAGCTTCCATATATTAAAAAACTGACTCCACAACTTACTAGAATTCTATAAAAACCAAATATAGGCATTGCACACTACTATGTGAAGTCAATTAAAAATCTTTTTTTTGCCCCTTAAAGATAGAACAAACACCGAAATGTGCAGTAACGTTGTATATAAGATTCAATGTATTTGCAACCACTCCTACATTGGTCAAACTGGTCAGTGGTTAAAGTACACATTAACTCAACACCGCAGTGATGCAAAATTAGGAAAAAACAACTGTGCCTTCTCAACACATATACATTCTACCAAACACACACCTTCACTCAAAGACACCAAAATTTTAGAAATAGAACAAAATTACAAGAAACGCTTATTACTTGAATCATTCCATATACAAAAAGAAAAAAGTGCATCGACAACAAACAAGACCTAAATAACTTAAGTGTTGTTTACTCCGATCTATATAAACATTAATTGTAGTGCTGTTAATTAATGGACAATATTTATACATTCTTTTCATTTTTATGTTATTTATATCTAAAAATCATTGCACTTATACTTAGTTTTTGTAACATCAAAATTACATACAAAAAACAATTTTAATTCTGTCACTCAAGTTTTGCATGTCATTTAAAATTAGTTTACACTGGCCTTAAATTTAAGAATAATCAAGTTTTATGTAAGTTTTGATATATGTATTATATAGTTTCTAATTACCAAACTTTTAGCTTATGATTCAGATCTGAATAATAGATCGAAACGTCAAGTTAAAAACGAAACATTATTTGACAGTTGTTTTATTTATGACCAAAAATATCCCAAAACATGAATTTCACCTTTATATTAAATATATATATATATATATATATATTTATATATATATATATATATATATATATATATATATATATATATATATATATATATATATATATATATATATTAAATATATATATATATATATATATATATATATATATATATATATATATATATATAATATATATATATATATATATAACTTTCTACACCCTAGTGAGTGCTCCATTTTATTATTTTATTTGGGACCTCATCATTTCAATTCTGGTGGTGTTTAACTATATATATGTATTTCTGCATTAACAACTTTTAATACCTTTGAAAAAGGCAAAAACCTTTGCCGAAACGTAAGGTCTTAATTAAATGTTGTGCTAAATACAATATTGGATTTTGATTTGGACTACATCATCCCAATTTTTCATCGATAAAACTAATTTAAAAAAAAATAAAATATTAGACCAGTCCATTAACTAAGAGTAAAGCTTATATTTTTATATATATATATATATATATATATATATTGAATGCTGTGAAATGTACAAAAAGCCTCTCCATTATCCTCTTAAACTAAGGTTTTCAAATCGTGCCCCACAGATTGGGCGTCATAAATGCTGTGTTTCCATGTATTAGAATCGAGCCTCACGAATTGGGTGTCAAGAATGCTGTGAATCCTACAAAAAGCTATTCATTACCTTAACTGTTCCGTTGACTTTCTTCTGTTACTCGCCTCTTTACTCTTTTCCGCCTCGGCTGCTCACCTAGTTAAAACTTTCATCCTCAATCATAAAAAAAACAAACACATTCCTATCACAAACACCAACGTTAACTCTATTTACATCAATATTCACAATACATTAAAACTTCAAAATTAAAATTCAGCATAAATTTCAGTATCAGAAAATTTCAAGATTAAATTTATTGTCATTTTAATGTGCATTCAGAATTAAAGTCCTTGTAGATGCCTACTAATTAATATAACAATATATGCAGACCTGAGTCTGAGTACAAAGGGAGCATCTCCCACCCCTTTACGTTAATTAACCAGGTTCGTCTAATTGAGCTGAAAGACATACCCAAATTTTCATCATAATCCAGAACATAAATACTAAATACCCCTTTCTACTTAAACAAGAAAATTTCACCTTAAAATTAAAAATTTGTTGTTAGTACAATTTCACTACTGTCCATTTTAAGTAAATCAATTATAAAGTTATTCAACACACACCAAAACATCAAAAATCGAACAACAAAGCATAAGTTACCTGAAGGTTAATGCACTCGTGGCCCCAATGTATATCGTCCTCTGTTAATCACACCAATCCAACTGGGTTATGTTTAGGTCCTCGTATTGCTGGTCGCCTTTAAAATTTTCTACACCACCATTCATCTAAAGTTGTTTCAGTGCTTTTCCGGAACTCATTTGTGTATATCTGAAGCTTGTTTTGTGGATCCAGACACGTTTACGAATCATTTAATTATTAACACCCCCGAAAAATAGCAAAGAAATTCATACTTCTTTCACAAATATACGCCAAAACTGCCTACTTTTGTGTATTCATTTGTCGTTGCAAATTTGACTAATTGGTACAGTGATACTAGACTTTATTACCTTGTATCTCTAAGTGCACGAGCAAACTGTTTAAATTATTCTATCAAAATCGGAAAACTAAAAAGCACTGTTTAACGCATTGAATCAAATCGAAAATCTAAGAGAGAAAAACTCATATTAACCCGGGTATATATAGTGGTTAGCCTGTCTGTCGGTTTTGTCCCCAAAACGGCCAGTTTCTAGAATTTCGTATACTATGTTCCCATCTCGACCGCCTGTGCGTCGGTTTTTATTAAATTTGCACTCGCACCAGTTAAATCTCAGAAATTTCGACACGGCTCGCAACGTCTGGGAATAACTAATTAATTTTTATACAGAAATGTTATTTTACCTCTCAAGTTTGCCTCTTATTTTCAACCAATCGCAACCCAGTGACGTTGCTCAACTCACGCCTTTTACTATATGTGTCTCTGTCTTGCGCATATTATCTGTCTCTATCTACCCTGTTCCGAGTGGTACAAATCTATATTCTTTAGTATCAGTTATTTTCAATCCACGTGGACTTGTGAAATAACCCACCTTATTAGCATTTCCCGTAAATATTAAGCAACGGTTTCTCCAACATTCTCTGTAACCATGTGTTATCTGCAAATTTTACGCAGAACATAAAACATTTAAAAATACGCAGGTGTTCAAACATAATACTTCTACGATCTGAATATTATTGGGTTTTTACTAGCTTTTATACATATTATATGTTACTAATGGTTCAATTAACTTCAATTAAAAATAGTACCCTTTAATTTTTATCGACTCCTAATCAAATATTAATTATTATCTGTACATTTTGTTTAATACCGGTTACTTAAAATTGAGTTAATTAATATAAATTTTGCACGTAATTTCTATTTGTTTCTTTACTCGGAATAATTAAATTACACGTAGAGCATTTTAATACTGCTTCTTTTTATAGAAGGCGTCTTGTAAATAATATATATCTCTTATTTTTAATGAAACGAATGAATTTTTATGCTTCACGGTTTTAATAACGCGTACCTTTTCCCAAAGCTTCTACACGGTGATCAAAATTATTTGATGTGATTATTTAATTTTCTACCCTGGTCTAAATATGAGTAATATATATACATATTCTGTGGTATTTGAATGGTAAAAGCGGTTAAATAGTTGATTTGATAATTTATTTCAAGCTTCAGCACTAAAAAGCAATAATTTGTAAAGCTTTTGCAAATTACTAGTGTAGGATTTAATTTTACAAAGAACTTTCAGAATGATTAAATGCCATGTAGCATAAGCGTATAACCATGAATACTAATTAAAGTAGCATGTGTTATAATGTAAATATTCTTAGCATATATTTAAAAGAATCATAAACAAATTTAGTCATTGTAGGTAATAAGTGTAGCATAGGGTGTAAATATATAGCTTTAACAATTTCTGTTTCATATTTAAACTGTTTTTTAAGTAATGTTTCTAAAAGCAAACTGACCGTTGTAATTTTCAAGTGTTTATGCAACCTTCAAAAGTTACGTTATAGCAAAGAGGAGCATTTTCTAAAACGCTTCTCCAAGATTTCAAGCAAGGTTGGACGTATATTGGCGAAAGTGGGAACATTTCAAACCGTTGGAATTCTACGGATTGTGTATAACAATAATACTTGCGGTTATAGTTTTAACAAGGATGCCGGGTATAATTTGTAGATAAGGCGAGAAAAACAACATCGAGTTCTAAGAAGGGTGGCAGGCGATAACCACTTAGGAGGGATTTATTGTATCTGGAATAGGTAATACTTAGTTATCGGTTAGAATTTAGAGACCAAAACAAAACACAAGAAGTTGGTGATGGAGCTCTCTTTTATTCTCTTTACGCACGTATTTCGTCGCTGACTATTACGCTAGTAGTAGTGAACGAGATTACAGCTGATTTGTCTACAAGTGATATCAGTCTTCGAGTACAGTTTGAAATATAAGTGACACCAGTGGTGTCGAGTTTCAACATGCAGTTAACAAATGTATTATAAAAGCTTTGAGAAAAAATGCGCAGCAGATTTAAATAAGTAAGTACAGACTGCGTGATATTTGTTGGTGCATAATATGCACATTAAATGAAGTAAAGGTCGATTAAAATTTGCTTTTGTGTTTACCTGGTGTGTAATGACTTTTGTACTTTATGGGTATGTGCCGTTGAACTAAACGTAACAAAATCGAAAAGAGCTAATGATTGAACTTTTATGATATTATTTTACTACTATTTATGTGTGGGAATTTAGGTTATGAAAAATGATTGTACTATTTTGTTATGTGCAAGGTAAAAGAGACTTTTGACAATTTGTTGCGCAGAAATTAGCACGAGTAGTTAAAGGTTTTACTATGAGCTCGTATTAAGCCAGGGGTAACGTATGGTTGGTGGAAAAGCCCTGTTACTTTTAATAATTAATTATCTGGGTAATATGTGATATAAATGTATCATTTGAAAAAGGGGAAGCATGTAATATAATTGACGTGTAAACTAGACGTTGATGACGATTTTTGGTGTATAATTTTTCTCTGAATAGATCTATGAGAGTAATCATTGCAGCGTTGTCTTTTTGTAGAGTAGTTAGTTGTATTTTTCAGACATTATAATTTGAATAAGGGCCGCTATACTTGCGGCCACGTCCCCAATGCTGCACCCGACGGTACTACATTGGGTTTAGACGCGAAAATATAAGTGCTTCAAATTAAACCTAACTTCAAAATTAATCCATCCTAAATAAAAATCTAACAACCTGAAACAAAAACTAAAACTAGGATTTGAATAAAGGTATCCCTAGCGTTGATTTTGGAGTGTGTTCAATCATCAAGGCACACGCGAAAGTAAAAGAGGAGGGATCCGTAATACCGGGTAGCAGTCGCCAGCTCTGCCAGCCTGAAGGGTCGACTTAAAACTATACAAAGCTAGCTAACTAATTAAAAATGGTTTTAAATTTCTAATCATTCGCCAAATATTTTAATAGTGAATCCAACTATTTTGCTTGCTCTATATATTTACAAATTCGTCCTCCCTGGTTTAAGTAACTTAGCCTAAATCCGTCCCTAGCTTTCCATATCATGCCCTAACTAATTTATATTGTAATTACAATCTTCTCTAGTACATTCTTCTTTCCTATTAAAATGCTGCCACCAAAAATGGCGGCAGAACGTCAGAAAAAACAATTTAATCCCCAAAATAATATAATACATGCAAATACATATATATATATATATATATATATATATATATATATATATATATATATATATATATATAAACAAATAAACGTCTAAAAGCATAAGCATGTAGCAGTGCATTTAGCATTTAGCAGAAGCATCACCCAAATAAATTATCAGGTGCACTCGCATAAGCATTATGTCGGCTAGCGCCATTACACACAAAAACGTGCGCGTTAAATTATTTCAAAATCTTCTTATTAATACAAATCAAAGCTTATGCGAGTACAGTCGCCACAATTTTATTCTTACCTTAATTATAAATTTTCCCAGCATCCGAGGACCTGGTCGTTTGCCTACGTCTATTTGTTTCTTCTAGGGGGATGGTTATGCACTGCTATAGTCCTGGAGGGTATGCACTAAACGTTCTGGGGGTTTTGACAATCACTATCACTTTAAAAGTCCTGGAGGGATGCGCGGTTTTACTCTAATTTATTTCTTTATTTATTACACTGATTTAAATTAATGAGGTGTTCTGATTTAGTTTGTTATTATTTATTTGTTTTTGTTTATTACCGATTTTCCGCGCGTAGATGGTGGGATAGCGACTGCTTTAGTGGTGTGGGGGATTCGCCGTGCATATTAGACTTTTGATTATTATTCTTATATTATTATTATTTTTTTTTATACTTTTTATCTTCTTTATTTACAGGTTATGGTTATCATGCTCATATCATTTTTCACGCCAAGCCAAAGTTAAAGTTCTAATCCTCTCTCGGCTCTCCCTTCAGCTACCGATTTACACGCGGTTATCACTGTCCAATCTTGCGACCCTTCCCGAAAATTCTTTGAAGGCGGTCCAGCCACTTCCCCGACTTCCTCTAGGCTCTTTGGCCATGCTAGCGCTGCGATAGCTAATTTCATATCACCTAACCCCCGATTTGCCACCTCTTATGGACAGTCGAAAAGCTCGTGCTCTGCGCTTTCTGCGCCCTCACCACACTCGCAGCGGTCATTATCGGTTAAACCGAATCTTTGTAAATACGCTTTTTGGGCGCCGTGCCCTGTTAACAGTCGCACCAGCTTATGATCGAGCTTCACCCCGATCTTACCTCTAGCTTCTATGCTCGGTATGAATGTGTGGATCAACCTGCCCGTGGCAGCGTTTTTCCACCTTTTAATTTGAGACCTCGGTATCGACGAATGTGATATCCGACAGTCGCCCGTCGCGGCCTCTTTAGCTAATTCGTCAGCCTTATCATTCCCTACGTTACTATCGTGCGACCTAACCCAACAGAACTTTAAACGTCGAAACTCGAGCGCCGTATGCGCTATCCTCCAAACGTCCGCCTGGAGGTCTGTCGAGGTGTTCATGTTTGTTAAAGCTGTCAGCGCTGATTTACTTTCGCTGATTATATACTATTCATCTCTGCCCGCGTGGTTTATTACGTAATCGATAGCCTCTCGTATGGCTACCAATTCGCACTGGAAGATAGTGCTCCAGTTTGCGAGATTGGTTTGAAACCAAAACACCTCCCTTTCCTGCTTAAATATGACAATCGTCGCGCCTGCTTGCCCATCATCCATACATGAATCGTTTGTGTAAATTCTGATACCCGTAGCATCCCCATCGCCTTCTACAAACTCGATTCCTCTATCGGACGGATGCCCCAACTCCGATACAACGATCTTTCTCTCTACCTCCCTATTACCAAGATGAATATCTTCGATAATTTCGCGCTCTTTCCCTGTATTTATTGTCCAGCGGTTTTTAGAGTTTCTGCTTGCACCTTAACTGCACCAGCCACCTTACCATTTTTCAGACTCTATAATGCTAATTCAAACTCATCTCTAAGTATAGGATATCCCAAGTTATTATTTTCAATGCCTGATTCCTGTTCTAAAGCCGTTAGTTCTTCCCCTGCATATAAATTCTCTCTATATTCCTGCCATCAAACTGCTTTTTCTACATTTTCTATAATCACGTTTCCTCCTGCGTCCCTTATATTTTTACTATATGGTTTTATATCCCTAAAATTTATTCTAATTAATTTGTCTGTCTTTACTATTTCCATTTTAGTTTAAACCTCTTTGCACCTTTCATCAATCCATCGTTCTTTAGCTTTCCTGCATTTGCGAATAATTTCCAATTTTATGGCTTTGTATCTCTGTTTTCTTGTTTCGTCTGATCTATTTTTGTATTTTCGTCTTTCTTCTATTAAATTCAGGATATCCTTTGTTATTTATGGTTTCTTATTTTCTTTTTGTGTATACCCCAGAATATCTCTGGCCGCCATGTCTAAGTTGGATATAATGTTTTTCCATTCTGTTTCTACTTTCTTAGTATCAGAAATTTTCTAGACATCTTACAGCAAATCATTTGACCTTTTTTCAAATCTTTCGTGGATATATTTATCTTTTAGCTTCTCAAAGTCAAAGTGCCTTTTCCATTCCTCTTTTTCAGATTTTTAAATTTAAGTGCGCCCTTCATAATTACGATGTTGTGATCAGTGTCTACATCTGTTTCTGGGTAGCTTCTACAGAGTTTTACTTGATTTCTAAACCGTTGTCTAACAAGAATGTAATCTATTTGATATCTTCCTATATCTCCCAGCATCTTCCACGTGTATCGTCTTTTAGCATGACGTTGAAATAATGTATTTGTGATGGTTAAGTTGTTCTTGTTGCAAAATTCTACCAGCTTATTTCCCCTGTCATTTCTCGTGTCTAAACCAAATAAACCTACTTCCGCCCCTTCCCTACCCTCACCTACCTCTCTACAATCTATATAATAAAATGTCCAGCTAGTGGATTAGGCATTTGCGTTTATTTTGGTAAAAGAGCATGGGTTTCCAAAACCGAAAGGAGTAACGTATCCGTATACACAAATATTATATGCTAATAAGGTTAGTTAATAAAAAAAAAATACAGGATGTATTTAGAATGCTTCTCTAAGCAGTTCGGTTAAGACATAAATAGTCGTGTATTGTTATAATGCATGATTCTTAACAGTGCGCTTATTATAATGGTATTTTAATTTGAACATACTCTCTCTATTTGGCGTTGTTAATTCTTAATGATATTTGATCTCTTCTTCACCATAGTATGCAGTTGCCTTAAAAATGTGATAAGTTTTCTGATTTCTAATATGATTAAATCTGAAAATTTTACCAATTGAGAATCACCTTACTTTAGATAAACAGAACGCCGCTAAAAACTAATGACATGATTTACAACTTTCATTTTTAACGGTTCCTTTATGATATTGTGATCCATAATCAAGTATATCAAAATGAATGTGATGTAAAATAAGGCAGTGTTTGAGTTTCGGGCTTCCATTCAATAGGTCAAACAAGAACAGACATATTTATCACCATTAATATGTAAACATAGTAAGTTACCCCAACACAACATCTAGGTACAAAATCAGTTTTGATGGTTTTACAGCATTTTATGAAACTATAATGACAACAAAAATTTTATTGCATCTACATATATTTTATTCGCTATTACGCCGTTAAAGGATACGTCAATATAGTTAAAAATCGTACATTTTCAAATTTCAAAAATAAAATATGATTGATATTCGGATCTTGCATAATTTGTTAGCATTTATCCACCTAAGGTTCCTTAACATCGTCAGTCTTTTTCAGATTACTATCTTGGTGTGCAGTTTCTTGTTTCTTTTTAACACTGCCTAAAATGTTTATGCTATAAAAACTTTCGTATAACTTATACGCATACCTTTTGATCCACCAAGTAGTTGATGTTCAAGTGTTGCAACTGGATATTCTATACATAAATAGAGAGGTATTGCACAGATAACACTATGTCCAAAATCAGCCCAAAATGCTTGCATCTGAAAATGAAATTGTTTTTTTATCTATATCTACTATATGATCTAGCAAACCATATTTAAGTTACTGAACACTATTGGGGTTCTAAGTTGGGCAGCGTTAAATAATATGACCGTAATATGTACCAAATATATAGAATAACTGAGTTTTCCAATAACTTCAAAGGCCGATAAAGACAAAAACCAATTGATAGGACCTACAAAATTTAAAACTTTTTTAAAATCGAAAATTGTTTCTGAGCATGAAGTTATTTACACAATACATTAACCAATATCTTATAAGATGAATGTCATTTTTCGTTTATAATATATAATTACTTTAATAAGATGTACCTTTAATCAAGGTTTTTATAAAAAGTCTAAACAATTAACTCACATCGACCTGGTAACTGAGGAGAGAATTGGAACTTGTAATCTTCTGCTTTCTACTATCAGAACGCTCTAAGGATTTGAATTATTGCGACGAGTAATTCAGTTGGAAAGATAAAATTCATTTGACATAAAATACTTGACACTATTGAATGTGATTTACAAAAATACTAAAGATAATTGAAAGTTATATCGATATATGGCTACATACACGATTTAGATTGGTCCATCTTTCCAAAGGTAATACCTGTCTCGATACCTAATTGTTTAACGTGTACAAGTACATATTGGAAGATTATAGGTTCGAATCTGGTAAAAGATCTTATACTTTATTTTCTTCAAGTAGCAACTTGATTTGAAGTTATCATGTAGATTACTTAATACGATAATATCAAAAATCAACTTGTCTTGTGCAAGTTACCTTACATTTATATTTGCGCTCGTGTGTGTGTGTGTGTGTGTGTATGTGTGTATGCATGTATGTGTATGTGTGCATCGCGTGTGTGTGTATAGGTGTGTTTATGTGTGTGCGTGTGTGTGTGTGTGTGTTTGTGTGTTTGTGTGTGTGTGTGTGTTTGTGTGTGTGTGTGTGTGTATGTTTGTATGTTTGCGTGATTGCGAGCGTGTGTATATGTAGCATCTATCTAACGCTATGTGTTTCTTGGGTTTTCAGATCTAAAAATGAAGTCACTTCCAAATCTTCAGTTTAAAGGATTTTCGTATAAGGAATAGATGCTTCGACTTGCTGCAGATCTTTCTCGATGTTCTAAAACTTACACACAGTGTACAAGTTCTTTGTGAAGTTTTATAACTTTTCTGTTATTCAAAATAACAATCTTTGGTTTATTTTAGACAATAGTCAGACTTAGCTCCACAATCTGTTACGGTAATCGTGGCCTCCACGTTGGGCGCCAAATTTATGCTACGTTGACTCGTAGCCGTGCGTAACACAAAGAAAATCAAAGAAATGACCGGGCTCAATCGGAGATTAGGGGGGGTTGTAGAAAGCAGACTGACATATAATGTATGCGGCGGTAAGGAGTTAGTGACAATACCTGCAAGAAAATTAACTAAGCAAACCTGAAAGAAAAAAAAAGAATAAGCATAGCAGCAATGAAACGTCTAAGTTATTCAGTACTTTGTAGAATGTAAATAAAACTGTTTAGATAAACTATATAATATAATCACGATAAAAGCATTACAAAAATTTTTATCACAAAGTGAGGTAATATTGGGGAGTAGCAGAAACGTTTCCTCACACACCAATTAAACATAAATCAGACAAAATGTTAACAAAAGATAAATAGGTAAGACACAATTGATATGAGTAATTCAGTAGTATTGGTTGTTTTTTTTTCTTTCTTTTTCTTTTCTTAATAGCAGTCAAGTCTATTGTAAAAGGTATCAGAACGACGAAGATATGGCAAAACAACAGATAGATATTTAAAGTAATAACAAGTAGGAAATAGTTCAACTTACAAAAAGTCCTTCAGTAACGCTTCCTTGCAACTGAAGTGTGGGGGGATTCAACGATGTCCTGCACTAACAAAGCACTTCACCCTTGACTGTGAGGGTGTTGATGGAACTTATCACACGTTACACTAATCACACCTACGTATTTCACTGGTGTTAGCAGCAGACATTATCACGCGTCACATATCACTATGTAGCCTTGATAAATTTCTTGCTAATTCTATTTCCTAAGACAATAATTCCGAAATATTCTGTAGCACTAGTTTAATTTCAACTGGGACCAAAGGTATATTATTTTCATAAACATCCCAAAAAGCAGTGAGAACCTTCAACCAATACCTTTGTAAGCCGGTAATCTGTTATATTTCACAAATAACGAAATTTGCGCAAGCAATGATCTATTTTAGATTCTTTGTTGTTAGAAAATTCAGACACTACAGTATCATTGTATTTAAATAATCCAAAGTATGCGCTACTCTGAAAAGAAAAGGACCGCAAAACTAGATCGCACACACAGTTTAAATATCAAAAGACAAAACAACTAAAAAGAACCATAATGGGTAAAGCACGTGTATCACTCAAGCAAGTCCGTCAAATGTTCCTTAAAACATTTATCTCACAAGAAAAACAACTAAAAACAATTAGTACGGCACGCGTAAGCAATAAAACCGTCTGTCAAATGTTCCGTAAAGCACACGTGCCTCGAGTTTAACAAGCTCTACTACTTTTATTTTCAACAGAAAATCAACTGAAAACACGGCGTGCTTGTTCATGAACAATACGAGAATTGATACCGCAGTAATTCTCACTATTCTCAAAGCAGAAAGAAACCGTATTTTTAACGTACTTAATATATCGGAACACAGAACAGAACTCCTCTCCTCGTCTGTTTATACCAACTCGTCGCTATTACAACCGCTTATCGCCTATTATCTAGACTTGTATATTCACATAAGGAACTAAATTTATACGACGGCCAGACAAGAACGATGCAATCTATAATTAATTACAAGCTGTTTAACCTTTACTCCTTGGAATTTATTTATTAATGAGAATCAATCTTCAATTTATCTATCTTTAATTAATACACACGAGTTAAATTGCATACAATTCTGAATTATTCTGAAGTATTTACTTGATACAAACAGCGATCCCAAAGAAACGATGTATTTTACGTATTTGGTAAAGTGTAGAATGTTAAATTACCAAAAATGCACGTTACAAATCTAATAGTGTACCTAAGCAAGATACCCTCTTCAAAAGTTATATATTTTGTCAATATTAATTATCTTGCAAATTTGTCGTTTAATTTGTTGTTAGTACAATAAATTCCACACGTCAGGAATTGATTAACGTGGTGTACTTCATTTCTGAAACTGATCAAAACTTTCTATTGGTAAGTCCAATTTATCATCAGATATATGCAAACTTGAGAATGCCACAAACTCTAAATTTTGAGAAATTGCGAGACAGATTTGAAGTTGCGCGTAACCTTGTATATTTCAAGTGTGAAATAATAGCAACATAAAGTGATAATGGATCAGAGCTAGAGATTTTAGCTGATGCTAGAAGAAAATCCGGATCTGAAAATCAGAGAAATTTCTTCAGAATCTGATATTTCAGAAGGCAGCAGGGTAGATAGTACCTATAAATAATACAATTGTATGGTTATGTTACGAGAGCACCATGGAGATGTATCCACATGTTTATTCTTGAATTCAAATCGACATCCTCCAGCAAAATGGTAGATCTTCTTAAACAAATCGCAGATACCGTTCCACATTTAAAATACCGCCAAAAAAAAATACTAAGGACATGGTTACCAATAATACCTCCACAAAAATTAAGGGACTATCGATTTTGGCGATCGAGTTCTTCAACAATAAGAATTTTCAGTTGCATTTCAATGGTTTATTTCAATGAAGGTAATTGAAAATAAAAATTTATGATTCATTATGCGGTCCTCGTATTAATAATTAATCAACAAAAAATGAGATACGGTATTTGAATAAAGAGGTATCGCTAGAGCTTGGTTTTTGAATTTAAGATTATATGATATTTATTAGGAGTGTGTAAAGGTAAACTTTGATTTTAAAATTTTGTTTATTTGGTTGTATAAATAAAAATTGTAGTTTGGTAAAGAAGAAATATTGGTTGATTTTAGATTTAAAGATGTCTGTATATAATTGCATAATTTATTACAAAGTATGTTCGTCCTGGCAGCTTGTGCACCCTTGTTTAAACTGTGCCACCCAATATTTTACTATTGTAATCTAGTTACCATACTCGCTTAAAGTGATATCCAGCTCCACTCTGATACTCGTTGGATTAAGGCATCTACTTTTTCTATGTTTGCACATTAACTATTAATGGTTGTCAAACAAACTCTAAGTAAACAAAGTAGCGTCGTCAAATTGTAAACTTAATGAATAATTTTGTCTGGCAGTAAGAAAATAATTCGAGCATAGTGGACGAAAATAAATATAAATTGTTGGTTATTTTAAAAAGAGAAAATTCCAATAACCACTGACCAATCTGACGAGCTGCAATAACAGCGAAACTGGTCATTGGAATTTTTTCTTTTCAAAATAGCCAACAATTTATATTAATTTTTGTCCACTATAGTCGAATAATTTTCCTAATGCCAGACAAAGTTATTGAGTATCATGTAGCTGAAAACGTATTAGTTTAGTTGGGCCAACTTTCTCAATTAGCATTGGTTGCAATACTTTCCTAAAAGGTCCGCCAATGTTAAGTAGGTAATCGGTCATATGTTTATTTATTTTAAGCTTTATAAGGTTGGCATTTTCTACCATAGTAATTTGTTTATACAACAAGTGTCATCTTAGATCAGGTCAAGTACTTCTGACACTGCCGTTGGATATCTGACGTACCGCAAATATATGAATATAAAAGAAATTTTCCAACAACGGCAGACACTAGCTTTTGACAGAGATGCTGGTAATTACACCTTATACGCAAGTACATTGTACTTAACAAAACTTTGCCAACCATTCGGTTTTCATCAGTAATCTTTACAATACGTCATTGTCTTTCCACCTTTGTATGCCTAAAAATTTTGTTGGTACAGGAGTCAAACATCAATGTAAAGTTAATTATTCATTTAATTTTTATGTGAAATTTTGGCTTTATAGTATTTTAAGACTCACATGGGGTACTTACTCAAAATCAAGAATAAAGGTTTTAACTAAAAGTGGGGGTTTATGCTATCCCTGTAAACATGACCAAGAGGTACTGACATACCACATTCTCGTGCAGTTAAGAAATATGAGCAGTCAGTACTGACCGATGTAGTTGAGTTCTGTTTTATTTTCAAATAGCAAATAAAAATTAATTACTTACCGTAGTGCTTACTATATCATGAAGCTAAATCCCTTTTCACTATTAGCGCTGTTAAGTAATGACTAAGTTGTTTTTTACGTACCACCGTATCCAATAAAGCACAGTAAGATTATCCATCCTAATGCTATTCCCCAAGATGGTCGGACTAGTGCCAAATGTATTGAATTTTCAAATTTATTATATTTATCACCAATTTGATCCTTCAGGTCATGGCCTGCATATACACATGTGAACAGAACTGCTATTGATATTATCCATGAAAGTAAAATTATCCCCTAAAAAGTATAATAATCAATTTGCAAGTATCTAAGCGTAATAAAAATTATTGAAAATAGTTGAAAAGTTTAAAATTATTCCAAATACAACAACAGTCTAAATTCCAAGCAAGAAGTTTTTAGTATTTTGACTTAAATCGACTTTTCTCATTTATTACTTGGGTGGTAAGCGCAAATAATCAGCACTGATAAGTTAGTAAAATTTTAAAGTGTTTAGAAAGAAAACATTGTTCAGATGTCGTCCAATACATTAAACAGATAAATATTATATTTATAAAAGTAGAAGTCAGCGCAAATCTATTTTCTCAAATGTTAAACAGTTCCGTCACAATTTCAAAGATATGCAAATGCTCCTTGACAATTTGCCAGTTGCCTTATATAGGATACGTTTCTATTGGAAATTGTTTACTGAGGCTACTTGATATTCTTCGATGCTTTCACGAACAGAGTGATAATTAGTATTCTGGGATTAGTCTATTCCATATTAAATCCTAATGCAGTTAGGCTTTTGTCTACTTTCGTAAGAACACGATCAGAACAAGACTTTGATCGTTACTGTCAAATATGAAGGGCAAACACGTCACGTTAGCAAAAATGTATCTTTCTGCAAACTAATAGTTGTAAATAAAGTTAGTTATTGACCAGTAGTCTCACATCTGCAATCACGCTAAAAGTTTAGTTATAGCAAAATAACTGAAAATAACAGGAAAGGCGCGATTTAGATATGCATACCTACTTTACTTGTAGCTCCAGTAAGAAATACAAGCTCATGGTTGCTATTGTTACGATTAAAGGAAATATACGGTTTGCGCTTTGTTGTACTGGTATTATTTTTCATATAGAGGAAGTTGGTAAAATTTCAGTCAAGTTAACAGCCACTAGAAAAGTGTTTAGGTATCGGCTTTTGGTTGGGGTGGTGACAGCTTTACCTCCGGCTTAGTCAGGGTGAGACTCTAATTCAAGGTAGATCAGAAAATGTATTGCATCTATTATATTAATAAAGGTCTGTATTGAATCGGAGCCTGGACAGGAAATAACAAGACGCCAGGAACTGATAAAAATAAAGGTGCGTATGAAACCTAAAGTTCTAGTTCTACCAGACTTCGAAGAAACCCCCCTCCTGGATCATAAATATAAAACACGCAACTTCACATAATAACTGTCTTTAATACCAAATCGAAACACAAAAATAATTAATGACAATAAGTTGAATACCAGTTGAATTTCAATATTACATCAATTATGATTAACACGAGCATGGAAATACAAAATTTGTAAATATTACCGTAAGTGCATATCAGGGAAGAATAACTTTTAATCTTTCTTGATCTTTTTTGAGATTTATACCACTCATAGTTGTTACAATAGTCTTTATTTACGTTTCGATCCATGACCTAGGATCGTGTCAAAATAATATAAATTTTCAAGTAAGATATTTATGACATAAATTGATGGTGACATTGATTTATTAATGTTTGATATATTTGCTTTGAATACATTAGCTGAAAATTTTAAAGTTTAGAAGAATGAGTGCTTTTAATTTGTGTTGCGCCCTGGGAGCGACTTTGAGGTAGCTAATACGCTTAACGTGAAATCAGCTGATTAATTTTTATATAGTTAAATTTCATATAAATTCAATAACTTGAGAATTAGGAAATATTTTTTAATGTGTTTCTATTTATACGGTTGAGAGGATGGTTATTAAAGAAGTGTTTGAATACGTTACCGTAGCGCTTAAGCAATCGTTTCTATATTTATCTTGAGGAGAAAATCCCATTATGATTTAGACTGCCTCTTTGGTAGATTTTAACATGGTTCTGAGGCGACCCTATGGCGGGTTTACACTTGTTAGACACCAATGCTGTTTTACGGGGCTGTTAATATGCTTATTGTTATGTAATTAGTTATTGTCTGTATAAATAGAAATCATGTATGTAGGCTGTATTTCATGTTAATATTGCAAGAAAAACCCAGGAAAAACTTGTAATCCTTCACAGCACAAAACTGCAGGTGAAATAACTTTCTCCATTTAGCGCTGAGTTGACGTTTAAGGATAAACAACAGTTAAGCAGCCCTATAGAACAACTGCTTTGTTGAAAGGCAGTAAGTTGCACGACAGAGATAATTAAACGAAGCGTTAGGAATAAAAATTTTAGATAAGGTTTACCATCTTGATTAAAAATTTTCAACATAGCTAAAGTAACTCTGTGCAACAGCTGCGGACACGCAGTATAATGGCTTGTATTCCTATGGGAAAACAATACTGTTTATAGATCAAGAGACGAGGGCTTGGTAGTATGGCATCCATAAATAAACCTATTACGGTATTCCGTGCAGAGAAGAAAGAAAGTAGTAAAATAAGCAAAGCAAATCGTTCACACCAAATATCGCAACAAAACAGAAGGAAAACGAATTTAATGACGTACTAGATGAAAATATCGTAGAGTGGAGTGAATCACAGAGAAAGAGAAATTGGAAAGTAATCGAACTTGTTAAATGAAAATTTGTTTGATTTGAAATTATATAAAAAGTGTAAAATCGTTTAAGTTAGAAATTCTAGGAGGCGCTTCTTAATAAGAAGTAAACGAAGTAATTAGAACTTAATATTTATATATAAAGGCAGCAGAAATAGATCGATTGCGTGAATTTAACGTAACAAATTTTCCCTTAGCAAAATTAAAAGGTCGGAGTAAAAAGCAGAAGACAATTCAAAAGAAATTCGTTCCATAAACTTAAAGAAAGCAAAAAAAATTTATATGCAGTACGAAGGCCCGATGTAGACTAATAGGGTGAACCAAAGAAAATTCATCTTAGAAAACTACAAGAAAAACCCAAAACCAACAAAAGAATTTTTATCCGGCTTGAAGAATCAGTTTTACCGAACCAAGTCAAGAAGTGTAAAGGGACATAGAAAAAGAAAAGGTATAGGGTAGCAACCACAATGGACTAACACTGCAAAAGTCGTAGGAGGACGGAAATCTCTAGGAAAGAAATAGTAAGGTTTTCAATCTCAAGAAAAGAAAAACCAAAAAGTAAGAAAAGGAACGAGGGGGAAACCAACAGTACAAGCCAAAAAGGAGAGTAACTGTTAAGCCTTAAAGTAAGCAATGAGAATACTGGAAAGAAAAACTGATGTGCTTCAAGCTGTGATAACAAAGAATCATATTAACCGAAGAAAAGAATAGATTACTAGGCCAAGAATTCGACTAAGTCGTGATTTCCGAAGAGAAGAAGAAAAGTATAGAAAGCACCTACCTTACATGTGATTTTGCAATGCTTCACCCGAAGGTACTACATTGGCCAGGAAGCAACTTTTTTTTACTTGAAAAATTTTGAATTTTTCCGAACCGTTGCTGTTAGTGCAAGGTAGGGATCTTTAACGCGCGTGACAACACTCACACATGGGCCCTTCATTTTACCTCTCATCCGAACGAAGACGTATTTTTGTGAGAAATGCGCGCTTAACATTTTTCAAGCAAACAGTGTCGGGATTCGAACCCGGGACCTTGGGCGTAGTAGTCACACGCATATCAACTACGTCACGTAGCCGCTAGAAAGCACCTACCACAGGAAGTGGATTCAAAATTTTAATCAAGTCCGGATAAGAACTAACAACAAGAAAACCAGTAGACGGAAACGGAAACGAAAGTGGATCAAAAGGACCGGAGAAGCAAAACAAAAATAAAAAACTATAAGTAACAGCACGAGAACCGAAAAGAGAATACAAAATTAAAGAAAAGAAGAAACAACCAAAAATATATGTGTGGGGGTGTGTGTGGGTGTGTATGGGTGTGTGTGGGTGTGTGTGCGTGTGTGTGGGTGTGTGTGTGGGTGTGTACGCGTGCGCGTTTGTTGGACCGCTTAAGTCTCCTCTTACAACAGGCAGGTCGTACCGTGGGACTATTTTAATCCGGACCCACACATGATAGAGTACAAGGAGGAAAACAAAAGAAACGAAAAACAAACAAGAATATGTGTCTGTGTGCGTTTGTGTGTGTGTGTGTGTTGAACCGCCTTACTCGTCTCTTACGACAGGCAGATCATACCGTAGGACTATTCTAATCCCTACCAATGCTGGGTGGGGTGTATCAGTGTGCGGCGGGAACGGTAAGAAAACAAGGACCAATAAATTAAAGAAATAATCAGAAAGGTGCAGAATCTAGAAGTCAGGTTCCAAAGGAAAGCAAAAATCTATGTAAGATTCTGGGAGCGCAAAGACTAGGAATGGGGTTTAAGACGTTTGCGCCGCCAGAAAGAAATCGAAGCGAGGTTAGAGGCATTAGAATGGTCATGATGACAGGTTTTAGGTCTTTGAAACGAAAGGTCAGCTACCCGTCTCGAAGACTCTACCGACGGTTTACATAATTTTGACAGTTCGAATAGTTGCGTCGAGTAACCCTCTTATGTCCGCAACCATAGTGATGGGGTATTTGAGGACGAGGCGTCGCCGTGGATCAATATAGTAAGCGTAAGACTATGGATCCCAAGGTCCCGGGTTCAAATCCCGACACGGCCGACTGCTTGAAAAATGGCAGGTGAGCATTCTTCACAAATATTACGCCCTCGTTCGGATGAGAGGTTAAATGGAGGTCCCGTGTGTGAGTGTTGTCACGCACGTTAAAGATCCCTACCTTGTCTGGAACGGCAAGGGTTCGGCAAAATTCTAAATTTCCAGGCAACAAAAAAAAACTCGCTTCCTGGCCAATGTAGTACCTTTGGGTGGAGCATTGGAAATGTAAATGAACGGTATTTGAGGACGGCTGCACTGTGGAGATATATGTTCCTGTTGATCGCAATTAAAAGAAGTGACCTGAAGAGTAGAAGTAGACACAGGAATGGAGTTAAAAGGAACTACAAAAGAAGTATTTGATCTGCCCGCAGGCGTGGAGACAGAACGAAGGCATATTAACTCAATAAACTATATCGAAACCAATCGAACAAATTAAAATATACAGAAAAATTGGTAGGAATGATAAAATAGTGTCTGCAAATACTAGTAGAATTGCGCGCCAATGTTTTCAAATAACACGAATTGTTAGTGAAAACACAATTCTGGTAACTCCGCATAAATAAAACCCCACAGAAAATCACCTATGGAGCAATAAAACAAACGCAACAAAAATTTTTATCAGGACGAAAGGGAGTATGTACAGAAAATTCCGAACCAACCTTTAAGTCAAAATAGAGGTTTCCAAAAATCGGGGACAAACTTTAGATAGAAGAAACGGTTTCAGAAATAGTGCACATTTAAGTCAAAGAGAACGGCTTTGAAATCGAGGCCCCACGTTGGGTATGCCAAAGTTTATGTTACAGTATTCCGTGGAAACAAGAAATAAAGTAGTAAAGTAAGCAAAAAGATAGTCCACACCGAATAGGAGAATCGAAAAGAATTGGATTGCGTACTTGCTAAAAGCGTCGTAGAGTGGGGTGGGTCACACAGAAAGAAAAATTGAAAAGTAGCCGAACTAGATAAATAAAAATTCATATGATTTGAAATAACATAAAACGCGTGAAGTCGATTAAGTTAGAAATTTTAAAAGGCGCTTCTTAATAAGAAATAAACAAAGTAGTTAGAACTTAAATTTATGTATAAAGAGTGCAGAAATAGAACGGTTACGGGAATTTAACGTAATAAATCTGCAATGCCAGCAACGCTATGGTTTTACTAGATTATTCAGCAGCATCGATGATTTTATCGTTTACCGTCCTTCAAAAGTACCCAGCAGGTTGTTGCAATTGTAGAAGGTTGTAAAACTTTATGTATTGCAGGCCAGTCAAAACTATTCTTACAATGATGGCGACTTCTGCGTAAGGATCTTACGTTGTAAATAAAATTTTTCTATGTGGTCATTTAAGAAATGAACACTATTTGTCCGTATGGTTTTGTTGGAAGAAGGTTTTGGAAAATACATTAATACATTAATTGTGTCCAAATTACAGACTATTATGGCGACGTATTTATTGTCTAGTAGAAGGCTGTTGGGGGGTTTAAGGAAAGTAAACATCGGTTTCCTAATCCAGCTCAATATTACACACAATTCCAAAAATAGCTTGCACTATGCGGAAATAAAAAACTTTTTGAAGTAAACCCTTAAAAGGTTTTTACAAATTGTAGAGTATGCATAAAACATTTTCAGCATTCTGACTTTATAGCTAATAACAAACTTAATCGTTAAGCTGATCCAACACAGTTATTACCAGGTAATTCACTACTACAGTTTTTTTACATTTGAAAGTCTGTGTAGCCTTTTACATCAAGCTAAAACAGTTACACAAATACAATTGACAACATACATATAATTAGATGGTGTAAAAAGCTTATGATTGGAAAACAATAAAATTAGCAAAGTTCCATGTCTATTTACTTTATCAAATGTATTTGCAAATTCTCTTTGTTTATTTCTAGGTCAAAACATTCTTGCTTCATCTGTATCTGAACCCCTTCCTAGTTTCGGCGATATGACTAGTAGTGATTTAATTACAGATATTCCTAAATTTCCTCAAGATAATAAGTTGATTGACCCATTCACTGAGAGTCCTGTCATTCCTATTAAATGTAAGTATATGGGATAAAACAGCACTGATTAAATAGAACTATTTAGGTTAAAGTAAAATACCTTGGTCTCTAACATATATTTCGTTTTGTTGTCTTTCAGTATTCTTTTGTCAATTGGAATAACTCGTCAAGTGCAACTTACCCTGAAAAAACAAACTTTATATAAGCAAGTTTCTCACTTCAGAAAGATTTCTTATAATTCGTATAAATCAAAAATGTCTTTCAGGAAATGACTGGAAGAAGCAACAATATTTTCAAGTACATTAAATTTTGAAAAACTTGTTCAAAGTTTAATCCCTGTGCAAGAACGTTTTCTGAATGCTAATTAAAAAATTCTGGAAAAAAAATTAAAAGGTCCAACATATTCAAATGAGGATAAGTTATTAGCATTAGTACTATTGAAAGGAATGGGAGGTTCTGCGTACACGCATCTTTCATACATATTTGCTTTACCATCGAAGCAAACAATACTTGAATATCTTGATAGGATGTACAGGAGACCTAGCTTTTGTGATGTCATAATTAAGGCTTTGAAAGCTGAAGCTTAAAATTTTAAACAAGACAAGATAAATACTGTATGCTTGTGTTTGATGAAATGTCGATCCAAACACATTTAAGTTATAATAAAAATGAAAATTGCTTTGAAGGATTCGACACAATTCATGGTAGTATGTGGTTAGGGTTTAAATATCCCCGCTGCTCTGAATTATTTAGTTAAAGAAACACGAATGAAAAAACTTCAAAAATACTAGGAAATAAATATTTCTGAGTTTTATTTTGAAATACAGGGCCAAAGGATACTTCCTCTGTTTGATTCCCTACATTTAATAAAGTGCGTTAGAAATAACTTAATCAAGCACGATCTAATGTATTTTCATGATGGAGTGCAAATAGTTGCAAAATGGAAATATTTAGTAACTGCTTACAAAATGAATTCATATTTTAGTAGTTTAAGAAACATGCAAAAACTTACCGATTACCATATCATTCCAGGAAAGATTTCCAAAATGAAGGTGGCTAATTGTGTCCAAGCAATGAGCAGAACTGTGGCCATAGCAATTAACTTAATGGCTCATTCGGGTATAATATTATCATGATTATTTTATTGTATGTATTTTTAATAATCAATTATTTAAGAAACAACTGTGCAAATTGGAAATGACATTTTCAAAATGGACAAAGAAGCAACAGATACTGCTCTATTATTAAAATTTTTCGATAACTTGTTCGACAGTCTAAATTCAACGGGATATTCACCAAAGCCTTTAAAAAGGCCAGTTCGAGAAAATTCTGCTCATTTTAAGTTTTGGAATGAGTCAATACAAAAACTCCATGCAATGAAATTTGTAAATAATGAAGGAAAAAGTTTCAGACCACATTGTTTAATGAATTATATATAAACTACTAAGAATTTTTCAAAATTATACATAGTGTTAAAAACATTAGGTTTTGAGTTTATGCAGCCTCGGCAGTTTAATCAAAATCCGTTCGAAAGCTTTTTTCGACAAATACCTCAGCGTGGAGGAAGATTTGTTAATCCTATTTGTGAAGCTTTTGTGCCATTTTACTTGTAAAAAATATAGTCACTAAACACGCTTTTGGTAGCAATTGCTATAGAGACAATAACGATATATTCTTAGAACTGAACAATCTTTTAGTTGAGGTAACATTAGAATCAACTCTATATTTTTTATAAAACTTACTTACGTTCTTGGTTTTGTTTTAAAAAAAAAAAAGACCAATGGTAGCTGATTGTAGCGTTGTACTGTAAAACTTTTTACTTGTTCACCTAATGAAAGTCATTCTTTTGTTTTTCAAAAAGAATACGACAATCAGAAAAGATTCATTTATGTCAACAATAATTTTTTTAAGAAATATTTATTTTCTATTTATTGTAACCATTCTGACCGGAACTGCACCTTGACGACGTTCTAAAATACTAGAACAGGTAGCATAGTTTGCGCGTTTCAATGAGCTAAAGAGCCGAACTATAGGTTTAATCAAATTAGGGGGGGGCTTTAGTACGGAACCAGCCTAGGACAGGTCCCCGAAAGAGGGCAGCAGCTTTTTCGGTACTTAGAGTGGCAGGGACCATAGAGGTTGGTATGGCATTCTAAGACACACTACTGACATGTGGAAGACAGTTCATTTACATTTCCAATGCTCCACCTGTAGGTACTACATTGGCCAGAAGGCGAGTTTTTTGTTGCCTGGAAATTTAGAATTTTGCCGAACCCTTGCCGTTCCAGACAAGGTAGGGATCTTTAACGTGCGTGACAACACTCACACACGGGACCTCCATTTAACCTCTCATCCGAACGAGGGCGTAATTTTTGTGAAAAATGCTCACCTGCCATTTTTCAAGCAGTCGGCCGTGTCGGGATTTGAACCCGGGACCTTGGGATCCGTAGTCTTACGCTTACTACATTGATCCACGGCGACGCCAGATGTGGAAGACATTACATGTGATTTTCCAATGCTCCACCCGAAGGTAACTACACTGGCCAGGAAGCGAGTTTTTATTTACCTAGAAAATTTTGAATTTTGCCGGACCCTTGCTGTTCCAAGCAAGGTAGGGATCTTTAACGTGCGTGACAACACTCACACACGGGACCTCCATTTAACCTCTCATCCGAACGAGGGCGTAATTTTTGTGAAAAATGCTCACCTGCCATTTTTCAAGCAGTCGGCCGTGTCGGGATTTGAACCCGGGACCTTGGGATCCGTAGTCTTACGCTTACTACATTGATCCACGGCGACGCCAGATGTGGAAGACATTACATGTGATTTTCCAATGCTCCACCCGAAGGTACTACACTGGCCAGGAAGCGAGTTTTTATTTACCTAGAAAATTTTGAATTTTGTCGGACCCTTGCTGTTCCAAGCAAGGTAGGGATCTTTAACGTGCGTGACAACACTCACACACGGGACCTCCATTTTACCTCTCATCCGAACGAGGGTGTATTTTGTGAAAAATGCTCGCCTATTATTTTTCAAGCGGACCGTGTCGGGATACGAACCCGGGACCTAGGGCATAGTAGTCACACACATACCACTACGCCACGGAGCCGCCTAGATGTGGAAGACAACTGGAAACCACCACGTTATCTCCCAAGTACACTGCGTACAGAAATTGTTAAACATGTTGACATTCTTTGGGGTAAAAAATTCCGGAGGTAAAATAGTCCCTAATTCGGATCTCCGAGAGGGGACTACTTCGGGGGATGTGATCCGAAAGAATAGAAAAAGATCCGTGAACATTTTGCGAGCCGGAGCGTGGAATGTCAGAAGTATGAAACAAGTAGGTAAGCTAGAGAACCTGAAACTCGAAATGGATTGGTTAGCACGAGACATAGTATGAATTAGCGAAGTCCGCTGACCAAAGGCGGGGGATTTTTAGAGTGGAAACTTCAGGGTAATTCATACAGGATCAGAGGAAGGAAATTCGAGTGTGGGGATAGTTATGCGAAAAAAGACAGGACGACGTGTAGAAAAGAAAACAACTTACAAAAGAACGAAAGAGTACTCATGGTTAGATTTGAATCTAAACAAGTAAATACAGTAATAAGACAAGTATACATGTCCACCTCTAGCTACAGTGAGCAAGAGGTAGAGGCATGAAAATTTAATAATTACGGGGGATTTTAATGCAGTGGTAGGTGAGGGTAGGGAAGCAGCAATAGTAGGTTGATTTGGTTTATGTACGAGAAATGACAGTGGAAAGAGGCTGGTAGAATTTTGCGACAAGAACAATTTAATCATCATAAACACATTATTTCAACATCATGCTAGAAGACGATATACGTGGAGGATGCCAGGTGATATAGGAAGATATCAAATAGATTACATTTTTGTTAGACAACGGTTTAGGAATCAAGTAAAAGACTGTAGAAGCTACCCGGAAGCAGATATAGACACTGACCACAACATCGTAATTATGAAGATCGCACTTAAATTTAAAAATCTAAAAAAGAGGAACAGAAGAAGGCACTTTGACTTTGGCTAAAAGATAAAGATATCCACGAAAGATTTGAAAAAAAGTCAGGAAGTAGAAACTGAATGGAATAACATTAAATCCAGCCTAGACATGGCGGCCAGAGATATTCTGGGGTATACACAAAAAGAAAATAAGAAAACATGGATAACAAAGGATATCCTGAGTTTAATAGAGCAAAGACGAAAATACAAAAATAGATCAGACGAAACAGGAAAACAGAGATACAAAGCCATAAAATGGGAAATTATTCGCAAATGCAGGAAAGCTAAAGAACAATGGATTGATAAAAAGTGCAACGAGGTACAAACTAAGATGGAAATAGAAAAGACAGACGAAGCTTACAAATTAATTAGAATGAATTTTAGGGATATAAAACCATATAGCAAAAATATAAGGGATACGAGAGGAAACGTCATTATAAGAAAAGTAAAGAAAGTCGTTAGATGGCAGGAATATATAGGGAATTTATATTCAGGAAAGGAACTAGCAGCATTAGAACAGGAATGATACATTGAAAATGATGACTTGGGATATCCTATACTTAGGGTCTGAAAAATGGAAAGGTGCCGGGTACATATAAGGTGCAAGCAGAAACTCTAAATGCCGCTGGACAAGCAGTAACAGAACGTCTCCTCCAACTTATAAGCTATATGCATGAGACAGGCGAGATAACCAAAGGTTCCAAACGTAACATCATAGTAACTATACCAAAAAAGAATGGCGAGAATGGATGTGAAAATTTTCGAACAATAAGCTTGACAGCACAAGCCTCAAAAATATTAACTAGAATTGTACAAAGACGAATGGAAAAACGAGCTGATGAAATGCTGGGAGAAGATCAATCTGGCTTTAAGTGAATCAAGGAAATACGGGGGTGATAATGAAGAAAACAATAGAGAAGGGGGAAGCGTATATATAGGATTTGTAGATGTGGAAAAAACATCCGACAATGGAAAATGGAAAAAAAATGTTCGAAATACTCAAAAAGATTGGAATGAGTTTTAAGGATGGACGGATAGTACAATTCATAAAGATAAATTTGTATAAATTCCCTATAGTAAGGGATAAAGAATACCACTATGGTAAACCTGCTTATCGTAAAAGGCGATTAAAAGGCGCAACAAGGGGCAGCAGCCTTGCTGGCTAAAAGATATTGGAGGAGGGTCGATTGGTCTCAGGTGATCCTCAATAATATACAAGCTTGTTGGAGGTTGACCGTGACGGATACGGTTTTATGCTAAAATATTTAAAAACTGCGTTGTGGAAAGATATGGGAGCTTACCACAATATTACCCAGGTGTGCGTGGCCTAAAACACGAAATACATATGATGGAGAGCTCACAAGTAAAATTCTTGTCCGGAGGTAAAATACTTCCTCATTCGGATCTCCGGGAGTGGGTACTTGGGGCTCGTCCTCGTAAGAATATAAAACAACAGTTTGATTTAGTGATAGGAACTTGGAATATAAGGTCATTACTTAGAGTAGATAAGGTAACGAATTTATTAGTCGAAATGAGAAAGGAAAAGCTGGACATTTTAGGTATTAGTGAGATGAGATGGCCAGATAGTAATGACTTTTGGACAGATAATTATAGAATAATTACAACTTCTTCAACTAATGTATAGGCAAGGGTAGGAATAGTGTTAGGTACAAGATTAGGGCATAAAGTTAAAGAGTACTTACAATTTAGTGATAGAATAATTATGGTTAGATTGAGTACAAATCCCACGGACACTGTTTTAATAGAGGTTTACATGCCAACAACTCAGTACGAGGATGAGGAAGTAGAAAAGGTATACGAGGATATAAATAGTATAGTGTTAAAAGTAAAAGGAGATGAGAATTTAATAGTTATGGGCGATTTTAATGCGTCAGTGGGAAAGGTAGTGAGGGAAAAATGGTAAGAAAATTTGGGTATGGTAGATGAAATGATAGAGGAGAAAGATTAGTTGAGTTTTGCCAGGAACATAGATTAGTAACTGTAAACACCCTATTCGAACAACATGTTAGAAGAAGATATACCTGGAAAGCGCCAGGTGATAGGGCTAGATACCAAATAGATTATATTTTAGTTAAACAAAGATTTAGAAACCAAGTTAAAAACTGTCGTAGTTATCCAGGGCTGACATAGATAGCGATCATAACTTAGTTAAAATGAAGTGTAAACTAAAATTCAAAAAATTGAGAAAGATTAAAAGAGAGGAATGGGATCTAGGTAAGCTTAATGATAGTAGAGTAAAAGAAGAATATAAACAAGTATTAGATAATAAGAGCTTAGAGATAGCTGTAGGAGGGAACATAGAAAATAGATGGAAAGAAATAAAACTGACTGTACATGATATAGCAACAAAGACTATAGGTAAGAAAATATAGAAACGAGAAAACCCTGGGTAACAAAAGAGATATTAGATTTAATAGAGAATAGAAGAAAGCATCAACCTTTCAGAGAAGTGGATAGTGAAAGTAAGCAAAACTATAATACAGTTAGAAATAAGATAGTACATGAGTGTAGAAAAGCTAGAAATAAATGGATGGAGGAGAATTGTAAGGGAATACAAGATGATTTGAGGGTAGGTAAGACAGACAGGGCTTACAGGCCAGTTAAAAAGTTTTTTGGGGAAGATATGAAAAAATATAATGGTATTAGAGACGAGAATAATGAGCTTCTAATAAATAAAGTTGAGGTAGCAGATAGATGGAAAAGATATTTAGAAGATTTATATAAGGGAGACGAAATTGATGAGTTAGAGAACGACCAAGAAGAGGATGTAGAAATAGGGTTCTCAGTATTAAGAGAGGAATTTGATAGAGCTGTTCGGAATCTTAAACTAAATAAAGCGCCAGGGATAGACGATATTCCCGCAGAACTAATAAAATATGCAAGTCAGAAAACTTTAGACAGATTATATGAACTAGTGAAAGTAATATATGACACAGGTGAGGTTCCAATAGATTTTGAAAAAATATTATTATCCCAATCCCAAAAAAGTCAGGAGCTGATAGGTGTGAGAATTTTAGAACGGTTAGTTTAACTTTTCATGCTTCCAAAATACTAACAATAATAATTAAAAATAGAGTAGAAGCTTTGACTGAGAATTATTTAGACGAAGACCAATATGGTTTTCGTAAAGACAGAGGGAGTAGAGAACCGATACTAATGATTAGGGTAGTTATCGAAAAAAGGTTACAAAAAAATAAAAAGACTCATTTCGCGTTTGTAGATTTAGAATAAGCATTTGATAGGGTTAATTGGATTGTTATGTTCAGGGTTTAGCCAAAAATAGGAATCTTTCATAGGGATAGAAAAATTATTTACAGTCTATATAAAAACCAAAGCGTAGTAATTAGATTTGATGAAATAGAAAAGGAAGCTAAGATTAGAAGTGGTGTTAGACAGGGTTGTATACTGTCTCCCTTGATTTTTAATGTTTATATTGAGGAAGCTTTAAACTTAGCTAGAGAGAGAAAAGAGATAGGTATTAGTGTACAGGGACAGAAAATAGACATGTTACGTTTTGCAGATGATATAGCCATTATAGCAGAGTCTAGAAAAGAGTTAGGAGAGTTTTTAAATATTTTAGATGAGATACTACAGAGTAACTATAGTATGAGAATTAACTTAATAAAGGCAAAGATAATGACAAGTGAGTTACAACCTAGTTCTAAACCAAAATTAAAAATAGGTAATACCGAGTTAGAGGAGGTAGATGAATTTTGCTATTTAGGTAGTATAATTACAAAGGACGGACGTAGAAGAAGGGATATCGTAGCTAGAATAGCTTAAGCTAGAAAAATGTTTTTAAAAAAGAAAAACTTATTAATAGCTAATAGTATTAGTTTAGATAATAGAAAAAGTTTCTTAAAGTCGTACGTATGGAGCGTTCTACTATACGGTAGTGAGACTTGGACAATTAAAGAAGTAGATAAGAAAAAGATAGAAGCTTTTGAAACTTGGTGTTATAGGAGAATGTTAAAGATTAGTTGGACAGATAGAGTAACAAACGAGGAAGTTTATAGAAGGATAGGTGAGGAACCCGGTATGTGGAAACAATTGAAGGTCAGGAGAGATAGAATGATAGGGCACCAGTTAAGACATGAGGGACTATTTAGTAAAGTCTTAGATTATAGACTACCAAATAAAAATAGAGTAGGAAGGTCTAGACAAAGCTATATTAGTCAAATTATTATAGATTTAGGTTGTGAAGGGTATGTAGACCTTTTTAGACTAGCTCAGAATAGAAAAGAATTTAGAGCTGCGTCAAACCGACTTTAAGTAAGTTCGAAAGCAAAACAAAAAAAATAAAAATCAGTTAACTAAATGTCACCATGACATAACTCACAATTAGTTAGCGGTCTGGCATGTTGGTAGCGTTTCGTTGCTTAAGCCTTACCATAACATATAATTTAATAAACGTCACCATGACATAACTCACAATTAGGTAGCGGTCTGGCATGTTGGTAGCGATTCGTTGCTTAAGCCTTACTATAACATTTAATTTAATAAACGTCACCATGACATAACTCACAATTAGGTAGCGGCCTGACATGTTGGTAGCGTTTCGTTGCTTAAGCCTTACCATAACATATAATTTAATAAACGTCACCATGACATAACTCACAATTAGGTAGCGGTCTGGCATGTTGGCAGCGATTCGTTGCTTAAGCCTTACCATAACATATAATTTAACACTTTTCCTTTTTTGAAGCGGATAACTAGGTTATATTTCATTTCCTTATAAATGGTAATCATTTAAACATATTAGAGTTCTTTAACAACCATCAGGTTGCTAATATCTATGTAGAGTCAGGTGGATAGGAAAAAGATATAGGAAGACCTAGACCAAACTTTATTAGTCAAATCATTAAAAATTTAGGTTGTGAAGGGTATGTAGAGCTTTTTAGATTAGCACGGAATAGTTAGAGCTGCGTCAAACCGACCTTAAGTAACGTCGAAAACAAAATGATGATGATGTATAAATTTATTAAACAGATTAATAATATATTGAACGTAAAGGATACTTGACAATTAACTTCTGCTGCACCTATTATTTTTCATAAGGCAAAGGATATTGCATTAAAAAAATGTAGAAAAATTAGAAAATGGTAGATTATAAGTAACTAACTATTAAACATGTTTTAGGGGACTAGAGTAAAAATGACTAATTTATGTATTGTCAATTTCTTTTATAATAGAAACAACGCGATTACGAATCCACTGTTTCTACAATCCAGGATATTATTCAACTGCTTAAATAAAAAACACTTTCAATCATCTTCAAAATTCTGGATAAAAGATATAGACAAAAACACTTATAAAAACTTTGAAAAAATGATCCACACAGAAAAATTAAAGGTTCATTGCAAGTTCAATATAATTGGTTTTGTACATCAGAATCAGTTCAGGATGGTTTTTGAGAAATTGTTTTGATTTGTTATACAGGACATTAAAGTAATCTCTTGTATTATTTCTATGAAAAGCTTTGTCTAGTACATGTAATTTTGGTTGACCTTAAAAGTTTGTCTTTTTTATTTTAATTCCACGTGAGTGCAGATTTAGGCAAAAGATTTTTTTTAATTTTATATAGTTTACATGCTCAATAAAGTACTCCCCGATGTTCAAATGTGTACAAAATCAAATAATACATACCATAAAATTTATCTATGAAATGCAAAAATCGCCATATTTTTAAAACACCATAACAGCGTTTGTATTATAAAAGCATTTATTAAATTTTTTGTTAGTATTATAGGTTTTTGAATACTGGTTTGCAATGTGCATAGTCGTTGCAAATATTGTAAATAGCACGTTCCATTTTGTAGTTTGAATATTATCTCAATGTTTCTGTTTAATTATATCTTAATAAAGTATGTTTATGGAATCTTAAAAATAGTTTATATTAGGATATATGTTTTTAATTTAAATATTATATTTCTGTAATAATATTTTTATTTTGCTTGTGTAAGTCCCTTATTTTTTACACTTATATATGTAATTGTATTAGTGCACAAACAAGCCTCTGGTTTGATGCTTAAAATTTGTGTTTATTTATATTATTATTATTGTATATTATAAATACATATCTTGTTTAAATTATTTCCCTTTTTTCTTAGGCATGAAATACTGCAACAAAATTTTTTGCAACAATTGAATTCAGGAAACGTATGGCCTTTTCACATTGAAGGGGCATGTATTGAACCTTGTATTAGTTTATTTACTAAAACAATGATTTAACAGTTGAAGTCAACAAAGTGGAACAAAAATTTTGAAGCACATAAATCCATAAACAAATATCTCTATAGTGTAGTATCAACATTGGAGGAGACTTATTTGTTTGGTGATTTAAAAATTTAACTTCAAACATAAATATGAAAATTACACATTCCCGGTTTTATTAATCACCAATCAAAATTCATATCAAGTAACCAATCACGTATGCAGTAGTAGTTTCTTCCCAAAACCTAGATGACGCTTCATAGAATAGAAGTTACCACGTTAAGATAGATGTATAATTGTTTTGTTTATACGCACGTCTTCGAAAGCACTCGAATCTTCCAGATAAGCAAACTTTTACCGAACATACTTTTCTGATACTCCACTACTCTTTAGAAGATGGTACGAGTATTTCGGATAACGAGGGATAACGCGTAATTTCTCCGCTCCCGTAAGATGGCTCTTTAGTGCTGTAGTTAATGAACGTCCTACGCTTAACTTCTCCACTCTGAACAAAATGCTATCGCTATACAAGTAACATATTCACTAGTAGTTGTAAGAATACGTTAAACACAGCACGTAACGAACACACGTAATTCTATACCACACTGTATTGGTATGGTAATCCAACTAAATATTGGCCCTTGGGACTTAATTGAGAAGGTTCTTAGGCATAAAGTTTGGAGGCGTCTGCACTAAAGTACTAATTATATTGCGATAACCAGCGATTGTAATTAGTTTGACTAGTTGCGCAACAAAATTACAACAATTATTCACAGTGACAACCATCTTGGTTGTGAAATACACATATTACTAATGAAATAGTTTAGAACGTGCTACAGTGCACAGTATTACACGCTAGCCCCTAAACTTCATCAGTAGAAATGGTCATTAAAGTAAATAACCTCTAGAACTAGAAACGTATAAAAATAGCATATTCAATATCATATTAATGTAACAATATTTAAACTTCAGTAATATATTTAAAAAAATACTGCTTTACCTTATGAATCGATAATTTTCTGTTGCTGTTTTTAACTTTAAATAGAAGGTATCCATACAAAACACCAATAAGCCATACAGATGCTCTAGTATGGGTTGCAGAATAATACTGTTCAAAATAGTCATTAGCCTTTTCAATGCTGAAAGAAACTTATTTTTTTTTTCTATTAAATTACGTTACTTACTCGGGGTTTCCAAACATTAGTGCATTAAATTCGTAAAACCAGCCTACTAGAAAACAACTTAATATAGAGAGAATTGTTAGTAGACCGGTGCCCAATAGGGTTAGTCTGGGCCATTTACCTAGAGGAAGTAATATAATTGGCGATAGTAAATATAATTGAACATCTATACTGAGGTACCACGCATTAGTGACGCACTGCAATGCAAATTATCAACCAACATGAATCTAAAGAACATCAACTTATATACCATCAACTTGGTTGCGCCATAGTTTTGAACATACAGCAGTGCTTTCCACCAATTTTCTTTGCATCCATCTTCAGTAGCGGTCACACCAGTCGGCCACATAGGACCAGAACCAGAATATCTTAGTAACGACACTTGAAAGAATATTAACACTGCCAATACTGGTGTCAACCTAAAAGTAATACGTTTCGTGTAGAACGTTTCGTAATTAAAAATCATAATTACATCATATTTCACCTATAATCATAAGCACTTCATGAGAACTTTGGTGCAGAATGCAATTTTAGGATTCATGTCCAGATATGATTATTATGAAATCTTTTAGAACAGCGATGCAATGTGTAGATATAAATATTGGAACAAATTATTTACTTTTTAGAATTCAAATGTAAAGGTATTATGTAACCCTGTTAAGAACACAGTGAGGAGCGGAGTGTAGTGGTCAATCGGACCGCAATCTATCTCCCCTCCCACATACAGATAAATATATACAATAAATTGTGTGGCTAACAATAATAACAATAAACATTTTAATTGTAAAGCATTCTTTTGCTTTGAATGTATTATTTCACATCTCGATTCTACTGAATAAATATGATGTTGCTGGAATTGCATGCTCAATAACACACTGATGTATCAGTTTGAATTATTTAGAATAAATATCTGGATTTTATTTCACAACTCTCTTTATGTAAAATGTAAGAAAGAGAAAAGGGAATTTCTAGAAGTTTAAGGTACAAAGAGGTTCGTCGCTTGAGAGCAGAAGTATTCTAGGTCACACGTTTTTCTTTTTAATTCAGGTAATTATTTATAGATTTTCATTTGTTTTGTAAATAGAATTGTAAATAAAATTTTTACATTGCAAAGTATAACATTATTTTATTTACTTCGTGTAGCCGAATCCAAGCAGCTGAAAGTAACCTGTAACAATTAAGACATTAATGTGTTTAAAAAGAGAGGAAACGTTTTTTCGGTCAATAAGACATTTGTCGTTAATCTAACAATATGTTTTACCATCCAGCCACACCGCGTGGAAGTAAACACATGCCGCCGACAGCGAAAGGATTATTTAGGATGGGGGTGGTGGGTATGTCTTATAACTAACTTACATACTACTATATACATACACAATAAAATATATACATATATAAGTAACTATCCTATATCTTTATGCCCCCATGTGTAGGTTCATGTACTATTAGGGATGACGTACCTTTTGTCATCCTCGCCCGACAAACTGTAACAATTTTATTTTCGCAGTAAAAGAATCTATTCATTAAAGGTACAACGAATATTAAAATACCTTTATTAGCTAAAATAATGATACGAGTAACAATCAAATTTTTACAGTATTACAATATCTAGAGTCATTAGTCTATTTGTTTCGGAGTTCGGTGTATTGTACAGCCACTGGCGCGCGCGTGAGAGGTTTTGACAACCCCACCCGGGACCCCCCGCCATGCAAGAACGCAGCGAAGGCACTCGTCGATAGTTAAAGGCAGCGACAAGATGCAGTTGAAAAGAATGGCGAGTGACCTCCGAGTCGCCTTATTTTGGTGAAACACTTCCTGAGTAACGGTTAGTACTTAATCCACATTTTGTATATTCGTTGTCATATTAGCTAATTTAAAAATTTATTTAGCGCAACGATAAATCAGAAACCACAACGACAAATTAGAAACCGCAACGACCACTTTGAAATTACAATTTAGAAACCTTAACTTATAGACTACGTAATGAAAAATTATATTTGTAAATAATATTAGACAACGGAAGATTACGCTACAAAAGTAATGCTGCCTTGAATCAATGTAAGAAATCCGCTTCGCTTCAACACCTGTATTAAAGCATGGAAAACAAGCATAATTAGCAGCAGTTCCCGCACGGCGAGGTAGTTTCCATTCCAACCAAGGACAACAGCCGGTATTTGGTTCGTAGTAGATTTAAGAACTTCCTCAGTACTTCATTCTGAAAGCACATTATTTCGTTTTGTTTGTTAGAAGTACAAAATTGTTATTCAGTTTACCTGTAGTTAAGCTGGTTTTCTCCAGTATCAAATTTGATTTCACTTAGTTTCGTAAATATGTGACTACACGTGGCTTCAGCATAAATTAACAGCTGCGATTACGTCACCTGTTTGTTTGAACAATGCCGTCAACAATTGCACAATGGCTAACAGATGTTTAGTATTACAGTACTGCCACTTTTGATAAAATTAGAGAATATCTTTGTGATTATTTTGACTTCAAATTAATTTTAATACCGTTAACTTAAAGAGAAAATTTTGTATAGTAATTTTGTAAATGACCTACACAGATCTGATTGGGTTAGAAAACTTTAGCATAACCAGTCACACTGAATTGTAATTTATTTGAGTAAGGATCAGTTGATAAACCTTACAACAACTTTACAAGTATATCAAGTATTCATTTTATTTTATCACATTGAATTTTATTTACTGAAACAAAGAAAATTCTTTCTAGTAAATTTATAATCCACATTTAAAGTTTTTATTCTGATCTAGTTTGATCAGACCTGATAAACAAAAACAATAAGAATTAAATTTTATAACTCCATTATGTAGAAAATATTCTTTATGCATTTTAGGTATACTTGAGGGACGCAAATTGTGTTCCCATTTTCTATGTGACTTAATTATTATTTTTCCTTACAGGAACAGCGTCTTATTCTGTTAAGACAAGCTTTTGTGTCAGCGAAGGCGATCTTTTTTCTTTGGGTCTCCACGTCCGCCCTTAGAAATTTGCTATGCCATTAATATAAATCAATCTGGACTTGGTGGCGCCTGTTTGTTTTAGTTTGAGTGTGACCCCCTACAGATTTCGACTTACCCCCATTGCTCATAGCTCTACCCAAGGAATAGACCCCTAGTTACGTCGGAAGACTTTGTTTTGCAGACACCTGACTTGGAGCATGGTGATAATAAAGTAGTGTCTTAGTAAGCAAGGAAGATACGCTTCACTAGCGCCTATGCGTGAGGCTAGCGGAGCCAATTAGAGAGAAGTTTAGAAATACGTTTCACTGACGCCGGCAACGTCAGGCCTTTGATAGAAAAATTCGTTTTACTGGCGCCCAACGTGTGAGGCGTCGAAATTTGTTTGTTCAACGTTTGGGGTCTCGAAATTTGTTTGTTCATAATTTGATTTACTTCGAAATTTATTTGTTCAAAATTTAATTTGCTTCGAAATTTGTTAGCTCAAAATTTATTTTGTTTTGAAGTCCATTTGTCCAAAAATTATTTTGCTCCGAAATTTGTTTGCTTAAAGTCTATTTGACATTTAGATTTGTTTGTTCGCTTTTGATAAAAGATTGGTTGTAATGGTAATCCCCATACAGTCAATTAATTAATTTGGTCAAATTTACTTTTGGCTTTCATTCTATTTTGACCCCTTATAATTTTTTTTGATATTGTTTTGGCAAAAATAATTTTACCAAAAACATCTTTTGATTTTTACCTTTGGTAGTACGAATTTGTTTTGATAACTTTTGTAAGGTTCGGATCAGTTAGATTTATCGGTTTGATTCCATTAGGCTGTAGTAATCATGTCGGAAAAATTCCAAATTGTTTGTCTACTTAAAGAAAAATTGGAGTATGAACTAAGAATCACAGGAGTGGTGAGTGAGAGACCAGTGTTGGAGAAAAGGAAAATTTTAGGTAGATTGTTAGCTAAAGAAATAGATAAGCCTGGTTGTTTGATTGATCTTTCGTGTTATGAAGTAGACTTTGCAACGGAAAGTAAAGAAATTTCAGTTTCAGTCGAGTCAGTTCGTAATGTTGTGTCCGAATTTGAAGGCGACTCATCAGACTCAATTTTTAGGAGAGCTTGTTCAAGGTTAAACCACCTTTCGGGGCGAGTTAAGCGCATGAAAATTCCTTCAATAAATTCCGATGAAGCAAGTAAGTTCAGAAATGAGACCGTAGCAACGATATTAACCCTTGAAGCTGAGTTGTACGATAAAATCAATAAAAGTACAGAGTCCACCTATTTGGATCGGTCCGTTGTAGTATCTCCTTCAGTTGCTAGTGCACCTATTCATTCGACTTCGTATGTAGCGCCTTCAGTACCTATAGGTTCATGGCCTGTAAAATTCTCAGGTGATCCCAAACAACTATATTCATTTTTAGATAGAGTTAGTGATTTAGCACAATCTCGTAAGGTATCCGAAGCTGATTTATTTGGATCAGCATGTGAACTTTTTGTGGGTGACGCTTTAGTTTGGTTTAGAACAGTGAAAAGTTCATTGAGAGACTGGAACTCCTTGTTAGAACGTTTAAGGGAAGATTTCCTACCTGGTTCTTCAGATGATGACATTTGGGAAAAGATCAGAAATCGTCGTCAAGGTAAAGACGAAAAGATTATTTTATTTGTCGCGCATATGCAAACCCTGTTTAGTAGACTGACCAACGAGCCAGCAGAAGTTACTAAAGTTAAGATGATAAGAAGAAATTTGGTTCCTGAATATATTTCAGCACTTGCATTGTCAGATATTCAAGATTTGTCGACCCTAGTAAATTTGTGTAAAAGGTTAGAAGAGGCTTCTTTGATGAAACTAAACTCGGTTTCAGCATCTTCTAGTAAACCTAACAAGATTTGCAACCCCTCTAAGCATCCATTTGAGAACAAACATCTTGGGTTGAATGAAAAAGTTTGTGCTGTTAAGAGTAGGGTGTTTCAGAATAAATTAGTTAATCCTCAAGTAACAGTAGCGGATAAGAGCTCTTTGGAGTCCTCAGTTTGTAATTCCTTTAGTCCCGATAAGAGAAATAATTTTGTTTGTTGGAATTGCTCCCGTAGTGGACATTGGTTCAGAGATTGTAGAGCAACTAAAAAAATTTTTTGTTTTGGATGTGGTCGAAAAGGCGTTAAGGCAACGTCATGTCCACAATGTTCAAAAAACCAGTAAGGCGGCAGGTGCATAGTGGTCGGTATCCTGTTCCGCGTCATAAGGCTACAGTTATGATTTGTAAACAAGAAAAATATTTTTGTAAAGACGAGTGGTCGAGATGGCTTACAGTTGTTAAAAATTTTTGTCAGGACTCTTCGAAGCCTAAGAATAATACTTTGTTCATTGAGAAGCAGTGTGATAATCGACCTTACATTATGGTGAAATTAATGGATAGAGACATTACCGGTCTTCTAGATTCGGGATGCACTACCTCAGTGGTAGGATCTTTAGCCCTTTCAATTGTTAGAAAATTAGACTTGAAAATTTTTAGTTCAGCAAAAACGGGTATCACTACAGCTGATGGTTCAATAAAGTCTGTTGTAGGCTCAGTAGATTTGCCAATTTGTATAGGTAATGATTGCCGTATCCTTAATGCATTAGTGGTTCCGTCCCTACCGCATACATTTATCTTCGGTAGTGACTTTGCAAAATTATTTGGTGTAGTTGCTGACTTTAGAAGTAATAATTGGTTTATCCAAAGTAACATTGGGAACGACATTGGGTATATAGGTTCGTCTTCCATCCCTTTGAACACTGAAGATTCTTTATTTGGTTTACATGACCTTTCAGATGCTCAATGTGTGCAAGCACAAGAGTTAATAAATTCATTTAGTGAGATTAGCAGCGACGATAGATTAGGACGAACTCACCTAATTGAAATGGACATAGACACAGGCAATGCCAAACCCTTCCACAAGAAACCATATGTCATGTCACCATATATGGGTAAGATATTGAATGAGGAGTTGGACGACATGCTTAGACTTAAAGTTATAGAACCGTGTACTAGTCCGTGGTCCTCTCCAGTTTTGTTGGTTAAGAAGGCAAATGGAGAATATCGTTTCTGTTTCGATGGTAGAACCCTGAACGACTTAACTGTTCATGATTCGTACCCCCTTGCGAACGTAGATAGAATTCTCAATATGTTGAGAGGTGCGAACTACATTTCGTCACTGGATTTGAGAAAATCGTTTTGGCAAATCCCCCTTTGTGAGTCGTCTAAGGATAAGACTGCCTTCAGTGTTATTTCACGAGGACAATTTAGATTTACATGCATGCCATTTGGGTTGAAGAATGCTGCGCAGACACAACAGCGTTTGGTAGATGCGATTTTTGGTCCACGTTTTGAACCCCATGTATTTTGTTATTTGGACGACATAATTTTATGTTCGTCATCTTTTGAAGAACACCTAAAGTTATTGGTAGAGGTTAAGCAACGTCTAAAAAAAGCTAACCTCACTATAAATATAAGTAAATGCGAATTTTTTAAAAAGACACTTAAATATTTGGGTTATATAGTAGGTTCTAACTCACTTCGTACAGATCCCGATAAGGTATCGGCAATGGTTAACTTTCCTCGTCCGAAAACCACAACGGAGATTAAAAGGTTTATAGGAATGTGCAGCTGGTACCGTCGTTTTATAAAGAATTTTTCGTCTTTAGTTTCGCCTATTAATGACCTCATTAAGAGTAAGAAAAAAGGTCAAACTGTAAACTGGAGTGCGGAAGCAGAAAATTCATTTGTGCTGATCAAGCAAGCTTTAGTTTCTGCACCTCTTCTTTCGCAGCCAGACTACTCGGCACCCTTTATTGTTGAGTGTGACGCAAGCAACACTGGGTTAGGAGCTGTGTTGATTCAAAATGTAAAAGGAGAAGAGCGTGTAATTTCGTACGCAAGTAAAACCCTGAGCCGTACAGAACGCAATTATTCCACCACAGAAAGGGAGTGTTTAGCAGTTATTTTTGCAATTGAGAAATTTCGTCCGTGGGTAGAAGGAGTTCGCTTCACAGTTGTCACCGATCATTTTCGTTACTTTGGTTGAGTAATCTTCAGAATCCAACAGGAAAACTCGCCAGATGGTCTGTTCGATTAAGGCAACATTCATTTGATTTGGTGCATAGGAAAGGAAAGTTTAATATAGTCCCAGATTGTCTTAGTCGTAGTGTTCCTTTAGAAAATCCAGAAGTTAATTTAGTAGAGATTAAACTTGATGGCGTAGACTTGTGGTATGAATCTTTGAGAAAGAAAATTTTGTTGTCACCGAAAAGCTACCCACAATGGAAAGTGGAAGATGGGTTTATTTATAAGTTTATACCTTCCCTATTACCGCATTCGGCGAATGTTGTAGAGTGGAAATACTTAGTGCCAAAATCTCAGCGTATAGATGTCATTAAATCATGTCATGACCCCCTTCAGCAGGACATTTTGGTTCCTTAAAACTTTGTCTCGTGTTCAAGAATTATATTATTGGCCAAAGATGATCTTTGACGTACGTAAATTTTGTAGGAAGTGTTTGATTTGTGGTGCTCAAAAACCACCCAATAAAGGTCCCCTTGGGATGATGGGAAAGGAGAAAGAGGTTGGACTACCGTTCCAAACCATTGCGTTAGATTTGATGGGTCCGTTTCCTCGTTCCAAACGCGGACATAAATGGCTCTTAGTTGTTGGTGATTGGTTCTCGAAGTATTCGATTTTGCAACCTTTGCGTAGTGCCACGGCACATTTGATCGAGAAATTTTGGAAGAAAAAGTATTTCTTGTCTACGGAGTACCACAGTTTGTTATTTGTGATAATGGTCCACAATTAATTGGACGTATTTTTAAAGCTTTGTGTGCAAGGTACGAAATTCAAAAGATTTGGTATAATGCTGTTTATGCTCCCCAATGCAATTTTGTGGAAAGAATCAATAAGACAGTTGGTACAGCAATCCGTTCATACGTAGAAGAACATGATACGTGGGATATTGAGATATCAAAGATCCAATACGCAATCAACTCAGCAAAACATGAGTCCACCAACTATACGTCAAATTTTTTAGTTTTTGGTCGTCAAGTACCTTTAAGTGGAAAAGCTTATAATGATAATTTTATACCGGGTGAGGATGTTGATGTCGTCTCCAGTAGTAGACCTTCTTATGTTTTGGATCGTCAACCTTTGTTTGATATTTTTGGAAATGTCCGTGAAAATTTGCATGTAGCTTATCAACGTTCGAGTAAACGCTACAATCTTAGGAGAAGAGACATTTCATTCCGAGTCGGAGAGTGTGTTTGGAGAGCTAATAAGGTCCTCTCGAGTGCTAGTGATAAATTTTCCGCTAAGTTAGCCCCTAAGTTCGTTATGAGTAAAGTTCGGAAAAAACATTCCAATTTAGTATATGAGTTAGAGAACGAAGATGGAACAAGAGCAGGGAAATGGCACGTAAAGGACTTGAAACCAGTTGAAGCATCATATCCAAATGAAAATGATGATCCTGACGATTAATTCCGGTCCGGTCATCCCTTTGATGTCAAGTAATGATGTAGCGGTTTGTTTTGTTTTGTTCCGATTTTTGATTTAGTGTCGTTTCACTAATTTTGAGTATTTTGTTTGAGAAGTGAAATAAGTGGTTAGAGATTTTGTAAATTTTGTAAGTTTGAGGTGTGCCTTGGTGTGCACGCTGATCATTTTGCTCGCGCGTTACTCGGAAATGTGTTTGGAGGATGTCTTTGACAGATATCCTTACAATGTAGAAGTAGGTGGGCTATTTGATTATTGGTCCTGATTTCTACATATCGAGGTAGAGAGAATATTAGATTATTCTTTCCCTTGTTCCTTTTGACCGTTCGAAGTTCTTTGATTTGATAAGGTCAAAGTTGGCTTGGTGAGTCTCACCATTTGGTCCATCACTAATGAGACCAGTTGTTTGTTAGAACTTAGTGATAGGATATTCAGTAGGGTGTAGGATATTACAGCCCTGACTGGTTCAATTTTGTATTTGAATTTGTTAAGTAACCTCATGGTTAGGTTACCTTAGTTTTGATTATCTCTTTGCGATAAAGTGATAATATTTTGTATTTGCATTTGATAAGTAACCTTATGGTTAGGTTACCTTAGTTTTGATTATCTCTTTGCAATAAAGTGATAATACTTTGTATTTGGATTAGATAAGTAACCTTTTGGTTAGGTCACTTTTGTTTTGATTATCACTTTGTGATGATGGTGTTTAAATTTAGACCTATTAGTAGGGTCTTCCTTTTGATTGTCACCTTATAGTGATGATGCTTTGAATAGTTATGCTGTCTTGATGAGGAAGCATTCCTTTTTTTTGTAGATAGAGCTAATTGAGCTCCTGGAAGTGAAGTTTTTTTTGGAATTAGAAATAAATTGTAAATGTTTGGTTATAAGTAATAGATATTAGCCTTGTTAGGAGTAAGAACCCCATGTTAAAGAATCATTGTGAATTTAATCTTTTGTCCCGTGGAGTGTTTGACTTTCTAATTTGACCCCTCCCAATTTTGATTATTACCGATTGTGACTCCCGATTTTGTCTCCCGATGGACGTCAGGTACACGTAGTTACCAACACACTCTCATTTGTAAATATTTGTCCTCCATTTGAATAAATTCATAAAATTGCATAGTTAGTTAGGAAGGTAGAAAAGGCTAGTATTGTTTAGATAAAAATTTTTTTGTATTTGTTATATTTGAAGTTTTTTTCTTAAAAAAAAAAAAAAAAAATTTTTCTTTTAGGAAAGGGGTAGTGTAACAATTTTATTTTCGCAGTAAAAGAATCTATTCATTAAAGGTACAACGAATATTAAAATACCTTTATTAGCTAAAATAATGATACGAGTAACAATCAAATTTTTACAGTATTACAATATCTAGAGTCATTAGTCTATTGGTTTCGGAGTTCGGTGTATTGTACAGCCACTGGCGCGCGCGTGAGAGGTTTTGACAACCCCACCCGGGACCCCCCACCATGCAAGAACGCAGCGAAGGCACTCGTCGATAGTTAAAGGCAGCGACAAGATGCAGTTGAAAAGATTGGCGAGTGACCTCCGAGTCGCCTTATTTTGGTGAAACACTTCCTGAGTAACGGTTAGTACATAATCCACATTTTGTATATTCGTTGTCATATTAGCTAATTTAAAAATTTATTTAGCGCAACGATAAATCAGAAACCACAACGACAAATTAGAAACCGCAACGACCACTTTGAAATTACAATTTAGAAACCTTAACTTATAGACTACGTAATGAAAAATTATATTTGTAAATAAGATTAGACAACGGAAGATTACGCTACAAAAGTAATGCTGCCTTGAATCAATGTAAGAAATCCGCTTCGCTTCAACACCTGTATTAAAGCATGGAAAACAAGCATAATTAGCAGCAGTTCCCGCACGGCGAGGTAGTTTCCATTCCAACCAAGGACAACAGCCGGTATTTGGTTCGTAGTAGATTTAAGAACTTCCTCAGTACTTCATTCTGAAAGCACATTATTTCGTTTTGTTTGTTAGAAGTACAAAATTGTTATTCAGTTTACCTGTAGTTAAGCTGGTTTTCTCCAGTATCAAATTTGATTTCACTTAGTTTCGTAAATATGTGACTACACGTGGCTTCAGCATAAATTAACAGCTGCGATTACGTCACCTGTTTGTTTGAACAATGCCGTCAACAATTGCACAATGGCTAACAGATGTTTAGTATTACAGTACTGCCACTTTTGATAAAATTAGAGAATATCTTTGTGATTATTTTGACTTCAAATTAATTTTAATACCGTTAACTTAAAGAGAAAATTTTGTATAGTAATTTTGTAAATGACCTACACAGATCTGATTGGGTTAGAAAACTTTAGCATAACCAGTCACACTGAATTGTAATTTATTTGAGTAAGGATCAGTTGATAAACCTTACAACAACTTTACAAGTATATCAAGTATTCATTTTATTTTATCACATTGAATTTTATTTACTGAAACAAAGAAAATTCTTTCTAGTAAATTTATAATCCACATTTAAAGTTTTTATTCTGATCTAGTTTGATCAGACCTGATAAACAAAAACAATAAGAATTAAATTTTATAACTCCAATATGTAGAAAATATTCTTTATGAATTTTAGGTATACTTGAGGGACGCAAATTGTGTTCCCATTTTCTATGTGACTTAATTATTATTTTTCCTTACAGGAACAGCGTCTTATTCTGTTAAGACAAGCTTTTGTGTCAGCGAAGGCGATCTTTTTTCTTTGGGTCTCCACGTCCGCCCTTAGAAATTTGCTATGCCATTAATATAAATCAATCTGGACTTGGTGGCGCCTGTTTGTTTTAGTTTGAGTGTGACCCCCTACAGATTTCGACTTACCCCCCCATTGCTCATAGCTCTACCCAAGGAATAGACCCCTAGTTACGTCGGAAGACTTTGTTTTGCAGACACCTGACTTGGAGCATGGTGATAATAAAGTAGTGTCTTAGTAAGCAAGGAAGATACGCTTCACTAGCGCCTATGCGTGAGGCTAGCGGAGCCAATTAGAGAGAAGTTTAGAAATACGTTTCACTGGCGCCGGCAACGTCAGGCCTTTGATAGAAAAATTCGTTTCAAAACTACTTCTATTGATTAACTGTGTATAAAGCTGGTGTTATGACTTTGAATACACACCATGCTATGCATAAGGGCACCATAATTATTATTATGTACAATGTCCTTAAAACTATTTACATTAATATTCTTAACTACACTTCGTGAGACCCCTTTAATCTTTTCAATCGTGTCTTTTTCGCTTACAATACAGTAGGACTTTGCCCTACTACCAACAAATTCTAATACTAGACTCCCATTAAATTCGTCTTTGAATTTTCCTACAACTTTTTTGTTGACAAGTGGTATATTGTATTTATTATCCATGGGGTAGTCACTCTTTTAAGATAAATATATCTTGTTTAGTATCAACCAATATTAGATTTTTCTAAGGAACTCAAATCTGTAAATAGATTTTTAATAGGACCATCCTTTACAAAGTTGCGCCTTTTAAAGACCCAAACCTCTAATTCTTGCTAATTTAAATTTAACTCCATCTTTAAAACCTTTTTTTCGATACCCAAGACATATGCTTTAACCAACCATTTTCCGAAAATCTAAAACCGCTGGAATTTTAGAAATGAACCTTTTATAAGCCATAAGTGTTTGATATTAAAAATCATTTTCAAACAGTAATGTTATATTTTTAGAATAATGTAAAACATTCCAATGTAACGTGTTTTAAATATATAATGGGAAAGTCGAGTTTAGCAACAAGAACCACACTCTTCAATTAAAATATTCAAAAACGCCACTTTTAAAATTTTAAACAGGGTAAACCTTTACACAAATTTTATCAATTTTCTGGTTTTACATTTAGTTAGCTCGATACTAAATAGGTACTTTGGAAAATACAATTCGTATCTGAACTAATTTCTTGTCAATTATGGATTACCCGAATTACATGTGAAAGTAATGTATAATTTCTTTTCAATGGACTTTATTTAAATATTTTATATACAGTGAATGCAAATTTATTTGGTTTTTCCAATTTTACATTGGCTAATTTGTCGCTATTAATTTTTTCAAAGTAATGCACTGTTTTACCTATATATTATATTACGTTTTTCAAATTTTAGCTAGTCTTTTTTTAACTAAGATAATAAAAAACAATTTCCAAAACTATTTAATTACACGACGGAGTTATATTAAAAATACTGCTAAGAGTAATTTTTTATAAAAATTCTAAAAATGGTGTTGGTGGTTAAACACAAACAGGTTAAACCCACTATTAAACAATTATAAGCGTCACTTTTTCAGTCAAGACTTGCATATAACGCCAATTAACATAATAAGGAGCTGCGCACGCTCGACCATCGGCATAAAAGGCGAGGGAGCCATGTTCCAGTGCGTCAAAGTATCGTCAAGTTTGATCAAAATTACAAGATGGATTTTTCTTGTGTTGACGTTACAAGTGATATAAGAGTGCCATTAGGTATCGACAAACTTGTAGGTAAGACCACCCATGCGCTAGGTGAATTTACATCAAATTTTGCCATTTTGGATATAGCGAATAATGTAATATGGCATGAGATACTGAACATGACGGTTGAATATAACTCCCTAAGTGATGATTTCGAAAAGCAAGTTGAGTGATTAAAGGAAAAAATCCATCGACTCTGCCGGGACGAGCAGTCTGCGAGTGGTTATACAAATGTGGGTGATTTGCTGAAAAAAATTATACCTCCTGGGGCCACTGTCTATGTTAAAGGAGAACAAAAGAAGTAGCTACTATTAAAATATTTATCAAACAACATTTTTAACATGGAAGGTGTTTTCTCAGTTCCTAGACTCGAAGAATTAAGAAGATTTGGCGATAGGTGCACCCACTGTTTAAAACGCTGTGTGAATAATTTAAGTTGCCCAAAAGAGAATTTTATACTGTTGCAACCCTTTGTTTATCCTATTTAATTAAGTGAGGGTTTAAAAAATAAAAATACACAATTGGGGCCTTTAACAATAATGGTTTAGTTCTGGAAAATCGCTTAAAATCTTCTTTTAAAATAGTTTAACAAAAGTTGAGACATTCAAAATGAGTCGATTTATATTGTTGTGCATCATTCATCGTATTGTAGAAATGATTGGTGAAAGTTTTGTGTGTTAAAAGTAATGGTATTCATAATTAGAAATAACTCAATTATGTCAAATCTCTAAATATTCAATTCTAGAACAATCACGACATCTGCTTTTTTGTTTCACATAAGTAGTAGATTAGTAATTTGTATTAACGGTAGATCACTCATTCCAACATATCCACTTGATCTATTATTGCAAACGTCCTTCATACCACCTATATATTACTATTTAGTGTAAAGTATGGCATTATCTAAAGAACTTTGAGATAATCAACTGTTACAATCAAATGCAGTAATAGGTCATATTCAAAATTCCGTCAAAAGTACGGCAAGTGTAGGAATCTGCAGTTGTTCAATTTAAACCTGCAGTGCTAAATAATGTTTTTTTATGTATTTTATTCCAAGTGATATTTTCGAATGTCATGTTTTGATTTTTATAGCTTCATATTACCTTAGATATCGATGAATGTAGAAAAGTAGCAAATTAAACTTATTTCCTTTGCGTCTATATAAGAGGTACGAGTATGAAAGTGCTAATCCACTTAGGAGGAAAAACGAATCTACAGAAATGGTTCCTCCCAGAACAAACATGTTTCCTACATCATTCATCCACTAAAATATAATACGTTAACTGCAAATCAAGTAGTTTTACTTACCTCTAAGAGAAAAGCAGTGTTTTTCAGTGGCATTGAGACCCTCAGTAGAAAAGAATGCCCAAGTATGACCCAAACGATACTTAATGCGCGTACACCATGCAAGCAGGATATGATATCTGGATTTTTACTTGTCTTCAGTAATTTTCTGCTATTTGTTAATATGGAGAATGTAGTCAATATCGCATACGGTGCATCTAAAATTTAAGATTAACATTTTTGAGTGCGAATTTTATTTAAATTCCAAAATCAACACAATCTAAATACATACCCTGAGATGTATGATAATGGTAAGTATCGTATGCCGTTGACAATAAGACTATCACTAAAATGATGACACAGAAGCAACTAAGCATAAGAATATTTAAGTTAATTTCGCCTAATTTTTTAATGAAAAATTAACATACATGAAAGTAATCGCTGCAGAGTCTAGTTTACTAAACGTAGCAGTTGTCTGACATTGTTCCTCAGAAAAGGTTACATTAATGATGTCCGATATAATAACCGACGACAAATCATCTGCGCTGCAACCACTTGGTACACAAAAGGCATTTTTTATTTGCAATACAGAAGTCGTGGCCCTTGTAGGAGCTGCCCTCATAATATCCGGATCCTAAAAACATTTAAGCTGCAAATCAGTTCTATTTTAGAATTAATCTAAGGAAGGGCGTTACAAGTGTTTAGTTATTACCAAACATTCAAATTTCTAAATAAAAGTTAATATGCTCAGATAATACTCATTTTTTTTTAAAATCAGTGAACATATTTTTGTCTGATAAATATCATTGGTTTCGTTTTGATTTGAAAACGAATACGCTTCCATATCGTATGTTTTAACGAAAATTTATATATAACTGTAAAACCGAACTGCATCAAACAAGAAAGAACAGCAGCTATGTTCAAAGACAACGAACATAGAAACAAGAAGAAACTTGTTCAAAGCATATGTGTGGAGCACAGCACAGTACGTCTATGAAATAGGGGCACTAGGCAAAGCAGATAGACAGAGATAGAAGCTTTCTGGAATGTTGTGCTTCAGATGTACGATGATGGTAGCATGGACAGACAAAGTTAATAACAAATAGGTTATAGAAATAGTAGAGGAATAAAGATATCTCCAGAAAAAAAATTAGGAGAAATTGATGAACATGATACGTTCTAAGGCATTTCTGGGGAAATAGTACGGGATGTATTACAAACAGAGATAGGAAAAAAGAGGTAGAGGTAGACCGAGCTCAGACTGTGCAAATTTCAGAGGAATTTGAAGATTAGTTCAGAATAGGAAACAATGAGGGTACGCGTTAGGACTGAAGACCTATTGATGATAGTGAGATAATATATTGATGACAATCAAAAATAATGTCTTTATTTGCAATACAAACTATTTTGCTGTGACATACGACTAGATTTTTCCACACACATGCGTGACTTATTTTGATAACAGTAATGCTGGCTGCATCATAAATTTCAAAGCTTTAGCTTGTACAATTCTTAAGAAAAATAGAGCATGAGGTAGTGTTTTGGAAACGAATCTTAACCATCTTTAATACTACGTCGTATTCTACGTGGCGCATTCCATTTAAAAACTCAAGTAGCGATTAACGTCATCTTAGCACCTTCACTCTGTGATCATTGAGTACAAATTTTAAAATCCTACAACTTTGATTCAAAACATTTCTCTCAGAAAGGTTTAGTTTTAAAAATATTTTACCTTTTCTAGACTAATACCCCGTATACAAAATAAATAACGAGCTCTTAAACTTAATTGCCCGAATTCCTATAGCATTATTTTTTTAAAAAATAAGCCCACGTGTTTGTATCTACAAAATAATAAAAATAACAGACACTTAAAAATGTGCTGCAAAAGATTTTTATTCCACTACCTATAGACCACATGTGTTACCGAGGAAATCATCAACAGTAGTGCTTTCGCCTACCAAGGTTCTTGTAGTAATGATACAATTTTATAAAATATTTAAAGCTATTATTACCTACTAGAATGAAAACATTCCACTAAATGTCGACGGCAGTAGGCATAGTTCGTTTCTACAGTTTTTCGACCTCATCACCGCCTATGAACAAATCGATATATCAACCCAGTGCTGACTCTATTTTCAAGTTTCTTACAATGATAAATATAAGATTTTTGCGTGTTTGACATTGAAGAATTGAGGATGAATTCGATACATCTACATATTAATAGTCTGACTTCATCGAAAACGAAAAATATACTACAACGTTTTGTTATATTTTTGTTGGATATTACTTGTAGCACTTTTTAATATTCATCCTACGATCGTTTAAGTTTCAAGATTGTTGAAAATAAAGTTTTTCCAGTAATACTGGTTTAATACAAGACTCGCGCACATAATCCTTATAATACTATATACTTACGTTATGGCTACGTCTCATTACAATATGCTGGACTGATTCTTCAATCTTTATAATTATATTCCCTATACAATATTTTCCAACGATTTCAAATTCATCAGATGATTTAATACTCAAGCATTTATCATACGAACCCATGTCCATATTTCCCTCAAGTAATCCAGAAGGTAGTTTTCCTGTAGAGTCAATCACTGAAAGAAAAAGCATTGGTAAATTTTATGAAAGAAAAGAAATCGGATTCTACACGCAATATTTTCTTTCTAGACTTTCATAGGTATTTAGAAGTTCGTTCACAAAACAAAAATCAAATTATTTAGAAAGTACTACAAAAGTTTTGTTACTTATGGTCCAGAAATGAAAATACTGTCATTTTTACAAATGATAAATTTACAGCAATCAAAAATGTGCCAAAATTTCGTTTGCCGGTTGACAATTAATAGCGCAGTAAAACAGAAATTCGCCCTCAAGTAAATTAACTATGACATCAGACAAATATCGTTTTAGGATGAATTAAATGTAGGCGCTTTCTGTTTAGTGCAAATGTGAACCAACATTCGTCTTTTTGTTTTGATAGAACTAATTCTATCAAAGTCACTAAGCCGCAAATTAGTAAATAAACTAAAACATCTCGTTAGTAAATAATTTGTCCTCAAACTCTATCCTGTTAATGCATTTCGTTTTGGGCACCCAAAAGCAGGGGTAGTACTAGCTGTTATATAAAATATTGTACTCTATATTTGTTAGAGCTGGGCACCAAGGTAACCGAAAGTGTATCAGGGGAAGATGAAACTAAACTCTAATAAACCCTTTCCAGAAGCAACACGTAACGTCCCTGAAGTACACGAGGATTTTCTGAATGTTAAAGAAACCCTGAATAAAGTTGGTTGACAAACGGCTAATAGTATAAGGAAAACTCCCTGTAAAGCAATATGGCTAACTGTGGAATCCAGCGTTCTTGCATAAGAGTGGGTCGAGGACCGATTTTGTTTCAACACAAGAAAAGACAAAAATTAAAGGCGCTGCTGCCTATAAATTTCTAGTACTAAAAGTTTCGAGAAAATGCAGAAACCCGTATGTTTTAAAAATTTAAATTACAATAATAAAAAATAACTGACCCGTTAGTCCTTTCTATTTCAAACCTTGTTACGTTTATTTTTAAACATAAATTAAATACCCTTTTTCTCCCTAGTTAAGTCATTACCCGCTTGAATAAATTTCATTTCTATACTTCAATTCTCCAACAATACCTTATATAATGTACCTGTTCAGAATAAGTCTGCTTTAACATAATTTTAACTCAATCCATTTTGCTTTTAAAACGAAAATTTATTCAATAAATTAAATAGTCAATATCTTGTTTTAGGTGTCCGTTAATTTGTAAAACATTCTGCTAACGTATAATTGCTTTCTCTTGTGTTTCCCATCTAAAAATTTGTCGCAATAATGGATCTTACTATTATTTGATAGCGTGTTTTCCAGTTTGCTAATCGCGCTTTGATAACGCGAAGATTGCAGTTCGAACTCGTGTTATTTGAACCAATTTTTAATTTGATTCTGCAGCTTGTGCGTTGAAATATTTTCTACATTACTCGTCCCAGTACTTCAAGGGCGATGCACGTTTTTTGATCGACAAGTAGGAGGTATCTTGCGTGTATCGGTGAGTTTCTTCGCGCTTACCCATCTTAATCAGATACTCTTTTTAGCTCTTAGCTGAAAGCCAAATTAGTTCTTTTTTATGTTCTTTGCCACAGATCAACTGCAGTTGCCTGTAGATCGCTAGTGCCGTTATAGTAACAGAGTAAAAAGATCCCGACAACCGTGGTGATGCGGTGCTTATTCACTCTTGATGGCGTGCAAGTTAAGGATCCCGACACATACAGGTATACAACTTGTTTTCTTTTGTGGATATCAAGGGAATATTCCTTATCAGCGTTTGGTGTAGTTACGTGGTAAGAAACGTGACACTGTAGGACTATTGTTTGAACTTCATCAAAACTCTACTTTTAAGTTTATTATTATCTGAATATTAAATCTTCAGTATTTTACTAATATCTTGGCTGATACTGTCAGAACAAATAGTGTGTGACCACACTTTCATACTTTTCTTGTGCAACCAGAAAAAAAATAGCTCAGATTGTAACTTACGTTTCATGTATTAATAAAAATTTAGTTTCGTTAGTTTGAGGGGTTTACAGCAATATACAAGAAATTAAATTCAATACCTCAAAATTTTTAAAAGTTATTCAATAATTAAATTCAGTTAGGCAATACTGATTAATAACTTACTTCATGAAAGAGCAAAATTTACAATTATTTAAATTTTTGTCTCTTTCTCAGATCTGTTGAAAGGCTACATGTTTTTTAAAAATATGTAGGTTCCTAAACTGGAAATTCAATGTACAATTATTTGACTAATTGTTATACAAATATTCCACAGATTTCACCTATTTTTAAAACACAAACACGCCTAAGTCGTATTGAACAAAAAAAATTATCTAAAGTGTTGTCCAAACTAGTATGTTAAAGTGACAAACAAACTGAAGTGACATTAGAAAAACTAAGCCAGTGTTAGAATTTTCACAAATGTTCCGATAAAGGAATAATTTTAATAACGAAAAATTACAAGTTTATTAACTACATCAAGCGTGTTATAAACGCCCTACTGATCGAATTTTTACAAAATGTCATTTATGAAACCTCATCATCATCATCATTTTGTTTTCGACCTTACTTAAGGTCGGTTTGACGTAGCTCTAACTTCTTTTCTATTCTGTGCTAATCTAAAAAGCTTTACATACCCTTCACAACCCAAATTTCTAATAATTTGACTAATATAGCTTGGTCTAGGTCTTCCTATATCCTTCTATCTTTTTCCTATCCACCTGGCTCTACATAGATATTAGCAACCTGATGGTTGATAAAGAACTCTAACATGTTTACATAATAACCATTTATAAGGAAATGAACTATAATCTGGTTATCCGCTTCAAAAAAGGAAAAGTGTTAAATTATATGTTATGGTAAGGCTTAAGCAACGAATTGCTGCCAACGTGCCAGACCACTACCTAATTGTGAGTTATGTCATGGTGACGTTTATTAAATTATATGTTATGGTAAGGCTTAAGCACGAAATCTCAATGATTTGCAATTTAGCATACATAAGAATAATCCTGGTACAAAATTCAAAGCAAAGACTGAGACACCCCAGCTACAGTAAAATGTTAAAATTTTCATTTTAAGTAGTACCCTAGATACGAGTTTTTCTTTAAAACATGGAAGAGTCCTTCACCTAACAGCAAACATCTGTTTCAAAGGCCAAAGCAACCAAGATGAGTGTCAACAAGCTCCCTGCATAGTGAGAACATTGCATCCTACACCTCGTTCTGAATTATCTTCTTTATACATACATGCGAAATTTCATTTTATTAAACTCAAACGATTGATCGAAGTTATCATCAAAGAAGTTATCGAAGTTGCAGTAATAATAAAAAAGAATTAATTTTATATCAAAAATTAAAGACTATCGTACCACTGAAAAGTTTCGTTTCACGATATAGACCAGGTCAGTGTTCTATTACAAAATTCCATCATGCTATCCATGCTATCGATTTATTATCGGTGGACATGTTGTCCCTTATGAAGATAGGGAGGAAGTGCCGTGCTTTTCTAAATCTAACGTTATCAAGCGCGTTACCTGCGCGTGAGACAGATGACCAGTTCTTATTCTAGATAAATAATGCTAATGGACAAAATTAGTAAACTTTAGAATTTACAAACCAACCTACAATTATCAATAAGAATAAATACATTAGTGTATAAATACGATTGGAAAAATCTATAACATGAACTTAATGTAAATAAATAAACAATATTACAATTCAATTTTTTTAAAGAAAAACACAAGCTCAAATTGCACCATTCAAGCAATTTATAGGGACTTAAATGAGCGGAATTTATTTCTGCTACAATATATATTATATATAATATTACGAGTACAATACTTTCCACCTATGCATTGTTTCTTAGTGCAATTTGATTTAGCAATTGCAGATTTTAGAAACACTCGCCACACAGTGGAGACCCGGGTTGACTAACTTATTCTATAGCTTAAGAGGCCAAATTAGAAGAAATCTCCGTTCTGAATGAACCTGCACCTTGAAGAAGTTCTGGATTACTAGAACGGATACAATGGCTTGAGAGTTCCGGTGATATAAAGAGCCGAAATGTAGATTTAACCAAATTAGTGCGTTCTTTAGTGAGAAACCAGACTAAAACAGGTCTCCGAAGGAGCGCAACAGCTCTTTCGGTACCTAAAGTGGCAGAGACTATAGGAGTCGGTATGACATTCTAAGACACGTTACTGCAATGTGGAAGGTAACGGGAAACCACCGCATTACCTCCCGAGTGCACAGCATACTTAAATTGTAGATGGCATCCTCTGGGGTAAACAATTCAGGAGTTAAAATAGTCCTTCCCACATTCTAATCTCGGGGAGGAGACTACTTCAGATAAGTGATTGGAAAGTATAAATAAAAAGTAGTTACCTACTGCAAGTCGGAGCGTGAGTGTCGTAGAGGGTCATGAAAATTTAATAATTACAAGGGATTTTAAAGCAGTGGTAGGTGAGAGTAGGGAAGGAGCGGTAGTAAGTTTATTTGGTTTAGGCACGAGAAATGTCAGGGGAAATAAGATAGAATTTTGCCACAAGAACAATTTAATCATGACAAACACATTATTTCAACATTATGCTAGAAGAGGATACACGTGAAAGATGCCAGGTGATATAGGAGGATATCAAATAGATTACATTCTTGTTAGAGAACGGTTAACGAATCAAGTAAAAGATTGTAGAAGCTACCTAGAAGCAGATATAGACACTGACCACAACTTCGAAATTATGAAGACCGCTCTTAAATTTAAAAATTTTAAAAAAGAGAACGGAAATAGCACTTTGACTTTGAAAAACTAAAACATAAACACCTCCACGCGAGATTTGAAAACAAGTCAAATAATATTTTGGGGTAAAAATGGATAAGAAACCATGGATAATAAAAGATATCCTGAATTTAATAGAAGAAAAACGAAAATACAAAAATAGATCAGACGAAATAGAAAAACAGAAATTCAAAGCCATAAAATAGGAAATTATTCGCAAATGCAGGAAAGCTAAAGAACAATGCAGTAATGACAAGTGCAAAGAGGTACAAACTAGGATGGAAATAGAAAAGACAGACGAAGCATACAGACTAATTAGAATTAGCTTTAGGGATATAAAACCGCATAGCAAAAATATAAGGGACAGGGAAAGAAACTTGATTATAGAAAATGTAGGGAAAATGGCTACATAGTAAGAATATTTGGGGAAATTGTATCAGGAGAAGAACTAATAGCACTAGGACAGGAATCAGACATTGAAAAGGATGACTTGGATGTCCTATACTTAGAGATGTGTTTGAATTAGCGTTTGAAAAATGGTAAGGTTCCGGTGCAGATAAGGTGCAAGCAGAAACTCTAAAAGCTGCTCGACAAGCAGTAACAGAACGCCTCTTGCAACTTGTAAGCAATATGTATGAGACAGGTGAGATACCCAAAGACTTCAAATGTAACATCATAATTACTATGCCAAAAAAGAGTGGCTCGGATAGATGTGAAAATTTTATAACAATATGTTTGACAGTACGCGTGTGAAAAATATTAACTACAATTGTTCAAAGACGAATGGAAAAGCAGCCGAAGAAATACTTGGAATTAGGCAAAGCAAGAGAATACGGAAGGCTAATTTAGCTCTGATTGTGATAATGGAGAAAACAATAGAAAAAGAAGAATACGTACATATAGGGTTTGTAGATCTGGAAAAAGTATTCGACAATGTAAAATGGAAAAAATGTTTACTCAATAAGATTGGAATGAGTTTTATCTTATACATAGAGCAAACAGCTGTAACAGAATTAGAGCAGGAACATCGAGAAGTAAATATTAGGAAAGGGTGAGGCAGGGCGTGCCCTATCCCCAGCAGGAGCTACTCAGAAGGTGATATAGACACTGACCACAACATCGTAAAATGAAGGCTGCTCTTAAATTTAAAAATTTAGAAAAAAGAAATGGAAAAAGGCACTTTGACTTTGAGAAACTAAAAGATAAAGGTATTCACGAAAGATTTGAAGAAAAGTCAAATGAATTGCTGAAACGGATCTGGACAACTTCTTGTACTAAAGAAATAGAAACAGAAAGGAATAACATTAAATCCAGCTTAGACATAGCGACCAGAGATACCCTGGGGTATACACAAAAAAAATAACAACCATGGATAGATAAAAAAACGGTATTCTGAATTTAATAGAAGAAGACGAAAATACAATAATAGATCAGAAGAAATAGGAAAACAGAGACACAAAGCCATAAAATGGAAAATTATTCGTAAATGCAGGAAAGCTAAAGAACATTGGATTGATGAAAATTGCAAAGAGGTACAAACTAAGATGGAAATTGGAAAGACAGGCGAAGCGTGCAAACTAATTGTAACGAATTTTAGGGCTATAAAGCCATATAGCAAAAATATAAGGGACGCTGAACAAAACGTCATTACAGAAAACCACATTATAAAAAATGTCGAGAAATTGGATAGATAGCAATAATATGTAGGGAATTTATACGCAGGATAGTAACTAACAGCATTAGAACAGGAATCAGACAAAGAAAAGATTGACATTGGATATCCATACTTGGCGAGATAAGTTTGAATTAGCATTGAAAGCTCTGAAAAATGGTAAGGCGTCAGGTACAGATAAGATGCAATCAGAAACTCTAAAAGCTGCTGGACAAGCAGTAACAGAACGTTTCCTCCAACTCGTAAGCTATATGTATAAGACAGGCGAGATACCCAAAGATTTCAAACTTAACATCATAATCACTATACCAAAAAAGAGAGGCGCGGATAGATGTGAAAATTTTCGAATAATAAGTTTGACAGCACACGTGTCAAAAATATTATCTAGAATGAACAAAGGTCGATGGAAAAAAGAGCTAAAGAAGTACTAGGAAAAGAAAAATTTTAGCTATTTTAGCTCTGAGGGTGATAATGGAGTAAACAATGGGAAAAGAGGAAATCGTGTATATACGGTTTGTAGATCTGGAAAAAACATTTGGCAATGTAAAATGGAAAAAAATGTTCGAAATACTAAAAAAAAAAATGTAATAAGTGTTAGGTAAGCTAGAGAACTTGAAAATTGAAATGGATAGACATAGTAGGGGTCAGCAATGTTCGGTGTCCAGAGGCGGGCGATTTTTGAAGCGAAGGCTTTAGGGTAATTCGCACAAGATCAGAGGAAGGAAATGGGTGTGGGGATAGTTATGGGACAAAATATAGGACACTGTGTAGGAAACTACCTACAAAAGAACCAAAGAGAACTCATACTTATATCAGAATCTAAACCAGGAAGGAGCGGTAGTAGGTTTATTTAATTTAGGCGCGAACAACGACAGGGGAAATAGGCTGGTAGAATTTTGTGACACAAAAACAATTTAATCATCGCATAAAAATTATTTCACGATCATGTTAAAAACCAATACACGTAGAAGATGCCAGTAGATATTGGAAGAGCTCAAATTGATTACATTTTTGTTAGACAACGATTTAGGAATCAAACAAAAGACTGTAGAAGCTTTCCAGAAACAGATATAGACACTGACCACAACATTGTAATTATGAAAGCCGCTCTTATATTTAAAAATTTGATAGAAGAACGGAAAGAGGCACTGTGACTTTGAGAAACTAAAAGATAAACATATCCACGAACGTTTTAAAAAAAGGCAAATAATTTGCTGAAAGATAGCGGGAAAGTTTCTGATACGAGGAAGTAGAAGTAGAATTAGAAACAGAATAGAATAACATTAAATCCAGCCTAAGCATGGCGGCCAGAGATATTCTGGGGTGTTCACAAAAACGCTATAAAAAGCCATTGATAACAAAGGATATCCTGAATTTAATAGAAGTAAGACGAATATACAAAAACAGATCAGACGAAGCTGGAAAGCAGAAATACAAAGCCATTAAATGAGAAACTATTTGCAAATGAAGGAGAGCTAAAAAGCAATGGATTGATAAAAAGTGCAGAGGTACAAACCAAGATGAAACTAGGAAAGACAAACAAAGCATACAAACTAATTAGAATGCATTTGCTACAGACGTATGATGAAGATATCATGGACAGACAAAGTTAAGAACAAAGAGGTTCTGAAAATGGCAGGGAACAAATATGTGGAAAACAGTAAAAAACTAGGAGAGATAGGATGATAGGTCCCATACTAAGGCATGCGGAATATATTAGAAGCACAGATTGGAAACAGAGGTAGACCTAGGTAGACTATTGCACACAGATAGTAAAAGATGTATGCTGTGGAAATTTCAGAAAAATATGTAGGGTAGTTCAAAATAGAAATCATTGGAGATGCGCTTTAGTCATACTTTTTTAATTTCTATGGACGGGCTGCTTTTCTCTCTTCCCTGATCGCATACCTGCTATTATTCCTTAGTTGTTTATGATAATGCAAGTGTCTGTGATTGGTTTAATCCTTTTACTAACACCCTGACCATCCATTTTAAAACGGTCGTCAAATATGGTGTACAACTTTTATTGGTTCCTTACTAAACAAAGCGATCAATTTTATTCAAGGAATCCATCTTGTTATCTGTAAGAAACTGCTGTCATTGATACCTTTCGTATATTAGACAATTTTCTAACAAAAAATACACAACTGTACTAAATAGACTAATAATGGAAATGATTAAAAGGTCTGATAGTTTTGTAAGTAATGGTAGAGATATAAGCTAAAATTTTGTTACAACCGTCTCTACATTGTTCGATGGTATTTTATTAGATTTCATATTCCTTACTGTATCCACGGATATTTGCGAATTTTTATTAACAATTTCGACTGTCGTCTAAACGGAAATGATTGCTTATTCATCGCCCTGCAGGTTTTGTTAGTATATGTAATTATAATTTAAAATATTGTAATCTATTTTATTTTTGACATATCGTTTAAATGTAGTGTTTGTGTTATCAGAACATTTGTTTTCGGAAATATTACATGTAGTGATTTGGGTTATCTTTCTTGTATAAATTGGTGGTTAAGAGATCTCATGAATCTCTTTTATGCTACAGTTTTAGTTTCGTTTGTGTAAAATTTGAAATATGTTATTTCCTTTAATATGTGCTTATAAGAGAACAATATAAAACATAAACTGAAGTCAAGAACATAAATTATTTATTTGAATGGAATGGCGTCGTACGTTTGATGTAGGTTTTCTTTAGCAATGTAATGAGGAAATTTCATCCCTTAATAATTTAAGTAGTATGAGGAATTTTTAGGCAAAATATTTATTCCCAGATGATGGTTAATTTTCTTCATTGACATATTTGAACTGGTTGGTAATGGAGCTTAATACCATATACCTTTGTCCTTAATGCTTGGATGTGGACTACAAAAACTAGTTGTGCCGCATCAATGAATTAGTACAGCTTACAAGATTGCGTCGTAATAAATTTAAAATCAGTACGTCATGTCAAGCTGTAAAACTTGCTGAGTTTTTTTTCTGCACCATTTATATGAATTAGGTATGGTTTTTTTTTTGGTCAACTTCTTCAGGTTACTCATAGCAAAATTGCAGTTGTTCTGGTGTGGAAATTGAACCTGCTTCGCTGAAATCGTTAAAATATACTAATGCAAGAGCTGTTAGTGATTGAGTATGAATTATACAATAAGTTTAACAATTACTGTTTATAAAAAATTTCTATATAGAAATTTAGAGTACACTACTATATAAGTGGGATGGTTTTATATAATTTTTTTTTTGTTACAACTGCAGGAAAATGCATTTAGTGTGTAGATGGTGTATTTCTTTCCTGCTGCTGTTTGCTATCACTTCAATATATTTTTTTGTATTTATTTACCAAGAGTTACTTGTGGACAATACGTAAGTATATGGGTTTTACGACTATTTTGATATAAATGATTTGTAACTGTATTAAACAAGCGACTGAGAACAATCCGTAAAATATTTATTTATTAATTTTGTCTTATGCAAATATTAGGTTTGAAGGTAGAAAACTAGTTTAAAGTAGGGTATTAATTATTTTTGCGTAGAGTTTTGTACTTTGACGCTTTAGATAAATGTCGTTTTCTAAGCGAGTATGACTGTTACACTTATATCTCATTCTTTCCGGATAAGCAATATGATAAACTTATCGGACGCAATTAAATGTTTCGAGTGCATGATAACTCATGACATTTTAGGACAACCTTGCTTTGCAACAACCTTGTGAAAAAGTACTTAAGAAATACCTTAAAGTTATTATTATGTCTGTTGCGTTATAAAAAACATGTTATAAATAATACATCCCATTATATTTTATTTCCAAAGTAGTTGTTACAAATAACTCCTTTTCGAATTCCTTTAAAGTAATGCATAAATTAATTGTAGAATAATACAATTTTGGGTTTATCTTACTGGGATCTCGAATTTTCTTTAAATAACTTACAATTAGCACAACTAATCAACAACAGAAAATTATATTTATCTATAGTTGTATTAAGATCGTAGGTATTAAATGGCATAAGCTGCACTTGCATATGATTCAGCGTTTTAAGAATTAAGCATCTTTTTCAATCTTACTAGCACTATATAAAAAGCATTTTTTTAAGTATTTCGGCGTAGCGATGGTTGTCAACTCATATTGTATTCGTTTATTATGAATCAGTAAAAGTATTGACATTTGTCAATACTGAAATGTGTATGTGTTTAATTTCAGATCAGCCTCCTCTATACGGTTCCGAGATTTAGGAAAAATTTTTGTATTACCCTTCTGAAATAATTTAATGGAATGTAGTATGAGAATGGAATTTTCTAGTGGAAAGAACAAACATGTCCAATAGAGCGTCGGCAACCCATGATCAGGTCACCAAGCGACACATTTAAAATTTGAAGTGACACCTTCGAGTTTTGAAAATAAAGTATAATATAAATTATAAAACATGGACATGAAACAAGCACTTCGAAAATATATTAAAAAAATTAACTAAAAATTAATAAAATTAACATTTTAATTTGATAACAAGATTACATTAACGATTTATTCAATCGTGCTTGCTTTAATAGTAATTAAACTTGTAGTTTTATATTCTTATGTTTAAAGTTCAAAATCTATTGTAATTATTTTCTCAATATACCTTATCTTATTATTCACCAAAAGAAATTCAAAATGCCACTAACCCGAAACGTCTTCCTAATAACCTCAATTTCGGTGATTACGGCTCGCGGTCAAATATGTTTGCCGAAGCCTGGTCTAAATGAAACCTCCATCTACAATACATAATTTCTATTAAAACATTGTGTGGTGTACTACGTGTCTTTCATTCGTCTAAATGACATAAGTTCCACGTAAAAAAATGTTAAACTGCGTTAGCTACAGTAACAGCACTTTTTCGTAAAAACAGTCAGTATCTGTTTGAAAATCAGTAATTTAAATACAATATTCAACATTCGTTTTGGGCGTATTTTGAAATTCGCTATACAACGCGTTGCAAGAGTTTTCAACACCTACTGGAAGCAAGTTCCAATTTATTTATCTTTCATGAATAAATAGTGGTTAGTACAACGCTGAACACATTTTTTACTTATTTGAAGGAGCATATTTCGTATGGATCATCTTCAATTGTGAAGTAATACTTCGTTTAATTAATTAATACTTTACACCTAATGATATGAAACACTTACTCTGAACTGCCATTTCTATATCTAATAGAGAAAGTTGCAAAAGACATCGAAGAGGTGTCTCCCTTTGCATTCCATTTTGCAAGTTAGCTTGCATTTGCTGTAGAAAATAATTTGGCAGCAGAAACTTTTGTATTTCTTCTGGTATAACATTTTGTTGACTACATCCAATACCAAGTATTAATAAAATTAAATTTACCATAAAACTCATTTTCAGACACTTCACTAATACTAAAGTGCTATTGATTGTGTTCCGCGTTTTATCGCTATTGTAAAAATCAACGCAGTACATATAATCTCTTCGATAAGGCATGTTTGTGATCTCAGTAGGTGAGATATTTTTACAAACTAACGCTTTTAAATTAACGCGTAAGATAATGTTTTAAGCGTTGATGGTGCAACTACTTGTTACATTAAATGAAAAGTGCAACATCCAGAAGTGGTGTTATAATTTTGATTAAATCTGGACGAAAGTTAAATGTCATTGCATTGTACAAATCCGCAATAGTCAAGCTGGACTATTCAGGATTACAAATAACAGTTAGCTGGCTACATAATATTGTTGACACTGCTATTTATCACAACGCTGCATCTAATGGAAAAAAGATTATACTTTGTAGTTGAATAAATGTAAATTGACAATCAGAACTTGTCAACTAAAGGCGCCCTCATGAAAGGGTATAAACTAAGCACTGTAATAATATACGCATTTTTATTGATTAATAAACAGATGTCTTCTGGTTCTTTTTTGGATTATGAAAGCTCAAAGTGTACTAATAAAGCACTATAAATTTCTATTTTCGTTAGTTAAAAACTGAAAGCCAGTCGCTAAGTTGTTTATTGGTGCTCCAAAAAAGATCATTCGGTCACTTGTAGCTTCCGAAAAAAAAAACAGGAAAAGTCATGAAAACTCTATGACTATTAACTTTTAGTTCTTTTATCCGCAGAAAGTTATTTATCACTGTAGCACCTCATTAGTCATCTTTAAGGTTGCTATATCTACCTTAATTTCTAAAACGTCGAGAGCACTTAGGTTGATCCTTGTAGCGCCAAAGACCACAAGCTATACTCGATCGTTGTTTATATAATTGAAATTAAACAGATTCGTTTCCTTAGCCACATGTTTTCTTATTTTGAAGATCATAAAAAGCATGTCTGCTATTTTAAAATTCGACAAACATATATACACACATTATCCTTTGTTAATAAACTGAACTATATTTTATACTATGGGAGCACCAACCATTATCTTTGAAACGCTGAAGACTTTACAATAGCACTATCTATATATCTATTTTTTTATTAATTGACTTTTTAGTAAGTACCCTGAAGAGTTTTTTTACTAACTTGAGATACCATTAGAGCACGAGCGGTGATCTTTGCAGTACCAAAGCAATTTTTTAAGAACTTCGCTTCTTAATCAATTCCGTTGCTGATTAGCCACCGACTTGATTTCCTTGTTCACCTTGAATACCTAGAGAGTACTATATATTTTTGCAGTACTAAAAAGCACTGAGAAATTATCCTTCGTGAGGATTTTTGTTAGTTAAAACTAAAAATCGACAACTAAATTGGGCCCCAACCGCGGTATATTACGCTTATTTCAAAAAGCATAAAAGCATTATTGATGATAATATTTATTAGAGCAGTAAAGAACACTAACAAAGCGATATCTATAAACAGTTTTCTTAGTAGAAAAAGTGTAGGTGGTTGCTAAATTGGAGACGATCGTAGATTTTCTTGTTATTTTTGAGAATTATGAGAGCACTAGCTATGTTCTTTAGCGCACCAAAAAGCACTATCAAACGACATTGTATAAGAGTAATAGCTTATTAAGATACCGATAATTAACAGTTAAACTTAGTCCCTAGGCTGGCTTTAATTGCTCGTTCTGGGCACCATAAGAGTACTAGTGATCTCTAAATCACTAAGAACCTAGTATAGTACTATCAACGGTTTCCTCCCATAGTTAAAATATTGAAAAGCGACTGCTAAACTGCGGTCCCCACTTGCATTGAGTTACAATAATTAATTTTTAATTTCCATAGTAATTTTTTTTAATTATGATGCGCTGAGAAACTGATATATGCTTTATTATAAATTTGCTAAGCTTCCTTCTTCAATTGAAAAAAAAACCGAACCAGGAGTAATAAATAAAACACGCATTTTAATTTAGCAGTCATCCGATGTGTTTTGGATGTTGGCGCAGACATCTGGTTTTAAAAATTGAGAATTCTTGTAGAAAAGGAATATTTTCCCACTCAACAAACTCGCGTCGGTTTACTTTTCTTAAGGTACAACTGACTCTTAGTGGCCTAAAAATAATGTCTTCTTATAATCTTAAACCAACAAAATATCAAGGATAGCATCCAAACTATAGCCGTGTTTAACAACGCAAATCTAAATACTAACGGTGTTTACCGTGACACAATTGGTCTATCACAACCAATTCTAGAATTCAATATTGCACCTTTACCGATACCTTAGCTGCTCGCCCAATACGAGAGTGTTAAAAGTACATATATTTCTTGTATACTTGGTCGCAGCACCGCGTGACGGGAAACATTACGCGATGGTATCTATTCGTTCGTGCCGGTCCCAAAAGAACACCGCACATCTACAGTAATGCAAACGGGCATTTCTTACCAACTCTGGAAACTAATTCCACATCGGTACCGGCACTTTTTCTCCTTGAAATAGATGTGCGCTAAGGATACCGATAGCTGCCCTACCCGGAACTGTAAAACTACGTCATGGATTGTTTTTCAAGACATAGCTGTGTTTTTAACATTCACTAAAGGGTTTCGCACGCGAGAATGTCATACCAGTAGGTTTTGAAGCCGCTTGTAGATAATACAAATATATAGAGGTGGAGCATTTTCCCAAAAAAGAATTAAGATGCATGAAGGTGTAAAAATGTAGGAATGTTTGTTAATAAGTGTAATCAGTCAAAACATCAAACACATTACTAATAATTATGTCGTTGTACGTAAGTAGACCACATCTTTTTCCAGATTGATTTAAAATTTACTTTTGTGCAACATTTTCGAAGACGTGTTCGACGCAGCATCAAACCAACACCCTTATTTACTTTTTGACAAACGATTTCTAATAATGTTTACTGTACTGCTAATGGACATGTACAACTACAAAATTGAATAACAAATTACTATTGTAAGCTGCTCTTCTCAAACAATGGAAGTACGCTACCCGTATCGGTGTCATTGACACTCGTATCCGGGTACGTTACGGGTCACCATACCCAAAATAAACGTGCGTTAATGCTAGTTGCAAAAAGGATCCCACACGTGAAAATTACAGTTTTGTAAAAACTGGAAACCGTCTCTAGTCAAAACGAATTCTTTGTCAGTCTTTCTTCAAGAAAGCTGTGAAGCCTCCAAAAAGGAACCGTATGGGTGTTATTGGGAAATCTTGCGTGTAAAGGAGGCCCGCGGTTAAATAGGAGTGGATGTAATCGCTAAGATTGTTGGAAAAGCTCCGGAATAGGATATGGGTGGATGGAGGTCAGATGCACAGAAGCATTAGCACGAGGGGGTTCCGTGGATGAGATAGGTTTGCATAAGGTAACGGGTTCGGTTCTCGTCACGAACAACTTGAAAAATATTAGGCGAGTACTTTTTACAAATGCGCCCTCATTCGTATGAAAGGTAAAACGCAGGTCTGGTGTGTGAGTAATGTTAAAGTCCATACCTTACTTGGAATAGCAAGTGTTCTAGTTAAAATTCTGCTTGGCTCATGCACCTTGTTACATGCCGAAAATCGGCATGTAAACATTTCTAATTTTAGTTCTGAATCTGTAAGTGAATTCGCGCCAATAATTTAAAAGACTTGTGCGTGCATTTCCATTACTTTAGATAGTTTGCGCAAGAGAATGCGCAGACGCTGAGTCGAAAAGAAAGTGCGAATTTCCGTCACGGGGGAGAAGTGAAGAACTCGTCGAACGGAGTGGTTGTCTGTGTGCCTTTTGGCTTGTCTTTTCTCTTTCAGATTATGTAGGTTTCCTTTTGTCTTGTATCTATTATCGTTCCTCCCCTTATTCCTGCGGTTCTGCTATAAAACAGAAGGGAGAAGACACATTTTAATCTGGTTTCGACGAGGGGGCAAAGGGACGACCCACGCCCAACTGCCGCCAAATAGCTGTCCTGTTGTGAAGAGCTCCATAGTTTACGTGAGTACACTTATCTTTTCCTATAATTACAATAAACATTTTTTGCATGTTATAATAATTTGTGGCGAAATAATGACATAACACCTTTTTGCGCATTATTAGTCCAATGTTTATTATTGTTACCAACTGTCGTAGTGGCTCTTATACAGTACGTGCCGGGACTTTAAAAGTATACCTTAGAGTATAGAACCATTAAGTATAACAATCTAAAAATAGATTGCCTCGAGCATTACTACATTGAAGTGATGGGTGCAGATTATAAACATAAACCCGCATACAATTTTTAAGAGGGAATTGATCGCACGATTTCCTTTAACCCTGATCTAAAAATACATTTCCTAGAAAATAGAAAACAATTTTGATGTATTTTTATTGTGTCAATCTCATCAATCTAAAAATAGATTACCTTGATGTAGTGCATAGTTTCCACCACCTCCAGCCTTAAAACTAAGCATATACAATTACTGAGTGAGTTAAAAGTTGTCATTTTTGGATTATTGAATCAGAAAAAATAAATACACAAGATTATCTAATTTCTTGGAAATCCATTTTTATATCAAGATTATTTAGATATACAAGATGTTTAAAGATAGCTTAGAAAATTGCTGAATGAGCTAAAAATTATTTTTTGTACCTTATGCATTTTAAAATAGACTACCTTAAAATTAATTAATGTGTATGCCTTATTTCTGACTAATCAGTTTCAAAACAGATTACCTTGATGTACAAAATTTGCAGCGTGTACTGGATAAAAAAATATCCTGCGTGACACATGATCTAAAGATAGATCGCCTTGAACATTCCCACATTGAAGTGATGGGTGCAGGTAGAAACCTGCATACCATTTTCAAGAGGGCATTGATCGCACCATTCCCTTTAATCTTGATCTAAAAATAGATTTTTTAGAAAATAGATAACAATCTTGATGTATGTATTTTCATTGTTTCTTACTCATCAATCTAAAAATAAATTACTTTGATGTATTGCATAATTTTTGCCAGCTACGACCTAGAAAGTGAGCATATAAAATTGCGGAGTGGGCTAAAAATTATCCTATGTGCCTTATGCTGGATCGGAGGTGAAGATGAGAGTGTAGTGGTGGTGGATCCAGGATCAAGGAATTCTCACTACTAAGGTTTTTTTATAATTTGTTTTGCAACTCTCGTCAAAATATCTAAAAATGAGAAACTTATCAAAATTCTTTTTTTAGCCATACATCTGTCTATCCGATTTAGCATAACTATTTAGATCTAAATTCTATCTGAAACAGCATCAGTAAATAAAAATTATGTTTTAATTTAAATACCTACCAAATGGAATTTATAAGAACATATTCTTCAGATGTTGCGTAAATGTTTCAAACTGCGTCGCGGCTTCTGGTATCGTTTTGGAATTGTATTCACACTAATAATTTTAAGCGGATTGTTATTTACTACGTTATAATTTTGGTGAAGAACTTCTTCGACACTTCGACACGAAAGTGAACATCACTTTCCATTAGTTTCCCAAATCTTGGAAGGCCATTTACAGACACCGTTTTTTCAAATTTGCTAATCAAATCACGGTTTCTTTATTTGGCAGAGGCCCACTCTCAAACCCATTTTCGTACTACATTTTCGCATTCGAGCATTACAATTTGTACCGCATTCGTAATAACATCGCACCAAAATTTAATATCGTGTTAAAAAGGCAAACTATTGTTACCCTATCAAGTACTGAATTTGAATTCCTTACTGTTTATACTGCTTCCTGAAAATTGTTTATATTTTATAAATCTGCTAAACGGTATTTATGTTGGCATTGTTATTTAAAAATAAAATATCATTAAGTTGCTATGGAGTTATGAGGATAACTAAAGGTTCAAACACGCACAGGAAATCATAGAACAATGATTCATAATTTTCAGAAATGATAAACGGCACTAAAATAGACATTTTTTAATTCATAAACTAGTGACCGGAAAATTTGTCGGTGTCAAGATAAACTAGAAATCAAACTTTATACAAATTGTTCGTAGTTACGACCACCATTTTCAATACATTAGATGTAACGGTCTGCTATCAACTGCCAAATTCCTCGAAATAGCTGTGGACGTTCAGGAATATCATCAAATATTAGAATAATTCGAGTCATTAACTCTTTTTCTGTATTAACAAGTTTTTCAGATACCAGTGATTTAATATGACCCCAAATACAAAAATCAACTGCAGTCACATCTAGTGAACGTGCAGATTAAAAAATCAGCGCTCCTTTTTCGATTTGAAAATTATGCATTTAGATTAATGTCGGCAATTCAGTTCATGAGCTGGTGTACCATCATGCTGGAAAATAATATTTCTTCGAATATTAAGCGGTACATTTTCAAGCAATTCTGGTACAGAGTATTTCAAAAAAATTCTATACACGTGGACTTCTAACTGTGCATGCAGTGAATACGATCCCACTCATAATTGTCAACAATCCCTGCCAAAATACTAACAGAAAACTTCCACTGATGATGTAACCTGCAAACGGGCATCTTCACACAACAGCATTATTATCGACGACCAATTTAGGAATCATTTAGAATCATCTACAGTCCACAGCATCTTTTATTTGCGCCGAACGTACGGGGTCATTTAAAATCATCTACAGACCAGAGCACTTTCATTGGCATCCCAACTTGATACTCGACTAAGCCGTTTGAAATTTAGAGTTTTGTGTATTGTTAGATTTTGTAGGAATGTTTCTATGGAGTATATGATAGAATGAAAAAAAATCGTGAGGATTGAGAACAGATGGCGTGGAGATAGATCTCAAGAGAGTGTCTATTTGGAATATTCGAAAAAGGAGGAGCCGGAGAAAAGGACAGAACGAACTCTAAGGGATACTGAAAAATCTAGAATAATGACTACTCTATTGAGTTTAAGTAAAAGTATGCAGGACCAGAAGAAAATGAGTAAAAGGAATGAAAAAGGCATCAAGGAGATTAGTAAAAAAATTGAACAAAATATTAAGGAAACGAGTGAAAAACATAAAAAAATCCAAAACATGAGTGAGAGAATATGAAGAAAATGTGTGAAAATTTAAGGGATATGAGTGAGACATCTGATAAAAAAATTCAGGAACTACGAATAGAGTTTGGAGAGAATCTAGCATAATTGGGTGCAATTTTAAAATCAAAAACGAAAGGAATGAAGGAAGGGGTAAAGAAATGAGTTTAAATGAGACGAATAAAACCATAGAGCAATTGAAGTTCAAAGTTAGAGGTAACTAGTACAAATGTTAGAGATCGTGAATGATGTTAATGAGAAAATCGTGCAAATTAAGTCAACTCATGAAAAAATTAAGAACTTAGATAAAAATCTAAATTGAAGAAAGTTGTCAAGCTATGTTTATGACATTTTAAAATAAAAAAATTTAGAGGAATGAATGAAAAGTATTATTTTTCGTAAACCCATGAGATGTAGCCAAAGTAGTGCTCCTTTAGAACAATATTCCTAACTTTATGGGTATAATAAATTAATTCCCAAAACATTTTTAAATAATGTCAGAACTGTGGTGCAGGAAAGTTTGAATAAACAAATCAACCTAAAAAAGGTAGGTCTATATTGAATGGAAGTGTCGAGATTTGGTTTAGTTTATTAGAAAGTGAATGAAGGACATTCAAGGATTTTGAACTTAAATGTTTAAAACAATTCTGAAAGGATAATCAACAATTTCGAGTTAGGGATGATCTAATTATGGGAAAATATAATACATACTCCGACAAGACACGGAAATTATACGCTATCAAGAAATTCAGTGTGGTAAAACAGCTAGATCCTCCACTATAAGACAAACAGATAACTAAATATTTAGCAGGACATTTTGTGACAGAAGTGAGACAATGCCAAGCTTTGCAAAACATTGTAGACCGGGAGGTATTTTTAGAGTATCTGGAAAGATACGACGAGATGGGTCAACCAATTAGAACTGAGAACAAAGTTAAGAACAAGATAAATTTTGTTAGATACCAAAGGAGTACAGAGCCTGAGCGCTTGAATGGTAGAAATTTTGAAAGAGAAAATTTTGATAAGGCAAACTGGAACTAGAAAAACTCCACTAGAAGAGATATGGGAAGGAATCATGAGACGAAAATAGTGGAAAGTAATAATATACACAGAGAAAAACATTACTAATACAAACTCACAAAAGGAATGATTCAACGAGGGAACTAATAGGATATAGCAGAAGCAATAGTTAGGCCAGGAACTTCGACAGTAAGACTGGGATCTTCGACTGCGAGGCAGGATTTTCTGTAATAGGCAGACCAGCACACCCTTAGAAATTAAGCAGTATGAACATCAACGTGAGTTTATAAAATTTTTATTTTGGATGTAAAAAAAATGTAAATAAGAACTTATGACCTATTTTAAATTTAAACATAGCAATTAAAATTATTAAAGTATTTATAGATACCGAAGTTGAAGCATCGCTGATTTTGGAAAATTTTATTAAAACTTAACATTCAAAAATTAAATAACGAGTTGATACCCATAAAGAAACGTAACTTAGTAGCACCAAACAACAGAAAGTTCACGAGTATAAACAGCAAAGCAATATTAAAATGTGAAATAAGGAATATAAAGTTTGATGACGAATTTATGGTTGTACCTGGATTTAGTATAGAGGGGATTTTTAGAATGGATTTAATTGATAAGTTGAAGTAGCTAATAAATACATAGGATAATATGGTTAGCTGTGGTAAATAATATATTAAATGGTATGATGTGGTAAATATTAAAGTGGAGAAAGGCGGTTTTAGTTTGAATCAATGTGAATTATATAAAACAGAAGAAGAAATATATGAAGTAGAGGAAGAAATAAACGAAAGGAATGAAGAAGTAAAGGAAGTACAAGAAGAAGTAAATGAAGTAGAGTTAAAGAGTATTGAAAATTTAGGTAAATGATGAAATAGAATCAGCGTTAATTGAATATTCCGAAAATAGTGTTTTGAAAAATGAATATTTGAGCTTTTCAACAAGTTATAAAAATAAAAAGGAAACTTTTAGGGAAGATGAGATGAAAATAAAGTAGGTGGGAGTGATAAAAATTTTGTGAGGGTATCAGTGAAAAATTAAGGACTTATGTTGTGAATCACGTAACTGTAATAAAAAGAAGCGACGTTAATAAGAAATTAGATTTAAATGTGAGGAGAATAAATCATGATCTATAACGGGAGAATTTGTGATCAGAGTTCGAAACACTGATCTTTTTTTATAGACCATCTGTCAAGGATTTTTTTGATCAAACAAACCTTATAATCGTGGGAATCAAAGCATGATAAACTATCCAAGAGAAGAGATTTTTGTTCTGTAAATTTAAACCTACATTAGGTCAGGAACATTTTGATAATTAAATAAGTATTTGTTAAAAATAATTTGATGTTTGAAAGAAACTATACTGTATATGTTTTATATTCTCTTGTATGCTTTTTGTGTGCTTTGTATGATTTGTGATATTACTGTGCTTGATTTGATTTTGTAAACTACGGTGTCCTTTTTCTCTTTGACTAGTTCAGCGGAAAATATGTTATGGACTATTAAAATGAAATGAAACACGGGCATCTCAAGAAAATCTAAAAACAATCCTCAATACATTCAAAAACATCTTTCTTTTATACACATTATCTAAATAATCTGTTACATTCAACGATATAAATAACGCTTATAGATACAATTTACAGCTTAAGTTTAGACAGAAAATTTACCTAATGATCTCTTACGTATTAAAATAATATTCACCCAATTGTTGTTAATAGTTGCAGAACCCTAAGACAACTCATATTTGAGTCACAAAATTTATTTTAAGTTTTACTGAATAATGTATATATATATATACTGGGTGCTTCAAAAAAATGTATACACACTTTAAACTATTGTAGTTTTCCCGCACTACAAGGCTAATGTTATATTTCTTCGCCAGGTGCCAGCATAATCGTCCCTCTATGTTATATTATCAGTTGGAATTTGTAATATCAACATGGCGGACGTACGTTTGAGTTTTGAAGAACGAAAGCAGGTTATTAAGTGGTACTGGAAGTTTGAGAATGTAAATGAAGTTCAAAGACAGTGGAGAAGGAGTATGATACAGAACCACCTTCAAGATTAACAATTACACGCATACGAGACAAATTCGAAGTTCATGGAACAGTGTGTGATGTGCATAAAGGTCATTCAGGTCGGCCTCGAATAGCTACAAGTGATGAGTCATCAACGACAGTCTTGGAACTGTTTCAACGCTCTCCTAACAAATCTTCAAGGCAAGGGGCACGTGAAAGTGATGTAAGTGCTAGCAGCGTGCTACGCATTCTTAAGAGAGGCAAGTATCGTGTTTACATTCCAAGGCTGGTGCAACAGCTAAATGACGACGATCCAGATCGAAGGTTGCAATTTTGTGAATGGATTCAGGAGATGGTGATACGTGAACCGGGATTTATGGGTAGCATCATTTGGTCGGATGAAGCCCAATTCAAACTTAATGGAACTGTCAATAGGCACAATTGTGTTTACTGGTGTGAAGAAAATCCTCACAATTACAATTGAAAAAGCTGTAAATTTGCCTGGTGTAAATGTGTGGTGCGGTTTGTCTTCAAGGGGACTCATTGGACCTTTTCGATTTGAAGGCACTGTAACTGGTATTAATTACCTAACAATGCTTGCTGATTCCATATTTCCTGCCATTCGTGCATTATACGGTAATGATGATTTTTATTTTCAACAAGATGGTGCTCCGCCGCACTATCACTGGGACGTACGAGCTTACCTGGAACAAAATTTGTCGGGCCAGTGGATAGGACGCAGGGGGCCAATCGAGTTTCCAGCACGCTCTCCAGACCTTACACCACTGGATTTCTTCTTGTGGGGCACAGTAAAAGATGAGGTGTACAAACGTAAACCACGTAACCTAGACATTCTTTGGAATGAGATTCAAGCAGTATGTAGAGAAATCTCATTGGACGTTTTGATACGATGTACAGAATCTGTGGTGACTCGTACTCAGAATTGTATTGATGCTGCAGGTCACCAATTTGAACAGTATTAACATTTGTTATTTATGTTTCATTTACATTGGACTTTCAGCTTTCTATTTTCCTGAAATTTAACTTTTTAGAACGGTAAATAAATTTTCTATGGAAGTTCAAAGTGTGTATACATTTTTTTGAAGCACCCAGTATATATATATATATATATTTGTATTGTTCCGTCTATCGGCGTAGTTGACCAACGACTCGAACAGAATATTTTGTAAGGGTCAAAACGCTTCGAGCACTGACCTGAATATTGCTAAAATAAACTATCCAATAACAAATAATATTTATAAAAATAAGAACTTATTTTAGTTTAATAATAATCAAATATCCCTTTTAGATTATGATACAAATTTATACTTGCATCTTGCATCTTCAAATTCTTCTTTTGACTACCTGTCTTTGCTTATAATTACTATTTAGAATACGGTTTTCATAGGAAATAGCTGTATTTAAAAGTTTCTGGTTCCATTTCTAATTTCCATTTTCAGACGTTGAAGCATCAGTTAATTTGCAAAGTATATTTATTAAATAGATTAAAATTAGCGTGTAACTTTGTGCTAATATCATTTATTTTAAAGTAATAAATTATACCTTATAACTTCTATTTCAGAGTTCTACGTTATATGTGGAACGCAAAGAGGAAGAATTACAAATCTTGAATTAATTAAAAATTACTCGAAATTTACATATTGCATGCTGTAGGACTGAATGACAACTTTTAATTAGTTTCCATCTTATATAACACAATCTTAATGCGTCATCGTTCTTTAAAGTTCTCAAAACGTTAGTCACCCGCCTGATATAATTTCGCTTTCTTATCTGTTTAGTAAACTGTCAGCTAAAAATTTATGAGAATAGTAAAATCTTCCATTATTTGTTATTGCAATAAAATCAACCGTAGCTATCTCTCTCTTACGACTTCTGTAATATAATTAGATCTATTAAACTCGTTCTTATCTATTTTATAGCTTTTCCAGTAGTATTAAGTTCCGCAAATTTAACTTGTATTCATTAAGAAGAAATACAACTTATAGCTTTAAGAACACTTTTTAAAGGAGTAAATTTGTTTATATAGTTAACGTCATTTATTTTAGAATAATCATTTACACACAGATTGGGCTTCTTTGAATAAATGCGCCTAACTTTAAGAACTCATAAAATATATATTTTAACGGAGATGTATAATTTACGCAATTTATCTTTCAGAAAAGTACTCATTGAAATTTATTTAGTGTTTTAAAAGTGCATACGGCTCGTTTTTCAGTCTGCAGTGAATGCCTATACACGGATTTTTATAGTATCACAATCAATAAATTTTAATTTTAAAGTTGGACTTCGTTCTTATGCTTTATAAATGCAATAAGATTTGATTTATTGTATATGAAACGTGTACTAGAGAATACCTACAAACGGATTTTGAAGTTTGGCTCCTTCCTTTTCAAATAAATGGGTCCTTAAAGTATTGTATTTTACATGGAAACCCATTTATCTTGATAAGGAAATATACACATATGTTTATACAAGGTAAAACTTAAATTATGAAAATTTTAATTTTCTTCCTTTTGGCTGGGATTTCTCACGAGAGGTTATTGAGCACAAATTCTGTGAGAAATCCCAGCCAAAAGGGAGAAAATTAATATAATATATATATATATATATATATATATATATATATATACATATATGTCAAAATTGTATAAGAATTTGGGGTGTACGCAAATTTGTGCAGAAAATTTGTCATAAACTTATTATGTTAAACGGGTCTAACAAATAACATTAGAGTCACGTGGTTGAGAGAAATGCACAGAGAATCAACGAGGTGTAACGAACAAGTGAATTAGGTTAATGTATGTCTACCTCTCTTATACTCATGCAAAGTCTATCTATAGAAAAGTACATTGAAAATTCCATTTACCGCTAGTCTTTGTCTGATGTAAAATCTTATCTGCGGTCGTTTTCTACCGTTGTATTTGTCCTATTAACTATCTACAAATACTTTTTCAAATAGCATCATACATTTTGTTTACTTAGAACGGCATAGTTGTTTATGAAAATTACTTGGAATATGGCGCATGCGCGTTCTTCAATTGTTTTTGGTGGAAATCTCAAGAAATTTGTAAAACACTTAATAAAGGACCCCCATCTATTTAATAACTACAAACAACTAAGTCTAAGAATGCTTTAGTAAATTAAACACAAACTAAAGCAAATGTTCAAACAAAAATCCACTTTATTCTAGGCACCACCAAGCAAATTTTTGCTTATTATGAATAACTCGTTGAATTGTGCTTCCTGGAATTTGACTAAATACATTCGAAATCTTTTCTTGAATTTTTCTTTAAGTTTACATTGTATGCACAGACTGTACTGTCAACTAAGCGGTAAGCAAAATTTGCACCACCAGCAGTTTGCTGACATACTTTTAGTTCAAAGTAGCGCTATTTTTAAGTGATTGATATACTTTTCTAATCGACTGATCTAAATTAAACCCAGTCACATTGTTTTTAGTAGAATGATCTACAAACCAACACAGTCAGTCACCCGTTGTTATTCGATAGGCTTATATTGAGTCCAAAGTCGCATAGCTTTTAGTCGTTTAACCTACATTTAGTCCAAAATCACATAGTATTGCTAATCCCATATAACACTTTTGAGGCAAAACGTTCTGTTTGAAGCATTTTGCCTAATTCACACTCAAAAGGAAAAATTGCTCTCAAGACGAGTAAATAGTTCACTGTGAAACATTTTGCTGTCCTTATATGTAGATATCAAAAACATGCATAAATATGTACGAAGTTTGCAAAACTGTAACATGTAAATTAAAAGTTTAACTAATCTCACAATAGATATATATGTTCAAGTGGTGCTACAAGATGACGATATCATGGACAGACAAAGTTAAGAACAAAAAGGTTTTAGAAATGGTAGGGGAAGGAAGAAATACATAAAAAGCAATAATAATAGTATGGAATATATTGGAAATAGAGAAGAGAAAATAGAGAGGTAGAGTGAGAACTAGATTTAACTATTGCATACAGATAGTAATAGATCTAGGCTGTGGGAATTTCAGGAAAATCTGTAGGTTAGCTCAGAATAGAAATCAGCGGTGATACGCGTTTAACCAATTCTAGTACAGAAAATATAATGATGAAAGAAATAATTGTATTTAAACCTGATGATTATTGTAAACAACTAAAGATGTTGATTTAGCAATATCTTTAACAAATGTTGATTGTGCGAAAGGAGTAATTAAAAAACTAATTATACGGCAAGTGTCTAAGCGCATGGGACCTTGGTAACTGTCAGGTAGCTTAACCCTCTTCGTGTACCATTGAATATCACCGAAGTATGGTATATTTGTAGAAAACAATAGAAGGAGAAAGTTGCAGAAGTTATGAAATAGAAAAGAAGTATTAGCCCTTGCCGTGCTATCTGTAACAAGAGTGGGCGACTGCTGTGTTCGTGGATGGCAAGCAATGAAACAGGGAAATTATTGCTGAAAACGTATGTGTGGAGTACGGCACTGCATGGCCGTGAAGAGTGGACTGTTGGAAATGCGGACGGCAACTGGATATAGGTCTTTAAGATGTGGTTCTGCAGACGTGTGTTGAAGATATCATGGACAGACAAAGTTAGCAAGAAATAGGTGCTATAGGTGTGAGGAGGAAAGTTTTTGAAAATAGTGAAAAGTGGTAGGGATGAGATGATAGGAAGCATACTGGGGCGTGACGGATTGGCACGGAATATGTTGCAGGCAGAGAAGGTGAATGAGAGATGCGGGCTGTGGGAATTCCAGGGAAATGTGTAGGTTGGCTCGGAATGGAAAACAGTATGGAGGTACGTATCCAACCAGTTATAGTAGTGAAAATCTAATAATGGTGATAAGTTTAAAATTTGTATGTTATTATTATGATGAACATGTATAGGTAGTTTGCTGAAGTATATAAATGGAATTATATACAAATGTAAATACTGAAATTAACATGTGCAAGCTTTTCAAGATCCACAATAAACTGTTTCGCAAGTTAAATTTATCACTGAGGATTTTGCAAGAAACTGCATCTGCCGACAAGCAAAATTGATCTTTCTATTACCGGAATTATTGATAATTCCCCAAACCCGAGGTTAGTTGTTAAATGTTAAAGCTAACGTCCGGTCTAGATACACATTGTTTTAATTCTCTTTAGAACTTCTTTGTAAACATTAATCAAATATGTCACAGTAACAATAAGATCACTTGACTAAATTCGGTTTTTGGTTGTTTGATTTCGGTCCAAATCCTTAGACGTAGATTGCTGTATGTAATTTGAAATAATTACGCCAATTAGATAAAAACATTGCACAATTCTAAAAAGTCTAAGACATTTAAGAAACTACAATTAATTCGTAATAGCAAATACTATGCGAAAAGCATTTTGAAACACAATTAAACGCAACGACACTATTAGATTTGTAGCATCTTTGCCTTGGAAATCTAACACTAAGCTATCAGGTGATTAACTAGAAATTACTAAAAAACGATTTCTATCCTTCGAACAATAAACGCTGAAGGATCCTAATATGTAAAGAATTGTTCTAATCTCATGCTAGAATACCTATATTTTAGCCGTATGATAATTGCAACAACATTTTTACCACGTTACAAAATATTTAAACATGAAGTTTAATACTCAAGAATTGAGTGGCATCTGATATTCGTGCAAATTTATTTCAAATATTTCTCTGAATAACATTTTAAGGATCTATTTATCATTACGATCCGTGTTAGATTTTATAAAATATGTAAAAATATCTGATATTTCTAAAATGTACACATAAGTTGCGATTAATCCATCCGATACCCCATATCGGGATCATTAATTCTATTCTCTCATGACGACGAAATTAAGGTTTCGATTTAGAAACACTCACATATGTCTAGCTTCTATTATCGCTACAGGATGTTTGTTCGAGCTTATAAAATCTTTTGTTTTTTCATTCCACGAATTATACAGTTTTAACATTAATAATTTTTATATGTATGAGTTAATCACAAGTGGAAACGGTGTATCACAATTATGATAATTTAGCGATAGCGATATAAGTGTTTTTAATGCAGATAGTTGTCCATCGATTAAGTGGAATTCAAATATTTTCAAATATATAGAATCTATTTTATTTGCAAAAGCAATTTATGGAAAGTGCCTTATATGATTCAATATAAAATATTAATTTATTAGAAGAGGTATAATTTTACAACTGCCCAGAGTCTATACCAATGATATTTCTCTGTTTAGAGCAAAAAATGTGTTAGCATGTTAATTCAAAAATAATTAATTCATGTAAAATAAAGAAATCGCTAGGTATTTCATAGTAGATGTGGAAAAAATATTCATCAAGCTGTAGAGTGAACACGAATGAACTACATATGAATGATTCTTTGGTATTTTATTTTAAAAAGAAACTTGCTTTTAAATTATGAGCACTGTTCTACGCATATACATTAACACTTGTTTTCGGAGCAAAAAAAGTAGTGTGTTCAACGTTAGAGATAAATTTTTTTTCACCCAAAATCGAAATTTACACTGGCATTTTACGTTTTAGGCCCTTTTAAACAAATTTTGCTTGGTGTCTGTCGCAGATTAGTACCTATGATTTTAACATTGGGCAAAGGCAAGAAAGAAAAAATGTAATAGCTACCAAAGGGGTTGTATCTTAATTTTTATAATTTTTAATAATGTTCACATGTTGTTACCGACTTATCGCAACGACTGCACACCTTACATTTGATTTTCCAATGCTCCACCCGAAGGTACTACATTGGCCAGGAAGCGAGTTTTTTTTAACTGGAAATTTTGAATTTTGCAGAACACTGGCTGTTGCAATCAAGGCAGGGGTCTTGAACGTGCGTGACAACACTCACACATGGGACCTCCATTTTATCTCTCATCCGAACAAAGGCGTGTTTTTGTGAAAAATGCTCGTCTAACATTTTTCAAGCGGACCATGTCGGGATTTGAACCCGGGACGTTGGGCATAGTAGTCACACGCGAGTTACGTTTCGGGCCTTGGGAGCGGTGTTTTTAAAAACTACTTCCAATTCTTCGTAACAATATTTATTTACTTAAACAGAAATTAATATGGAATTTTGACAACTTGGTATTAATTATTCTAAGTCGAAAATAAAATATTAATTGAACTAATATTAGAGCGAGTAGCCTAGGTAAACAACAATGCTAAAGCTGTAATACTCAGACTGACTGATTGGTTTTGGGGCTCCTGGGATATTTATGTTGTCCCTACCCCTCACAATTCTGTGGAAACTTGCAGAGCTCATGTCTGCTTATTCTTAATTCTATTCATTTGTACATTGTCACAATCTTACTTTCTAGGTGATTGCAGTATCTTAACCGTCTGTAACGTGCCACCTGCAGTATCACTATTGTCTGAAATATATTGAATTGCATCCGTTCTCATGAACTGTCAATAACCTTTTTATATCAATCCTTGAGTTACATTGTTGTACTGGTTTCTAATAATTTCCTAATAACTTCTATTTTATTATAGATATCTAAATGGTGGATACATAACTCGCATACCACCTACACCATGGAACCGCCAAAAAGGCTGCACACCGCGCTTTGGATTGTCTTAACAATGATTCGTAGTTTGAAGAGGTGCTACGTGTAAAATTGACGTTACGTTACAAATTCAGATTTGCCCAGAAGAGGCGGGATTCTTGAGTGCATCGGCTAATTACAGTATTACGGGAGTAACCTCCTATCGAAAAAGAGCAACAAAAATAAACATTGCAATGTTTAAATAACAAAAACTGCGTTACAATGACCACTTACCTTGAAATGCTTCACTATTGTCATAATTAAGGGGCGTCAAACTGTTTTGTCTCAGTAATCTCTTCCATATTTTCTTTACACGGAAGACGGTTATTCCGAATAGGTCTCGTTTGTTTTTGGTTCTCTAAACTTGTCATTTTATACTTTATCTTTTCTACGATATCCTAAAAACACGTTTAATTTTGTCATACCCCTGAAATTTTATGTGGAGAGCCTACCAAATACGACTTTACCAAAGGGGTAATTAGATATCGTTTTACAAACTTTGTATACTTTTAACTATTTTATCCAAATTAAATTCAATCTATGGTTAACCTCTATTAACGTTGAATAATTGCCATATGAATTCAAATATTTTCCTTGAGAGAAGTCTAATTAGGTACTGCTATCAGCGTACCAATTTTCATAGTTCTTGAGTGTTAGTAGTTGCATTTTGAATCCCATTGTTGGAAATGTCAGTTAATCAATAAACAAAAAGATCACTCAATACAGCGGTTCATGTCTGCATTCGATGATCCTTTCAAAAATAAAACTTTTGTTCATTCCGACCATTGGCACAAAACATATATACCAAACCTATATTTAAACTTAACCTACAAAATGTTCTGATTGCGGTTTCCTCTTTGGTTAGAAGGAAAAAATAACATCTACAAGGCACATGTGAAATTAACAGGTAAATATTTCTAAATTATAGAGAAGTTTATTCAATCACAGTTCTATTGTAACCCAATTTTATCAAAAAAAGTAACACTGATGGTTCCACGCGCTTTCTAGGTCACCAACGCACACAAGACAACAAAAAATTACCAAATTTTGGGCAAATGAACTGGCAAGTTTCAACCCTTACGTTTGTTTACGTTCCCAGAGGGATATTCTACGTTCTGATAGATAAAGCCTCTAATAGATGAGGTATTTGACATATTCTAAAAACTTTTAAATATTAATTAAATTAGAGATGTATTAAATTAAACGTTAAAAGGATTAGGAATTAAGCAACCTTTATTGTCATTCATTATTATTTTATATCCTATTCTATGAAGCACCTCGCAAAAAATTCGGTGACTCGATAAAGTACTGGAAACCTCGACTGCACTAACAAGAATGCTTGCCGAACAACTCAGTGGAACAAATAGTGTGTTTGAACAGGATCCCGAAATGCTATAATGTGTCATAATCGTAAATTACCTTTAACGTCACCTAATTTCAAAATACGAGGTCTCTTAGGAAAAACCCCCAAAAGGAATAACAAGGGGGTGTCAAAACCCGAGAATAGTAAAGCGATTTCGGCTTAAACTATCTAGGTATAATAAAGTACACCTATTCTAAAACCAACTTAAAATAAGCGCCAAGAATTAAGACACTAGTGTACCTACTTAAAAACTGTTAACTGAAAAAGAAAGTTCTAAAACTAAATGTTAAATTGCCTGACTATTAATTAAGCCTCTTGGTAATTGCAATATATCTAAATATAACAAGACTGGAGCTATTAGCCGTACATAAGTTGTAAAAAACACCAATGTGGCATATTGAACGGTTATGTTTGTATTACAAGTATATTTTAACATTTTTAAACAAAAAAAGATTTAATATATCAAAAGTTGTTTGGCTAAATGAAAAAGCTTTTCAATGAACAAAATTTGTTTTTAAGTTCTTAAACTAATAACAAAAACGTGCTATGGGTACGTTTATAAATTAATGCAATTACAGAAAAATGTTTATTTATTTGTTACTACTATAGATTATCGTTGCAGAAGGTTAATAATTAGTAACTGATGAGTGATTTTTGACCGTAGATGCATTTGCAAATAGCTAAAGTCAATTACGTTGTGGATTTTATTCATTCAAACCAGATCATATACGAATTTGTCAACTGAAGGAACAGTTCTTCTAAAATTAACAGTAACTAACCTCGTAGAGTACTATTTCAAACCACATTGAATAATCGCATTAATCAGTTATATACGTTATTCTTCAATGTTAACTGCATTTACGCATCTTACATGTTATTTCTTTTGATCTTAACCACTAAGTGCTCTACAAAATATTATCTACTCTCCATACACAATTCGAGATATCTTTGGCAGAATTTGAAATTAATTGAGACTGCAAGTCGATACTATTTTTGTCGTTTCTCTTTATTTAAAATATGTAAAAATTATCCTATTGACACATTAACCGACGAAGTGTTTTTTTAATTTTCTGAATTATAATTTTATCTTGAAACTTTTTCGTTTCAAGGCGATGAGGTCATGGGCGCTAGTAGCATACATTATTGGTCAAAACAAACAAATAATAGAACTACAATAACTTATAGTACAAAGTTACCATGACACCATTTCTAACCTTGCAACGCAACAATAAATTTGACATACTGTGAGTATGGACAATGCAATATACAAAAGTAATCCTTCCTTAGATCAAAAATGCATGTAACCTAAAATTTATATTTTTTAAAGGAAGTAACCCTAACATAATTGGTAGAATTATTTAGCAATACAAAAAGTATTCTAGTGAAACATAGTTATAAAATATTTCAAAGGAATGCCACACATACTTATATTGGAATTAAATTGCTTTTCGAGCTTTTTCTAATTACCCCGTAAATTTATCCCGACACATATGCAGCTCTAACAACAACACCTTATGTTCTTTATTTTAGTGGATGAATATGGTAATATACCAATATATTGTAAAAGGACGTTTTGTTTGTTTGTACTCGTGGGAATAAGCCATTTATGACTTATTGAGTGTTTTTGCAAGATTTACGGCTCGACCGTTATATATGTAAATTCTTACACGTATTTGCAAAAACAAAAATTGTTGCACAATGACACCACTTGATATTTTCGTTTTTTATCTAATACTATTTCTAGTTCCTATTATTGAATGAATGTCTAAAGCGATTTATTCGGAAGACAAGTTTGCACGTGGTACTTGAAAAATAACTCAAACAACTTCACCTTGATTCTATTTCTCCTGATAACCGATAACAATTCATTTTAGTCGCCTATTGGATCTGATATCTATGACTAATGTATAATAATTCGATAATTTTCAGTATCTACCTTTGTCTCTTACTAATTATTTAATTCGTTAAAAATATAGTTCAAGGAAATCAAGATTTCCAATAACAACGTCGTACTAAAGAGTGAATATTCTTGTTAGGGAATGCAATGTGAAAAGGAGCATACCCCATGATGTAAGAATATTACTGCAGGTGATCAATGTTATTGTTATTTCTGTTGAAATCCTCAGACTCGCGGCGTTCGAAGGTCTTTGTGTCACTGACTTCCCGTCTCGTGGTTGATTGTTTTCCTACTTTTGTGTTGTCAACTAGGAGTAGGTTTCACAATAAAAGACTTTGATGGTCGCCTTCAAAAACAGTTCTACCCGCACAAACTACTCTGTCACCATTATTGTCCAATGATAACAGAACAATACCGTTGCAGCGTTGTAAAATTAATGATTGGTGATTCAGACATTATTTTCGGGATTGTTGAAAAGATGTGTGCAGAACAATTTTGTTACAATGATTGCAAAGGACTGTACCAGCAACTGGTCCTTCTCAATCCTTTGGGTAAATTCTCACTTAAAGAAATTAATCATTACGCAGACATTAAAAAAGAAGTAGTGCAGTGTATATAATACGACTGCAAACTATGAATCCGAGTGAGTGTGGTCTACTCGTGGATTATAACGAGAATACACAGGAGTATGTATACTTTGATGATTCAAACGAACTGTGCGAACGACTCAAACTTTTGGTTGTCTCGCAATATACAGATAACACTGGTCACACCGAAATTACATCGATTATAGAAGAATTATGCGAATTACGTATAATAGCGAGATCGTGCGTCTTATTATTCATTATCACGATGGCTATCGACATGTTTGGACATGCAGCTGACTGTGCCTCAAATATTTTTTGTCATAATGATTACTACAATTTTGATAACAATAGATTGACGCGTTTCACTACGCCATACGAAGATGATGATTCAGTCCCAAAAGCGTTCATAGAAACGCGCTTAGTAACGCATCGCCAACAAATAGGAGAACGGACGCTTGGAAGTGGTTTTACTATTCAGCAATAAATACACACGCTTGTGAAGCAGACAACAGGCCGCACGCCGGCCAAATTTTCATGCGAATATGTTACAAGAGCGGACTTTAACCAGTTTGGAGAAACGATGTGCAGATTTGTTCCGATCACTGTGAATGCTGATGTTTCACAGATCGTAATTAATCGGGTAGATAAGTTTGTGAATAGCATATACCAAAGATTAGACGCTGTACTCCAACATGTGGAACGACAATTCAGTATGGACATAGCAGAAGTACAGGCGGATATTCAACAGCTGCAAGAGTAACTTAAAAAAGCACGCCTTGAGCCGTGAACCATACACACGCGTGCACGCGCATACACACACAAATACACACACGCACACAAACACACACACACACACCTCTAGCATTATGCCTCCAAAGGAGCAAATCGTCACGAGTTACATAAGCCTGCTCAAATAAACATTTGTAAAATGCATTTATTCAAGAAAGAATTAAACGAGCTGTTTCAAGCCGATTCGGTAGAAATAATCCTAAATGCAAAAATGAATTAAGGATTTAGATATATTCTAGTTGTTATCGACATATTTTCTAAATACCCGCAGGCCGTACCAAAACTGTTGCATTATTCCTTTGTTTACACAATGAGTATTAAAAATGGATAGGTCAAAGTGGTCAGATCGGATTACTTTGCCTTGATATTCACTATATTCGTGAAATTTATTTCTATTGATAAAATACGGATGACCATTGGTGTCAATGAATAACTATAGAAATTGTTTGAAAAAACGCACGAAATGTGAGTACAAAATGTTTAACCTAATATCACGAAATTGGTGTAGTTAAAACGAAAACACACTCACCTGAGGAACTGTTTCACTTTCAACACAAGCGACTTTCTGCCATTAGTCACCACATAGATCGAAAATTGCTGGCCGCATTCCCTGAAGTTTACAAGGCAGCACCTTTTATGTCCACCATGTTGTACACCGAAATAATAAGTGATAAGATGCACTTGTTTTTGACAAAATATGTTGGCGGAAGTGATAACGTCCCAACACACCAATTTTATAAACACGAGAAAAAAAAATTTGAATTTGAATAATGAAATTAATCAATCCCGAACAATTGGTATATAGAAAAATGGTTGTAATATGCGCAGGAATATCTGGAAATACACGTGCTTGTAAGAAATGTGTTTTAGGCTGGTTAACACATTCATAATATTCCACGAGTTGATTCTCACCATAAAATATAAATGTACGTATAGTATTGGTATTTACAGCAGGAATAGAAAAGTGGGTATATGCTCTCGTTCATCCATTAACTAGTTGCATGCAAGGAAACTGCAACAGTTATATTTGCTTGTTGGTGTAGAGAGATTTGATTAAGAGAACATGAAAGAATAAACTCAGTAAATACAATTTATTTACCAGTTGGATTTACGCCGCCTCTATTTTAAACTGCCGCGCTAGATCCGGTCTATTGCAAACCACCCAACGTTATGTTTGTATCTTATGTACTTGTAAATAAATTGTATTTACTGAGCTTATTCTTTGGTGGTAGATTGTTGTCCTTTAATAGAACAAGCATTCCTTTTTCTGTATTAGATTGTCTTTGTTGCCAATGAGTACGTACCAGGAGTTTGGAAATGTACACTTTAGACCACCGATTCCAGAAATTTTGTATGATCTGCTGAGTTCTTTGATATATAGAGTGTCTATGCTCGTTGATGTACGTCACATCAGGATCTGGAACGGTTGCAATTCATTTGTTGCAAATCATTTTTAAAAGCGCTATAGTGATCACAATGGTTTTGTAAATTAGCTTGCGCGTCTGTTTCTATGACTTCCAAATGAATTGCGTCATATTTTGATAGTAATTCCTCAAATGAGGTTAAACGAGCTTGTAGAAAAAAAGTTTCAAATTCAGCAACCTTTTGCGTAAATTTGTGAATATCAGGTGAACTTTGAGTTGCCTTTTCAATTAATGGTTACAAAAAATTCTTAAAAGAAATTAATTTTCTTTTTAAACCTGCTCTCTTACGTAATAAAGTTCCGAGAATTTCTTGTGACATTGTAAACAAAAGCGTAAGCGAAATGCTAAATATTCAAATGCATAAAGGTAGTAAAGGGTCAATGGTGTATAACAAAGATAGAATGTAAGTAGTTTTTCTTTAAAAGAATTAAAAAGGGTTGTTTAACATGTGTTCGTTTAGAGAAAACAGCAGGTGCTCAAGGTTATAAAATGGTTCAAATGTGTATAAGGATAAATAAAGAAAGGTATACAACCCGTTTTAGTTTTCGTTTATGTGTTCCAGTTTACCAGATATATATGATAGCTTTTGTAGACTTCGTTGTAGGCATCACCTCGATAGTGGTTTGTTTCAAATATTCGCATTGAAAGAATTGTAGCGAGCGGCCCAGCTGCATTAATGCTCGACTTGATATGTGCTTGATAAACTACATCGACTGCTTGACTAGATGATTGTAGCTCCGCTTTGTTAACAAAATGCCATGGCTGCTGAAAAGAATTTTCTTTACGAACTTGTTGATTCGTTTTGATTAATTAGCGTGCTGTATTTTCAAAGCGGTTATCATATCGGCGCTCGAATGGCCAAAAACTTTGTAGAGAGATTTGATTAAGAGAACATGAAAGAATAAACTCGGCAAATACAATTTATTAGGTTAGATACAAACATGAAGTTGGGTGGTTTGAGATAGACCGGTCTAGCGAGGCAATTTAAAATAGAGGCGGCGTAAACCTGTTGACGCTTGAGGCGCAAGCGCCTACAAATGTGATATAAAGTTTAACAGTTTGTAAAGCAAACAACGTCACCATTTGATTTCTGATATATGGCATCAAAACGTTTAAACGTGCACGGAAGAAAAGATAACAATTCCATTAGGTTCTTAGCTGGTTCAATGTAGCTGCCATTTAGAGCTAATATCCAAACCCATCTTTCATAAAACATATATATGCTTTTAGTTAGAATTAGAAAATATTCAATATCAATGTTACACAGGTCCGGCGGTGGCTTATTTGGTGAGGCAGACTTAACAGCAACGGTGGTTGCTAGTACATTGCGTGTACCATTGAATAGTGGTGTGGTTAATGGTGGTGGACAAATGGGCTGTATTTCGGCAATATCATCCTCATGTAAATCAAAGTGATGATTTTTTTAGATATGAATAAATATCAGTTTTGACATTGTTTGAATGCATTAATCCCAATGTGTGACCAAAATCCTGAAGCAACACCTCACAATAACTTTATAACCGTAAGGTGGTGGATTTGAGTTTTCCACATACCAAAATTCGCCATAATCCATGTGTACTTCGGACACAACATTATCACTGGCTGGATAGAATGCATGTACTAACCCACCGACAGGCCCATCAGTTATCAATGCATTGCTCTCTGAGCAGCGCATCAACAACGTCACTTGTTTTGTGGTTTGAAAAGAACGATTTATCTAGATAGTAGGCAAGACACCTATATAATTTGTATCTGCATTGTGTTTTTTAAATTAAAGTTGTATAAAATTGTATGTTGTTTTACTATTGCACGTCGTCGATCTGTCATGAGCGACCAAAGGATTGTTCTCAACTAAACGTCCCATGCCACTTTTTAACCAAACTGTTCCATATATGCCCAAATTGTCACACTACTAAGTAATTTACTACAATAACTATAATTGGCTATTACAATATTAAGTCTGGGGGATCCGGTAGTTTTTTATAACCACCAGCCAACATTATCTCAATACTGTATATCCCTGACATTAGCGGATGACAAGCTGGTTTGTAGGCAGGGCTAAAAACCATCCAATGCCGATTCACTCTCACATTGTGGTATCTGTCGTATAAAGAATGGCCGATCACCAGTTCAAACCCCAATTCATTTTTTCAATAGCTTTATATTCAATTATAATGCTATTTTTAAAAACTATGTGTTTGCTCATTTATTACCATGATTTTTGGTTGTAAGGTGCAAGGTAGTACAATGCATTAACGTTTACCTCCCATCTTATTCGCTGGGCTTTAGATGTCAGACTTTAACTATGCCACGATCACCCTGGACTCAGCATATGTTAGAGACACTTGTAAAGAGCTACCACACACTCACAATAGAACGGGGAATATTGCTTGTATATTAGATGGGAACAAAGTAGTAGATAATCTATGTTACTTCTGGCACAGTAGATTACTCCACATCATTCCACATCCCTCCACATCCCACCACATCCCTCTACATCACTCCACATAACTCCACATCACTCCACGTCATTCCAGATCTCTCTACATCACTTCACATCCTCCACATCACTCCACATCACTCTACATCGCACACACACATACACATACATACACACACACACACACACAATACACACGCATACACACACAAACACACTGTTCGATTGGCAACAGGTACACCTTTTTTGCTGCACAGTTTTAATTTTCACAACTCGAATAATACCATCGTGACCGGGAAACACCTCAATTATACGTCTCATTTTCCAACGCAAAGGAGCTTGATTTTCTTCTTTCATCACAACTAAAGTACCCGGCTTTAAATTATAATTGACCCGCTAGCTCACACATTAGCTTGAATTTATTATTTGCTCCAACAAAAGTTGTTGCGTTATCTGAATATATGTAGGTGCACAAACCTCATTTTGCTACAAATCGTGTCAATGTATTAATAAGAGAGTCAGTGGTTAAATCCCCGACTAGCTCCATATGAGTCGCCTTAGTCGAGAAACAAACGAAAATACATACGTATGCCTTAACAGCTTCAGGATTTTTAGGTTTGCCGTCCTTTAAATTGATAGGTCCCGCGTAATCTATGCCGCAGAATTGAAACGGTCTAGTTTGTGTAACTCGTGACGAAGGATTTTTGGCCATTTTATAGCACGCATCAACTGGATCTTGAAACAAGTTACGCATTGTCTCAAAACATTGCGTACTGCGTTGCCACCATTCAAAGACCAAAATTTTAATCTAACGTTTGGTAACACTGCTTGAGCGCCAGCATGTATTTGACGATGATGCTCGTCGCGTATAACTAATGTTTCCGGTAATACGATTGGGAATTTTTTACCTTCAGTAATAGACGAATGTGCGAGTCTACCACCTACTGGAAGAAGTTTATCTTTATTCAAAAAAAGGACTTAAGGATAATAATTTACACTTGTGCGAAATCTGCCTAGAATTTTATAGATCGTGTATTTCCGTCGAGAAGCTCTGTAGCTGAAGTAATCTAATGAAAACAATTAATAGGTTATTTGATTCATTTTGAGTTAAAACACCTACAACTTTATTTTTCCGATGTATTGTAGAGTTTTTAATAAATCGTATGCAATAAGCTATTACTCGCTGTAATTTAAAAGGTGCAGAAAACCGTCCGAAAATGTCGGTATATAATATGATTTGTTGTTACGTTTCTCTGGAATGTTTTGCACGACTAAATCGCTTTTGTTCTGCGATAACTTAATATCAAAATCATTTGATATCCATTTCGGACTCTTCGACCAAAGGCGTGAATTTGCTGATTGAGCTGGATCAATCCCGCGGGATATAATGTCTGCCAGATTTTCAGCCGACGATATGCGTCTTCAATTCGAAGTTTCTGTTAACGATTGAATTTGCGATACTCGATTAGATACAAACGTTTGCCAAGTTGATGGTTCAGAATTCAACCATGCCAGTGTGATTGTGGAATCTGTCCAAAGAAAAATTTTTTTATTTTAGTTTTTAAGCAATTTATCACTTTGTGAACCAGTATCGCCGATAAAAGGGCTCCACTTAATTCGAAGTGTGGAAGCGTAATACTTTTAAGATGGACAACTCTCGATTTGGTGCATAAAGGTTGAACCAAAATTTTGCCTTTGTAATTTTTTGATCTTAAATAAGTACATGTGCCATAAGCTAACTCCAACGCGTCACAAAATGCATGTAACTGCGTATCTGTTACATCATCTTCTTAAACACGTCCATTCTGATCTACACACTCAATAAAGCATATAAAAAATCAGAGTATAGAACTGTATACAAAAACACATTGCAGCAGCTGCTTAGAAAAGATTTCTAAATTAGATTATAAGAATATTGCTAGCACAATAATTATACGCCATATAAATGTGTTCAAAATGTCAGAAACGAATAAATTCATTACCACTAATATATATTATTCAACGAAAATTGAAAGCGTAACTATCAATTTTTATTGGTGCAAGATATTGATCAAATAAGTCCTTTTGGCACGTCCTGAGTATGTGAGTTGCTATAAAAGGCTATTATAAACCATAAAACAAGCATTGAAAATTTATCCCTAAGTACCTTCAAGGCTTTTATTTTAAAATAACAATAAAGCCTAAATAACGCTTTGTGAAGTTATTTACTAATTATTAAAACTATAAAATCTAGTTCATATAAAGATTGCTGTTGTGCATATCTAACAAAAGAAAATAATAGCCGTACACTAAATATCAGTTGTCTTATTTATTATACACGGTCCACGTGGGGTTGAATAGTATGTCAGTTTAATGTTAGATTTCCTTACCCAATGAGGTTTAAACACTTTATTGCTCTGGTTTGATGCAGTTCCCGACGATTATCGTTCTCCCTTTTACATTGACGGATTGTAGGAAATGTTTGTTGCACTCACGTCTAATTGCGATACACCCACTTTCATAAAAATAGCCTGGCGACACCTTCGTAAAACTTGGTGAACTGTTGGGAATGTTCCCGCATACCGACTAGTTTAAATCCACACTACGCTTATGCAAAATACTTCTGGCACAATCTTAGATAGAAAAATTCAACAAAACAATTAATTTTTTGGTGCATTTCATAACAAGAAAGCATTCTGAAGATGATGGGTTAAAAATTACAACAATATTTTATTTAATTCAGCTATAAACAAATTCCAAAATGTTCAAAATTAAATTCACAATTTTGATTTTCATGTCAATATCTTCTTTGATTTTTTTTAAAACCAACACCACTTTCAGAATTTAAAAAAAAAAAAGTTGGCCTATCTAAGATTGTGCCAGAAGAATGAGGAGAGAATTTCCCCAGTCTTAAAGTAGGACAGCTTGACCACCAAACTTCGTGTAGTGTTTGATGCATCGGCAAAATTCACGAGTGACCTTTAGCTTAATGATGTGTTAAGGGTAGGTTAAAAATTCATGATGACCTTTTCGATAATCTTCTAAGATTTCGGAAACATAATTATGTAATAATCAGTGACAGTAAAAATGTATAAGCAGGTCAACGTAACTAAAAGATCAGCGCCACTTGCAACGCAAATTGTGGCGAGAAAACACTGAAAACAAGATAGAATATCTTCGTTTACACACGGTATAGTATGGAACTGCGTCTGCTTTATTTATAGCACTCAGAGTTTTACATCAGATTCCATATGAGAATCAGAAATTGCATACAATTTCTAGCGAAATAATTTTAAGTGATTTTTACGTGGATGATTTATTTACACGGTCAGACACAATTGGAAACGCGAGACTTATTAAAAATGATATCTTAGCATTTTAAGTAAATCAGGTTTTGTATTACGAAAATGGATTTCCAACGTAAAATGGATTCTCAAAGGTTCTAGAAAAAATAAACTTTTGCAATATTACATTTCAGAAAATAAGAATAACAACGAAACCAAGGCATTGACAATACTTTGGATCGCTAATTTAGATATTTTTAATTTTAACGCAGAGCGCCTTCGCACAAATTTAAATCGCGTAACAAAGAAAGAATTACTATCTACAACATCGCAAATTTTCGATTTTTTAAGTCTTATAGGTCTTGTAACAATTCGCGTGAAAATCATTTTATAACGGCTTTGGCAGTTAAAGTTGCCATGGGATGAATCAGAACCCATTAAGTTGCACACAATGTGGCATTCATTTTTTAATGAAATAGCAGCTATAAACAATTTAGTTGTCAAAAGACAGACAAAATTTATGAAAAATGTTTTCTTTAGGTGCCCATGATCTCATATGTATTGTTGCATGTTGGATAGATTTTTCAAGAATGTTCTCTTCCGTGCGGAGCTGTAAATTTGTTCGTGTGTTGTTTATTGTTCTAATTCTTTTTGTATAGTGTTCCTGTGTGTGTGTGTGTGTGTGTGTGTGTGTGTGTGTGTGTGTGTGTGTGTGTGTGTGTGTGTGTGTGTGTGTGTGTGTGTGTGTGTGTGTGTGTGTGTCTGTGTGTCTGTGTGTCTGTGTGTCTGTGTGTCTCTCTCTCTCTGTGTGTGTGTGTGTGTGCGCGCGCGCGTGTGTGTGTGTAGATGAAAATGAACAAGTTAAATTTTTGAAAAAACCCTTTTAAATAGATTTTTGATCGAAAATGCAAGGCTGCGACGCTTCAGTTGTGACATTATGTACCCTGCAGTTGCGTGCAGTTATTGTTAATGCAGGGTAGGCAAAAAATTAAAAACAAAAAACTTGCCATAGGTGTACATAGGTGTTCTGCAATTTAAGTATCTAAATGTGAGTTTGACTTGTACATACGCCTGGCACCACAGATTATATGTATCACTAACAAACTATTTTTTGTAAATTAAATCAATTCGGCGGTCTTTCTTTAAAAATTCACTCAATATATTGTCATAGAAGCTACAAGTTCGTTTTAGTTCTTGCACTAGGTCGTTTTCAAGAGAAACAATGGCAAAGTTATTTAACCGCTCTTGCCCCTGAGTATTACGCAGGTAAGTATGAATCCGTTTTAGGCCAGAAAACGATCGTTCCGCAAATGTGCTACTTGCCGGAATTGTCACAATCAACTTGGCCAATGCCATTAGTTGGGGAAATATGACAAATTTTTTTCTTCGCAGAATCGGATGATTTCCTACGAATTAAGACCTGCAAATTCCGATGAGGAGTACAAACGAATCAACTCGTTTTTAAGACGGTCAAATTCAAATCTTTCACTGTACCTTGTTTTTAATTCTGAAGAGCCCTTTTTTGGGAATTCAGAGTTGTAACTAGAAAAAGAATCGTTATCCAAAAGACGAAAAACATAGTTTACTAATTTCTAAATAGCGATCAGAAATTTCACTTTGTATTATATTATCGGCTAGTTCACGAAAGATACGTCTGTAGTAAAGTTTTATACCACTTCATTTCGTCTTCTTGGTTCTCCACAAAAAGTTTTTTTTTCGTATATTACATCACTTTCATTATAGAACATTTCAACAAGGAGTTTAAACTCTTCCATTTTTTTAAGGCAATACCCAATATCTACAACTTTTGACTGTATTACGTTCAAAAGCACATAAGTCTAGATAAAAAATCTGTTAAATATTGATAAAAAGTAATTAAATTCAAAGTAAATAAATTCATAAATTCTAGCTGCAGAAAGCGTTTCTGAATCTCAATTGATCGGTTTTTCGGTAATTTCAGTGAAGAGTTCAATCAGATTTTTGTGTTCACTAAAAATTACATTGATGGTTCTCGAATTATAAACCCACCGAGTTTGTACAACATGTGGTAAATTTATTAAACAAATTTGATTATAAAATTCTGTACGCTTGGTGCTAGTATAAAAAAATGTTGCTAAGTTCTTAACAGTTGAAAAAAAGTGTTTAGTTTGCTCATAAAACTTACAGTTCCTTTTCTGTTGTTGTGATTTTAAAGATGGAGTAAGTCGTCCGATTTCAATTACTACTTGTTTTTCGTTGTACGTTTTAGTATTAAATTTATTCATCTTTAATCTCTGAATGAAATTTATTTCGAACACCAACATATAAAACTTTTTTTGTTTTCTGCCCGACAATAACTGCCTAAAATTTTAATAAAAATTACAATATATAGTAATGTCACTATCATAGTGAATACCAATCCAGAAGCAGAATCATAATTATGACCATAGCTCCTTTTGGCCCATCCGCCATCTAGATAAACAGTTATCCAAGGAATTCCGTCGTCATCTATGTCACCATTTTCCAATGCAATGCGTTTTTCTTCCTCACCAGCTCGTTCCATTGAAAGTATACTGCTATCGCTCCAAACCTTAGACACATTTGTAGTAATTTTGCTTTGTAAATTGTGAATGTATATTTTACCTGGCGCAAAGTTTCTTGAATTATATAAAAATGATTGTTACTCATACAGGGTATATCCAAAATTGACAAAAATTCTTCCATATGTGTAAATGTACTTCCAGTCGACAAAGTTCCCCATACTGCTGCATGGTTTAAATGTGCATTTTGTGCAGTTTCTGTGGAACATAAATATGTTTTGTCGCACGTATTGCATTTTAAAAACAGAATACTACTAAGGCCATTTCTTTTTTCTTTCTCAAGAAACAAGTTACCTGCAGTGCATACACGCGCATGAGCCTCTGCAAGAAACAGTGTCCTCTGCAAGAGGTAAGTGACGTCGACAATCCTGTTGCCTTCAACTTTATGCTGTAGCGGCTCCTTTTCAATTGTAAGTTCCTCCGCCATAATTCTATATAGAATATTATGAAATTGAATTAATACTAGGGATTTTCACATACTCATTAAATTCGGCGTCCATCCCCATGGGTTGGAAGGATCATAAGAGCTATTTGGAATACTTATGTTGCTCTTATTCCAAACTGATTCCAAGTCAATCAAATCAACACCAGACGGTAACTGACGGGAAGCTAACGTATCGTTAGTCCTACAGCTTTCTTGATATACAATGCATAAATAATCTAACAGGGTATCCGGAAATAAAACGTCGATATTAGGAAGAGCGATTCTACACAAAATAATTAATAACATAAAGTCCTTTACACTTTCAAATTTTTGCATACTTATTTGTGTTCTGTTCTTATGTCTTTGCGTTCTAAATTTTGCGCAGACCTCCAATGCAAAAAGCGAAAACTAATCCTGGCTTGTAAATACGATTCAAAACTTATTTTAACGTTTTTATACATTAGGATAGAAAAAGCTTCCAAAAGTGTTCAAAAATATCCCCCCATGTTATATGTGTAGCGTAGAATCGATGTGTGTGAACATAGCACCCCGTTTGTTAAAAATTATGATTTTGAAAGTTGTTCCAGATTGTTCTAACGTTGTGCTACGTTGTTCTTAATCAATATTATTTTATTCCAAACGATTTCTCGAATAAGCGGAAAACGCCATTTTAATACTAGCACCCCTTTTTTCACAAATCAAAGGTTTAATCCTCGTTGAACAGTGTTCTAGTCGTTCCAAACATTGTTCCAAAAGGACAACTCCGCCTGAAAAACGATTCTTGAAAATACGGAAAAACATTTGTTTGTTGGAACCTCTTTTTCGCGGAAAAACCAAATGTAGTACCTTCGGGTAGAGCATTGGAGACGCGGCCGTCTAGCGGCCCTATATAAATTATAAAGTATGAATCTCGCATCACCATCGGATACCCCAAAATCGAATTTTTGTACTATATCGAAAAGAGTAAAACATACCCTTCATCTTCCTGTTTCATTTTATTGGCTAACTTTTTGTAAGTCGAATTGGAACAATGTGGTACAAGGGTAGAACAACCTGGAACAATTATCAAAAACATAATTTTTAAAAAGGGGTGCTAACTTTACACACATGTAGTATCGCTCTCTGGATTATTGACGCATCAAATCGAGATTCACTGAATATTTTATTATTTTAGCATACTTACCTACTCATATGCAATTTGATAGTTTTTAGTTCAGAATTTATTGCTTTTGTTACTCGAATATTTTTGGTTCGTTTGGTTCTACTTCTATTAGTTGCACGCGTTCTTGGTTTATAATTGCCTTTACCCATTTTGAAAACAACAATACTCACTATTTTCACTATTGCAATTGTCTGTAAGATTTGAGCTATAGGACCGGTATAGGTATTATTTCAATTTTCAATTAGTTAGTATCAATACTTACAGTGCGTATCAATTGAAATATTTATAATTTACGTTTGGTTGTATTACTACTCTTCAAAATAAATTGATACTACCTACAAATAGCGTATATCTGTAGTTTGTTGTTGCAGTTAATTTTCTATTTCATTCAAGTAAAAATTAAATTTCTTGGGAAAAATGAGTAAATACTGTAGTGCTGCGTTTTAGCGTTAACAATATCTATCTTTGTTCAATTAGTAGTAATAATATAACTAAACCTATTTTTTACTTTTCAACGAACTTCGTTCGTTTATGAAATCGATTTGTCGTCCGTCTGTCCGTCCGTCCGAGGCCTTTCTAATGGTCGGACATCAATGTGTGATACATCAATCGATTCAGCTCGGTGTCCAGAGCTTAAGTTTTGATGTCAGTTAAAATCGGGCCACGGGGGCGCCGTGCCCCCGCGATATTCCGTCGGGAAGAAAAAAATTTCAAATAGGTCCAAAATTAATGTGCGATACATATTTGGACTCCCCTAACATAGCTGAGTCGAAATATGGTACCCCCCACAAAATCTGACCACGGATACCCGACCCCCGGGGAATTAATTTTATCAAAATTTCAAATAGGTCCAAAATTAATGTGCGATACATATTTGGACTCCCCTAACATAGCTGAGTCGAAATATGGTACCCCCACAAAATCTGACCACGGATACCCGACCCTCTCCCCCGGGAATTAATTTTATCAAAATTTCAAATAGGTCCAAAATTAATGTGCGATACATATTTGGACTCCCCTAACATAGCTGAGTCGAAATATGGTACCTCCCACAAAATCTGACCACGGATACCCGACCCCCCCCCCCGGAATTAAATTTTATTTTTATCTGAATACTTATAATTATTACAACATAATAATTTTAATTTCTTTAAATTGTTTTAAAGTAAGTCTACATTTGGAAGTTCGTTGCGACAATGCCTTGCATTTTCAACTTGTTGATAATGGAGTAATTCCCAACGATTTATATTTCAATTGACACTCAGTGTATTTTAAAATAATATAAATACCAATTTATAATGAAACTAAACAACGATCACTAAAGTAAAAAATGCATCCTTGTAAATAAAATGTACAATCAAACCAAATAATAAAGCTGAATGGTAGTGACTCTATGTTATGTATACGCAGCGCGCTTGAAGGAAATTCTAAGTGGGCGGATCTGCAAATTCTCTCCTGTCTTAAAAGATAACGTAAGCTCGTTTATGACAAGTTAATTAAATACTGGTTTATAATAGTGCAACTGAACTCCACTGGCTGACTGCAAAATCGTGTTTAATAGTTTTGATGGAACAGCTGCCCTCTATCGTAAAATGTGCGTCTACACAATGATATTCCCCAGTCTTAAGGCCCCGTGATATGGCAAATAAAAAATATTATTTGAATTTAACTGTAACTCATCTTCCGATATTTTCGACATGTGTCCTAATTCTTGGTATTCGTTAGTAAAATGCACGTATTGATTTCTCAATTCCGAATTTTTCCATAAATTATTTTCGAGAGCACAGAATCTTTTTTCTGCAGTTAAGTACGGGTCACTCAATTCATTAACCCTTTCGCGAACCGGTAAACGAATTTCGAAGTGACCCGATTTATCACGCTTAAGTGTGTTGACAAATTCGTCTTCACTCTGTTGTTCTTCCTTCGTGTATTTTAACATTTCTGGAATTTTTCCATGCTCCAAAATTTTTCCAACTGCTTTTCGAGCTTCGCGAGTTATGTATCCCCCAATTTACCTATATATTAAATAATAGAATCTAATAGGAATTATTAGAAATTGTTAAATAAATCATAAGTCATTTGCAACAATGTAATACAAGGATAAACCAGACAGGTTATTAACAGTTCATGAGAACGAATATGCAACTTTGTATCCGAGACGACAGTGATACTGCAGGTGGCAAGTCACAGACGGTTAAGATATCGCAATTACCTAGAAATGAGATTGAAACAATGTAACAAAGTGTAGAATTAAGAGTAAAGCAGACATGAGATCTGCAAGTTCCACAGCCAGTTGACAGCAGTCAATCTGAGTATTACAGCTTTTGCATTGTTGTTTACCTTGGCTACTCGCCCTAATATTAGTTCAATTAGTTAATTATTTTGGTTTAAAGTAAAGAACAGTTTGTCAAATTTCCACATTAATTTCTGTTTAAAATAAATAAATTTGTTAAGTTTTGGAAACGTTTTTTAAAAACATCGCTTCAAAGGCCCGAACCTAACTCGCATTAATCGAAAGATTATATGATGTCGTTTTTATATTACAATGAATGTTGAGTAGGCCTGATAATATCCATTCTAGGTTTGATTTTTGCAAAATAGGCATTTTAAACAATTAAAAAAAGATTGAAGCTTTTATTGATAGGTCAATTTTTCATACCTTGTTGAATGATGGATCTGCCAATGCTAAACTCGATGGAATTGTTATATTTGAAGTGCTGAAAAAACACTAGAAATATTTTCCGTGATTTTCGGGAATATTGAAAATGAAAGCGTAATCTTCTACGAATTATGAGCTGATTAATAGTTGCTGTGATACTGCACGTGATATCGATTTGATTTTGATTGATATCTATTACGGACAAATTGGTTTTTTGGCCTCGTAACCTTAATTTCTTGAAAAGCTGTTGAGTCATGAAATTAGACTGCGATGCCGAGTCGAGTAAGGTTCTACATTTGAATAATTTTCCTTGATAATCTTTGATATAAACGATTGCTCTAGACAACAAGATTAGAGATTCGTGAATGTTTGTTGAATAATTAGTAAACGTTGTTGAATTACTATTTGAGTTTTTGCTCGTTTGCGGTTTCACCTGTGGTTTATCGTTTGAATTAGTTTCAACCTTTTCCAAATGCAATAACGTGTTATACTGCTTATAAGTTTTACAACCATCTAATTTGCATTCCGAAGAAAAATGAGTATTGCGCAAACAATTTAAACAAAGGTTTAATTTTTTAATGCTCTCTAAACGATCCTTTGCGATCAATGCGATAAAATTTGTGCAGTTATAAATATGATGAGCGCTATTATAAAAGTTGCATAATGGTTTATTTTGAAATGAAACGCGCATAGTTTCTAGAGATCGTATTTGTACTATTGTTTTGATTTGATATATTAATACTTTCTAACAATTCACAACGTTTTTGTAAAAAAGTGATAGTCTGAAATGGTAGGCAATTCGTCTCCTAAAGAAATTGAATGCCTTTGCCATTCCTTCTTCGTAGCGTGATCGAGTTTTGATTTAAACATATAAATTATTAACGAGTTCCAATGTCTGTCGGTTCACCTAATGATTTTAATGCTCTAATGTTTTATCTAAATTATTAACTAATTTTCGCAATAAAAAAATGCGACTCTTTTGTAATTGGTGATATTTCAAAAAGAGCCTGAATGTATTATACGATTATCACCTTTTTATTTTTAAAACGTTTTTTAACAAAGACGACGCAACATCATAGTTGTAGTTTAAGACTTCAATTGAATCCAAAATTAGTTCTGCTTCGGCCTTGAGACAACTGGGCAAGTAGATAAACTTTTCCACGTTGCCGAGTTTTTTGTTTTGATTGATTAAAGCCGAGAAAGTGTCGTAGAACCGCATCCACTTGTGGTAACCTGAAAATTCCGGTAGGACCATCTGAGGTAGTTTGACGTATTTCTACAAGGATAAACACGGTAAGCGTAAAATCAGATTTTTTCAGTAGCTTGAATTTAAGATTAATGAATTGCCATAAGATCATTTTTAGCCAATTATAGGGATGGACTCGGGCTCGGGCTTTCGACCCGGCCCGGCCCGATTTCGGGCTCGAATCCGGACCGGGCCGTTGACTATTTTATTCGGGCCGGGCCCGGGCTGGGCCTATCTTTTTTCGGGCCGGGCCGGGCCCAACGATTTGGGCCGGCCCGAAATTTTCGGTCCGAAAAGCGCATGAGTAGATAATACTCCACTGTCCTTTCACTTCTATCTCACATTGAGTAAGTAAACGTTCCTAATAATATTTTCACGTAGTGTCTTAATGCACCCATTAATAATCAGTTTTTCGTCTTGTTTAGTATAAAGGAGACGTGATATAATAACTCACTTCTTATCCCGAATATTTTTTTCTAGTCCTATTGAATGTCCCTCATGTTGTACTTTAGGCAAGTTAAAAATGCCAAGGAAAATCGAACTAGGTAACTTTTTCATAATTCAAAAGTTTGTACGATTTATATTATGTATATGTATATACTTTAAATTTCAATCATGCGGCAAACGTCGATATTATCAATCGGGTGTATAGTTTATGTATACAGCCTAGAACACCAGAGAGTTATTGCAACGTTCATTTTACCAATTTTTTAACAAAGTTTTCCCTTATTTGACATTTACACATGCGCAATTAATACACCTTTAATGTTTGTACTGTATTAAAATACAGGACATATTTATTTAATTTAAATACAGGCAAGGAATGCTTTTGTTTAAGGCGCCTTAATTTTGACATATACCAAATGCCTAACGGACAAACTTACATTTAACTGTTCTGCTTTCTGTATTGATAATGTGAAATTAAATGGCTTTTTGTAGTGTTGTTTCCGTAATTAAATTTAGAGATATAATATCCAAGTTTATAACACGAAAAAGATATAAAATGTCAACGCTCTAAATACGAAGACGCTGTTTTGTAATGCTTTTCCTAAAAGTAAGGTGTAAAAATTATTTTGAAAACAGATATACTATAGGCTTGGGAAGAAGTAAAAAACAGTGTCTTGAAGTAAACTCGAAGAGTATTCCGTGAAAACACTTTGACAACAATACAAATGTTATCGAATCAGTGGGAAATGAAAGACTCAAATAATAAAAAAAGGTTCATCTTTGTGTGAATAGAATTTTTTTGATATTTTCCAATATAGTTAAACATGTTTTACAGGTCACCTAATCACAAAAGGGATTAATTCTTTATTCGTTTTTAAAACATAACCTATAGATATAGAATATTAAACATATATGTCAAAATAAAGAGTAAAGGAAAAAACACTTGCTCTGAAATTGTGTAAGAAATTGAACTATATAGTACTAGCGCAGCCTAACATTTTTCAGGAATTTTTTAAGAATACTATCGGTGTTTTAAATATATCATTTCCATAGCGACGTGTGATATATAGCCACTACATAAACATATAAATTCTAGCTATAGCTTAATCAGTTAAGTGAAAAAATTTTGTAATAAAAACATGAACGGTTGCACCTATACCACAAAATTATTTTAAGTACCTCGAGATTATATTACTTCCGTCGCAAGCGATCTATGTGATAAACTTTCTCTCGGTACGCTAAAAACCAATTTCGCGGCCTTGATATACAAATAACTACTTAAACGCTATCATGTAGTATATATTAATTAACGTTAGATTCTTTACTGCTGCATGTATTTTAAAATAACGATCTCAATAAAACTTTCGAAAACAATACGTCATTCGTCTATTCGTAGACTATAGTTATAGCAGACACTTCTAGGGTACTTGAAATTTTGAATTTCATACTTTGATATTGTCACCAGTAACGTAACTAGCCTTTTGTTGGGGGTGACTGAATAGCCATTAATCATTTTCTAAGCGCAACTTTACTTTTAGCGTTTTCTGAACGCCCTTTTTGGGGTGGGCAAAAATATGGCAGGGGGGGATTGCCTTCTAAGTACCCTACACCCTAGCTACGTGCATGATTATCACTTAATTTATTGTTGAATAGTGGGATTTGGCTGCAGATATAGTTTTCTATTTATTGCGGGAAAATGTATAGTAATGCCGTTATCGAACTCATGCCATAAAAAAAGGATAAAGTAAATAACATTTTATTGATTTATAAAAGGATCTACTGATTTATACCTTTTGGTAATAATTTTTTAAAAAACTTTTCAACCTAAAACAATTACTTCATTTACTACGGTTTCCCGCGTTTTTTACTATTGCGCAATTGTTTAATATAACGTATAATTACGCGGCAAATTACGCGCCATTTGTGTCAAATACCAAACACCTTTAAAAGTGATACAATGGTCGAAGTTTAAGCACAATATAAATAAAACGGGTACTCACTCGTATTTCTTAACATCTCAGGATCCTTGTTTTTGTGCGGGTAGGTTACGCTATTATTGACACCAAATTTCATCCGTCCATCTATGCTCGTTCGTAGGTGGGACGAAAAGGATACAGGTAGAGGCACACAAAAATATGGTAGAAGGGAACCCACATCCTAAAAAGAGAAAAGACACCAACCCCGCACAGATAGATGTTCTGGGCTTGAGGTCTCGTAGCTTAATGACGTCTCTTCACACCGCGCGCACTTGCGCTATTCATTCCGCGCAGGCACGACTCGAGGACGACGGAAATTGACAAGTTTATTTAAAAAATATTCGTGGGAATTTATTTACATATTTCACAATGTACATTGCCAAATTTTGGCATGTAACACATTTTACTTCTATTCCATCAGATGATGTGTATTTCTAAAGAATAAGGTATTCTCTACATATAACAATTTGAAAATCTAACTTTTTTAAGCGAACATTTGGTATATTTCTTGACTTTCAGGTTCATTAAGTTCTAGTAACAATAGGTACCTAACCGATGAAGTTTGGTATCGTTTATACTAAGATCTATAAACAATTTATTTAATTTTTAGCATTCCGTAATTCACCAAAAGTGTTAAATCTTGAACTTTGGCACGATTTGTCAGTCGGTCAATTAAAAATTTAAAAGAACTAGAACAAAGACAGTCAAATTATAGATCAAAGTTCAACTCCAAAAGTTTCAGTTTCTCAAAGTAAAAAACACTATAAAAATCCGTCGGTAACAATTTCATAAACATTGAAAATTGCTAAACATTTTGTACTTTTGTTACATATTTCTAGGATTTTTCAAAAAATCATAAATTAAATGATATACTATGGTATGTTCCACAAGTATCTTCATTGTAACTCAATATCATTATACTCTTAAATCAAATAAAAGAGTGATAGTTTCTTGTTGAACACAACTGAAAAAAATATCTTTTCATTCACTAAATAAAAGTCGGGCCGGCCCGGCCCGCCGGACTGGGCCGCCAGTTTTCATTTCGGGCCGGGCCTCGAGCCGGGCCGGTCACTTTTCTGCGTCGGGCCGGGCCGGGCTTATTAAAAGGTCGGCCCGGCCCGGCCCGGCCCGAGTCCATCCCTAGCCAATTAACCTTAAATTTGCCCTTGCTGTAGTTTAGTATTCCCCAGTTGCTTGTTGAAATTAAAAATTGAAAATATCAAACCATTTCAGATTTAGGTTACAGTGTTTTTCCTACTACTGAAGAACACTGCATATTACATTTACCGTGACTATTCTTAAAAGTGACCTAGATACCCCTGAAATAAGAATGTGAAACATTTATATTCTTAGTTTATTTTATTTCTTATATTATACATATGTACTTAACAGTACAAATTAATAAAATGAGCATTTATAAAAAAAAATGATTAAAAATATCTGTAATTACAAAAATTGCAAAAAAGAATTAAAATCATTATTAAAATTCGTCGCTCTCCAATAAATCTTCTGATTCCTTGCCTGTAGAGGTAAAGAAATTCAAAATGGTTTGCGGTTGGGAGGCATTTTTCCCACTAATACTTTAATGTTTTTTTTCCTTTTTAAGCTCTGATATACCCCTCGACAGACTTTTTCGTCTGTCCTTTTAAATTCATTAGGTGGCGTTGATCTCCCTCGTTTATCTAAATTTGGTGCATTTCATTCTCTGTTGTTGCAGTCTTTAGTGGCATAGAGCATATACTGCAATACTGTATCAAAGTTATATTCCATGTATGCAGTAAAAACTGTTGACACACGGGAATTAATTCGTTCTGATCTAGTGAGTTTAAGATAAAGTTTCCTGTGTATTTTCGGCGACTATTTTCAACCACTAATCGACTGGTTTTCTTTTCTGTTACGTGTTTTGACAACCATATTCTTTGTAGATATGTATCCATTTTCCAGTAATCGTCATGTATTTTGAGTCGCTCTTCTTCGGAAAGGTTTTCAGAGCTGTTCAATTTCTTACACTTGCACGCATTCAACATCGGATATTTAGTTCTATTGTATGACATTTGATCTTGAAGTAATCGACGGCACTTTCTAATATCGTGTGAAGTTCTTGCAAATCTAAAATTTCCACAAAAGCGTATCATAGTAAATATCTGCAATCAATAAGTTTACTGTACCTGTTAATTGTACATTGCGCAGAGGTTGGATCGCTGTCGTATTCTCTAGGACAGTAATCGGTGTCTGCGTCATTGTCATCATCATATTCTTCCATAATAGCTCTGCCAACCTCATGTTTTCTTAGATCAACCGATTGGATTTGACTGGTATCAGCATTTGTATCAGATCTAAAATAACCAAAAATAAATTAAACTTAACAAAGTACGGAAAAACCTGATTATACCTTTCAATGTTCTCCTCGGACTCTTCTGATCTTATGTGATTTTCATTCTGGAAAAGTTGTTGAATCTGTATAGCGGAAAAGCAGGTCGTTTCATTGCACCAATTCTTGAATTTTCTATGTTTTTCTGTATATATAATTCTGCATTTCTTATTTTTGTTTTCGACACAAGTTCTTCATTGTCATGATTAAAATATACATCAAAATTACCAACGGTACAACTGGGTTGAGAGGTTACTTCTAGTTCGATAGAAATGTCGTCATTAGTTGCAGGTGTTGATGATATTACATCAGTTATTATATTCTTCTCTTCACGATAACTTAAATTTGGATCTATCGGAGAAAGCTACAAATAAACACTAAATTATGTGAAACTTGCATATTAATATAACATTAAGTTAGTGTACCTAGAGCATAGGTTAGGTTCTAAGTACCAATTGACGGTTAATAATTGAATATTAGAATAGCCTACATTACATCCCCTTTATACTCTTAAAGATTGTATAAACAATATGTTTTAAAAGATTGCAAACAAAATTGCATTTGTAATATTGATGTGCTATAGTGACTACAAGATATATTTCAACTTAACAAGTTAAATGGTTATGCTAAACAATAATTATGTATATTGGAAGCTAAGATTTTACTACAAGTCTTTATTTATGCTAGTATACAAGAGTAAACTCAAGTTCAAAATAGGCAGTTTCTAATATTCTGCTAAAAAGTTGTATACATGACAAAAAAAACGTAACCGATTTTGCTACTTACTTGTTCCAAAACAGCGAACTCATTCGATAAACAAGGTATAGTTCCAACAGATAACATTAGTGAATCATGTTGTGTTGTATATCTTTCTGTTGTTGCTACTCCTGCATGCATGCCCTAAGTTTAACTAGTTTTTGCGGTCGAGTTAAATAGGGCGGCTCCGTGGCGTAGTTGGTATGTGTGTGACTATCATATCCAAGGTCCCGGGTTCAAATCTTGACAAGGTCCGCTTGAAAAATGTTAGGCGAGCATTTTTCACAAAAATACACCCTCGTTCGGATGAGAGGTAAAATGGAGGTCCCGTGTGTGAGTGTTGTCGTGCACGTTACAGATCCCTACCTTGCTTGGAACAGCAAGGGTTCGACAACATTCAAAATTTTCTAGATAAAAAACTCGCTTTCTGGCCAGAGTAGTACCTTCGGATGGAGCATGGAAAATCAAATGCAAGGTCGAGTTAAATAAGCCATGAAACTTATTTAATTTACAAATTGCACTAAAACAATTTCAAACTCGCTGCTGTACTTGTTATACGCTTGTTTATGTACGAGGCTCGATGCAGAAAGCTCTGCAGTAGTTGTTCAGTTTTGCTAGTAAGAGCGACGACGGGATAAACACGGTAAAAGCCAGAATACCGCATTATTCCATTTGCACGTTGTTAGATAATTGAAAGGAAAAACACTGTAATATCAATACCGTCACATTAATTGAAACATTGTGATGGTCACAGTAATTTTCCCCAAAATATTTTCTTATAGGTTGATATTGGTTAATAACTGTATAAACCAACAGATTCAGCTCAAAAATGCACACTCAATGACATAATAATTTTGAAAACGCTATTTTGTCGAATACCGTGATTTTCCTTTTCACGGAAGTGTTCTGAAGCGCTTTCGCCATCTTTTATCTTCGCCTTATAAGTTGAAATATGTTGTTTAGCTATAGCTACTAACTGATCAAATAAATTTTCAAATGCTTCACATTCCTCTAAGACTATTTCCGTATCTTCGAGTAAACATTCAATTTGTGATTGATCTGAATCAAACTCCAAAAAAACTAAATCGATTGTCTGAGCGAGTTTTGTAATTCTACAATTTTGCTACCATTAAAAGCTTTTGGAAAATTTGAAAAGCGCGTTAATCTGCATTTAATTTGACCGCATTTGATATTAAAGTGTTTTAATTTCGCTTCCCTGATTGAAGGTGTGATAAAATACAAGCAAGTCTCATAATAAAATCTATATAAAATGTATTCGTGTTAACTAATGTAAAATGGCCAGAACCAAAATTCTAAGTACGCTTCTACGTGCTGTTTTCGTACGAGTAGATTAACTAAGTGATTTTCACTTTGTGAAGTCCTTGATAGAATAAACACCAACTTGAGTCTTGTAATGTATAATAAAATAAATGTTGTCACGTAATATAAAGTGTTATTACAATGTATTGACATGGTGTAGACCGACTGACTTAATGTATGTATGATAACAAATTATTTGCAGATTAATAATATAACAAGTTCTGTTATCAACCGTAAGACAATTTACATATTGATACATTACATAGCATTCCCTTTCAAAACGGAAATTAACAAAATCAAATCGAATGGGAGACCAAAACAAGAAAAACAAAAATAATATTTTTTCTTATTAAATTTAATATTGTAAACGCTGAATAGGTTTAACGACACGTTTAGGTCTACTAAACACGTCCTTCTCGTAAATTAAATCAATTATATCTGCGTTTGCCTCTGTATTATTACTATCAACTATATTAGGCAAAGCTGTCGCAATGAAATAAAACTTTTTAATTTGATTTAAGTGACGCTTCCATGTAATATTGTCTAACTGAGGTATCCTGACAATATAAATAGATTTACCTATTCTTTTTTGTATAATACCCTTGATCCAGGTAGGTTTGTTTACAATACTACAATTTTTACTACAACATGATCACCTACTTCAAAAACTACAAACCTCCTGCCTCTGAAATTTTTATTTGGTTTGTTTGTTGAACATGGACACAACGTTCAATGGTCTCAATAAGTTTGCTTTTAGGTGGTAATAAAGAATCAAATTTTGTTCTCAAACCTCGTCCAAACATTAACTGTGCAGAAGTTGACTTAGTTATAGAATGAAGTGTGTTTCTAAAATCGAACAAGAAATTATTTAAAGATTTGTTTAAATCAATAGATGAGCCCTTGCCCAACGCACACTTAAGCGCGTTTTTAATGGTTTTAACTGCATTTTTTGCAGCACCATTAGAACTTTGATGAAAAGGCGGTACCGTAATATGAACGATGTTACTAAAATGCAAAAAATTGTTAAATTCTCGTGATGAAGATGTAGGTCCATTATCAGTGACAATTTGGCGGGGTAAGCCAAATCGTGCAAACAATGAGCGAAGTATTTCAACTGTTAATTTTGCGGTAATTGATGTCATTGGAAAAACTTCGATGCATTTTGAGTGTGCATCTAGAACTACTAGAAATTGCTTATTTAAAAAGGGACCCATGAAGTCAATGTGTATACCCGTGCCCGAACTTCAGTTGGCCAAGGCCAAACACATAATTTACTTTTATGTGAGTTTTTATTGTTTAAAATACAATTTTGGCATTTTTTTGATATTAACTCAATATCTTTACTTAGACCAGGCCACCAAAAGTAAGATTGAGCTAAGAATTTCATTTTTACTACCCCCAAGTGAGAGGAATGTAACTTGTTTAGCACCCCCTCGTTTAAACTTTCAGGAACAACTAATCGGTTATTCCATATTAAGTAATTTGATTCCACACTTAATTCGTTCCTGATCTTGTAAAAAGATTTCAGAATGGTAGGTGACTTGCTAGGCCAACCAAACCGTGCATAATTTAAAACTTTACATAATATCGTGTTTGTGGACGTTGCCTTTTTAATTATTTTTAAAATTCAATGAAAAATCTTGGATGTTCGAAAGAAATTAACAAAATCTAATTCAAATTTGTCCTGAGATGGCAAAGTAACATTAATCGGTAATCGCGATAAAAAATCTGGTGTGTTTCTCAGACTTAACACACTCGATTTTGTAATTGTAATTTGAGAGTATAACAACACAACGGAGCAAACGATTTGCCATAAATTGGGGTATTCCTTTTTGCGGGTGAAAAATTGAAGTCAAAGGTTTATGGTCTGTTACTAATACAAACTCTTTACCACACAGATACTGGTTAAATTTACCCAGACCAAAAATAATTGATAATCCCTCCTTTTCGAGTTGGAAATATTTTTTTCTGTATCCAACAGAGTACGTAAAGCAAAAGCGATGGGTTTTTCAAAGCCATCACTCATTATATAGCTAATTACCCCTCCGATGTCTACGTTTGAAGCATCAGTATGTAATTTTAATGGTAATTCAGGATTAAAATTCACTAATATATTGGCAAAAATTAATAATTGTTTAATTTGTTTGAAAGCACTATCGCAGCGTGATGACCAATTCTACGTTGCATTTGTTCGTAGTAAATTATATAATGGATAGAAAATAGTAGATAAATTGGGGATAAATTTTCCGTAATAATTAATTCATCTAATGAAAAACATTAATTGTGTTACGTTCGGTGGTGTAGACGCGTCGACGATTGCCGTAATTTTGTCTTTGGAAGTGTGCAAACCCGTTTTGTCAATATTAAAACCTAAATATAAAATAATGGTTTGAAAAAAATTTGCATTTTTAAAGGAAATTTTATCTCCGTTGTATAAGTTAAAAACTTTACTTGTTGTTTTTAAATTCTTACCAGCAAAATTCCTTTGATAAAACTGGTCTAAGATAACGGAAAGACTAGAACCTGTCTCAATTGTGAAATCTTAAGCCTAATCATCTATAAACACCTGCAACAATAGAATTAGTGTTACTTTCCAAATTAAATAAAGATTGATCGTCAATTTCTATAAAATGCTGCCAATGATGCGGTCCTTGCACGTTTTTATTCTTAGATGTTTTGGATGCTTTATTTGGACACATTGAAGCCAAATGACCTTTGATGCTGCAAATATGGCAGAAACATTCTCGAAACGAACATTTGTCGGTTTGGTGATTACGGCGACCGAACACGAGGCACTTTGATGACTTGTAGAAATTTACAGATTTAGAAGTATGTCTATGCTCAAACGTCTTCTCAGGTCCACCATTTTTGACTGTAAACTTTTTTTTTATATAGTTAAGTTCGGATTCCCTTTGATAGTTAGTTCTGGTTCGTAATTTGATGTCAACCTAGCTGATTCTGCGATTGCAATTTCTACAGCATTCTCTATACTAAGGGATTTTGTTTCTTCACAAAGCCTATCTTGAACAGATCCCTGGTTATATGCAACGACAAAATGATCGCGCAAAACTTTGTGACTTCAAAATTACACAATGTCGCAGAATTGCGTATTCGTGCACACCATTCTTTTGGCTATTCATTTTCTAATTTTCGGGAAGTATAAAATTTATACCTCGCTGCAAAAACGGATAATGTGGGCTTAAAATGATCGGATAATAATTTGATTAAATCCGAATACTTTTTTGTTTCCGGTTTTGCTGGCATGCATAAATTATGAATTAATTTATAAGCATCTTCATTAAGAACATTTAATAAAATAGCCACTTTGCGATTATCGTCTGTGATAGCATTAGCTACAAAATAATTTGCTACTCGCCTTTTCTGTTATCAACCGTAAGACAATTTACATATTGATACATTACACACTTCGTGTACAAATTGATTGTATGTGCTAAATTAAACGGATTTTCAAATTTAAAATTACTTTGAATGTGACTGTGATGCTACTTTTATTACGTAATAAAGGCAAACAACAATAGGTATAATGGAATGATAAGGATAAATTCACAGTAATTAGACTGGTTAATTTCCAGTAGTTGATTACGTGCCGCTGTTTGAAAAGTTTCTTTTGACCAAAAAATCCTTGACAGATAGTTCATTTAAAAAATCAGAGTGTTTCGAACCCTGACCACAAACTTTTCTGGTAGACACTCTTGCAAAAAAAATATATGATTAAGACTTATTCTACCTTAAATTACATGACAAAAATATTCAAATATCAATGACAAACAAAAAGCTCTAAGAGTAATACATGCAAAATCCTAAAAGTGCATATCCAATTCGTAGTTAATAGTATTAAACATCTTCTGTTTCTATTTTAAATTTACGTCAAAATCAGCTTACAGGATTTTCTATACTGTTTGAATCTCCATCAGTTACCAACATTCATCTTCAATTTACTACCTATTATTTAGATAATAAGATTATATTCTCGATATTTTAAAATGTTTAGATTTATACTGAATTATATGCAAATTAACGCTTTGTGTCCATCAAGTTATACCGAACGATTACGTAAATGCGTTTTTAACGTTTGTAAATATTCTTCTGGGACTGTTTGGTTTACTTACACCTTGTAATATAGCTTTTTACTGAGGTTTCCAATTTTTTCTTTCTGTATTACCCACCCTACTCGACGAAGTTTTTGAGCTAGCCCGAACTCTGAGTTCTCTGGAGTCCAATTCTACCATGCTATCACAGTTTTCTTGCGGTATACAGTGTAGGCAATATTCTTTTTCTACGACTGTTTTGGAACGAGCCTATTTTAGGTGTGTTTTTGATAGAGAAATCTACTACATTCCATACAGGTTTTTATTCCCGCACTCGTTGCTAGGCAAGTTGCTAAGCAACCAGTGCGGGAATGTTCAATTTGCACGGTTGCGCTTATATTTCTATTAATCAAGTAGCCCTGCACTTGCATCTTATTTCCAATGACGGCCGAGTTTTCAAAGGTGGGCTATGAAACAAATAATAAACCAACAAATGTCAAATAAATAATTTCATACTGTGAAAGCGTTTAAAATCTTAAAGTATTTGCAAAGTCTTTAAAAAATGGCTAGTGATAGTGAAAGCGAACTAGAACCGACGCCTCCAAATATTGTGGAAGCTGCAAATGCAACTACATTAAATTTATTACCGGAAATTTCCAAAAAAAATATGAGACTGCTTATAAATCGTTTATGGATTGGCGAAGAGATCAAAAGACAACATCTTATTCTGAAAATGTTTTAATTGCGTACTTTAATGAATTATCTAATAAGTATAAATCTTCGACATTGTGGACGCATTATTCTATGTTGAGAACAAGTCTCACCATCCATCATAATGTAGATATATCAAACTATGGAAAATTAAGAGCGTTTCTCAAACGGAAGTCAAGCGGTTATAAATCGAAAAAATCAAAAAATTTTACAACAGAGGAAATAAATAAATTTATTACTGAGGCTTCGGATCAACAGTTTCTTCTGACAAAAGTATGTAATATTAACTTAGGAGAATAATGCGTGTTTATAGCTATTTTTATGTTGTTACAGACTGCATTAATTATGGGAATTATGGATGCTTGCCGCAGACAGGAATTACATCAGATGAAGATTACTCATTTCACGGAATTGGGTTCTGCGATATTAGTTACAGTTCCCGACACGAAAACAAAAATTATACGCAGCTTTACGATAACGAGTAATTTTTATGAAATCACAAAAAAATGCTGGAATCTACGTCCATCAAATGTTTACGATCCTAGTTTTTTCTTAAATTATCAGAAAAGAAAATGCACCACACAGAAAGTGGGTATCAATAAATTTGGTGCTATGGGAAAGCAAATTGCAACATATTTAAAACTACCCAATCCGGAATTATATACTGGTCATTGCTTTCGGAGATCTTCCGCCACTATTCTTGTAGATGCTGGAGAAGATATATCATCTTTAAAAAAGCACGGTGGCTGGAAATCAACACCAGTCGCCGAAAACTATATAGCCGATTCTTTAACAAATAAGTTGAATGTAGGCAACATAATACAAAATTCAATAGATAGCACATCAAATGTTCCATCAACGTCCAAAAACAAGAATTTCCAACGTCAAGAAAATTTAGTTTTTGGGAAAACACCTTCTACAATGACGTTTAATAATTGCAATGTAACCTTCAATATTGTTAATAATAATGAATCTAAAAACTAAACTTAAATCAATTTATTTACTTTTATTATGATAAATTTGTACTTTTCTTTGAATTTATGTATATTCACAAACGATAATAAACTTATGATATTAATAAAATGTATACTCCTATACTTACCATGTATTTTATAATATTAACAAAAGAGGTATCACGTTTAAAAAGTACGTACTACAGTCGTAGAAAAAGTATAGTGTACAACACGCATGGAATGCCCATTTCTCACTCGTATGATTTGCAGCACTCGCTTTCAGCTCGTGCTGCAATTTATCATACTCGTGAGAATGGGCATCATTCCATGCTCGTTGTACAATATACTATTACCTACGTTGCTGCTTTGTTTTTTGTTTGCACCGAATACGGTAACATTTCTTTGTGATATTGTGATTCATATTGAAATATATCAAAATTTATGTGATGTAAAATAAAGCAGTGTTTGTGTTTCCGATTTGCAATCAATAGTAAACATATTAACAGACATTTATCATCATTATTAGAAAGCATAATAGTTCAGCACAATACAGCATTCAAGTACAAAATCAGTTTTGGGGGTTTTGCGTCTTATATAACTATAATGATAAAAATTTAGGGAGAGTTATATATAAACTTTATTGAGTCTATACGTATTCTATTCGCTGTATTCGTCATTAAAAGACACGACAATATAGTTAAAAATCATGCATTTTTAAAATTTAAAAATAAAATATGATAGATCTTCAGAACTCAGAATATTTGTCAGCATTTATCCAGCTAAGGTTCCTTAATATCGTCAATCTTTTTCAGATTACTATCATGGGGCACAATTTCTTTTTCCTTTTTTACGCTACCTAAAATGTTTATGTCATAAAAATCTTTTGTATAACTAATAGGCATACCTTTTGACCGGCCAAGTAGTTGTTGTTCAAGTATTGCAATTGGATATTCAATGCCTAAATAGAGGAGTACTGCACAGATAATACTATATCCAAAATCACCCCAAAATGCGTGCATCTGAAAATGAAATTTTTTTTGTCTAAATCTACTACATAAACCAACAAACCATATTAAAATTACTGAACACTACTGGGGTTCTAAGTTGGCCAGTGGTAAATAACATTACCGTCATGTGTACCAAATATAAAGAGTAGCTAAGTTTTGCAATAACTTCAAAAGCTGGTAAAGACAAAAACCAATTTATAGGACCTACAAGATTTAAAACTTTGTTAAAATAGAAAATTGCATCAAAATATAAAATTATTTACACTATACGTAATTCAAAGATAGGTTAACGAATGATTGTGTACATGATTTAAATTTGTAAATTCTACAATTGTCGTCACCTGTCCCGGTGGCGTAATTGAAAAGTCTCAGTTACTATTTACTATATATATATATATATATATATATATATATATATATAAAGGTCGAATCTTTATATAACGAACGTGTGTAATTAGCGACGTTGATGGTAGTATTTCGTGGGATGCATTAATGGTGCTTTTTATCGTCCAAGCCAAGACAGACAGAATACCGTCATATTTAAAATGCTTCCGTATATTCAACGCCTTACTCCTCAACTTAAAAAAATTTTAAAAATGCCTGGCACTTTCATTGTTTGTCAACATCAAAAATCTATTAACAAATTGTTTACTCCTCTTAAAGACAAAACTCCAAAATCTTTAATCAGTAACGTTGTCTATAGGATTACTTGTAGTTGCAAAAGCTCATATGTTGGCCAAACTCAACAATGACTGCGTAATCGCCTCACCCAACACCGTAGTGATGCCAAAGTTGGTAAATCTTGTTGCGCTTTATCCTCACATGTCCACCTAACCCACCACTCTCCTAATTACGATGACGTTGAAATTTTAGAACGAGAAGATGGTTACAAACGGAGACTTTATCTAGAGTCGTACCATATTGAACGTCAAGTCAACTGCATTAATAACAAACATGACATTCATAATCTATTTACTAGTTATGCTCTATTATATAGTTTCAATAGATATAAGTGATCTAATAGTGTATCTTAGATTTTATAATGAAATGGGTCTTTAAATTTATGTCTTTGTAATAGTTGGATATTAAGTTTTTTGTTTGTTATCTATCACCTGGCGAATTTATCAGCTCTGCTGTAGAACAAACCCACTTTGCTGTTGGAGTTTCTTTAATTGTTAGACGTTAGTTCTTAGTCTGTGTTTGTCCGTATTGTATGCTGTTTGTAGTCTTAATTTTATCTTTACATTTTATTTTTACATTAAATGTTATTACTATTTATTTGGGATCCTCCTTTATGTTAAATCAGTACATGTATTAACATCAAATTGTGTGTAAGTTTCTTAATTTTAATTAGGTTAATGACTGTGTTTTCACTCTTAATTTTTAAATTTTAGATCTTGATAAAGACTTTATATAAGTCGAAACGTAGATTTCACAATAAATGATTATTTCATAATAGTTATTTTTTGGTTACGAACGACAATCCCACGAAATACTACCATCAACGTCGCTATATATATATATATATATATATATATATATATATATATATATATTGCTATGATAATAAGGTTATTTATGGGTATATTGAGTCGTAAGGGTCGCACACGGCATGTAAATAGCACTAGAAGTTAGAAAACTAAATAAATTTATCATGAAAAATACGCAATTTGCAAATTATGCAAAAAGCAAACATTTAACATCCTGTATAAGGATCACAATTGACGTTAATTAATGCCGGGAAGCATATTATTCAACAATACAAACACATTCAGCAAGATAGATAACTCTGTACGCAATCAAACTTATTTTAAACCAGAAATTCAAAATAAATGCGTATTAAATGCGTCGAAAGATAGAAAATTGTAATACAATTTCTGTTAAAATTAAACAAGCGATAATGATAGGAGTTAGCAAAGCATTCTGGTAAGAATCGCATCTTTCAAAGCAAATACGTATCGGAAACGGAGGATGTAAAGAGAAGCATTTCAATTTACGTCATTTCATCTACGTGATGTTTAACACGGAGTTTAATCAAAACCCAGAACGATATCTTGACAAACAAAAGTCATAAGTTGAATACGTGAGAAGGCGGATTAGAAATTCCTACAATGACACCCAAGCATACGGGTAAAAATGCCCATGTTTTAGAAATAGACTGCTAAAACTTGTATTCTACGTGACCAAGAACATTATTTCGGCGGCTGTTATCATATGATACCTGTATTTACAACATCCTATGGCACCTCGTAAACTTTGAACAAACAAGGCCGATAGCCAATGGTTTCCGATAAAGGCGTTTTTTTATATTTCACTTATACTTGATAACAGAGAGTCTTTATTCAACGTGAGCACGCTTCACATCGGTTCAATTTAAGAATTTACGTAAAAGTTAGTATTGAAAATTAAATAATTATATATTTATGAAAGTTGTGATAGAAAGTTTTTAAAGTGATAGTGAAAAATATATAAGTGAAGTTTTGCCGTTAGCTAGAGAACGGTTCTAACTGGCAGGTGAAAAACTAAGTATTATCCAAATCTAATTATTGTCCAAGTAATAAGCTGAAATCTGGAAAAATCTCTAGATATAAATCAAGGGCTAAATATAAAATTGCACAAAAATATTGGTTTACATCTATGCATCGGAGTACAAAGACGGAGGTTTGTTTTAAGCATTGAATGGAGTTTGGACAAGCGGTACGACAAAAGCCACAAGGGGACTTAACGAAAAGTAATCCAGAGGTACTGATTTACAGCACACAATAGCTGATCCGGGGAGAACAAAGAAAGACGCTAAAAAAAAACTACAGGTCAGAATATCTTAAGGCATTATTTTCCTTTGCATTAAAAATTTGCTATATTTTTTTATACCTGAATATTTATGTAAAGGGTCACCAAAAATCTTTTTATACGTAAAAAGGGAAAGGTCACGGAACGTTCAAGGGTGTTTTCCAGTAGTGTACAATATCATTTGTACTGGCTTTAAATTAATTAAAGGGAACTACAATTTTGGAAATAAATAAATTGAAATTAGTATTATTTGGTTCAGGGGTGTACTTTGTCAAATATTGAATCACATTAAGTTGTACAGTGTTATAATTTTTCTTTGTCATTATACAAATCTTAGTCGATTTTGTTTTTCTCACTCAAGTAGAAGAGTATTAGATAAAAAGGGGGTAAATTCTTTGTTATCGTAACGTTGTGCACTCTGTGGGAATGTGTGAATTAGACTGAACGAGCCGAGGCATATTTAAATTTTGGGAAATTAAAAGACAGAGCGGTGGCGGACAGCAAGAAACTTTACATCGGCGTGCAGCGTAATCATAGCTATATATATATAGATATATATATATATATATATATTGTTATGATTATATAAAAATATAAAATATAAATATACATTCATACATATGTGTGTGTCTGTCTATATATATATATATATATATATATATATATATATATATATTGCCGTGTAACCCTATAAGACCTCGCCAGAGTAAAAACCATGAATTGGGCCGTCATAAATTGCCGTGTAACTTCGCTCTAGCTCAGTACTTTCTCAAAAAACATACGAGCATTTATTAATTTACCAAAAAAAAAATTTTCAAAAAAAAATATTTCTTACCCAGATTCTGCTTCCATCAACTTAATTACTTCAACAGCTCCCTGGCTAGCTCAGTTGGGCCTTCTCTTGAATACCTAGATTTACTATCATACTCTTTATCGTTCACGCACACTCTCAATAAAACCACAAAATAATACAACAATCATACAATATTTATTTACCACTATTTACAAATAAAAATTCAAGATTATTTACATTTCGGTGCTCAAGTTACACCTCAATATTTCTATCTTTGTACAGTCCAGGATTTTAAATTGCAATATCAAACAAATTGAATGTAACAGGAGTAAATGGGTCTTGAATAATATTTTCTTTTTCTTTTTTATTTATAATTATTTCTAACTAGTACACTCTGGAGTATGGTGAGCTCATGATAACCCAGTTTATTTTATTAATGTATGCTTTTTACTTTGCATACTCTTACTACAAACACAAAAAACCCATGTACTCTTAACAATAAAAATTTTAATTCATGAGGAACGTTAATAAGCTTTATATACACCTTTAGATCTATATTCAAATACCATCATCAAAGTTAGTTATACGTATTATTTTCAATACGCAAAATAATGCAAAATACCATCAAAATTCGCTCTCACACATCACAATAATTTTCATAGTTTATAAAAAACCGCAAATTCTAATACGAGTTATGTAATCCCCCATTTATTATATTTATATAAAACTAATACTTAAGAAGTTATTAGGAATATTAGAAACTAAAAATAACTTACTATTGGAGAATATTATAAAACAATTAATACATATTGATTAACAATCAACTATAGTTATCGAATAACAATTTTCACTAAAGATATAACAACCTACAATAATACGCTATCAACAGAATTCTGCCAGATCAACAATATGCATTTTATAGAAAGTGTTCAAACAGGAAATCAGGCAGGCTTTGAAAAAAATAACTATTACATGTAAAGTGTCATTTAGGTTTATTAATTGTAGTGTGTTGTCATTTAACAGGATATCTCTCTTGGTATATTTTTGATGCAAGTAGGAAGTTTTTTAAACTTGCTCTCAATACCCAAATCATATTTATTTGTTCTTCCACTGTAAAATTCATTTTGAAAACTGCTTCAAAGAGTACATTTAAAACAGAACTGATAATGTGTTAAATGACAACACACTACAATTAATAAACCTAAATGACATTTTGATTGTAATTGTTATTTTTTCAAAGGCTGCATGATTTCCTGTTTGAACATTTTCTATAAAATGCATATTGTTGATCTGGCAGAATTCTGTTGATAGCGTATTATTGTAGGTTGTTATATCTTTAGTGAAAATTGTTATTCGATAACTGTAGTTAATTGTTAATCAATATGTATTAATTGTTTTATAATATTATCCAATAGTAAGTTATTTTTAGTTATGTAAATTAAAAACATTCATAAAATTTGAAGAAAATCAAAAATATCTCAGAAAGTAATGGATTTAGGTATAGGGAATGCTTAACAAAAATGAAAGGGCACTTAATGAACTATCCATTGTAGCAATAAAATTGGTAGGGTGCCATTTAAAAAAAATTTAAAAATTGCATTTTGCGAAACCTGACACACCCTGTATACTGGGAAGAAATTTCAAAAAAGTGATATTTATAAATATACTATGGTATATGGTAAAATTTCTGCATCTTGAAAATTAACATAAGTTGTGTATTAGTGCAGTGGCAATGTATCCAATTGGGGTCATTTTTTCTAAAAACAGTTGAATATCTCAAAAACTAAAAGGAATAGACAGATACAATTTTATATCAAATTAAAGCTCCTTTTATGGGCTTTTCAAAAATGTAATACTATATAGAGTAAAAAAACTAAAATTATCATTTTTAGTAAATTTTTTCATTTAAACATATGTTGTGATACATCGTTAAAAAAAGAAAAAAATATGCTATCTAACCATCTAAAAATCCAATATGGCGTCCATTTAAAATATGAAAGTTGATGCTAATATCTCGATAACCGCCATCTTGAATTTAATTTTAATATCACTTTTAAGTGCACACAATTGAACTAAGTAACTTTTATAAGAAATATTTTTTCGTATCTTTTATTATAACAAAAATATTCGACTTCGAAGAAATTGGCAGTTTTCAGTTTTTTTTAAATAATTTCTAAACCGTTTGGAATTTTGAATGTATCTATGCGGAATTTAAATAAGCTATCCAAATGACACAACTTTGCCCATTTAAGCAAATCTCTATCATTAATAATAAGAAAGATACCCATGCTATCCTACTCAATTTGGGACACCCTGTATATGTATATGTGTATATATGTATGTGTGTGTATGTGTATATATGTATGTATGTGTATATATGTGTATATGTATGTGTGAACATGTCTATACAGGTAAATTATTTTACGTATTTGAATATATATATATATATATATATATATATATATATATCTTTAAAAATGTGTTTATGTGTAAGAGTATACATATATGTATATTAGTACATATACATTTACATAATGTTCAAATGTACATATGTATATATGACACCGCTTATTTGCACATTTTTTGCACGTTCTTTTATTCTAATTCTAATTCTTTAACAAAATCAACCTTTCCACCTATTCATTAGAATTCTGTCAAAAATTTTATTTATGTCAAACCAATATTTTATTTATACTTAAAAAATTTTTATTCAATTCAATTTTATAACATTATATAAAGGAAACTAATTTAAATTTTATGTATGGAAGCTAATTTTTATTAACCTTAATATAAGTAACACTTATCAACACCAGTGTCTTTATTATAGTTGTATTACTTTTTTAGTTATTGCCTTTGAGAAAACATTAAATAAATGCGAAAATTTAGGACATAAAAAAGAGTTTTCTTTTACCCCAGCAAACCTAATACCCGCTAACATAATTATAATCAATATTATATATATATATATATATATATATATATATATATATAAGCAAAGCAAATTTTCCTACAAATCGAACTAATATACTTGATCGATTTATGAGGGACAAAAACATTTATTGTCTTGGTTTCGGCCTTTTGGTTCTCCTTAGAATGGAGTAGTTATTCCTAAGACATCAATGCAAACCCAGTATAAGCTCGAGCTTATAGAGTGGTGTTTGGAGTGGTAGACGATTCCTGATTCTAACCCGGGACATTGATTGTTGAAGGGACGTCGAGGTGTTCCAAAAATGTAAAATAAGGAATTTCGAAAAACACATTTCTTTCTTCTCACTTCTTGACTGCTTCCGATAATTGCTAATGAAAAGTATAATTTCTAAAAGCTGATCCCCTACGAAAGTGAGTGAAAACTGTGTAGCATATCTACACTAAAAAGTATCAACTTCATTGGAAGCTATATTGAAAGCAGGTAGTAGTTTGAAAAAGAATAAAGATTGAATAGGATGTTTCAAATGGAGACATCAGAATATGCCGTGAATTGATACCATATGCAGACCATTTTATTCAGGTATCTTGAAATGAATTTATAAGAACTTGATTTCCTTGATTTCCTATAACAGTTTATTGATTTATTTATCATTTTTGGTAAACATTTCACGAACCTTTATGGTACTATTTTATGACATAGTTGGTAGGCTATAAATTATATCTATTAATGTTGAACATTTTCTGAAAACATTGATGATGAGAGTATGATAAATTTAAATTATAATATGATGCAACAAAGAATTTATGTGTGAGAACTTTTCTGAATGTTTAGAAGGGAAAGTTTGATGTTTTAAATGATTTGAAAGAACAATGAATTTATTTTATAAAAATATTTCTGTATTACTTAGTGAGGAAAACTAGGTGCTTTAAATTAATTATTGCTGTAATAACCTATTTATTTTGGAAATTAATCTTAAGTAAAGAAATACATTGAAATTCGATGTAACTAGGATAAAGTGCTTTCCAAGGCTTAATTTTATTGAAGGTAATTGAAAGTCTAAATTTGTTATTCATCATGCAGGCCATATTTTAGTAATTAGTCAACTAGAAAATAAAGGGTCTAAAAAGCAGGCACCGCGAGGGAATTGTCCTTGAGTTTAATGTTGAATGTTGATATTTATTTAGAGTGTGTAAAGTATAAACTTTGATTTTTAATTTTGTTTATATGATTATGTAAATAACAATTTTAGTTTGATAAAGAACAAATATTTTTGGTGTTGTGAATAAATTTTAAGATTTTTTAGAAAAGATTGCTTTGAGATTTAAAGATGTTTATTTATAATTTTATAAATAATCACAGAGCAGGTTTGTCTTGGAAGCTCGTGCGTCATCGTTTGAACCCTACCATTCAATATTTTATTATAGTAAACTAATGACCAGCCTCCCCTAAAGTGGAATCCAGTTCCGCTCTGATACTCGTTGGACTGAAGTACGAAGTTTAAAAAAAGAGGCAGAGCCAAAGATTTGTCCTTGAGTTTAATGTTGTATGATATTTATTAAGAGTGTGCAAAGGTATAAACCATGATTTTTAAATTTTGTGTATTTGAGATTATGTAGTTAATATTTATAGTTTGGTAAGGAGGAAATATTTTTGGTGTAGTACATAAATTTTAGAAATTTTGAGGAAACGTTTATTTGAGATTTAAAGATATTTGTTTGTAATTGTACAAATAATTACACAGCACGTTCGTTTTGGCAGTTCATGCGGCATCGCTTAACTCTGTCATCCAATACTTTATTATTATAAACGAGTGATCAGACTTCCCTACAATGGAATCTAGCTCCGCTCTGATGCTCGTTGTACCGACTTCCACAATTTTTTCTGTTTTCACATTAACTACAAATGGTGGTCAATCAAACTCTAAGTAAACAACGTAGTGTCATCAAACTTTAAATTTAAGCTATAAAAGGTTGACCCTTTCTCCCATAGTAACCTTTTGTACAACAACCGCCATCTATAGATCAGGTCGAGTACTTCTGAGACTACCGTCGTATTTTGACTTACCGTCTGCTGTAAATACATGTATACAAAGGGAATTTCCGAACAATGGCAGACACCACTTGTTGACAGATGCATGTTATGCGCAAGTAGATTAAACTCAACAAAGTTTTGCTAACCGTTCGGTTTTGATCAGTAATCTTTACAATTCACCAATTTCTTTCCACTATTGTATACTTAAGAATTTCCTTCATACACGGGCTCCAACTCCAATGCAAAGATAATCGTACATTTAATTTCTAGGTGTAGTTTTGGCATTATGGTGTTTTAAGACTAGCGTAGGGTACCTACTCACAATCATAAATAAAAGTTTCAAGTAGACGTGGGGGTTTATACTATCCCTGTAAACATCACCAAGAGTAGTCAAATACTACATTTTCGTGCAGTTAAGATATAACAGCAGTCAGTTCTAGCTGGTGTAGTTGATTCCTGTTTTATTTTCGATTAGCAAATAGAAAAATTAATTACCATATCATGAAGCTAAAGTCCTATTCGCTATTAGTGCCATTAAGTAAAGACTAAGATGGTGTTTACTTACCAGCATGTCCAGTAAAGCACAGGAAGATTATCCATCCTAATGCTATTCCCCAAGATGGTCGGACTAATGCCAAATATATTGAATTTTCGAACTTATTTAATTTATCGCCAACTTGATCTTTTAGGTCATGGCCTGCATATACGCATGTGCACAGAACAGTTAACGATATTATCCATGAAATTAAAATTATTCCCTAAAAAGCATATAATAAATTTGCAAGTATCGAAATGTAATACAAATTGTTGAAAATTGTTGATAAGTTTAAAATTATTCTAAATAAAAAAACCGTTTAAATTCAAAGCCTAGCTTTTGGTATTTTGATTTATATCGGCTTTTTAATTTATTACTTAGGAGGTAAGTGCGAATAAACAACCCTGACAAGTTAGTATAATTTCAATGTGCCTAGAAAGAAAACATTGTTTAAATTTCGTCCTATACGTTAACTGTAGGTTACAGATATGTAGATATTTATGAATATAAAAATACCAGTCTATCTTCTCAAATTTTCAACAGTTCCATAAATATATCAAAGATATACAAATGCTCACTGACGATTTGCAAGTTATCCTATACCGGACACGTTCCTTTGAAAATTGTTTACAGTTACTATTATAATATTCTTGGAGTTTTCACGGACAGAGTAATAAATATTGTTTTGGGATTTGTTCGTGCCATTTTAAATCCTTCCGAATGGATAAAACTATATGCTATCTTAACCGGTAACGATCAAAAGAAACTTCTGTAACACGTCAATTCTGCGGCAATATTGGCAGAATTTGAGAGTGAGTTTAAAGGTTGATGACAATTGAATGCCAGAAATAATCTACTCTAAGCGATTGGACAATGAACAAATAGAGTTTAATGTATATTAATAAAAAATTTTCTCGAATTAAACCGTGTTAATTATTTCAAAAATCAAGGAAAAGTGGTTTACGTTTAACGATAAAAATGAGAATTTGGTGTGAGTAGTTTGAAGATCTACATCATCAACAATCGTTTATTGATCAGACTTAAGGACAAATATAACGTGAGTAGTAGGATTGGATGATCCTGGTGCAGCGCCGCCGCCGCAGCGCCGCTAATCGTTTTTTAATGGGCTTTCTCATTAAAAACCAATTAGTACTAATCGTTCTTTAATGGGTTTTCACTAAAAACCCATTAGAACTAATGTGTATTGTGGGTTGTCTAACCTAGGTTAGATGACGGTGATGGTAATAATAGTTGTGACGTAAGGAAAAATGATAACATCGTTAATGAGTTTTTCCATTAAAAAACGATTAGTGTTAATGAGTTTTCCAATTAAAAGGCGATTAGTGTTAATGGTTTTTTAATGAGAAAACCCATTAGCACTAATCGTTTTTAATGGGTTTTCTCATTAAAAATACTGCTTTTACCTTATGAATGGATAATTTTCTGCTGCCGTTTTTAACTGTAAATAGAAGGTATCCATACAAAACACCAATAAGCCATACAGATGCTCTAGTATGGGTTGCAGCATAATAATGTTTAGTATAGTTGGTAATCGTTTCAATGCTGGAAATAACTTATTATTTGCTTTCTATTAAAGTATGTTACTTACTCAAGGTTTCCAAACATTTGTGCATTAAGTTCATAAAACCAGCCTACTAGAAAACAGCTTAACATAGAGAGAATTGTTAGTAAACCGGTCCCCAGTAGGGTTAATCTGGGCCATATGCTTAGAGGAAGTAATATAATTGGCGATAATATATATAATTGAGTATCCACACTGAGGTACCACGAAGGAGCGATGCACTGCAATGCAAATTAGAAACCAAGGTGAATTTAAAGAATTTCAACTTATATACTGTCTGCTCGGCTGCGCCATAATTTTGAACATACAGTAGTGCTTTCCACCAATTTTCTTTGCATGGTGTTTCAAAAGAGGTCACACCAAACGGCCACATAGGACCAGACCCAGAATATTTTAGTAACGACACGTGAAAAAATATCACCACCGCCAATGCTGGTGTCAACCTAAAAGTAATACGTTTTATCTAAATTACGCTGTTTCCTTAAAAATCTTATATTATATTTTACTTATAATCTTAAGCACTATATGATAACGCGCAGAGTGCATTTTTGGGAATCATATTAATTTATGATTCTCCCCTCCTATAAACAGGTATTTTATATATATATATATATATATATATATATATATATATTACAGTTAGTAAGTTAGTAAGATGAAATAATAACTTAGACTTTTATGCAAAGCACAAAATGATCATTTCAATTCGAACTAGTAATTGAAAGATAGAAAATATAAGGTCCTAGACAGGATTTAAACCTGCATCTTCAACTTTCGAGGCTGACGTATTTACCAATTACACTACAGGATCTGGTAGTGAAAATTAGAAAACTTTACAAATCTAAATCATATATGTCACCATACATCAACCCAACTTTCAATTATTTTGGCATTTTTGTCAATCATATCCGATAGTGTAAAGTTTTTAACTTATGTCAGATATAGATAAAAAGCAACCCTCAAAATTACGGCTATAAGCCAACAATTAAATATATACATACACTAGGTAATTTAAGTACACAAGGTAATTTGATAAATACTAACGTATTATAGTAAATTTAGCTGTAATTTTGAGCGTTGAGGTTGATGTATGGTTACATACATGATTTAGATTTGTGAAATTTTCCAATTTTCACTACCAGTCCCGGAGTATAATTGGTTACATACGTCAGCTGCGAAAGCTGGAGATACAGGTTCAAATCCTGTCTGGGACCTTATATTTTCCATCTTTCAACTACTACCTCGATTTGAAATGATTATTTGGGCTTTGCATAAAAGTCTAAGTCATTATTTCATGTTATTAACTATAATACATTAATATCTATCAACTTAGCCTGTGTAATTAAGTTACCTAATATGTATATATATATATATATATATATATATATATATACAATAATAAATTGATGTAAATGACATTTAACTTACCATTAGTTCTATTTAATAAATTAGAATTTTACATTATTTTAATTTTCAATACTTCAAAACCAGAGTATATATTCAAAAGTCAGTTAGACAGTTGTTTCAAAACACTCGCCATACCGAATTTTAATTTATTATATAAAACTAATGGTAAGTTAATTGTCATATACATCAATTTATTATTGTGTAATGTTATAGGTATTAGAAAACGGTCCACAAGACCGAAACATGTCATAGCAATTTATATAATAAAAATTGGAATTTAAAAACGTAGTATATATGTATATATATATATATATATATATATATATATATATTGACGTGATAAAAAGATTACGAGAGGTCATTAAAACCTATAGCCTATAAATGGAACCTACCAAAAATAAAGAAAATCGGTAGAAATAAAAATTTCCAAAGACTCATTGTTCCACCCTGCATAATAAAATACATAGCCATTAATGTGCAAAGTGAAAACACAATTCCGTGTTTATAAATAATCACTTTAAGATAAAGACAGAGCCATTCATTTACTATAAAAAGGCAAAACACACTTTCCGTGTATTTAAAACTTCTAATTTTAAATCGATGATACAGTCGTGTGTACAAAATTAAGCTGTAAATGTAAAAATAATTACTCTTGAGATACCTTAATGCGCAATACATGCAAATGAAAATCGACCATTTCAAGCGTATTATAAATACAAAGCCATTTGGTTTCATTTATTAATTATCATTTAAATACATGTCCCGTGCTAAAACATTTGCTTTATGTAGCGTAAGAACCACATCAATCTTATTAAAACCAATTTTTTATTATAATTATGTAGATGCAGAATTTTTGTATGTACAAAACCCGTTGAGAAAGCAACTATAGCTTTAATTAATCATATAAATTGACTCCAGTGTTGGTATAACATAAATTAATTTTTTTAAATAAAGAGTTTTTTACGATTTTTTTAGAGAATACGTCAATTAATGCGAAATGTCGTATAAACTAAGTAAATAAACACACGTTTATTCTAACAAAACCACAGATATTAGAAATATAATAAAAATGTCGTAAAATCGATAAGAACGCGTTTTAATAGCCGTACCTATTACTGAAGGAGACCGCGAACCATTAACTTCGTTGTGTTAAACAAGGAAGAGCGGCCCGCATAACTATTATAAATAAATCACATGATATAACTCTAATAAGGAATTCAGAGGTATCTTGCGCGAGGCAGGTGTGAAATCTTTGAAATGGAATCCCGTATAATCTATAAAACTCGTAAGAACCATGTTGTAATTAAATGCAGTTATATAAGCGGGATCAATCGACATTCGATTCATGAATTCGATTCATGTCAATTTACGCTATCGACATTGTAATAATTCAGTCATAATTTCGGCTGAATCAAGTACAAGTAACGTTGATGCGGACTTTAAAATAATATGCAGACTTTACATGTGAAATAATTTAAAATGTGGAAGTTGTTAAATGCAGTTGTTTAAATTTGTAATACACAATAAAGATGAAAAATATTGATACAAAAAGCTACTTTAAATTAAATATTAAATCAAAGATGCACTTTTGGAAACTGATGTTCTAAATAAATATTTTAAATAATACGAAAAAGTTTGTGAACTGGGACTTTGATGTCAATTTAAAAATAGGAGCAGAAGGTATTTAGTGCTGTTAATTTCAAATTCGATAAACGCTTTATAGATTTCGCAAGTATTTACTATAGATTGTTTTGTTTGTAACTGATATTTGAGTATTTGGCATTTGAATTTAAGATAGAATAAGTTTTAATCATTTAATACTTTTTGTAAGGATATTTATCAGAAAGTTTGTGGTCAGAGTTCGAAATAGTTTGACTGCCAAAAATTTTTTAGCCAAACAACCTTACAAGCATGAAAATAAAAGCCGGGTAATCTACTCACAAGAGAAGAGTTATTAATTCTGCAAATTTTAAGCAAGATTAGATTAGAAACATTTTGATAATAAGTAAATAGGCACCTGTTAGAAGTAATCTAGTCTTTTGTATGAGAGAAAATATTTTAGAATGTATAGATGCTTTATGATATTGCTGTTTGATTTCATTTTGTATATTCCATTACTTCCGTTGAACTGGCCAGGCAAAGAAAAATTAGAAAGAAGGATAAGTCAGTAATTTTAAGTTTACAATTTGCTGTACTTGTATCACAGCACTCATTTAGTTACGTCTAACGGTTTTATTATTTCTCCCTTTTAGTAACGCTCAACGCGAGGCGTTGACACGGCACTAATTTATTTATATATATATATATATATACATATTGCTGCAATATCGCCGCCTGCTTGGTATATGTAATGCTCAGTTGCCTTGCTGACCGCCACCTCTCTGTGCCTCTAAATAATCTAGAATACTTTTAAAATTCACACAATTAAATTTATGCCTTGGCTAGCTCAGTTATACCCTGCACAGAGTAAACGACAATATAATAACAAAGAATGTTTACACCCTTCCTTCTTTGAGTTTCATACCTGAATAAGATAAACTAAATTCACCAAAATTTGTATAATGAACTAAGAAATATGTGCAATTTACACCTCTTCAACCTTCGCAATGTCATTTGCTATCTAAAACCTTTGAATCAAAGTAAAAATAAATATTCAATTTGCTTTTTACAAAATTATAACCTTTCTTTAATCAATTAAAGCCAGCAAAAATAGTTGTGTATTATATTGAATGTTTCGTTGAACGTTCAATTAACCTTTCTCTTTCTTTTCTACGTGTAAAAAATTTTTTTTGATAACTCTACACAAAATATTTAGTACGTGAGTTAAGGTTCGTGACTTCGAGCGGTCCTTTTTAAAAAGACTTCTTTGGTCCTTATTTGAACAATATTTGAACAATTACAATCTTGAATTAATTTATTCTAAGTCGAATAGTTAATACTTAATTGTACAGTGAGTTATCTACGAACTGCAATGCAAAAGCTGAACGTTTGATGAACTGACTGGAAGCGGAGCTCCCGGCCTTTTTATAATCTCCCTACTTCTTTACAATTCTGTGGGAACCTGCGGACCTATGTCCGCTTACACTTTATAATACATAGTTGCTATCTTAAAAGCTATTCATAATTACAATGTTGCAGGCTTATTCTGCGTAATCTCGGTACGTGACATCCTACGACCGTCTGTGACCTGACATCTGCAGTGTCACTTATCCTTGTGCTATTTTGTAGCGTTTCCACTCGTGGGAACTGAAATCATCTTAATAAATTGTAATAATATGTTGCAACGACATTGTTGCACTGTCCTAACATTTCCTAATGTTTCCTAATATTTCCTAATAAAGATATTAGTTTTATATGTATAATAGATGGGGGATCCTATAACTCGTGTAAGTTTCAAATATTCAAAAATAAGATTTATGCTATTGCTTGAAACATAAATGCTAACTTGGCATTTTTCCGATTGATTTCATGGTTCGAATCAGTTCCTAGATTCGTAGATTCCAAATTGTGACCCCGTAGCTCTGCGTACACCCCTATGCTTCTAACTGCCTCGCCATAGCGTGTTGCTAACCAGTGATTTCGGGTCGCTTTAAGCTTTAGTTGCACTCTCAACGTCTTGATTTAGACTTTTCCTATTTATTGTTTTTAGTACTTAGAGTATTGCAGTTTTACGTCGGTACTTAGTTAGATTTCTCGTTGAATTGTTTTTTAGATTTCTCATTAAATTATTTAGTTAGATTTCTTATTATATTATTTAGTGCCCTAATTAATAAATTGTAAAGATTTGTTTATTACTGAATTAAATTTAGAGTTACGTTTTATGCCAATGGCGTATTTCTTATACACTCGCTTCAATGCGCACTTGACTGTATTTTTTCACTTGAAATTTTAATTACTGTGACTTTCACTTATAAAATTTTGTTTAACTTTATAATTGAACTTAGCGTAATACTTTTATTTCGATTAGTAAAATTCGTGCTTCTGTTAAGGAATCAATGAATATTATCAATTTAGGTAAATTATATATAGACTAGCCTTTCCACGTGTCATTAGTTGATCGCTTGCTTTCTTATACTTCGACCATGTTGAGACGTTCTCCTGCGCTATCATGCAGCCGGTTGGGTTTTACTTGGATTTGCTCAATATATGTGTTCTTCAGACGCTTCAAAAATCACTTAGACAAAAGCTCTATTATGGATTTTGTTCGCCAATGGTACTTTGTACCTTTTAACATCACGTAGTTGTAATTTTGTACAGGAATTTATCAAATTTTTCTTTCACTTCCGCACGTATACAAAGTTATTGTTCTATATTTAGTTTACCCAATATGCTGGGTTTCATTCGAAAGTGGGGCGATTCCTACATTTAAAACATCACGTAGGCTAAATTTTATAAAGGTATTCTTTAAGAGATGACGTCGAGCTTAAAAAAGATTTATTTTGCCTTTGTTATACTTTGGGGATGCCTTATTTGCACTTGTTTAAAGTTTATGAATGTATTAATGTTTCTAAAATGAATTGGGTTGCATCCAGAGTTACGTATTTTAGTAAATGTGGTTAAATTATTAAAGAATGAGCTTTCTTTCATTGACTGTAGTTAGTTGTTCATTTTATACACGGTGTTTGGTATTTGCTTTTTGCATAATGAACGAATTGTGTACTTTTTATCGTTTAAATATTTAGTTTTCTTGATGTTTGTGTTGTTTACATGCAGCATACCTCCTTTGTGACCTTATATACCCTTAAATAACTCAATTGTCATAGCAATATATATATATATATATATATATATATATATATATTGTAGTGGATTTATAGGTTTAAATTTGGGTATAAACAATGCAATTTCAAACACCCTGTATAGAGAAAGAAACATAATATCTATGTGCAAAATTTATTTCATTTATTTAATTTAAAGTATCAAGCATTGACATAATTTTATAATTAGGGATTAAAAGTTAATAGGTTCATAAAGAAAATCAGTTTTATAAGCCAATAGAAATTATTAATTAATTTAATTTAGTTTAATTCAACGGGTTATAACGTCAGGAAACGCATCAGACCATGAAAAATCAATAATCCTAAGGCGAAAAGCTTTCTTATCAAACAAACAGACGTCGGTTGTATAAAATACTGTGAAATGTATGCTCCCAGAAGTATTATTTTAAACGATCATTAATTGAGCGCACCTGCATGTTGGAAAGATCACCTTCCGCTTATTTGTAAAGATAACGAGGCGAGCTTTAAGGATATATTGTTCAACCGTCGGTGGTTTCGCATAAACGCTAACAAAAGTTTTTTAAAGAGCAGAAGCGATGAACAATCAATAATATGCTTCAGAATGAGACGGGCATAAAAGCATTCACTTCAGTAGGCACGTATTCGATCCACGTGGAGTCCATAAAGACGCGGGCAGCTATATCGATTTTCTACAAGGGGGCCTAGTTTAATGATATAAATACTCTGTGAGAATTAGGAGAGCTCTCTTTAATTTTGCATCGCTTAACAACGTATTATAATCAACTGACAAAGCTTGTGAGTATTAAAAATTTGTAACATTCGGTGAAATAATATGAGATTATTTGTGGCCTTATAGGTAGTAACGCGAGTATAATAGAGTGTAATTTAAATTTAACTGAGGTTCACGAATACTTTAACAAGCTCGTAAATTAATAATGCAATAATAAACAAGTGTAATATACATGGATTTGGATGTTGGAATTGGTGTTAATTGGTAGCACGAAGCTCAGCTTAAGCTGAGTTGTCATCTATAAATAGCTGGAGGCAGCAAGCGCGCATAATCACAAAGCCGAGGTTTTTCAGGAATATAGAGCTTCTTTAACGGAGATGGACTTTTGACGCTTTTTCCATTTGAATTTGCTGTTTTTTTAATATATAAACTGTTGAAATTATTTGTGATGTGTGAGTGAACTTTGATAGTTATTTTTGGTAATTTACCGTATTGAAACAGATCCGTATAACTGACTATTATTATGGTATTTTGGAATATAAAACAAAAGGTGTACGTAAAGCTTATTAACCTTCTTGATGAATTTCAATTTAATTGTTAAGAGTACATGGGTTTATTAAGTTTGTAGTCATAGTATGCAAAGTGGAAAGCATACATTAATAAACTGGGTTATCATGAGCTAACCATACTCCAGTGTGTAGTAGAAATAAAGATAAGGTATTATTTGGGGCCCATTTACTCCTGTTGCATTAAATGTGTTTGAAATTTCAATTTTGAAAACAAGGACTTTACAAAGATAGCATTTATTGAGGTGTAACTTGAGAACCGAACTGTAGATAACTATGAATTATTATTTGTAAATAGTGGTAAATAAATATTGTATGATTGTCGTATTATTTTGTGATTTTATTGAATGGGGTGAGAAAGATAAAGAGAATGATAGTAAATTTAGGTATCCGAGAGGAGGCACAGCTGAGCTAGCCAGGGAAGCTGCTGAAGAAATTAATTTGATGAAGCAGAATACGGGTAAGAAAATTTTTGTGAAATTTTTTAATTTTTTGAAATTATTTTTTTATGAAAACTGGTGAGGTACGGAGCTAAGCTGATTTCCACGGCAATTTATGACGCCCAATCTGTGGTGCTCAAATGTTTTTTAAAAAGTACCAGCAATACACACACACACACACACACACACACACACACACACACACACACACAGGGTGGTCACTCTTACAATGCATATTATTGGGATATCCGAAACGGTAAGAGATACAGTATGGGTTAAATTAGAAAAAAGTTGTGTTTTTTTACGCCTATCAAGAATCAGAAAAGAAACCTAAGATGTCTCAACAGGTTTTTGAGTTATTGCAAAAACGCTGAAATTAGCAATCGGCCTTCTTCTATAACTTTTTTGTTTATTTCAAAAGAAATTATGAAGCCTAAAACGTTTGCATTATTGGTCATGGACTTTCTAACAAATTATCAGAAATTCTATAGGCTTATTCAAAATCTTATTTTTCAATGTTCACTTTTGATTTTCTTAAGGCATCCATATTGGATTGGTATGCCATTAAATAAAGTAAAAAAAATACAATTTCACTGATGTATCACACATTGGATTTAATGTGTCAATGACCCCCTTAAAGAGTCATTTTTGTATTTATTTGTTAATATCAAGTTGCCAGGCTTATGAAATGCCGAATTCATTGACAATTGATACATTAAGTTGAAAGTGCCAAAAGAAAACAATAAGGCTATTTCACAATGTGTCAAAATATTAGTTATTAATAACAAAAGTAGTTTTCTTTCAAGTGCTGTTGCTATTATAATAATAAAGGCGTGAGCGAATTAAAAAGAAAGGATTATAATATTATTGCCTACGTTATGGCATACTTTTCGGCAGAAGAATGTCTCAATATGTAGAACATTTACATAACAAATTATTGCAATTCAAGGACTGCTTTCACAAGATATGGCGAACTTTATCCAAGAAAACGATAACCTAATGCTTGTCTTTTTGGATGTTTAGAAAACGTTTAATCAGGAAACAAAATTTTGAAACCCTCGAAGTACTAGAGTAGCTAGAGAGCCCGTGAACGACATAAATGGTTGTCTAAAGTACACTAATCCTGAAAATTCGTAGAGAAATATAACAGCAGAGTGTAATTTGTTTAAATCTAGCTTTCAAAAAATTTTGAGAAAGCGAAATTATCATTTTGAATTTAAACATGTGCAAACCTTTCATCCAAGCGACAATAAAAGAAAATTTGATTTTATAATTGGTTCAGTCATCAGTTGGAAGAAGACTTTGATTTCCCTGTAACAATTTTATGAAGCGGAGAAACTTTACTTACAAATAGCGGTGTTTGCACCTTTTAATCGTTTCGTACTAATTCGCGATTATCCGGTTTGCGTCGCTAACCGTCTGCTAGTATGACAACCAATGTCTTTCGTGACGGTACTAATTCAACTCTAATAATAAAGTTGTTAGAGTCTATCGCTTATAAAAAGTAAAAAAACCTGCTCATGTTACGTCTGTGTGAAGTGGATAGTACAAGCAATACTTTCTCCTTTTCCTTCGTTAATATTGCTTTATTTTCAGCATCAACACTGACTAACTGAGGGTAAGTGATTATTTCTGTTTTCATTTGTTGTATTCTATGCACTTTTGAATTGTATTTATACCGAATCAACTAACAAATCACGCGCCCAACTCTAAAATAGCATCGAAATGGGCACAAGCGGTATCTTTAACCGGATCACAAACACTATTATTCTATTAAAGATTCACAGTGGAGGAACTCAGACGCGCTATTCAACCAACGTTTGGTGTGACCGATTCGACAATAAGTTATTAGGTCCACATTTTATTAATGGGCATCTAAATGCCCAAGTTTATTTATATTTTCTTCAAAGTGATTTGGGTAATATGTTTTCCAACCTAAACCTAGTTACTCCTAGAAATTTTAAATGGTTTTAACAAGATGGCGCAGGACCCTACAATGCTGCAGTTATAAGAGAATGTCTCGATGAGGTATTCCCTAATTTGTGGATATAAACAAATGGTTCTATACATTAGTCTCCCCTTCTCTAAAATCTTTGGATCATTTTTTGTGGGGCTTTATGGAAAATCAAACTTATAACAGATTTATAAAAGATTTACGTCAGAGAATTACCTAATATTGTAGAGCCCACCTTTGTAAACTTACATCCGAATTATCGTGACAACAGTGAGGAAGAGGTAGGGGCGATCTACAAAGATATCGAAAACATACTAAAATACCAAAAAGGACATGAAAATTTAATAATTACGGAGGATTTTAATGCAGTGGTAAGTGAGGGTAAGGAAGGAGCGGTAGTAGATTTATTTGGTTTAGGCACGAGAAATGACACTGGAAATAAGCTGGTACAATTTTGCGACAAGAACAATTAAACCATCATAAACTCATTATTTCAACATCATGCTAGAAGACAATACACGTGGAAGATGCCAGGAGATATAAAAAGGTATCAAATAGATTACATTCTTGTTAGACAACTGTTCAGGAATTAAGTAAAACACACACTGTAGCTGCTATCCAGAAGCAGATATAGACACTGACCACAGCATCGTAATTATGAAGACCGCTCTTAAATTAAAAGTTTGAAAAAAAGAATGGAACAAGCACTTTGACTTTGAGAAACTAAAAGGTGAAGTTATCCACGTAAGATTTGAAAAAAAGTCAAATGAATTGCTGGAAGATATCGAGAAAATTTCTTATACTAAGGTACTAGAAATCAAATGGAATAACATTAAATCCAACTTACATATGGCGGTCAGAGATATTCTGGGGTATATACACACAGAAATAAGAAACCATGGATAACAAAAAATATCCTGAATTTTAGAGATATGAAACCGTATAGTAAAAATATGAGGGACGCGTGAACAAACGCCATTATAGAAAATGTAGAGAAAGTGGATAGACCGTAAGAATATATAGTGAATTTATATGCCAGAGAGGACGTAGCAGCATTAGAACAAGAATCAGGCATTAAAGGATGACTTGGGATATCCTATACTTAGAGATGAGTTTGAATTAGCATTAAAGCGTCTGAAAAGCGGTAAGGCACCAGATACAGATAAGGTGCAAGCAGAAACTCTAAAAGCCGCCGAACAAGCCGTAACAGAAAGTCTCTTCCAACTTGTAAGCTATGTGTATGAGACAAGCGAGATACCTAAAGATTACAAACGTAACAACATAGTCACTATACCAAAAAAGAAAAGCTCGCATAGATATGAAAATTTTAGAATAAGTTTGACAGCGCACGTGTCAAAAATATTAACTAAAATTGAACAAAGACGAATGAAAAAACGAGCTGAAGAAATACTAAGAGAAGATCATTTGGGTTCAGACGAAACAGGGGAACACGGGATGCTATTTTAGCTTTGAGGATGATAGTGGAGAAAACGCTAGAAAAAAGGAAAAGGGTGTATATAGGGTTTGCAGATCTGGAAAAAGCATTCGACAATGTAAAATGGAAAAAGATGTTCGAAATACTCAAAAAGATTGGAACGAGTTTTAGGGATAGACGGGTAGTGCATAGTTTATACAAAGACAAACAGCTGTAATAGTGCGGAATATATTAGAATGAAAGACTGGTAAAAAGAGAGGTAGAGGTAGACTTAGGTTAGAGTATTGCACACAGATAGTGAAAGATGTAGGCTGTGAGAATTTCAAGGAAATGTGCAGGCTGGCTCAGAGTAGAAATCAATGGTGGAATGCGTCCAACCAATTCGAAGATGGAAAACCTAGTAATGAAAAAGATAACTGTACCCTACAGCCTGTACTTACAACTAACTCACAATACTACGTTTAAGTGTATTACTAAAGCAGGTGATGGAATTGAATCGTCCAACACTAGTGACAAAAGCAAACAGGAGAAACAAGCTTGCAAAACATTTAACACGTTCATTGAAAAAGTACAATCGACTTAAAGTGGATTATTATTGATTTGCTAGAATATTCAGACTACGGGGTCAGAAACCTAATACAGTCGACCAAATCAGCATAAAGAAATTTTATTTTTTTATGATTATCATCAGAAATTCAGTATATTTTAAAAACATTTTAAACTGACTTTTGTAGCATCTAAAGTGCATCGAATTATTTCATTTTACAGCTCACAGACACCGTATTTCAATAATTTATGTTTACATAGTGCCACAGCTTTATTGGTCGACCCTAAAGTGTACTTGATTCGTGACATAGCTAAACATTGTCAAGGTTCTACAACAATTTGGATACTTTTTTTGTGTGTCCGTGTATAGCTTAACCACTCATTTTAGACCACTAGTTGATTTAGAATTTTTGTTGGTCTTATTGTTCTCTACACACCTTTTAAATTAACGACGTAAAACTAATGCCACCTTGTATACTGATATGAAACACTTTCTTTCAATCATCATACGCATTAATGAATAATTCTGCCTGGCATGGTAAAAGTAATACAAGCATAGAGAACGAAAATCAATTTAAATTGTTGGTTATTTTCCAAGAAGAAAAGCCTATGCTTGTATTACTTTCCCCATGCCAGGCAGAATTATTCATTAATATTTAATTGGAAACGCATTGGTTTCCGTCGACCAGCTTCCTCGTTTAGCACTGGATGCAGTATCTTCTTAGAAGATCCGCCAGTGTTAAGTAGGTAACAGGTCATTTGTTTATTTTATCATACGCATATCTAATCAAATAAAATGCATAAAGTATTTAGAAAAAATCTTTGCCTTTAGTCCATTTTGAAAATTTGCTTGCATTGTGCTTGTAAAATATTGTGGGAGCGCTTTGCTTTAAGTTATTAAGTAACCATATTTTAGGTTTTGAAGGTGCAATTATTAACTGCCGATTGGTTGAAATAAAAGAGACCCAAGAAAGTGCTGTAATCATTTTAATTAACCCTGGAGGAAATTTGTAGTTCAGTGTATTACTATGAAATATTTTGGGCGTTGGTGTTTATGCAAGGATGTATTTTAATGAACAGGCTGCACTTTGTAGATGAATAAGTATATTAATGGCCAAATAGTTATCAATATGTTCCATCCATGAATTTTGTTCATTAGGATTGATAATTTTCCTACTAAATTCATCCTTTACTTGTTTCTTGCCTTTGGATGTTAATCCACATTTGGTTTCAGCAAAGCACATTAACTGTGTAATACGAATTTTATGTCGGAAATCGTTTTGAATTTTTCCAAAACTATGTAACTAGCAGACAGGCACAAAGTTCGAATCGAGGTAGATTTAATGTTTTCAATAGGACTACGCGTACATTTGCATACAAGATGGATTTATATCTTTGAATGTATTTGCATTATTTGAATATCACTTCCATTTCGAATGGACCTGCACCTTGCCGAAGTTCTAAGTTACTAGAACAGGTGAAATGGCTTGCGTGTTCTAATGAGCTAAAGAGCCACACTACAGGTACAACCAAAGTAGTAGGGTCGTTAGTGAGGAACCAGACTAAGACAGGTCCCCGAAAGAGGGCAGCGGCTCTTTCGGTACTTAGATTGGCAGAGACCATAGAGGTCGGTATGGCAGTCTAAGACACACTACCGCGATGTGGAAGGCAACGGGAAACCACCACATTATCTCCCAAGTACACAGCGTACTTAAATTGTAACAAACATGATGGCATTCTCTGGAGTAAAAGATTCCGGAGTTAAAATAGTCCATTCGGATCTCCGGGAGGGGACTACTTCGGAGGATGCGATCGGAAAGTTAAAAATAAGAGTCGGGAACATTCTGCGAGTCGGAGCGTGGAATGTTAGAAGTATGAAGCAAGTAGGTAAGCTAGAGAACCTAAAAATCGAAATGAATAGGTAATCACTAGACATAGTAGGGATCAGCGAAGTTTGGTGGCCAGAGGCGGGGGATTTTTGGAGTGGAGACTTCAGGGTAATTCATACAGGAGCAGAGGACGGAAATTTGGGTGTGGGGATAGTTATGCGGAAAAAGATAGGATACTGTGTAGAAAATTACTTACAAAAGAACGAAAGAGTACTCATGGTTAGATTAGAATCTAAACCAGTAAACACAGTAATAATACAAGTATACATGCCCACCTCTAGCTACAGTGACGAAGAGGTAGAAGCCATCTACAAAGAAATCGAAGACATATTAAGATACGTAAAAGGACGTGAAAATTTAATAATTACGGGGGATTTTAATGCTGTGGTAGGTGAGGGTAGGGAAGGAGCGGTAGTAGGTTTATTTGGTTTAGGCACGAGAAACTGTAACGGGCATTTTTATAGTTTTAACATTTTACGCTTTTTTTAACCAATTAGTAAATACTTTCGAATAGTTTTCAGATTTGTATGCAATTTAGCTCGCGTGTATTAATTTTAAAAGTAGATTAATTAAAGATAGATAATTTGAAGGTTGATTTTCCTTAATAAATAAATTGCAACGAAGTGTTAAATTGGATTATTCGTAAATTGCTTTACGGCTTATCGAAAATGATAAACAACTGTAATTAGTTATTAGATATGATGGTGCATTCACGTTTTGTATGTGCCTTATGTGATTAACGAAGTAGAGTCGTCGACAAGAGTTTATGGTAACAACTAGTTGAAATAAACAGATTAGAGTGCAGAGTTGTAGTTTGTTCTTGGTTGCTATATATTAATTCTGTTGGAAATTAAAGTGATAGAACTTGTCGTGCGTTTTACGAACTTACTGAGTGATACGCGTACTTTACTAATTTGTGGTTTTAGTTGTTTGTCTTGTGAAATAACAGTTGTAGAACTTGCTTGCTAAACTTGACCGATTCTTTTAGGATTACTGTGTGTGCGATCTAGTTTCGTGGTCCTTTTTTATCAGAGTAAGTGCAATAAACTTGTACAGAATTTTTAAAGGAGCCACTTTAGACAGGTTCTAAACTCCTTTTTTTAACTCATGCCGTATTAATGATACGTTAAATTTACCTTGCATTTAATAATAAGTAAATAAAATATGAACGTACTTTTTTTTTAAAGACGAGATTGTGAGAGTGACCGTGTTTTTAAATGTTTCCCCGTATTCAAACAATGCCTTTACCAACTGAAATTAGCTTCAGAAGTTGACGAAGTTCTTTCTGCTGAAGCAGATCCGCAATACGAAAAATTCTTGACGGATGTTTGGATCGGAATTATACTAACTTTAATTGTTCTTAGTTGCGTGTGCTACATAGTTCCATCAGCATGATAATGTCTGCTGCAAACACCAGTGAAAGACGTAGGTGTGATTAGTGTAAAGTGTAAGAAATTCCATCAACACCCTCACAGGCAAGGGTGAAGTGCTTCGTTAGTGCAGGACATCGTGAATCCCACACTTCAATTGTAAGGAAGCGTTACTGAAGAACCTTTTGTAAGTTGAACTATTTCTTACTTGTTATTACTTTAAATATCTATCCGTTGCTTTGCCATATCTTTGTCGTTCTGATACCTTTTACAATAGACTTGCATGCTATTTTAAAACATAAAAAAAAGAGAAAGAAAAAACAATTAATACTACTGAATTACTCATACCAATTGTGTCTTATCTATTTATCTTTTGTTAACATTTTGTCTGATTTATGCTTAATTGGTGTGTGAGGAAACGTTTCTGCTACTCCACAATATTACCTCATTTTGTACTAAAAAATTTTATATTGCTTTTACCGTTGTTATATTATAGAGGTTATCCAAACAGTTCTTTTTTTACATTCTACAAGGTACTGAATAATTTTAGACTTATCATTGCTGCTATGATTATTCTTTTTTTTTCAGGTTTGCTTAACTATTTTTCTTGCAGGTATTGCCACTAATTTCTTACAGCCTCGTACATTATATGTTAGTCTGCTTTCTACAACCCCCCCTAATCTCCGATTGAGCCGGGTCATTCCTTGACTATCTTTGTGTTACGCAACGGCTACGAGCCAACGTAGTATAGCTTTGGCACCCGAACAGGGACTGCCACGAATTACGTAACGTAACAGGGGAAATAGGATGGTAGAATTTTGCGACAAGAACAATTTAATCATCACAAACACATTATTTCAACATCATGCTAGAAGACGATATACGTGGAAGATGCCAGGAGATATAGGACGATATCAAATAGATTACATTCTTGTTAGACAACGGTTTAGGAATCAAGTAAAAGACTGTAGAAGCTACCCAGAAGCAGATATAGCTACTGACCACAACATCGTAATTATGAAGGGCGCACTTAAATTTAAAAATCTGAAAAAAAGGAACGGAAAAAGGCATTTGGACTTAGAGAAACTAAAAGATAAAGATATTCAAGTAAGATTCGAAAAAAAGTCAAATGAATTGCTGAATGATATCGGGAAAATATCTGAAACTAAGGAAGTAGAAACAGAATGGAATAACATTAAATCCAGCCTAGACATGGCGGCCAGAGATATTTTGGGGTATACACAAAAAGAAAATAAGAAACCATGGATAACAAAGGATATCGTGAATTTAATAGAAGAAAGACGAAAATACAAAAATAAATCAGATGAAACAGGAAAACAGAGATACAAAGCCATAAAATGGGAAATTATTCGAAAATGCAGGAAAGCTAAAGAACAATGGATTGATGAAAAGTGCAAAGAAGTACAAACTAAGATGGAAATAGGAAAGACAGACGAAGCATACAAATTAATTAGAATGAATTTTAGGGATATAAAACCGTATAGCAAAAATATAAGGGACGCACAAGGAAACGTCATTATAGAAAACGTAGAGAAAGTGAGTAGATGGCAAGAATATATAGGGAATTTATATGCAGGAGAGGAACTAACTGCATTAGAACAGGAATCAGACATTGAAAATGATGACTTAGGATATCCTATACTTCGAGACGAGTTTGAATTAGCATTAAAGAGTCTGAAAAATGGTAAGGCGCCAGGTACAGATAAGGTGCAAGCAGAAACTCTAAAAGCCGGGGACAAGCAGTAACAGAACGTCTCTTCCAACCTGTAAGCTATATGTATGAGACAGGCGAGATACCCAAAGATTTCAAACGTAGCATCATAGTAACTATACCAAAAAAGAAAGGCACGGATAGATGTAAAAATTTTCGAACAATAAGTTTGACAGCACACGCGTCAAAAATATTAACTAGAATTGTGCAAAGACGAATGAAAAAACGAGCTGAAGAAATACTAGGAGAAGACCAATTTGGGTTTAGGCGAAACAGGGGAACACGGGAGGCTATTTTAGCTCTGAGAGTGATAATGGAGAAAACAATAGAAAAAGGGGAAAGCATGTATATAGGGTTTGTAAATCTGGAAAAAGCATTCGACAATGTAAATTGGAAAAAAATGTTTGAAATACTCAAAAAGATTGGAATGAGTTATAGGGATAGACGAATAGTACATAGCTTATACAAAGAGCAAACAGCAGTAATAGAATTAGAGCAGGAACGTAGAGAAGTAAACATTAGGAAAGGGGTGAGACAGGGATGTGCCCTATCCCCACTGATTTTTAACTTGTACATAGAAGAGGCAATGAATACTGTCAAATGCAGGAAGACATTTGGAATTACTATGCAGGGACAAAAAATTGATATGCTTAGATTTGCAGATGATATAGCGGTATTAGCGTCTAGCAAGGAAGAGTTAGAAGCTGCTCTTAATGAAATGGAAACGGTTCTAACAGAGAGATACGGTATGAAAATTAACAAAGCTAAAACTAAAGTTCTAGTTTGCAAAGGTGGGGAAAATAAATCAAAAACAAGAATACAAGTATTTAACACGAACTTACAAGAGGTTAAGGATTTCTGCTACCTAGGAAGCCAAATAACGCAAGATGGAAAAAGCACAAAAGATATAAAACAAAGATTAGCACAAGGTCGTGCTACATTTAACAAGAAAAAGCAACTACTGTGCTCAAAGATCACAAACATAGAAACAAGGAAAGGATTGCTTAAAACATATGTGTGGAGCACAGCACTGTACGGCTGTGAAGCCTGGACAGTAGGAGAAGCGGACAAGAAAAAAGTAGAAGCCTTTGAAATGTGGTGTTACAGGCGTATGATGAAGATATTATGGACAGACAAAGTTAAGAACGAAGAGGTACTAAAAATGGTAGGGGAAGAAAGAAATATGTGGAAAACGGTAAAAAATAGGAGAGATAGGATTATAGGCCACATACTACGACGTGAGGGAATAATGCGGAATATATTAGAAGCAGAGATAGGAAAAAAGAGAAGAAGAGGCAGACCTAGATTAGACTACTGCACACAGATAGTAAAAGATGTAGGCTGTAGAGGTTTCAGGGAGATGTGTAGACTAGCCCAGAATAGAAATAAATGGAGGTACGCATCCAACCAATCCCAAGATGGATAAACTAGTGACGAAAAGATAACTGTGCTTAAACATGATGATTATTATAAGTAACTACAAGAATTGGCTGGGCAATATTCTCGAATAATGTGAAGTGTGTGAAAGGATTTACTGGAAAACCATTATTTCGGCAAATGTCTAAGTGTTGGGGGATCTTGGTAGCCACAGGTTGCTTAACCTCCTTCACTGAATCTCGGTAAAATAGGGTATAAAATTGGAAAACAATAGAAAGGAAACGAGCTGAACACACATACTCCCTGAAAAGAAGAAGAAGAAGAAAACCACCAAAACCCAAAATCAAAGTAGCTGCTTATATAACCCTACATAAAAATAACTGAGTTGCAAATGAATCCGTGACTTTCAGTAAACAATGGATTCCATTACTAAAAGAAATAACAAATGAAAATCAAATGCCCACAATATCTAGGTAGCATTGCAAATTTTTCCTGGGTTTTCCTTGCAATATTAACATGAAATACAGCCTACATACATGATTTCTATTTATACATAAAATAACTAATTACATAAAAATAAGCATATTAACAATCCTTGTAAAACAGCATTGGTATCTGACCAGTATAAATCCACAATAAGGTTACCTCAAAACCATATACAATCTCTGTTAAACAGTATTGGTATCTGACAAGTGTAAACTCGCTATAGGGTCGCCTCGGATCCATATACAATCTTCATAGAACAACATTAGTATCTGACAAGTGTAAACCCGCCATAGAGTCGCCTCAGAACCATGTTAAAATCTACCAAAGAGGTAACTTAAATCATAATGAATTTTCCCCCTCAAAATAAATATAAAAAAACGGCTACTTGAGCCTTTCAATAATGCAATCGCACACTTCTTTAATAATCATCCTCTCAATTGTATAAATAGAAACATGTTAAAAAATGTTTTCCAATTCCAAGTTATTGAATTTATATGAAATTCACCAATAAAAATTAATCAGCTGATTTCACGTTAAGCGTATTGGCTACCTAAAAAAAGCCGATCCCAGGTCGCAACACAAATTGAAGGTGATCATTCTGTTAAACTTTAAAAATTTTTGCTTAGTATACTCAAACCAAATATTTCAAACATCAATAAATCAAAGTAACCTTCAATTTATATCATAAATGTCAAACTTGAAGTTTTTATTATTATTTTGACAACGATCCTAGGTCATGGATCGAAACGTAAATAAAGTTGATTTTAAAAACTATGAGTGGTTTAATTCCCAAAGAAGATTAACCTGAATACACATGCTGTGTGAGAATTTCAGGGAACTATGTAGGCTAGCTCAGAATATAAATAAGTGCAGGTACGTGTCCAACCAGTTTTGAGACGGAAAACCTAATGGCTGCGAAATACCTGCAACTAATGTTGAATGTGCGAAAAGATAAATTGCAAAATATATTAAATCGCCAAATGGTTAAATGTTGGGAGAACTTGGCAGCCACAGACTGCTTACCTCCCTTCACAACCATTGAAGGTCGGAGAAATAGGGCATATAACTGTAAAACAATAGAAAGTGATCGAACTGCATCTAACAAGAAAGAACATCGCCTATGAGGAAAGACAACAAACAGAATTAGAAGAAAATTGTTGAAAGCATATGTGTGGAGCACAGCAAAGTATTCCTATCAAATACGGGAAGTCTGAAACGCAGACAGAAAAACGGTAGCAGCCTTTTGAAACGATGTGCTTCAGATGTATGAGGACGATAGCATGGACAGATAAAGATAATAACAAATAAGTTACAGAAATAGTTGGAGAACAAGGATATCTGGGGAAAAAGAGAAATAGTAGGGCGGAATACGTTCTAAGGCATTTTTGGGGAATAGTATGTGATATATTACAAGCAGAGATAGGAAAAAAGAGGTAGATGTAGACCTAGATCAGACAGTTATAGATGCAAACTGTGCATATTTCAGGGAAATCTGTAGGTTAGTTCAGAATAGGGAACAATGATAGTACGCGTCTAACCAGTTCTAGGACTGAAGACCTAATGATGATGATGAATATCACTTAACCAATCCAAAACCACCGACATTCAAAACAGTTATATCCTTAGCATTAAGGTGTAATAGTATTGCTTCATCATTGCCACCTGTGATTATGTCATCCATATAAAGATTATTGACTTTTAAGTTTTATAATTCGGGGAACGAGAGTTCGAGGGATTTTATAAGCTCAAACATACACCCGATAGCGATGATAGAAGTCAGGTGTGAGCGTCTTTAATTCGATACATTAATTTTGTGGTCAAACGAGAATATACATGTTTTCTGATATGGGGTATCGCATGATTAAATCACAACTTGTGTGAACATTTTTAAATTATCATACATATTTGTGAAATCTAAAAGGGAACAGAATGCTAAATAGGTTATTTTGTATTCAAATCCTTGAAAAGTCGTTCAGAGACATCTCTGAAATAAATTTGCACGAGGCGTCAAAAACCACTCAACTATTGACGCTAAAAGTAACTATTGCTGTTGCAATTGTAAAGATTGCCAATTTTCTTATACGGCCGAGTTATAAGTACCCTAGCATGAAATTAGAACAATTTCTTGATATGTTTTCTGTTCGAAGGTTACGAATCGTTTTTTTGCTTTTTTTAACGAATCACATAATACGCTAGTATTAAATTTCCAATACAAAGATGCTATGAATCTAAGTGCCTTTGCGCTTAATTGTGTTCTAAAATGTTTTTGGCATAGTATTTGCTATTGCGAATTGATTGTAGTTTCTTGAATATCATCGACTTTCCAAAATTGTGCAGTATTTTTATCTAGCCGGCGTAATATATTAAAAACGTACAGCAAAAACCCGGCAAAATATACTAATCATCCACAGAAACTAACCAGATTTCACATAAGAACCATTCAGCCTTGCGCTTAATAACCTAGTCTAGTTGATACCGTGAACATAATTGATTTATCAAACCCATCGTGCTCGTAAGATCTATAATTAGCTTTTGAATCTCATTTCATATTAAAATTTGAACTAAAACGTGCTCCATCTATTATAAAAACAAAACACGAAGACAAATTTACAACATAAAATTTTATATATATATATATATATATATATATATATATATATATATATATATATATATATATACTATATATATATAAATATATTACCGTGCATCTTATCTGTAAAAATCGAGCCCCACAAGTTGAGCGTCATTAAATTGCCGTGTATCCTACTTTCAAATCCTAATGTAGTGAACTTACCACTGCTCGAGAGCTTGTAAAACTTCTCTAATCATCACCTAAATAAATTATAATTCGAATTTATTTATCACGATATGTTCTAGTTAGATACCCTCTGAAGATGCTCTCCATAAATGACACCACATGGCTAGCTCTTCTCACTGCTTCTTCAAGGATACTCACCACGGCTGCTCATCTGCTCTACAATTTACTACTACCCATCTATTTAATAAAAATTAAAAAAAAGTAATCCGACTAACCAAAAGTACATTCCATTTTATTCTGACGCAATAAAAATGAAAACCACAAAAATCTCAATATTTACATAACTGATCAACATTAAATATTTAATTCTTCTCCTCACTATTAAATAACATTATTTTAATACAACAAAGCTTTCCAGATTTGACTATATTCTTATGCTCATTTTGAAGTAGAGGGACCTATACCAGAACCTTACTTTACTTTCCACTGGTCTATTTTGAGCTCAGTATAAACCTTTCTGTATTTGCGTGCAAAATCTTAGCACTAAAAATTCTTAACAAAAAACCCATTTACCTCTTACATATGCAAAATATTCACAATTATATTATGTACACCTATTTACAGTTTGAAACTCTTCCATCGCTAAGGCAAATACTTTAATTTTATGTTTATAAAAATACACCCCAAAATTACTGATAGTTTAAACCACAAATAAACACCACAATAACAGTTTTAAAAAAAATCATAACCTGGAATGTTTTTCATCCAGCTCACTACCATGAAACCACATCTAAAGATGCTCTCCTTTGTCGGCTGCTCGTGCCAGGATCACTCCACATTGCTACATGCCATCAGAAACAGCAATTATTACTTGAACTCGTTTGGCATCCAAATTACAATACTCATACACCCTTTGGACTGCCGCTACAGATCCATAAACATGATCTTCTTTTAACCAGTATGCAACAAGCACCAACAACCAAACTATAAAGAAGTCGTTACTTACAATTCATCCTGCTTCATTTTACAAATCAGTCTTATACGCTTCACTCCGATTTTAAATGTTGCACCAACTTGTGCTTTAATCACTTGTAATATAAAATGTCGGACTGCACTAGTCGCGTACTGTAGTCTGAAGCCAGGATGAAGAAGTTCAGCAGAATCAAAAACTAAGAGAGCGAATACCGCCTCCGGCACGTTTATATAACTCTAAACTCCCTTCCAAGTTGCACGTATCCCTCACAAACATTCTACGAAAATCTCACCCCAATTCTAACCGATATATTTTTCCCTGTAAAATTTTTACAACGGCTGACGCTATTCTTAAAATTACCGTGCACAACAACACAACCGTCGTTCTTTTCTGCAAATTTCGACCGCCCTTTTCCAACAGTCTTCGAAAACCTAGAATTTTGTATCACAAACAAGTGTTTTACTCCGAAAAGATCGTTAAAATTTTCAACCATCCTGGTTTTCTCTGAAATCCTTACTTCCGCTATCACCCCCAAGCAACTCAAAACACGCCTGTCATATGCGCGTACCTACTATTATCTCACTTCTACTCGAATCATAACATCTTCCATCCTTTATTTCATACTTTACCTAACTAATGGGTTACTGCAGGATATATTAGAAAGGTGGTTTTTAATATGAACAAACGAACAATTTTGTGATATTTATTTGTTAATTTATGAAACCCTATTATAAATTAGTTGGTCGGTAATCATAATTTTTTACAGTCGTACCAAGTTTTAAATCTGTATAAGTAATATTAATTTATGTATTGCCACATAGATACCAATTTATTGTTTAAATAACCTAGTTTATTAGTTACAAGTTACAATTAAAGAGATATTAAATTCTTTGTTTCTTTTTTTGCATGGCCAACTAATGTATCAATTTTCTGTAATTTTACTTATGCTGCATCTCTTGCCGTTTTGGAGATCCCAATGGTATGAACTGTAAAAGTGACCACCACCTATATATATATATATATATATATATATATATATATATATATATATTGCCACGGAACGACTTTTTAGGTCACATAAACTTGTACTTTCTAAAAAACATTCGAGTCCCACAGTTTGGGCGTCATAAATTGCCGTGGAATGCCATTTGGCTCCGGACCTCACCAGTTTTCAAAAATTAATTTATTTTCAAAATATATAAAATTTCACAAAAATTTCTTACCCGGATTCTGCTTCATCAAATTAGTTTTTTCAGCAGCTTCCCTGGATAGCTAAGCTGTGCCTCCTCTCGGATACCTAAATTTACTATAATTCTTTTTACCGTTCACACGCCATTCAATAAAATCACAAAATAATACAACAATCATACAATATTTATTTACCACTATTTACAAATAATAATTCATGGTTACGTACAGTTCGGTGCTCAAGTTACACCTCAATAAATTCTATCTTTGTAAAGTCCTTGTTTTTAAAATTGAAATTTCTAACACATTTAATGCAACAGGAGTAAATGGGCCCCAAATAAAACCTTATCTTTATTTCTACTACACACTGAAGTATGGTGAGCTCATGATAACCCAGTTTATTAATGTATGCTTTCCACTTTGCATACTATTACTACAAACTTAAAAAAAACCCATGTACTCTTAACAATTAAATTTAAATTCATCAAGAAGGTTAATAAGCTTTACGTACACCTTTTGTTTTATCTTCCAAACTACCATAATAATAGTCAGTTCTACGTATCTTTTTCAATACGTTAAATTACCAAAGATACCCATCAAAGTGCACTCACACATCACAAATAATTTCAACAGTTTATATATAAAAAACAGCAAATTCAAATGCGTTACCTGGAAAAAGCGTCGAACGTCCATCTCCGTTGAAGAAGCTCTATATTCCTGAAAAACCTCGGCTTCGTAATGAAGCGCGCTTGCTGCCTCCAGCTATTTGTAGATGACAACTCAGTTTAAGCTGAGCTTCGTGCTACTAATTAACACCAATTCCAACATCTAAATCCATGTATATTACACTTGTTTATTATTGCATTATTAATTTACGAGCTTGTTAAAGTATTTGTGGACCTCAGTTAAATTTAAATTACACTCTATTATACTCGCATTACTAACTATAAGGCCACAAATAATCTGATACTATTTCACTGAATGTTACAAATATTTAATGCTCACAAGCTTTGTCAGTTGATTATATTATGTTGTTATGCGATGCAAAATTAAAGAGACCCCTCCTAATTCTCCCAGAGTATTTATATCATAAAACTAGGCCCCCTTGGCCACACTTTACGCGAACTACTTAATCGAAATTCATATTTCTCCAAATTTTGTATAACCGTTTTAAACTTCTCGAAATATTCCGGCGTCAACACGCTTTATCAGACAAAACTATCACAACCATCTGTCGCGTGTTCGTCTGTTCTAAACCTATCTATTTTGACCAATGATACATTTCAGTGACGTCTAAAAACTCCGCCTGTAATATCTCTATTCCTGTCTTATGCATATTTGAGGTCGCGTTCTAACCTTGCTTGCGTTGTAAAAAATCGATATAGCTGCCCGCGTCTTTATGGACTCCACGTGGACCAAATACGTGCCCACTGAAGTGAATGCTTTTATGCCCGTCTCATTCTGAAGCATATTATTGATTGTTCATCCCTTCTGCTCTTTAAGAAACTTTTGTTAGCGTTTATGCAAAACCACCAACGGTTGAACAATATTTCCTTGAAGCTCGCCTCGTTATCTTCGCAAATAAGCGGACGGTAACCTTTCCAACATGCAGGTGAGCTCAATTAATGATCGTTTAAAATAACACTTCTCGGAGCTTACGTTTCAAGGTATTTTATATAACCGACGTCTGTTTGTCTGTTAAGAATTCTTTTCGCCTTGGGATTATTGATTTTTCTTGCTCTAATGCGTTTTCTGACGTTATAACCCGTTGAATTAAACTAAATTAAATTAATTAATAATTTCTATTGGCTAGTAAAACTGATTTTCTTTATGAACCTATTAACTTTTAATTCCTAATTATAAAATTATGTCAATGCTTGATACTTTAAATTAAATAGATGAAATAAATTTTGCCCGTAAATATTATGTTCCTCTCTCTACACAGGGTGTTTGAAATTGCATTGTTTATACCCAAATTTAACCCTTTAAATCCACTACATAATCCCATTATTTCAATTTTAGGAAAACTACTCCATGTTTTCTGAATTTAAATATCTACTCTCTAATCTAATTTTACATGCTATTTCTATACACCTATCTACTCGCCTAACCCTACCTATGCCTATTTTTCCAACCTATCACTACTTATCTACCTATTTCTATCTATTTCTACACCTATCTCTACTTATTTCTATCTATCTACACCTATCTTTATTTCTAATTACCTATTCACACCTATCGCTACCTTTTACCTAACTATTTCTAACTCTTCGCCCACTTATTTCATTCTATTTTCTCTTTTTCTTTCACCCTTTCGTCCTTTATTGACTCTTTAAGTACCTCTTTATCTTCACTTTTCATACTTTTAACCCTACCTACTATCACTATCTATTCCTTATCCTAACTATACATACCTAATTCTATATCTACCTTTAATTATCTTCCATATTTATCCTATACCTAAATTTCTTTTTTTATAAACACTTACTTCTACCCCTATCTATTTAAATTTCACTCTATTATACACCTATCTCTACTTTTCTATATACAGCTATCCATATTTATCTTATTTCTACTTCTCCTTTTCTATGCACACCTATTTCTATCTCTAACTATTCTACTTCCACACTACCATTCACCTATCTCTATATCTTGTTCATTAAGCTTCTTTTTCTTATTTAAATCTGACTCTTTTCTTGAGCCTCCAAGTCTTTCTTTTTACAATCCTAATACTCTTCATCCCTATTTCTCCTCCTTCTATTTCTATACTTATGATCCCGGTTACTTCAAATAAAATAAAATCATCCCTATTATCCTGACTCTTAAATATTTCTTCTTCATTCCCTATACTTGTCTGTTTATTATTTATTATAATTTCTTTTTTTGCGGACAAACCCAACGATACTACCTCAACATCTTTATTTTTCCCCTCTATACCAAACTTTTTATCATCTCTAGACCCTTCATGTACAATATTCACCCCGTAAAAATCTTTTAAATTCAAATTCAAATTACCAAATATATCTTTGCCCCTTTACTCACTTATGCCTACTTTTACCTCTTGTGTGTCACATAATGCTGTTTTTACTTTTACCTTTCTTAATTCTGACTCGCTATCCACTATTAATCTTGCGCTTGACTCTACCTCTACTTGTTCAGCCGCTTCGTTCACTATCAATTGTACCTCTTCTAACTTTTCCTTATCATATTCACCTGATTTGATCTCTTTCACCTCTTCTTCATCTCCCTGTATACTATTAATACATAACCCCATGTCATCTTCTGCGACATCATAACTTGCCTTCCAGGGCAATATCCTATCCCCAATCCTAACTATTCTCTTCTCCATATCAATTATAACCCCTAACTTCATCATACAATCGACCCCTAATATCCCATTAAACTTTAACCCAGGTACAATTATAAATTCTTGTTCACAGCTAACTGAACCTAACTCTACTTTTAAAATGACCACGCTATTCACGACAGCAAATCGCCTTTTATTCGGCGCAACCAGGTGACTTCTTTTTATAGGCATTATCCTGTCACACACTTTATCTTTAATTTCATTGACGAATTCCTCCGATACTAAACTCGCCTCAGCTCCTGAATCTAATAATGCTCCTAAATTTTTCTCAAACATTTTAATATCAATTATGGGCAAACAAAATTTTTCTATAATTTCTGGCTCAATTTCTTCCTCTATTTTTAAAAAATTCCTAGGATGTTCGTACTTGTACACAGTGATGTCTAGTGGTTTGTCCTGCTCTAAAAATCCTGTCCAGGTCTGGTCTCCCTACTCGGTCCCGGTCTTGCTACCACTTCTGCATATGTCCTTGGTGTCTCAACTTTGTCCGTGTTGTTACCTTCCCTGCTTGTTGTAGATGTCCCCCTCATGTCTGGTGAACTGTTGTGTCTTGTTGGTCCTGGTCTAGGTGAAGGTTCCTTACCTACACTGTTGCTCCTGAAAAACGTCCGTCAAGGTTCCCAATTTTTGTCTCTGGTATGAAAAATTATTCTCCCGTCTTGCGTAGTTGTCTCGTCGTTCAAATCTTACTGCATGTACTTATCTTTCCCTACTTTCTCTAGGTCGTCCACTGTTAACGTCATCGTACCTTTGCAGGTACTCCAGAAACATCTCCCTGTCCACAATATTCTGCGACGCTACATGTTGCCTCACCTCAACCTCAAAGTGTCGTGATAAGTATTTAATAATCTCTGTCCGTCAGTTAAGTTGCTTAGCTATACTATACTTTCGTATAGCATATTGCTCCCTACTTCCTGAAAATTCTCCTTTAAATTTACCTGTGATCAGATCGTCTCGTACCTGGTCCTGTCTATGGTCACTCTAGTAATGTTTCAAAAGCCTTTCCTCAAAGTCAGTGTATTGTCAATTTCTTGTCCAATTAAATTGTACCAACCTTAAGCATGGTCTTTTAGTAAAGCTTTCACAACATTCAGTTTCGCCTGTTCGTCATATAAATTATTTATCAAACCTCTAATGTTATTAATAACTATTTGAGGATTTACTCTACTATCCCCATAAAATTTCATTTGTTGCTCTAGCGACATATTACCTGTTACAAATCTTGGACCATCCCCCATCAAAGTTGCTACATTTTGTTTAATCCCTGTCACTTCTATCTCTGCCCGACCTAACTGATCCTTAAACGAGTCCGTTACTTCAGTCATTTTAGCATTAATCTCCTCCTCACAGAAAATTTTTACTTCAGTCCTTAATTGTTCCATTTCCTGATTTAAACGTATAATATCACGCTCATTTTTATCTACCCTATTTTTAACTTCCCCCATTTTTATCGTCAAGTTATTTTTGAATTCAGAAACTTCTTATTCGTCTTATCTATTTTTTCACTTAGGGTTTCCCTAACTCCTGTTAATGTCTCATTCATTTGATCAAATTTCCTATTCAATTCTTCCCTACTTAATCTCATTTCCTCTAACATTCTCATCATTAATTCATTTCTAGCTTCTCCCGATTCCGTCCTTGACTGATCCCTACTACCTCCAGCTTCCTCCATTTTTGAATTTTTATCACACAAGGCACTATCGTCACTTCCAATTTCCACTCCTTGACTCCTTAACCACTCCTTTCTCTGCATACGTTCAAATCACACCCACACACACTCAAAATTATTTTTAAATTTATACTGCTGCCGTTTATTTTTTTTTTCTCTTCTCCTACTTTATAATTACCACGCTCCAAGTTAGGTGTCTGCAAAACAAAGTCTTCCGACGTAACTAGGGGTCTATTCCTTGGGTAGAGCTATGAGCAATGGGGGTAAGTCGAAATCTGTGGGGGTCACACTCAAACTAAAACAAACAGGCGCCACCAAGTCCAGATTGATTCATGTTAATGACATGGCAAATTTCTAAGGGCGGACGTGGAGACCCAAAGAAAAAAGATCGCCTTCGCTGACAAAAACCTGTCTTAACAGAATAAGACGCTGTTCCTGTAAGGAAGAATAATAATTAAGTCACATAGAAAATGGGAACACTGTTTGTGTCCTCAAATATGCCTAAAAATGCAAAAGAATATTTTCTACATAAGGGTAGCATCAAAATTTAATTCTTATTGCTTTTTGGTTGTCAGGTCTGATCAAACTAGATCAGAATAAAAGACTTTAAGCGTGGATTATTAATTTACTAGAAAGAATTTTTTGTTTCTGTAAATAAAATTCAATGCAATAAAATTAAATGAATACTTGAATTACTTGAAAAGTTAAAGTAAGGTTTATCAACTTGATTCTTACTCAAATATATTACAACACAGTGTGACTGGTTACACTAATGTTTTCTAACCCATTCAGATCTGTTTAGGTCAGTTACAAATTAATATACAAAATTTCTCGTTAAGTTAAAAGTACTAAAATCGATTTGAAGTCGAAATGTTCACGAAGATATTCTCTTTTTATCAAAGGTGGTAGTAATGTAATACTAAACATCTGCTTGCAATGGTGCAATTGTTGACAGCATATTTCAAACAAACAAGTGATGTAGCCGCAGCTGTTATTTTATGCTGAAGCCACGTGTTGTCACATATCTACTAAACTAAGTGAAATTTAAATTTGATACTGGAGAAAACCAGCTTAGCAACAAATAAGCTGAATAACAAATTCGTACTTCTATGTAACAAAACAAAATAACGTGCTTTCAGAATGAAGCACAGAAGAATTCCTTAAAGCTACTACGAACCAAACCCCGGGCTGCTTTCCTTGGCTAGATTGGGAACTGCATCGCCGTGCGTAATCTGCAACTAATTATTCCTGCTTTCCATCCTCTAAATACAGGTGTTGAAGTGAAGTGGGTTTCTTAACATTGATTCAAATTCGTCTAATCTTAGTTGTAACTTTAAGTTTGCGTTCCTAAGCCTTGCGTGTAGCTAATTTTATTTACGTAGTTTTATAAGTTTTCGTTGCGTAGTTTGTAAGTCTTCGTTGCGCTAAACAAATTTTCAAATTAGATACTATGATAATGAGTATACATTACCAACCGTTACTCAGAAAGTGTGTCTCACAATTAATGCGACCCGCAGGTCACTCGCCATTGTCTTCCTAAACATGTTGTTGCTGCTTTTACCTAACGACGAGTGCCTCTCCCGCGTTCTTGCATGGTGGGAGGGTCCCGAGGGGGGTTGTCAATCCTCTCAACGCGCGTGCAAGTGGCTGTGGAATACACCGACATCCAAAACAAATAGACTAACGAATCTAGATACTGTTTTAATGTAAAAATATGATTGTTACCCGTATTACTACTTTAGTTAATAAAGGTGTTTTAATATTCGTTGTACCTTTAATGAAGAGATTTATTAATTCGAAAATAAAATTGTTACAATACAAAACAAATTCTCTCTTTCAGATCGCCAGTTTCCTGGAATAAAATTGCTAAAATTCTATTAGGAGCTCTTGCCTCACGTTCGGGTCGCCATAAATTGCCATGGAACGCCTTTTTAGGTCACATGAACTTGTACTTTCTAAAAAACATTCGAGTCCCACAGATTGGGCGTTATAAATTGCTGTGAAATGCCTTTTGGCTCCGGACCTCACCAGTTTTCAAAAATTAATTTATTTTCAAAATATATAAAATTTCACAAAAATTTCTTACCCGGATTCTGCTTCATCAAATTAGTTTTTTTAGCAGCTTCCCTGGATAGCTCAGCTGTGCCTCCTCTCGGATACCTAAATTTACTATCATTCTTTTTACCGTTCACACACCATTCAATAAAATCACAAAATAATACAACAATCATACAATATTTATTTACCACTATTTACAAATACTAATTCATGGTTATGTACAGTTCGGTTCTCAAGTTACACCTCAATAAATGCTATCTTTGTAAAGTCCTTGTTTTTAAAATTGAAATTTCAAACACATTTAATGCAACAGGAGTAAATGGGCCCCAAATAATACCTTATCTTTATTTCTACTACACACTGGAATATGGTGAGCTCATGATAACCCAGTTTATTAATGTATGCTTTCCACTTTGCATACTATTACTACAAACTTAAAAAAAACCCATGTACTTTTAACAATTAAATTTAAATTCATCAAGAAGGTTAATAAGCTTTACGTACACCTTTTGTTTTATATTCCAAACTACCATAATAATAGTCAGTTCTACGTATCTTTTTCAATACGTTAAATTACCAAAAATACCCATCAAAGTGCACTCACACATCACAAATAATTTTAACAGTTTATATAAAAAAACAGCAAATTCAAATGCGTTACCTGGAAAAAGCGTCAAACATCCATCTCCGTTGAAGAAGCTCTATATTCCTGAAAAACCTCGGCTTCGTGATTAAGCGCGCTTGCTGCCTCCAGCTATTTATATATGACCAACTCAGTTTAAGCTGAGCTTCGTGCTACCAATTAACACCAATTCCAACATCCAAATCCATGTATATTACACTTGTTTATTATTGCATTATTAATTTACGAGCTTGTTAATGTATTCGTGGATCTCAGTTAAATTTAAATTACACTCTATTATACTCGCGTTGCTAACTATAAGGCCACAAATAATCTGATACTATTTCACTAAATGTTACAAATTTTTAATACTCACAAGCTTTGTCAGTTGATTATATTATGTTGTTACGCGATGCAAAATTAAAGAGACCCCTCCTAATTCTCTCAGAGTATTTATATCATAAAACTAGGCCCCCTTGGCCACACTTTACGCGAACTACTTAATCGAAATTCATATTTCTCCAAATTTTGTATAACCGTTTTAAACTTCTCGAAATATTCTCGCGGCAACATGCTATATCAGACAAAACTATCACAACCACTTGTCGCGTGTTCGTCTGTTCTAAACCTATCTATTTTGACCAATAATACATTTCAGTGACGTCTTAAAACTCCGCCTGTAATATCTCTATTCCTGTCTTATGCATATTTAAGGTCGCGTTCTAACCTTGCTTGCGTTGTAGAAAATCGATATAGCTGCCGGCGTCTTTACGGACTCCACGTGCATCAAATACGTGCCCACTGAAGTGAATGCTTTTATGCCCTTTTCATTCTGAAGCATATTATTGATTGTTCATCCCTTTTGCTCTTTAAGAAACTTTTGTTAGCGTTTATGCGAAACCACCAACGGTTGAACAATATTTCCTTAAAGCTCGCCTCGTTATAATAATAATAATAATAATAATAATAATAATAATAAACGTTTATTTCCAACAGGAATACACCCAATTACAGGAAATAATTTAAAAATTATTTAACACACATTCACAAGGTATAATAATTGTGTACAAAAATAAACCTAATAAAAAAACAAAAGATTGACATATCAAAAATTAATTAATTAGTTTTATAAGGTCTTCAAATCTATCGTTAAAAATATCCAAACCATTTAAGTAATTGTTGTAAGTTAGACATACTACTGTGGCTGGAGAGTGCAACAATAAATTTGTTCTACTCGTTTGAAGATAAAAAGTATTGCTAAAACGCGCATGTACGAGGCACTACCAATGAAATCTTTCCTAGTAGATAAGGGCAATCTATTTCATTGTTTAATAATTTATATAAGAATCTTATGTTTATACTTTTTCGTCTGCATTGGAGCGACCGACAATTAAATCTTTTAAGTAAAGCCTCATGGTCAGACCCAATAGGTGGATAGAATCCGTCACAGGTGAAAGATACATATTTTAAAATTTCCTTTGAACTGCTTCTAAGCTATCGCTATGAACTTTATAAATTGGTTGCCATATCAGAGATCCGTATTCAAGTTTAGATCTAACAAGAGTGTTAAATAGTAGTAGTAATGTATTAACAGAGAAGTTGCTGCAGTTTCTGTATATTAGACCATAAGATTTATATGCACTTGAAATACATTTATTACTATGTTCAACGAAGTGGAATTTTTCATCAAATAGGATACCTAAATTTTGGAAGCTAGATAATCTTTGAACAAGGGTTTCTTGTATGAAGTACGAGAAGTTTATCATGTCATGCTTTCGACCATACGAAATTACACAGCATTTTTGTATATTTAGATGCAACCGATTACTTAGGCACCAAGTAGTCAAACTTTCAATATCGTTTTGTAAAAGTATGCAGTCGTCAATAGAAGTAATAGTTTTGAAAATTTTTAAATCGTCTGCGAACAGTAATTTTTCTGTTTTGATAGAATCCACAATATCATTAATAAATATTAGAAAAACAAGGGACCAAGATTTGACCCTTGCGGACACCCGATGTTGGAGTAAATGTTTGAGAGTGATAGTTCGAATAAGCTACGTGCATTTGTCTATTTAAGAGGTAAGACTGAGTAAGGTCCAAAAGTGCTTGTGAGAATCCAATAGCATTTAGTTTACTCAAAAGAATGTGATGATCGATTTGGTCAAAGGCTTTCTGGAAATCAGTGTAGATAACATCAACTTGTTTGTTGCTCTCGAGTGATTCACAAACAAATTGGCTGAATGTAGCTAAGTTGGTAATTGTTGATTTCCTTTCCATAAAGCCGTGTTGCGCAGGTGTAATATAAAGTTTTATTTGAGCATATATATGCTTGTATAATAACGACTCAAAAACTTTGGCAATATTCGATATAATGGAAATAGGACGATAGTTAGTAACATCGGAGGCGGATCCCTTCTTAAGTACTGGTGTAATCATTGACATCTTCCATATATTCGGAAAAGACCGCTGTCTAAGAGAAAGATTGTATAGGTAGCATAAAGGTTTGGCTAATACATTTGCGCAGTCTTTAACAAAGAAAGACGGCACAGCGTCGACACCAGCAGTATTTTTGTTTTTTAGTTTTCTTATAGCTTCCAACACTTCCACCTCAGTAAAACTTGTTACCGAAATAAAGCCAGTGTTAAGAAATACTGGAGTAGTGCTGGATGAATTTGACTTAACGTAAACACTTCTGAAGTGTAAAGCAAATGCATCTACAATTTCTTGTTGAGTAGTGATAGTTTTATCATTGTATTTCATTGTACCAGGTATTCTAGTAGAGCCTTTCTTGTTATTTACAAATTTCCAAAAATACTTCGGTTCCGAAGAAATGTTCACCTGAATCTTGAGAATAAACATTTTGTACGCTTTATCGATTAATGTTTTACATAAGGATCTTATAGATTTAAATTTAACGTAATCATTAATACTGTGACTTTGTTTATAGTTCTTCCAAACTTTATGTTTTAGTTTCAATTGGTTAATTATAATTGAATCAAACCACGGTGGATATGTACGGGAATACTTAATACGATAGCGTGGCACTGTCGATTTAAATAACTTATATAAAGTATTGTAGAATTCCAAAATTGCAGAGTTAATGTCCTTGGTTTGATATACAGGAGCCCAGTCTACTGAACAAATGGAATCGTACAGTAGCGGAAAATTAGCTTTTTTGAAATTCCACCTTACATCTTCATTATTTATTGAGAAATTGATGTCTAATTTATATTCAATATAAATTGAGATATCTAAAGTTGGATGATAGCCGTCTTCAGGAACTATTGGAAAAGCACATTTAGACACTTTTGTGGCGGTGTTACAGAGAACTAAGTCAAGTAAACGATCAGATACATTCAGTATTTCATTATATTGTGTTAGGTTATTGAAAGCACAAAAGTTGTTGACTACAGTGGCAGCTGCACTACTAGTATTGGAACAGTAATTAGAGATGTTGAAGTCACCTAATAATATAATTTTTTCATTGGTACAAAGAACCAGACTATTTAATAAATCGAAAAATGTTTCATAATCGGAGGTTTTCGTAGAAGGGGGTATATATATTACAAAAATGGAAAGGAAAGAATTGAAACTGGTTTTAATTCTTGCGCCGCAAATATCAATTGCGGGAAGCGCTGACGCCAACGATGATAAATCAATTTCCATACACGAAAATCCTTTATCGATTGCTAATAATACTCCACCTCCACGAGATGTATTAGTTAAATCAGAACGACGATCTTTTCTAAATATTGTGAAATTATCGTTAAATAATTCTCCATTGTAAACATCAGTATTCAACCAAGATTCAGTTATAGCAACGATGCAATCCTGCAGAATAGATACATTATTAAAAAATTCTGTAACCTTTGATCTCAACCTTCGCACATTTTGATATAAAATATTTACAGATGGATTGAAATTGGGTGAAGCATTTAGTTTTTTTGAGTAATCCTACGTACATTATTAACATATTTAATCCGAATGTTGGTTTCGCCCTTTGATACACGTTCATGTAGTTCTTGCTTCAAACGTCTATATTCTTCTTGCTGGTATTTAGTCTTGTCGGATGCTATAATCAAATTTTTAAACTTTTCACGTGTTTTCAATGATGCTACGGATTTAATCACACCATAGAAATCAATTTCACAATGGAATTTGACTCGTAGCGGACGTGGACGTTTAAGATCGGCTTTAGGGCCCAAACGATGAAAGTATAAGTTTGAACAATCAGTACCGGGTTTAATAGTTTGAACTAGTTCTTTCACAGTGTTTTGCTCATCGCCATCATTAGCAGATTCTGGCAAATTAAAAACTATAATATTATTTTTCCTTTGATTGCGATCATTAATTTCTTGGATGGCAGTTTCAAGAGTGAAATTATTCGCTGAAGGTTCATATGTTTGTTGACTTCTAATCAGCTGCTTGATGTTATTCAATTCAGTTTCAAAATCAGTTTTTAATTTGTTAATTGATGAAGCAAATTCATCCCACAATGAAGACATCAAGTTTTTTAGATCACTAAATTGTGATAAGTTATTATTACATGAATTGCACACCAACTTGATTACTTTTGATTTAGAACGAGTCAATCTAATATCGCTATCAGAAAGACCTAAACATGTGGTATGAACATGCATTTTACATACATCACATTCAATTGAATTAGTGTTAGGATTACATTGTGAATTGCAATTTACACATTTATCACGTTTATCCATTGTATTTGTTTCAAGTTGAAATTAGGAAACTAAACGTGGACACAAATTCTTCACGTTTTTGGGCGGTTAAAAAACGACTATACTTTAGACAAACAACAACGCCTCGGATAGGATTGGGTTAGATATTATACAAAGGAAAAGTACGTTAGAAAACAGTTAAAATGCAATTAATTTAATACCTACAATAGTTGATACTTGTAAAGAACTTGTAACAGGTTTTTAATATTGTTTTCAACGGAGCACTATACACAACACGTCTATACCGTACGAACGTTCAACATCTTCACAAATAAGCGGAAGGTGACCTTTCCAACATGCAGGTGTGCTCAATTAATGATCGTTTAAAATAACACTTCTCGGAGCTTACGTTTCAAGGTATTTTATATAACCGACGTCTGTTTGTCTGTTAAGAAAGCTTTTCGCCTTGGGATTATTGATTTTTCATGCTCTAATGCGTTTTCTGACGTTATAACCCGTTGAATTAAACTAAATTAAATTAATTAATAATTTCTATGGGCTTATAAAAATGATTCTCTTTATGAACCTATTAACTTTTAATCCCTAATTATAAACTTATGTCAATGCTTGATACTTTAAATTAAGTAGATGAAATAAATTTTGCCCGTAAATATTATGTTCCTCTCTTTACACAGGGTGTTTGAAATTGCATTGTTTATACCCAAATTTAACCCTTTAAATCCACTACAATATATATAAGAATTATATATATGTATATTAGGTTATCATAAAGTAAGGGATATATTTTAAATCATTACAACTTTTTAATAAATTAAGTTAGTAACATAAAATAAACGAAATCTAGTTGCTTAATGAATGGGATTTTACCGTATCTATGAGAAACAAAAGCGTTGTCATAACAATTGTTGACACTAGTGTCAAAACGAAATTATTCAATTTGAAGTTTTATTTTGAAATTAAAACTCAAGTAAACGTTGAGTTCAAACGACTCAACTGTAATAACATGGATTTACAAACAAGAATTGGTTTAGTTCAGTGCTATTATGAATCCGGCAGAAATTACACCGCTGGATTACGAAGATTTCGCACGAGAATAGGTTTGAGAGCGGGACCCTGTCAAATGAAAGCGTACCGCAATTTGATACAAAAATTTGAAAGAACAGGGTCTGTAACTGACTTACCAAGATCAGGAAGACCAATAATTAGTGATGTCCAAGTTGCAGAGGTTCTTCATGAAAATCAAGACATAGCCAGAACCAATTCACTCGCAATCAGCAGTGCAAATGCGATATCCAAGCGATTGCAAATGCCGTATACCACGGTTGGGAAAATTTTACGCAAAATTCTAAACATGTATCCATATAAACTGAAAATGCTGTTTGAATTAAAGGACGCAGATTTGGCTACTAGGTACGATTTTTCTTTGCGAGTAATGGCTCAGATGGAAATTGAACCCGAATGGTTATCCCGTATTTTATGGACAGATGAGGCACATTTTACTCTGAATGGCGGAGTCAATATTCAAAACTGTAGAATCTGGTCTGCAGAAAATCCGCAACAAATCGTTCAAAAAGGTCTTCATGACAAGAAAGTCACCGTTTGGTGCGGTTTTACAGCTGATTTTATTATTGGTCCGTATTTCTACGAGGAAATGCAGAATGGACAAGCCGTATCTGTAACTGTAAATGGTGAACGATACTTGCAAATGTTACAAAATTATGTTATTCCACAGCTGCAAAACGAGCACTACGGAATTGAAAACATCATTTTTATGCAGGATGGAGCACCCCCGCACATTTTTCGACCAGTCAAAGAATTGTTAACCAACGTTTTTCAAGATCGCGTGTTAAGCAGACATTTCGTAAATTCATGGCCACCAAGATCACCTGATCTAAACCCAGCGGATTACTGACTGTGGGGTTATTTAAAAAGTTTAGTGTTTAGAAAACGACCAACTACGCTACAACAATTAAAAGACAGTATTACGGAGCAAATTGGTACAATTTAACCAGAAATGTTACGAAATGCTGTGTACAATTTGGAGGTAAGGATGGTGATCTTACAACAACAAAATGGAGGTCATATTGAGCAATTGCCGTAACCTGTTTTGGGCATACTAAATCCCATTTCATAAGCAATTAGATTTCATTTATTTCTTGTTATTAACTTAATTTGTTAAAAAGTTATCATAATTTAAAATATATCCCTTACTTTATGATAACCTTATATATATATATATATATATATATATTATTATGTAAGGGGGGGGGTACAAGGCTTCTAAGGGTAGATTTGTGTTAATAGGGGTGTATGCCAAACAATAGGATTAATATATCAGATCTAATAATTAAAAAAACTATATTTTGCTGTACTTCACATATGCTAAAGTATGTACCATTTTAGTTTGAAACATATGTGCCAAAAGGTAGACAACATGACTTTATGACGTTGATACAATGCACGCTACTTAAGGTTTTATACTGAGTTGATATTTTATGAGCCAGTGAAAGTACATTTGCCGTCGGAAAGCCGAACGCATTTATGGATATCTGCAACCAACAAAGCGTCCAGGTCGTGTGTAAATTATTTTGGCTTTTCTTTTAATAGAATCAACTTTTGGACGAATTGTAAAATCAAAATTAAAAGTGAATAGAAATATAAAAGGTTATTGGAGAATTGTGAAGTGTTTTTGGACCAATAGTAGAAATTAAGAATATCATAAAGACTGTAGTGAAGGTATTTTGGACACGAAAGGAAAGACGAATTGTTATTGGATATTGTATGTTTTTAGAATTGTAATTCAAGTAAGCTAAGGTTGTTGATCTTATCGCTAAGCGAAATAAATAAAAATTCTAATTTCGTTTATATTCAGATAAAGACGGTTTTACAAAACCTGCGTTAAAAGTTGTAAAAATATTTATTGAAATAAAAGTTTACGTGAATTAAAGAGTTTAATTTAGTAAAGTGAAAGTAAATAAGAAGCATCGAGAGTATAAAGGCAACGAGTATTAAAGGAGATTTAGAGTGGTTACTAGTGCGACGGGAAAAGCGACGATTATTTAGGTTTGAGAAAGATTGGTGTTGGATTTAGGAAGATTTGGTTAAACGGCAGCAGGAGATTTGAGTGGATACATAAAGGCAACGACGATATTGATAATTTTTGGAGTGATTTGAGCAGATTAACGGCAGTAAGGACATCGTGTGGATAGTAAAGGAATAGCAGGACAAGGATTGATTTAAAATAAAACGGTTGGATTGATTTGGATTGAGCAAGGAGAGGATTAATTGGAATACGAAGTAGGGAAACAGGAGAGCAGTAGATTACGAGGAAGAATTAACGCAGGGGAAGTAGATATAACGGTTTTTTTTTAAATTCTAAATTGGGGTAAAATTATTTCAGATTTGGGGTCAACGAAATTGGTTAAGAACACCTGGAGGCAATACGCAAGTGGACTACGATTGAGAATCCTTGTGAAGGTGCGTACGGTGATTACGATCTTGAGCCAGCAGTTAAAAGAAGGCCTTCAGCGCGGTATAATTCAGGTAAGTACCGTGAATATCTTAAAACGTCAAAATTAAAGTCATAAATAGTATACATAAATTAATTTGGCACCAAGCGTCATTGTTCTGTTAAAATTTGGCATATATAGTAAATCAGTGCATTAAAAAAGTGGTAAAACAATCGAGTGTGCAGTTTGGTTGGGTAGTGCACATCTACTCACGATTGAACTCACGGTGAGTAAGGTGAACACCCTGAGATTAAGGTTTCATATAGTCGAGGCATAATATATAGTAAACAGTAAATAGATAACCAACCAAACGTTGCTAAAGCACCTCGAATATCAGTCATTTATTGAATACTAAAATAGGGACGACGACAAAAGTCGTGTAGCAAATTTTGTGTGGAGTAAACAAGCAAAAGTAAAGAAGTTAGTAGCTAGAAGAAGGTGGCAAACCCAACGTGAGGCTCGAGAAAAAGGCTAGATAAGTATTAGAGTGAAAGAGAGTAGAATACAGGATCCCGAGATTAGGTGGGGCCCGCAGTTTTTTTTTCTTTATTTTACAGAAAACGAGTTCAAAACTAGGAAGCAGAGATGACGGACGCGGACACGAAAAGGATCACGAGATCGGGACGGATATACGGTGTTGAGATGGAATTAGGGACACAAGACATAGAGCTAGACGCAGGGGGAGACATACAGGAGACGGACGTGAGGCAGACAGAGCTGGAGGTGACAAGCATGGACACGGACCAGGTGACGGTACCGGAGGTTAAGGAGACAGAAACTGCAGGGAACCAGGACATAATACGACTCCTACTACAAACGAATTTAACAAAAAAATTTGAGGAGTCACAGACAGAATTAAAGACAGAGCTAACGGACAAAATGGAAGAAGCACGCGCGGAACAAAAAGAGGCGAATGCGGCGTTAGCTATAAAAATTATGGAATCACATACAGAACTGACAGACAAAATTACGGAATCACATACGGAACTGACAGATAAAATTACAGAGACACATAACGAGCTAAGGAACGAGTTTAGGACGGCGCACGCGGAACTGACGGCAAAAATGAACTATACGCAGGACTATTTACTAACACAAATACAGATTGTAAAGGACGACATGCGGACAGAGGTCCAACAACAAGTAGACAGGGTTGACGACAAGTTGGAACACACACGGGTACATTTTCAGGGAGATTTGAACGCGACACGGACGGACCTAAAAACGGAAATTAAGACACGGGTAGATACTGTGGAAGAAACGATGATTAGCGGGTTTTCGAATTTAAGTACAGAAATACAAACATGCGACAAAAGACATATGACCAACTACAGAAATCTAGGACAAACTCTAGAGACAATACAAAACGAAAATGTGCACGGTAGGACGCAACTGGACGAAAAACTTGACGACAAAGTCACGGTACTCGAAACCAGGGTAGGACATGACGTTAGACAGATACAAGAAAAATTGGACGACCTAGAACGACGGCGCATTGGACTAGACTACGGACAGCACGTTAGGTTAAACCGGGACGCATTACCGAAGTTTGAGGGACGAAGGACAGAACAGCTCATGGGATTATTGGATCGACTAGACGAAATCGTAGGGACTGAAAACGAGAGAACAAAACTACAGATCGTGGGGGCAACTTTGACGGGCAACGCCGAAAAATGGCATAACATCATTCGAAAACAATACGACACGTACGCTGATTTCAGACGACTTTTTATAGAACAATTTTGGAGCAATACACACCAGACTGACATAAGGACGAATTTAATTACCGGACATTACAGCAGGACTCACGGCACACGCGAAGAATACGCGATTGACAAGTTTAATCAGGCACAACACTTGACACCGAAATTGGGCGAGGACGACATTGTACTACTACTAGCAGGACATATGGAACCGGAAGTTACAAAGGTAGTAGTGGTACAAAATGTCAAGACGTTGAGGGAATTCTTAGGGGTAATGAGAAACTTTGATTTAGCGACAGCACTGGAGGCGAAAACGCGGACAAACCATTGGGAGCAAAACAGGGGTTATAGGGAAGACAGCCGACGACAACCGTACCACGAAAACAGAACTAATTACAGACAGGACAATTTTAACCACGGACATCGGAATCATTGGGGACACGAGGTACATAGACGACCGTATTACAATAGGGATCACAGGGATAATGGATACAACGGACAAAACAGATACCAGCACGGCAACTACGAGGGTGACGGCCGGATTACTGGGGGCGGAATACAAAATGGAAACAGCCGGATGGACAGGGACGTAAACGTCCAGCATATGACGACGAGCGCAATTACAACGGACCCAGATAGGATTGAGGTGGTGCAGATTCACGAGACGCCACAGGAACAAAAAAAAACGCGAATTTTTGGACGACCGACCGCTTAGGAGTAAATATTGACGTGTGTTATAGTATAAGGGATTTATTGTTAAACAGTTACATTTTTAATAAAAAGAATTTGTTGTTTATAAATATTAGTTTAAGGGATTGTGTATATGTTGCTTTAGTTGATAGTGGTTCACAGTTGTCGCTGGTAAACGAGAGTGTGGTAGTCAAACATGGAGAATTTTTAAAGGGACGAATAGGAACAATTGATGGGGTTAATTTATGGTCAGCGATGAACAAAAAGCTAACGACGATTTATAATGTTATCCGTGTACCGATATATATAGGAAATAAAGAAGCAGGGGATGCAGAGTTTTTAATTACAAAGGGGTTACAGCTAGACTTCATATTGGGTATGGATTTTATAGAGGATTTTGGGATGAATATAGATGGAAAGGATAGGTCAATTAGGATATTTGATAAAGATAGGTTATGGGTGGTGCCTACGGTTAGTTCAGAAAATAGGAATGGAAATGATATAGATAGTACAGGATTAGGAATGATTAAAGAGGATAATTATGGACGGATTGAAGTGCGATTATGTAATATGTTTGTGAGATTAATTAATGATGAACAGATAGGGAAAGTGAGTAATGAAATTAAGATGAAGCTAGGGGATTTGTTTAATAAATATATAGGCTTGTTTAATGAAGAGCCAAGATTTGCGAGGCGGTATGTGCATAAGTTGGAGGTCACGGAAGACAGCGGTTTTAATACAAGGGTGTATCCAATTCCGTTTGCCATGAGAAATAAGGTTAAAATAGAGATAGACAAAATGTTAAAAGAGGGTATTATCGAACCAGCGAAAACTCCATATGTGAACCCAGTAGTTATTGTACCAAAACCCAACAAAAGGGATATAAGGATTTGTTTGGATGCGAGGATTTTGAATGCGATTACGAAACCGCAGTACGAACAACCACAAGGGTTGGATAATTTGTTGTATAAAGTATATGAAATGAAGATTTTCAGTAAATTAGATTTAAAAAATTCGTTTTGGTTAATTCCGTTGCATGAAGACAGTAAAAAGTTTACGGGATTTAGTATCGAAGGCGAGATTTATATGTTTTCTGTAGTTCCGTTTGGTTTAAGTAGTTCTTCAGCAGCACTTGTAAGGGCTATGCAGAAGCTGTTTAACGAATATGAATGTTTCTGTTCGCATTATGTGGATGATTTGTTGATTTTTTCAAGGAACGAGCAAGAGCACCTGGAGCATTTAGAAAAGGTGATCCAACGACTGGACGAAGGGGGTTTGAAGCTGAACGTAGAGAAATGCGAGTTGTTTAAGAGCAAGGTTACGTATTTAGGTTTTGAAATTAGCGAACAAGGGATGAAAATTTGCAATAAAAGATTGGACGAGTTGAAAAATATTGCACAACCGAAGAATGTGAGAGGATTGCGAGGATTTTTAGGGGTTCTAAATTATTACAAACGGTTTATACCGAGGTATTCTGAATTGTGTGTGCCGTTGGTGAGTTTGTTAAAGAAAAAAGAGAGATGGAAATGGACTGCTGAACGAGAGAAGGCGTTCCAGGATTTAAAAGGTGCATTTTATACAGAGTTAGCGTTAAAATATCCAAATTTTAAAGACGATTTTATTTTGAGGACGGATGCGTCGAAATATGCAATCGGGGCTGAGTTGGTGCAGATACAGGATGGAGCTGAGGTACCAATTGTTTTCATTTCCAGGGTATTAAAAGACTGCGAAACCAGGTATGCGACGGCAGAGAAGGAGATGTTGGCCATAGTATATGCAGTGAAAAGTTGCGTTTTTATTTGTTAGGTAAGAAATTTTAATAGAATCCGACAACACGGTGGTAACGTTCATGAAGAAAAAGGAGTTTCTAAACAGTAGGTTGTATAGGTGGGCATTGGTGTTACAGGAATACGACTTTGAAATTAAGCATAAACCAGGAAAGGAGAATGTGACGGCGGATTTTCTAAGCAGACCGCAGGTGGAATCGAATCAAAACATAAAGGGTTGTTTAATTGCTTTGCAGGAGTTCAGGGATGTTGGTCGGTGGACAAACGCCAAGCTTATAGAGACGCAGAGGCACAGTGAGGTGAGCTCGATACGCGAGAAACTAACAAGAGAAAATATGGAAGAGTACCGGGGATTTACCATCGTAGGGCAGTTTGTGGTAAAAAGGATAGGGGATGCAGAGTTGGTAGTGTTATCAAGAGACGTGGCTGTTGAAATTATAGACGAAATTCATTTAAAATTCGGACATATAGGCATCAGAAAAACATTTTTGGTATTTAGAGAGGCGTTTTATGCAAGAAATGATATCACGATAATTAAAAAAAGGATAAATCGGTGTGAAATTTGTATTCTAGGTAAAGACAAGAACGTGGTGTTGCAGAATACGCCGATGAACGTGAGCGTAAATGGACCGTTAGAATTGGTGGCGATTGATTATTTAAGCAACCTGATTACGAGTGAACAGGGGTATCGACACATATTGGTGATGGTAGACGTTTTTTCTAAATTTGTCAAATTATTTCCGGCAAGACGAAGTAACACGGTGCATGCATTGCAGTCAATTGGAGAATTTGAAAGCCAGGTCGGGAAAATGGGGAGGATTTTGGTAGACAACGCGACGTATTTCAACAATCAAAGATTCAGGAACGGGTTAAAAAGGGCAAATATTAAAGTATCATTTAGCAGCATACGGCATCCGAAAGCTAATCCATGCGAACGTTATATACGAGAGGTAATAAAATATCTACGATTGGCGACACAGGAGCATCACGACAGATGGATTAAATATCTGCCACAAATAGAAAATTTTATGAATAGCGTACCGAGTTCGGTTACGAAAACATGTCCGGTAACATTGATGCGAAGAATTATACCAGCCAGACCATGGAGGGAGGAAGGCGAGATACAAGACATAACAGAGCTGTTAGGTAGTGCTAGGCGTAGAATTGAAAGGATGCAGCGTAGGCACATCGAGCGAAGGTGTAGAAAAATTAAAAAAAGGACGACTTTTGGAATAGGGGATCTGGTAGTAGTAAAACGATTAAGGGTTTCAAACCGCGACAGAAACATTTGCGCGAAGTTGTTGTTTCCTTATGAAGGACCGTACAAGATCACGCGTATTTTTGCTGAAGGAAATACGTTTGAGCTAGATAATATGACAGGGGGATATCGCGGGCGTTTTCACTTGGAGAATTTATACCCATATAGAGTAGTACAGGAAGAGGGTTCAGTAGGATAGGTTATAATGTAGTTCATGCAACGGAAAGTTTAGTTTTTGTTTTTTTTTGTTATTATCGTTTATAGTATAGGTCAGAATAATAGCGTAGTATGATAGATGTGAGAGAAAGGCGAATAGGGGTTGCCAAATTGAAATGAAACAACGAAAGAGTGATTTTAAATAAAATTAGAAATTTTTGCACACCAGGGAAGAGAAAACATACGAAATTTCCAATTTCATTAAAATCAGTGGGGCCAATATTATGTAAGGGGGTACAAGGCTTCTAAGGGTAGATTTGTGTTAATAGGGGTGTATGCCAAACAATAGGATTAATATATCAGATCTAATAATTAAAAAAACTATATTTTGCTGTACTTCACATATGCTAAAGTATGTACCATTTTAGTTTGAAACATATGTGCCAAAAGGTAGACAACATGACTTTATGACGTTGATACAATGCACGCTACTTAAGGTTTTATACTGAGTTGATATTTTATGAGCCAGTGAAAGTACATTTGCCGTCGGAAAGCCGAACGCATTTATGGATATCTGCAACCAACAAAGCGTCCAGGTCGTGTGTAAATTATTTTGGCTTTTCTTTTAATAGAATCAACTTTTGGACGAATTGTAAAATCAAAATTAAAAGTGAATAGAAATATAAAAGGTTATTGGAGAATTGTGAAGTGTTTTGGACCAATAGTAGAAATTAAGAATATCATAAAGACTGTAGTGAAGGTATTTTGGACACGAAAGGAAAGACGAATTGTTATTGGATATTGTATGTTTTTAGAATTGTAATTCAAGTAAGCTAAGGTTGTTGATCTTATCGCTAAGCGAAATAAATAAAAATTCTAATTTCGATTATATTCAGATAAAGACGTGTTTTACAAAACCTGCGTTAAAAGTTGTAAAAATATTTATTGAAATAAAAGTTTACGTGAATTAAAGAGTTTAATTTAGTAAAGTGAAAGTAAATAAGAAGCATCGAGAGTATAAAGGCAACGAGTATTAAAGGAGATTTAGAGTGGTTACTAGTGCGACGGGAAAAGCGACGATTATTTAGGTTTGAGAAAGATTGGTGTTGGATTTAGGAAGATTTGGTTAAACGGCAGCAGGAGATTTGAGTGGATACATAAAGGCAACGACGATATTGATAATTTTTGGAGTGATTTGAGCAGATTAACGGCAGTAAGGACATCGTGTGGATAGTAAAGGAATAGCAGGACAAGGATTGATTTAAAATAGGACGGTTGGATTGATTTGGATTGAGCAAGGAGAGGATTAATTGGAATACGAAGTAGGGAAACAGGAGAGCAGTAGATTACGAGGAAGAATTAACGCAGGGGAAGTAGATATAACGGTTTTTTTTTAATTCTAAATTGGGGTAAAATTATTTCAGATTTGGGGTCAACGAAATTGGTTAAGAACACCTGGAGGCAATACGCAAGTGGACTACGATTGAGAATCCTTGTGAAGATGCGTACGGTGATTACGATCTTGAGCCAGCAGTTAAAAGAAGGCCTTCAGCGCGGTATAATTCAGGTAAGTACCGTGAATATCTTAAAACGTCAAAATTAAAGTCATAAATAGTATACATAAATTAATTTGGCACCAAGCGTCATTGATCTGTTAAAATTTGGCATATATAGTAAATCAGTGCATTAAAAAAGTGGTAAAACAATCGAGTGTGCAGTTTGGTTGGGTAGTGCACATCTACTCACGATTGAACTCACGGTGAGTAAGGTGAACACCCTGAGATTAAGGTTTCATATAGTCGAGGCATAATATATAGTAAACAGTAAATAGATAACCAACCAAACGTTGCTAAAGCACCTCGAATATCAGTCATTTATTGAATACTAAAATAGGGACGACGACAAAAGTCGTGTAGCAAATTTTGTGTGGAGTAAACAAGCAAAAGTAAAGAAGTTAGTAGCTAGAAGAATATATAGCTGCTGGTTAATCGGACGTTATAACTAATAATAATATAAAATTTTTAAAGTATTACAGATCTTCTTTGGAAATATGTTCGTCCACTCATTAATAAAACGCTCATTTATAAATTTGTCGAAGTTTCGGGTAATTGATTTCCTAGTCATGACTTATAAGTGATAGGTCGTAATACAAATTTACAAAATAGATGTTACTTACAGTCTATGTAAGTTCTGAGTAATTCGAAAAACCATCAACAAAATAAAAACAGTTACTTTTAAAACATGAAACAAATATTAAAATATAACACTCATAAAAATAAAATTAGTTTAAAACTTAGAATGTACTATAACATGTAAGAACGGTCACTAATTCATACAAGATGCTCACAATATAGTATTGTTGGTTTGCATGTTAATACCGATTAGTTATCGTAATTAGGAGTTAATATTTTATATGAATTACATTTTGACGGTATACATGGTGAGTGTGAATTATGGATTTCTTGTTTTTATGCGTCTACTTAGTTTATACAGTAATGAATAAGCTGAATTTAAATTGTCTATATCAGATTTAAAATTTATTGCACAATTGTTGTTTTTGATATGAAAAATTCCAAAAATAATCCTTTGTTGTAATTGTTTTCTATTTATAAAATTTTATATCGTCAAAATTAGCGTTATGTGTTTCTTTATTAAGACGTATTGCAAGAGCACAAGATTTTTGTTTATTTTATTATCACTTTTATGCTGGCTTATACGATTGCGTAACCATTGTTTAGTTTTCCAGATATAGCATTGATTACATTCACAAGTAATTTTATACACTACATTACTTAATAATTTTTTGTTTGTGGGATCTTTTAGCGGAGTGAAGAGGTTTTTTAGGGTTCTGTTATAATTTACCGCAATCTTCATATCCGGAGTTAAGCTTCGGATCTAGGGGATGCTTTTATGCAAGATTGTGGTAGCTCTCCTATCAATTTTACTTCCAGTAGCAGTATTAAATAATATTTTTTGTAGTACGGTTCTAGGATAACCGTTATTTATTAAATTATTTTTAAAGTGTTAGATTTTGTTTATGAAATTGTGGGTGACATATTTTAATAATTCTATTTTTTAGAGTTAAAACGGTGTTAAATTTATGTTTAATTGTGTGATCTGAGTAAAAATTAACATACCCTCCAAAATCAGTGTTTTTTTAAAATATATATCTAGCATTAGTTTATTAATTTCTTTTGTTATATTTATATCACGTAAATGAATACTATTGTTTTGTTCAACTTCGATTGTGAATTTTAGATTAGGATTAAAACATGATAATTAAAATAAATTCAAATAGAACTTGAAAGAAAATCTCTTAAAATATTGTATGTTAAAAGTCCTGACGATGAGAGGCCGGTATGGTTGAAGATAATGACGTAGGAATGTTTCATGAATATGAAAACAATATTGGTGTAATCTTCAGATGGAGTTAATGTCGTGTTTTGGATTTGAAGTGATTTGAGTTGTATAGGGTGGAATATAATCTGTGTGAGTCTTCTACATCTTGTTTGTTGTTTAAACATTTTTGTTCTTTATTGATGTGGTAAGATTCTAAAAAGATTCTTGTTTTATAATCGGGCTCCTTGTCTAATATTTCGGCTTCTTCGTATGCAGGAGTATGTTTAGTTGCATATGCATGTGTAGAAAGTGCACATTTGTTGGAATTGTGTTTACAGTCACTTCTATGTTGGGTTAGACGACTTCTTAACCACTGGGAAGTTTGGCCAATGTAACAGGTCTGGCAACTGCAGACGATCTTGTAGATTAGGTTACTATCGATTAATTTAGGTGTAGGGTTCTTTACTTTGGTGAAATGATTTTGAATAGTATTATTATATTCGAAGGCAATGGTAATGTCTGGTTGTTTGAGTACTTTAATCAAAAGTGGAGCTAGTCTTTGTATGAATGGCAATTTTTTGTATATAATGGTATTTAGGTTATTGTCGTTGTTGTGTTCTGTTGATAAGTTGTTAGGATTGTTGTTGATCGTCAGAGTATTGGTGTAAATGAGTTTACGTAAGAGTTGTTTCGGGTAGCCATTATTTAATAAAGTATCAAAGAGGATTCTCTTGTTTTTGTTTAAAAATTGTGGGTCAGAAATTTTCTGTATGCGATGTTTCATGGCATTGACTGTGCCGACTATATGTTTGAATTAATGGTTAGATAAGAAATTCAGATATCTACCAGAATTGGTCGGTTTGGTATACCAGTCAAAGAAAAAATTTCTGACCAACAATTTTTAAACAAAAACAAGAGAATTCTCTTTGATACTTTATTAAATAATGGCTACCCGAAACAACTCTTACGTAAACTCATTTACACCAATACTCTGACGATCAACAACAATCCTAACAACTTATCAACAGAACACAACAACGACAATAACCTAAATACCATTATATACAAAAAATTGCCATTCATACAAAGACTAGCTCCACTTTTGATTAAAGTACTCAAACAACCAGACATTACCATTGCCTTCGAATATAATAATACTATTCAAAATCATTTCACCAAAGTAAAGAACCCTACACCTAAATTAATCGATAGTAACCTAATCTACAAGATCGTCTGCAGTTGCCAGACCTGTTACATTGGCCAAACTTCCCAGTGGTTAAGAAGTCGTCTAACCCAACATAGAAGTGACTGTAAACACAATTCCAACAAATGTGCACTTTCTACACATGCATATGCAACTAAACATACTCCTGCATACGAAGAAGCCGAAATATTAGACAAGGAGCCCGATTATAAAACAATAATCTTTTTAGAATCTTACCACATCAATAAAGAACAAAAATGTTTAAACAACAAACAAGATGTAGAAGACTCACACAGATTATATTCCACCCTATACAACTCAAATCACTTCAAATCCAAAACACGACATTAACTCCATCTGAAGATTACACCAATATTGTTTTCATATTCATGAAACATTCCTACGTCATTATCTTCAACCATACCGTCCTCTCATCGTCTCGACTTTTAACATACAATATTTTAAGAGATTTTCTTTCAAGTTTTATTTGAATTTATTTTAATTATCATGTTAGTCAACATAATCATCTGTCATTTTCAAAAAAATTATTTGACAATCATGAATTCTATACGGTGAGTGATTTATTCATATTCAATGTTAGCTTTAATTTACAACGCTTCCATTTGTAGATTCTTTTGATAAAGGCGAAAAGGATCGCCGAAACGTTAAGAAAATAAAAATAAACTTTTGAATTTCAAACCAACTTTTATTCCTTGGACTTCATACCCAAAATACTACCACCGTATCATTAAAATATTTATGCTGACCAGTCCATTATTGATAAATATATAAAGTATATTATATATATATATATATATATATGTATATATATATATATGTATTTATATATATATATATATATATATATATTATATTATATATATATATATATATATATATATATATATATATATATATATATTACTATTATATCGCCGTACTCCGATGTATTTAATGTCCAGTTGCCTGCTGTTCGCCACCGCTCTGTCTCTAAATAACCTAGGATGAATTTTAAATTTTAAATAATTTGTTCTATAGTTTCTCGACTAGCTCATTTCAACCCCACACAGAGTGCTACGATAACAGAGAAATTTTACACCCTTTTCTCTAACACTTCCTATTTGAATAAGATAAACAAAATTAATCAAAATTTATATAATAACCAAAAATATGTATAATTTGTAGATCTATAATATTATTCGCTTAATTAAGAAAACCCCTTAATCAAAGTAGCGATATAATTCGATTTGTCCCCAAATTTCTCTCTTCAAATCCGTTTAAAGCCTGCAAAAATAACTCTGTATACTATTTGAAGCACGTTGAACTTTCAATAACCTTCTTTCCTTTTACGTAATTTTCTACGTATAAAAAAGTTTTTGATGACCCTTTACATAAATATCACAGTGCAAACAAAATTAAAATGTTCAAAAAGATATTAATATCTTAAGCTATTAATGAATTTTATCTTTAACCTGCTGTTTGTCCTGGTTAAAATCCTTGTTTTGAGTACGCGTCCCTGCATGCACCCCAACTCATAGAACACCCACTGTGTGTTGTTTAACCAGCATCTTTGGATAGTTTTCAGTAAGATTTTCTTTTTTTGCATAAAGATTGAAAGTGCGCTAGATTTGGTAGCTACAAACTACCTAAGCAAGTTCCGAGTAGAAAAAAGAGTCAAAATGTATTGGTGATACTTGAAGTTTTTCTAAATTCACAAAATTGTATGCTATTGGACACTGCACTACCGCTTGTGCCATTGAAAAATTAGAAATTTTTGCAGGAGCGATATGAAAATTCCAAATAAATCCAGCAAACAATGCCACATATTTTAATACTGTTCATTTACATTTTCAATGCTCCACCCGAAGGTACTACATTGGCCAGGAGGCGAGTTTTTTGTTGCCTGAAAATTTAGAATTTTGCCGAACCCTTGCTGTTCCAGACCAGGTAAAGATCTTTAACTTGCGTGACAACACTCACACACGGGACCTCCATTTAACCTCTCATCCGAACGAGGGAGTAATTTTTGTGAAAAATGCTCACCTGCCATTTTTCAAGCAGTCGTCCGTGTTGGGATTTGAACCCAGGACCTTGGGATCCGTAGTCTTACGCTTACTACATTGATCCACGGCGACGCTCCATATTTTAATACTACTAGATTCACCTCACATTAGGAAGAACAAGGCGTCAATGTAGTATTTTGTAGTATATGTCAGTCATCCTCAGGCCAATCCAACTGAGGGGTTTTTAAAAAAATAAAATCTTTAAGAAAAACTTCGTTCAGGTATCGTAGAACCCGGGAAGATAACTAATCCAACGTGAACTTATACTAATCACACTTTTTACACCGTGACCGAGATTGGTCCGATTATTCTCGCATTTTAATTTACGGGAAGGAAGAGAATGCTGAGACAAACACGTCATCTTGGTTAATAAACGCAAAATCCTAATTCGCTGTGTTTAATTATAAAAGCATAAACTTTCTTTAATAACGTTTGGTGTATGGGTCTACGTTTTGCATTAGTTAAATGGATACTTAAAATACTTATATCTTTAATTCTATATGAAGGCAAACATTCTAATAAGAAAGACTTTCACGTCACTGAAAACTTGCATAAATTCTATATATTAAAGCTACAAGAAGCTAGTCACGTACGCGCTAGTTATTCCATTCAATAAAAGCCAACGCTCGCACGATCACAGCGATAACAACACAAATTTGCTATTTATCAAGGAAACATTTAGAGCGTATAATAATTAATATGATGGGGCTGGCGTCTAGGAAATGAAGTCGATTTGGCATCAATCAGAGTGCTTGAAAAATAAAATGTTTTGTTATTAACTGAATGGTTTAGGGTATGTGCATCATTTCGGGTTTTAATACTTTGATAGAATGAAGTTTTCTGAACAATATAGTTGTTTATAACCAGAACTCGACGTTATACAGGGTGCCCGGAAAATACGTGTACATCGTAAGAACAGAGATTCTTTGGCTCGAAATAGATCGATTTGAGCCAACTTACCTATTATACAAGTTGCTTCATTTAGCCGCTAGAGGGCTTCAAAAATCGTGAAAAATATTTGATATTTTAAAATAACTCGAAAACATGTCGATAGATTTTGACCATTTTTGGGGTGCGAGTTTCTACTTTCAATTGACATCTTTTGGTGGTGTACGTAATAATTTTAAAAGCATACGAGTGTCCCAAAAATGATGAATTGTATAAATATCCGACCATAACTTTTTTCATGTTTATGCAATAACTGCCAATTTTTTTTATGAGTAGCCGACTTAATTTGGAAACTTTTTTGTCTCTTGTAAAATTTTGATTAGACTAGAGGTTTGACAGAAAAAAAGGAATTTCAAATGTCTGCATACTTTCGTCATCATTGCTGCATTAACCGTAAAACGGGGCAAATAAAAGAACATAGTATAGTTAGTAGGCTTTGCTTTTGTTTTGTTATTTAATTTAAATATTATTTAACCTCAGTTTGTCTGTCAAGTCGTGAATTTCTGCTTAATTCAATAAAAGTTTGCATCTTTCACCTTACATTATGAGTACTTACACAAACAACGAACAGGTGGATATGCTTCTGGTTTTCGGATTTTGTCAAGGCAATGGTCGTGAAAGCGTCAGAGTCTATAGGGAAAGGTTTCTTAATCGTCGAATGCCAAACCACCAAACATTCGCAAATATTGAAAGACGTCTTCCTGAAAATGGTAGCTTTCAGTCAAGAAATGCGGATAGAGGACGTCAACCTACCACAAGAACTGCGGATCTGGAGGAACAAATTTTAGATAGAGTTGAAGAAGCCCCAAAAATAAGCATCAGACGCTTAGGACTTGAACTACAAGTTCATAAAAGTATTGTTCATGACGTTTTAAAGGAACAGTTATTACACCCATACCACGTTCAACAGGTACAAGACCTTTTGTCTATTGATCCTGAGAAGCGTCTAGCTTTCTGTCAATTTATTCAAGATCAGAGAATTCAAAATGCAAATTTCAGTCGCAAAATTTTATTTACAGACGAAGCTTTTTTTACAAGATCTGGTATTACTAACATACATAATGAACATGTTTACGCTGTAGAAAATCCTCATGCAACTAAAGTGACTCACTATCAACATGAATTTAGGATTAATGTCTGGGCTGGAGTTATTGATAATTTTATTATCGGTCCTGTTGTGATACCAAATCGATTAAACGGAGACAATTACTTCAACTTTCTACAACAAACATTGCCGAATTTATTGGAAGATCTGCCATTGTTACTTCGCCAAGGCATGTGGTTCATGCACGATGGTGCTCCTCCCCACTTTACTCTAGCTGTTCGACAACATTTACACGAAAAATATCCGGATCGATGGATCGGAAGAGGATATGATGCTCCTACAAATTGGCCAGCACGATCGCCGGACTTGACGCCCTGTGATTATTTTTGTGGGGTACCTTAAAATCTAAGGTTTATTCGTCTCCACTTGATAGCGAAGAAGAATTGTATAGACGAATTTTAAATGCAGCCAACTTTTTAAAAAATAATGCACAAACAATGCCGAGGGTTCAGTTAAACTTCTTACGAAGAGTTAATTTGTGCATTGAAGAAAATGGCGGCCATTTTAAAAATTTATTGTAATGGTCCAACACTTGTACCGCGCTGTTAATTTTCAATGATAGTAATAAAAAATAAACAAAACAATGAAATAAAAATTAAAAAACAGACATTTGAAATTATTTTTTTCTGTCAAACCGCTCGTCTAGCCCGTGTGGTTGGTGGCTACCCATCGGGCGCGTCCCCAGGAGGCGGATAGGGGGACCCAGTGTCACCGTACGAGCAATCGTTCGCTGCCATCGGGTTATGTGACAGAATAGGCCTAGCACTCGTAATGATCCAGAGCGCTGAATAGCATAAAACCTACAATATGCGGGGGAACGAATGTACGTCAACGCGGACTAAACCCCGCATTATGATGGTTAGGCTAATCTCACATCGCGGACCAAACCACCAAACCCCTACTGCTACATGGGCCGGTAGCGGTCCGCACAGGGGTCCAGGCCACCTCGTGTTTGTGCCGTGCGAGGCGACCCGTGTCGGTCGGTTGACGGGATCCTGTTGGTTGAGTTACACGTGAGGCGGTTTAGATCCTCAGTGTCTGGCAACATGCCACTTTGGCTCAAATTTCACCTAGACGGGGGGTCGAGACTAACCCATCTCGATCAATCAGCTGTGTCGTCGGGTCAGACCGCCGACTGGGTGAGCTCTTGGAGGTGAAGGGCGTGCAGCCGGTACTGTGGGTGAGCAGCACATGCTACATGTGTGCTGCTACAAAGCGGTATGCGGGCTCGTACGTCCGTCATCTTACAGGGAGCTATATCTTTCTGGTAGCCCTGGTGTTGTTTTTACACACCCCAAACTTGGGCTTCGTGGTGGGTGGGGAGCTGGGAAGATGAACTTTATTTTTAAAAAACATGGATCCTGTAGTCAATGTAGCTAATCCAGAGGGTGCGTCCTCGGACATCCCTCAAGTTTTGTTGCAGGTCCCACAGGAACTGCAACGAAAAGAACAACAACATCAGCCCCAAGGTGGGGAGAAGGTTAAGCCAGAGGAGTGGCAACAGCAGCACCCACAGAGAAAGCGAATCAGTGGGGCTGAACAGAAAAGAAGAAGGAGGGCCCGTTTGGCGGCACAGGAGGGTGTGGTGGAAAAGGCTGGCCCTACGGCTAACCTATCCACGGCACAACCTGGTGCCAATCAAACACCCTCTACTTCAAAACCATCTACCTCCGCCCCTAGGCCTGCAGAGGCCAAGACGCAGAGCATGAAAGAAGCCAGATCTGAGGGCACCCCTCCGCAAGGTAGACCTCGGAAGAGGGGCTGTCAGACTGGTACTAAACAGCCCGTCACTGGCAGCTATGTGGAGGCAGCTGCTAGGCACCTTTAGGTAGCTGTCATAGACAAAAATAACCCTTGGGGTAAGATTACCAAGGCCCAAGCAGAGACCTTGCAACTAACAATTGAGAAGGCTTTGGACGACCATCTGTTCGCCCTTCCCAATGATAGCGCTCCCCCGACCTTTAGGACTCGGGCGAGATCTTCCGGATCTGGTGTGAGGATGACCACTCCCTACCATGGATTACGAAGACGGTTGGCAACCTCCCACAACTGTGGGGGCTGCACGCCGTAAAGTCGTCCAGGTGGGACTGTTGCCTAGGCTCCTGAAGGCGGGGCTGTGGATTCCGGGGCCCCCGGAAGACATGGATGTCGTCCAAAGGCGTCTGCGTGTACAGAACCCCTGGGCTGACACATCCAAGTGGTGCGTCTTCCACACCGCCACAAGAGATCAACCTCCAGGGAGGCTGATAGTCTTTGGCGTTGGGGAAGACGCGAGGAAGACCATCAACAGAAAGGGAGGCAAGCTACACTACAAGCTCACCTCCATAAATCTCAAAATACAAAAATCGCAACCTGCCGCAGAGGCAGCCCAACCGGCTGCCGCGCAACAGCAGGCTCAACCTCCACCTCCTGAGCAGCTAAAGCGAGCTCCGCTCCTACAGCAACCTCAGGAGGCTGAGGTAGGCAAACCATCGACTGCGGCAAACAGTCAGATGGACACAGCAGACTCCAATCCGCTGCTAGTGGTATGGCTTGCGGAGGAGTACAGTAAAGCGTCACTGGATAGCCCGCCCAGTGAGGCTTGATAAGCAAGTTTAACCCATCGCAGACCAATGGCGGGACTAAACTTTATACAACTAAACCTGCAACATTGCCGGACGGCTGCAGTATCGTTATGCAGACACCTGAGCAATAACCAGGCCATCGCCCTTATCCAAGAACCATGGGTTGTATGCTCAGGAATCTCGGTACTGGGAAGCCTAAATGGTACTATCTTTGCGGCTAGTGATCAACCTAAGCCTATTGCATGCATCTATATACCCAGGCACATAAATGCTCTTCTCCTGCCACAACTGAGTGGCCGTGACGTCGCAGCCGTACAGATCAGTTGCAGGATGGGAGGAATTACTGACATAATCTTGGTCTCAGCGTATTTTCCAATTGACCATGACCCACCTCCTCCGGAGTTGACGGCAGTTATTGATCACTGTGATAGACACAAAAAGCATCTGACCATCGGATGCGATTCCAACGCGCACCATGTGGTATTGGGTAGCGCAGATACAAACCCCCGTGGAAAAGTACTACTCGAGTATATATCGAGTAAGAATCTGGAGATTCTTAACTGGGGCAGCGAACCCACGTTTGTGACATCTCGCTTCCAGACAGTCATCGACTTAACTCTGGCATCGTTAGGCATTTCAAGGCATATCTTGAACTGGCAGGTGACGCCTAAAGCGACACTGTCACAGATTGTTAAGTTTTAATTTATAGGCAGCAGTAGCTGTCTGTAAAGAATACAGGAACCCAAAAGCGACCAACAGGTCTGTCTACCTAGACAGCTTGGAGCAACACCTTTTGACATTACAAGGTACTGACAACCCAAAAACAATAGAAGAGCTACAGAGATACTCGGTCTCTCTACAAAACTCCATCGTAGAGTTCTTTGAACAGGCATGCCCGGTCGGGACAGATTCTACTCGCTCCATTACCCCATGGTGGGGCGCGGAGCTACAGAAGCTGAAAAAGACCCTGGGCAAACTGTTTTATAAGGCAAAGAACACCAGAAGTATGGCTGACTGGGAGGCGTATAAAGGCCACCAGCGACTATACAAAACGACAATTAGACGACGACAGAGAGACCCATGGAAAACCTTCTGTAACTCAGTCGAGTCTACCAATGCAATCTCTCGCATTAACAGAATTTTGTTCAAAGACCCTCGTCATCAACCATGCTGACTGAAACGTGTGGATGGTACATACACCACCAACGAGGCAGAAACAGCGGAGTTACTCGCGGACACGCACTTTCCAGGTAGTGTAACACAACCTTCGTCATATGGGGTGGATCAACCCAGCTCGGCCGCTAACGGGGCCGACTGAGAGGTTTCAAACCGGGTAGTGGATGAAAGAAAAATTAAATGGGCTATCTCAACTCTCAAACCATTTAAGTCCCCTGGAATTGATGGCATCTTCCCCACCCTACTACAGTGGGGAGTGGAGAGGCTGACACCATTCCTTGTGGCACTTTTTAGGGGCTGTATTGCTTTTAGTTACATCCCCAGCAGTTGGAGAGAGGTTAGAGTTGTCTTCATTCCTAAACCAGGCCGGAAGGACTACTCCCAGGCTAAATCCGCCGTCACAAGGATAAGTGGGCTTGTACATTAAGCTGCCGGCAGGCGAAAATGTTCATAAGGTCTCCCATGACCAAAATAGAAAAATTTGTCATACGCTTGCCGAGACAGAAACTACGGCTACTAGTAGGTATTCTGTCCGGGCATTGCACTTTAAGGAAGCACCTGCACAGGATGGGTCTGTCAGACAACCCCACCTGTCGCGGCTGTCAACAGGAGGATGAGACGGCGGAGCACATTCTGTGCACCAGTCCGGTACTCGCCAGACTTCGAGGATCCATGCTGGAAGACTTCTGGCTCGAGAAGGCCGGAATTCGAGACACCCCCTGGTCCGGCATCCTCAAATTTACCTGCAAGGTCGGGTGGTTGAGCAATGAAGGACCAACCTAGGGCAAGAAAATCAGCACAATGGGCCCACCAGGAGGCCTAAGTGCACGTGGCTTTAAGTCACCCTTCCCAATTGAATCATCAATCAACCGCTCGTCTAATCAAAATTTTACAAGAGACAAAAAAGTTTCCAAATTAAGTCGGCTACTCATAGAAAAAATTGGTAGTAATTGTATAAACAGGAAAAAAGTAATGGTCGGATATTTATACATTACATCATTTTTGGGACACTCGTATGCTTTTAAAATTATTGCGTACACCCCCAAAAGAAGTCAATTGAAAGTAGAAACTCGCACCCCAAAAATGGTCAAAACCTATCGACGCGTTTTAGAGTTATTTCAAAATATCAAATATTTTACACGATTTTTGAAGCCCTCTAGTGGCTAAATGAAGCAACTTGTGTAATAGGTAAGTTGGCTCAAATCGATATATTTCGAGCCAAGGAATCTATGTTTTTACGTTGTACACGTATTTTCCGGACACCCTGTATATAAGACTAGAACTACTTTAATCTAGTGAAGCAGTTTAAAATGCTGTACTCGATAAAATTTAGTGCAGGTACAAATATTATAATTAAACTAGTTTGCAGTTAGTCTGTTTGTTGCCGATTTTGAGAGATTATAAGCAGACCTACATATTTTATATTAGTATAAGTAGTAGAATTTATTTAAATGTCTCTAATATTACTTCACATCTTGGTTCAATTTTAAAACTACTTTAAGTTCTGTTCATATCTTGGTCAATTTTTAAGCAACGTAAATTAAAATTTATTAAAACTGATTTTACGAACATTGCAAGTTAGTTTTGATTTACACTTGGTAAAGGTTTTATATAGTTATTTCAAGAATCGATTCTTGTGCTAGAAGTTTGTGCTTTAACAAGCAAGTTTAAAGCATTAAGAGGGAGTTGGGTCTGGATTTAATTCAAGGCTCCGGAGATAAACAGTCAGAACAGCTTTTAAGTTTTGTGTATTTTTTTTTGTGCGTAAAGGACTTAATGAAAATATATAAATCAGCATTTTGTATTTAAGAATTATATTGTGAGAAGTTGTAGTTTTGGGGTTTAATTAATTCAAACTTTCACTTAGGAAATTATCTATATAACAAAGGAGCAATTTACACGTACCCTTCTAAACGGTATATTTTTATAGAAGTAGGCACGGTAGTGAAAGTATGTGACACTGAAAGTTCACTGTATGCGTTATTTTGGGTATAAGTTAAAACTATGGTATTTTTTTTGTATTTTTATGCGATTACTTATACTTATTGTCATTTTTTTCTACATTATTATTGGTAAATATTTGTAATCTGAGAATTTTATAGTCAGGATAATATACTAATATATTCGAGCAGGAGAGTGTTTTTGTTATACCAACCGAAATAGTCAAGAGAGTGGTTTCCTAAATTTGGATTTGAGATTCTGCATCTATGGTATAGAAATGTTTACTTCAATATTACAGCAATATGTATATCCCGACCTGCTAAAATCACGCCATGCATAACGTGATAATTTTCTCGACAACTGGGGTGAATGAACTACCTTCTCAATATGATTATCAAACCTTGGTTTTTTACGATTCATCCCAAAGTAACGAACTAAGTTTCCCTAACGTTACTGTGATATTAAACCGTATCAAACATTACAAAAAATCACTAGTCATAGATCACGCGCCGAAATTTTCATTTTTACACACAAATATCATCAAACTGTTAGTTTAAAATGAAATTTCCAATTTATTCATTTTATTCACTTAAAAAATGTCAAAATTTAGGGATAGGGTTAGTGCAAAAAGCTAGCAATAACAAAGTGTACTAGATTTTGCAAATTTTAGCAGTGATACTCAAACTTTGATAATCAATTTCACACCCAATTAAAAGTTTAAATGCCGAAACATCAAGTTAGAAGCAAGTATTTAGCCCATCACCTTCAACAGGTACACCCTTGATGGCGTCTGTATCTTACAATTGAACGTTAAAGCTATTTCCTACGAGTATAATCCATAGTACAATTTTATGCGGTATTAACATAGATTATGAGAAAATGTTACCTTTACAATAATTTGTGTCCGTTTATGGCTCTGGTGTCTATAATCATTGGAAATTGCAGAATAGTCGCTCGGTTCTACCTACCCTGTCACTAATTCTTAATAAACAACAGTCTTCTAAATATTGGGGTTGTAGTAGTCGCAAGTGTATACCAGGGTTCTATTGTATAGACAGTTCAGACCCTGTTTAGGCAAAAATATTTACTTATGGTAGCAATAATTGTAATCTTTCATCATCTGGACTTATCACTAACGAAGTAGGTCAAATTTTATACATACAGAGTGGTAGAAAAGTCCCGGAACGGTCCAATATTTTGGGAAATACTCATCGCATCAAAAAAAGAAAAAATAAGTGTTCAATATTTTTTTAAAAGCTATCCAATGACACCAAAATTGAACCCCCACCCCCACCCCCTGGGGGTAGGGGTAGGGCAACTTTAAAAGTTTAAGTAGAAACCCCCATTTGTTATTGCAGATTCGGATTCGCCACAAAATGTTAGTCATAATTTTTTTAGGTTTTTTGCAGGTGGCGCTGCAATCGACAAAAATTAACTATTTGTAGAAAAATTGATGGATCAGAAAATAAAAGAAGTAAAATAATAAATTATTTATTTCATACATAACGAAATTACCGCCGAAGGTGTTCAAATTGACCACCTCTCTGCTCTTGACAAAGTGCTAACCGATAATACATTTGTTCAGAAAGAGTTTCTAATACTTGCCGAGTTATTGAATTTGAAGCATTGTGTATTCTCTCTTTTAGTTCATCAATACTTGCCGGTTTTGTCTCATAAACTTTACTTTTTAAATAACCCCAATAAAAGAAGTCAAGAGGAGTTAAATCAGGTGACTTTGGTGGCCATTCTAATGCACCTCTTCGTCCAATCCACCTTTCTGGGAAAACATTATTTAGAAAATTTCGAACAAGAACAGCGTAATGTGGTGGAGCTCCATCTTGTTGAAACCATACATGGCTAAATGCATTTCCAACAATTTCTTGTATAGCAGGAATTATTTGTTCATTTAACATGTGCAAATACTTTTCAGCAGTTAAGCTTCCGTCAATAAAAATTGGCCCTACAATTTTATTACACAAAATTCCTGCCCAGACATTGACTTTTTGCTGATACTGGGTATGAAAATCTCTCATCCAATGAGAATTTTCATCAGCCTAATATCTCATATTATGCCGATTTACAGAACCATTTAATTCCAAAGTAGCTTCATCAGAGAAGCAAGTCCAAAAAAAAGTCTATTATTATTATCATACCGTTGCATTATCGTTTCGCAAAACTCAAGTCTACGATCAAAATCATTTTCTAAAAGTTCTTGTACAAGATTAATTTTATAGGGATGATATCTGTGCAGCTTCATAACCTAAAGAACTGAATGATGACTCACTCCTACTTGTTGAGCTACTTTTCTACTCGATGTATGACAGTTTTCTTGCAAATGCAGTAACACCTCTAATGCTTTCTAATCATTTGTCGCGCTTTTAGGTCTTTCAGATCTTGGTTCATCCTTCACCGAACCAGTTCGCTCAAAACAATTCACTGTTCGACTCACAGTAGATTTAGAAATCGGTTGACGTTCCGCATTGACTTCATTGAATAAATCTTTCTTTATCTCCATACCACCGCATCATCAGGACAATTATTCTTTCTCTTTCAGACAGAGACATCACGAAATAATATCAAAAGCTAGTAACGAAATGAATACTAAAAATGAATGTAATTCTGACATTTTTCGATTTCATATATTTTTGTACCCTATTTTGGTTTTGTCAATTACAACGCCTTTTATCATCCAAAATGGCTTGTATCGTAGGTCAATTTGGAGTAATTTATCCTGCGGAATTTGAATCTGCAATAACAAATGGGGGTTTCCACTTAAACTTTTAAAGTTACCCCACCCCTACCCCTAGGGGGTGGGGGTGGAGGTTCAATTTTGGTGTCATTAGATAGCTTCTAAAAAAATATTGAACACGTATTTTTTCTTTTTTTGATGCGATGAGTATTTCCCAAAATATTTGACCGTTCCGGGACTTTTCTACCACTCTGTATATAGTATCGAAATATGCTACAGATATTTGGCATTATCTAAAGATCTCTGGAATACCCAACAGCTACAATTAAATGCAATAAAACTGTGTTAATCTGTTGTTGTGCAATTTAAATCTACAATGCCAAATAACTTTTTTGGGTATTTTACCCCATGTGATATTTTCAATGTCATGTTATTTATTTTAATAGCTTTATATTCGAAGAGATTACCTTAGATATCGATGAATGTAGAAAAGGAGCAAGTTAAACTTATTTCCTTTGCGTCTATATAGGAGGTAGGAGTATGTCAGTGCTAATCCACTTATGAGGAAAAACGAATCTACAGAAACGGTTGCTCCCAGAATGAACATGTTTCCTACATCATTCATCCACTAAAATATATTGTATTAACTACAAATCAGATTGGTTTTACTTACCTCTAAAAGAAAAAAAGCGTTTTTCAGTGGAAAGGTAATCCTCATTATAAAGCAATGCCCAACTATGACCCAAATGATACTTAATGCACGTACACCATGCAAACAGGATATAATGTCTGGATTTTTGCTTGTCCTCAGTAATTTTCGGCCATTTGTTAATATGGAGAATGTAGTTAAAATCGAATATGGCGCATCTAGAATTTAAGATTTAAATTTTTCAGTGCAAGTTTTATTAAAATTCCAAAATCAGTACAATCAAGATACATACCTTGACATATATAATAATAATAAGTATCGTATGCCGTTGACAAAAAGACTATCACTAAAATGATGGCACAGAAGGAACTAAGCATAAAAACATTTTAGTTAATTTCGTCTGAATGCTAAGTGAAAAATTAACATACATGAAAGCAATCGCAGCAGTGTCCAGTTTGCTAAGCGTGGTACTTGTCTGACATTGTTCCTCAGAAAAGGTTACATTAAAGATGTCTGATGTAATAACAGACGACAAATCATCTGCACTGCAACCATTTGGTACGCAAAAGGCATTTCTTATTTGTATTACAGAACTCGTGGCCGTTGTAGGAGCTGCCTTCATAATATTCGGATCCTAAAAACATATAAGCTGCAATAAGGTCTTTGTTAAAATTAACGCAAGGAAGGGGTGTTTGTGCGTTAGCCTAACAAATGTTTAGTTATTACCAAACATTCAACGGTTACTAAATAAAAATTAATTTACTCATATAAGTCAGTGAATATATTTTTGTCTCATAAATATCAATTGCTTCGTTTTGATTTGAAAACGAATCTTCTTTCATATCGTATATCTTAAAGGGCGTCTGATTAACTCCCGCATATTTATTTCACATTTATTCGCTCAAAAATTGTTTGATGATATTGAAATTTGTAAGAATAGATTGTATAAAGTATAATATCTAGTTGTAGGTTGAACTAGTGTTTAGAATTAAACATATTATTTAAAACATATCTCCTCCAATTTATTTTTTACTATCTAAAGTTGTTATAAAATGATATCTGAGAAATGAAGATGATATTGAAATGCCATTTTCATTTGGTTTAATAACCAACAGTGCAAAACGTAGTGTGATATTTGAAGAAGCTGTTTGCTATCTTTGTTTCGTCCTCTAAGGTCTTAAATAGCCAGCCCGATTGTTAGAAAATAAATTTAAGTATACTATCAGTTTCCTGATTGGGGCGTTTTGAAACGATCCTTTGGATTAAAGTTTAGTGTGAAAAGTATTTTTTAAAATGCCACAGAACTTAGCCTAAAATGGGGATCAAACGATTATCAAAAGATAATGCTTGGAAACTCTACAATTATTTTAAGAACAATCTTGAATCAGAATAACTTAAATTTTCATCAAGTCTAAAAGTGATCGGACAAAAAAAGCTCGTGTTTGTCGCCAAAAATAAAATCTCCGTTTTTAAAAATTGTTCCTTGATCTTTACTTTGTTTCCAATGTACCTCTCGAATAACCTCCTTTTTAAAAGTTAAACGTACTTAGCAATTCTGACGTATTTCAGCAGTTTCGCTAACACTTCATCGTTGTTTGTCCGGATTGGCTAGACAATAGCAATCGGGCGGCTCCGTGGCGTAGTGGTATGTGTGTGACTACTACGGCCAAGGTCCCGGGTTCGAATCCGGACACGGTCCGCTTGAAAAATGTTAGGCGAGCATTTTTAACAAAAATACACCCTCGTTCGGATGAGAGGTAAAATGGAGGTCCCGTGTGTGAGTGTTGTCACGCACGCACGTTAAAGATCCATACCTTGCTTGGAATAGCAAGGGTTCAGCAAAATTCCAAATTTTCCAGGTAAAAAAAAAACTCACTTCCTGGCCAATGTAGTACCTTCGGGTGGAGCATTGGAAAATCACATGTAAAGACAATAGCAATCACGGCGGCTCCGTGGCGTAGTTAGTATGCGTGTGACTACTACGCCCAAAGTCCTGGATTCGAATCCCGACACGGTCCGCTTGAAAAATGTTAGGCGAGCATTTTTCACAAAAATACGCCCTCGTTTGGATGAGAGGTAAAATGGAGGTCCCGTGTGTGAGTGTTGTCACGTACATTAAAGATCCCTATCTTGCTTGGAACAGCAAGAATTCGGCAAAATTCTAAATTTTTTAGGTAAAGAAACTCGCTTCCTGGCCAATGTAGTACCTTCGGGTAGAGCATTGGAAAATCAGATGTAAAGACAATAGTAATCTATTAATATTTTTATTATTTTTACCATTTATTACACAAAGACAAAAATTTTCTACGATTGTGCAATTCTGTACACTATAAGGATCTAAAATGTTCAGAAACCTCGTCAAACACTTGTGACCGAGCCGGTCCCGTAAATTAAACGCGACCTTGTTAAAGGGTTTTGATTGCCTTTGTTGTTAATTTAGAAAACGTGTCTCAGGTTATACGATGGCCATTGCTAGAATTTGCAGAAAATATTAAAATAAATATACATGACATTGTATAAGACGTTTTATTGCTTCCCAAAATATATCCCTTTTATGGCTATACACATTTACATTCGATGAAACCTATCTTCAAACCAGTTCTTCCACTCTGATCGAGATCCCTCCAAAACAAGCAAAGTAAATGCTTCAATCGCTCTTGTTACGATGTAAACCACTCGGTACCCATTATATTTGTAATAGATCGGAATAAAAGGCAGTCATTGGACTAGAAATCCGGATTTACTAGTTTTGATGTTCTTACCGGTTAAAACTTTAAAGTTAGTTCTACTGTGTGTAAGCTTGCATTGTCACGATGATTAATTATTCACCAATTTACGTTGTTTGTTCTGATTCTGGCGATAACTTCCAACAAGCGAATTATAAAGTACTGTCCTTTGATTTTCTAAAGAAACCAACAACCTTTTTTTTCGGAGCACTTTCGAGAACGCACAACTTCTGTTGGGCTCGGTTAGTTTAAAACAACCATACACACTATTTCTGCTTAGCTTAGGCTCAATTAATAAATATCCACAATACGTCACCCCTTATCATGGTGTATAGAGAATTTGAACTATTTGTAATGGGTTGGTTTTACGTTAAATTGAAACCGGATGGAAACGGAGGGAATTAATTTTAAACGGACAAAATTATAGTGACTAACGTTGTATATTCTAATTTCATGAATAGTAGTGTTACTAAGTATGATATTTCAATAAATTTTTTGTTCTGTTAGAGAGTATCCAGGTCATAAACTTAAAAACCTAAAAGCATAGTTTTATTTCTGTGTAATACATATTTGAATGCAACTCAGGTCCATAAATTGCTCGAAAACCCACAAAAATAGGAACAGATTTCAATGTTACGTATTATAAAATCGTTTACAAAAATGTAAAGCATGAATAATTACCCGAGTTAGTAGACAACAGAATAATTATAACAATAAGTTCTCATAACGTAGTCGTGTTATTTTAAGAAAGCTTTTAAAATAACAACAAAGCAAATAGCAGTAAAATTATTAATATGCATATTTTATACCATAATTTCCAAACTTTAGGAAAACTTTTTACAAATTCTAGTAAAATAAAGTAGAGTTAATGCTACATGGACACACGTGTAATTTTAATTCAAAGTAATGTCCAGACAATAAGCATATACTTGCACTGCAGTGAATTACTTAAAAGCACAGCGTTTATTAATAAAACTTACAAATATCAATTTACGAATAATGTAATCATATTATTTAATACAATGTAAAATGTTGTAATATACTCATTTATGTGGATGAAGACATTAAATAACACCAAGGACATGACGTTAGCAGAAGTAAACCATATAACATCACACATCATGCACGTGATCCATTCAACACAAGCTCAATAGAAGGACTATGCAATGACATACCTCCTGCGAACCCATGAAGACAATGGATGAAAAACCATGAATTAATTATCCGTGAGCCATAAACCAGAATGCATGTGAGGGTGACCGTTGAGGTTTATTTGAGTAAACTCTTTTGGTTATGATTTAACCAATGGAAATGAACTTGGTGAGATCTGAGGACATTCGACAGAACCTAACAACACAAAATTGGAATGGATTGGTTCCAAAACAGTAAAGATTGGAAATAAGAAACCCGATGGCACATTAACTCAATCCTTACTTATGAAATTTACTCACCAGAATGACTCAATTCCAAGTTAGTAGTTAAGTAGAAGTCTATTTATTGTTTTGTTGGTGACATTGTTGTATGATGCTTGTTCGAATACATATTAATGAAAATGTATAAATAACACCAGTAACGTAGAGTGTTACTTTATTACACATATATAACTTGGATATTACAAAATTTATTAAAAACGAGTTGTAAAATATTATAATTGGAACATCGAAAAGGACTAATTGAACATGAACTGTTTATGCAATTTTGCTTTTCTGTGTGTGAGCGTGTATGTATCTGTTTGTTGTGTGTGTGTGTGTGTGTGTGTGTGTGTGTGATGTTTGTGTCTGAGTGAGTGTGTATACGTGTGTGTGCGCGCTTTAAATTGATTTAGGCAACTTTAAGATTTTACACACGCACACGCATATATATATATATATATATATATATTTAGTTAACAAGATGAAATAAAAACTTAGATTTTTTATGAAAAGCCCAAATAATCATTTCAAATCGAGCTAGTAATTGAAAGAAGAAAATTACAAGGTCCCGGACAGGATTTGAACCTGTATCTATAGCTTTCGCGGCTGACTTATTAACCAATTAAACTACCGGGACTGATAATAAAAATTGGAAAATTTTACAAATCTAAATCATGTATGTCAGCATATATCAACCTAACTTTCAATTACTTTTGGCATTTTGATCAATCACATACGACAGTGTCAGGTCTTTTTATTTATGTCAGATATAGACAGGAAGCAACGCTCAAAATTACGGCTCTTAGCCAACCATCTAATATATTCTAGGTAAATTAAACATACAAGACATGTTGATAAATACTAACGTATTATAGTTAATGAGATGAAATAATAATAAGTTAAACTTTTATGCAAAGCCTAAATGATCATTGTGAGCGTTGTTTTCTGCCTATATCTGACATAAGTAAAAAAAACTTGACACTGTCAAAAGTAATTGAAAGTCATGTTGATGTATAGTGACATACATGATTTAGATTTGTAAAATTTTTCAATTTTTATTTCCAGTCACGGTAGTGTAATTGTTGAATACGTAAGCCGCGAAAGCTGAAGCTACACGTTCAAATCCTGGGCGGGATCGTTTATTTTCCATCCTTCAATTACTAGCTCAATTTGAAGTAATCATTTAGACTTTGCATAAAAGTCTAAGCTACTATTTCATCGTATGAACTTTATATACATATATTTTTTGATATGATATTCGCTCCACGATTGGGCTTACCATTTTTACTGTGATATTTCTTATCGAGCCCCTACGATTGGTGTCATTTTTATTGCTGATATATTTATTTGTTATGATATTTACTTTAAGATTTTACCCCGACTAGCTCACTGAATAAATCTTATTTTCACCTTTAAATGAACTCAAATAAAGCACACAATATAATAATAGATAATATGTACAATACTCAAAATTTTAACTTTTCTAAAAATATTTACATTTACCAAATTTATGCTTTTCTGAAAGCCAGAAAAAATATCTTTTAATTACACACTAGGACCTTCGAACATTCCAAGATACCTATCCCTGTTTTCATATTTTTCAAATGACCTATTTGATGACTTACAAATATACAATGTATATCAAATATTAAATTTGAAACAGTCTTCTAATAATAAAGTGTTTAAAAATTGCTAACCTGGAATGGCTTATGGAGTTCCATCCTAGTCTGTGGTCTGCATCCCTTGTTGTGTCCGCTTTACTTATTGGCCGAATTTTTCCACTTTTGATTTCTGCTATTTTAAATTTGCGTGAAGACATGAATATCTAGTCGTATCAACAATATTGTCTCTACATAATGGCATCAACAAAATGCCGTTCCAAATTAAAATACGTCCCAAATAAAAAAATTGCCTCCATAAAATGCGCCCCAAATTAAAGAATCGCCTCCATAAAATACCTCGCAAATTAAAGTACGTCCCAAATTAGAATCGTCCCAAATTAGAAGCCCTGTTTTGTTAAATATTAGAAATAAATTTAATCAAATTTTTTAACTTACGTCTATTTGTAGATCGGCTTATTTTTCGTTGCACAAAATGTTTGCACTTTTAAATTTCATTTATCTTATTTTTATTTTACTAATTACGTGCGTTTTTATAGCATTCAAGCATAGTGGGTGCTCGGTTGAATATCGCCTAAATGTTATTCCTCTTCTATTGTATATATAAGCCCTTCCCCTAATAGCTTTCATTGGGGTGTTTATAATCAAGACCTGTACTTTGCCTTATCTGGCAGAACTCAGAATTTTTACAAATTCCCTAGTTTAATTCTTCGACGAATGCTTTACTGATCACGTAATCGTTCAGCATATTACAATATTGTAATAGGTTTTCCAAACTTTGGCTTTTATCAAGTCACGTATTCAATGTTTGTTAATTGAAAGTCCACGATTTATCTAATAATTGGACCGCTTTGTTTATTAGTTTGTTACATAATGCTGGTTTTCTGAACAGCTGTGTTCTCTCTAATCACGTAACGATTTTCTAATAATGATACGTTGGCATAATATTACGTTGATATTTTCGACGCAATTATTAAATATTTGGAGTGCCAATTTATCTATGTTTCCCGGTTATTTAATTTGATGCAATTAGTTGCTTTTTAAAATTTTATCTTTACTTGTAAACTATACTTAAACATATTTATATGACGCACACATTACTATTTTAATGTAATGATGTCGGATTATTACTAAAGGAGCTTCTTTCTCATGCATCTAATTACATATCTTTTATATAGTGTCCTTGCAATTGACCTTTTGTAGAATAGACGATTTACTCTTATAATTTCTGGATTTATTTGAGTTTCTTAAAGTTAAAGTTGTTTATGTCTATCCTACGACCCCTATGACTTAATCTACCCTTAAACTTATGTCTATCCTACGACCCCTATGACTTAGTCTACCCTTAAACTACCCTATTATCATAGCAATATATACATATATATATATATATATATATATATATATTGCTGTGCATTACGTTATTTCCTTTAAGCCCCAATGTCAGGCGTCATTTTTATTGCTGTGAAATTGCCCTACGATTTAAGTCCATATGTTATTGTTGTGATATGCCCTATTAAGCCCAGCGATTTGTACGTTATATTTTATTTGTTTACCACGATTAGCTCACTGAATGCTCGACTTCCTAATAATAAATTTTATTTTACTTTCTAATGGATTCAAATAAAGCAGTTCAAATCACACAATATAATAATCGATAATATGTACAATGTTGTGTAACCTCAAAATTTTACCCTGTATAGAATATTTATATTTTCCAAATTTATGCTTCCCTGAAAGCCAGCAAAAAATCTTTTAATTACTCTCAAGTATCTTCGAACGTTTTAAGATGCTTTCCCTGTTTTCATATTTTGAAATGACCTTTTTGATGACCCTTACAAATATATAATGTACAGCAAATATTAAATTTGAAACAGTCTTTAAATAATAAAATGTTTAAAAATCGCTAACCTGGAACGCTCACTGGAGTTGCCTTATAGTATGCTTGGTCTGCATCCCTTGCTATGTTCTCTCTACTTATTGGCCAGAATTATCCATTTTTGATTTCTGGTATTTTCCTTGAATTAACTTTGAGTATCCTTTTGGTGGCACTTTCAGACGTATTTTTAGATTTGTGTTAAGGCTTAGATTTCAACATGAACATCGACTAGCATATAAACTTAAATATCATCAACGAAAGTGCAATCAATAACAGCCGTCTCGACAAAAGCCCTGTTTTGTTAAATATTAAAAATAAATTTAATTAATTGTTTAACTTGCGACTATTTGTAGATCGGCTTATTTTTTGTCGCACAATTTTTGCACTTTCAAATTTTACTTATTCTGAATTTTAACGTTTCACTAATTAATTTCATCACGTAAATTTCTACTGCATTTGAGCATAGTTTGTGCTTGGTTGAATATAAACTGACCTGTCTATTCATTTCCTAATGTATTTATAAGCCCTTCCCACCAATCGTTTCCATTTGCGTGTTTATTGATCAAGGCTTGTATTTGCCTTATCTCTGGCAGAACTCGGTATTTCTCAAAATCTCTGGTTTTAATTGTTGTACTTTCGTTCTATTCCTCAGGTTTTTATGTAGTATTTTTGAACATATTTTAAACTTGAATAATTTATGTAAGTAGTCAATAAAAATTTATTTTGCTACGTGAAAAATTTTGTAAGCAAGAAAAAACCTTGAACGTTCAGAAAAATTTTCCAGTAGAGTACAATGGAATTTTGCTGGCTTTAAAATGAAAGAAAAGAAAAGAAAGATTTAATTTTTGGAGATACACAATTTAAAATTTATTGTAATTTAATTCAAAGGTTAATTTTATCATACAGTCAAACACATTAAGCTGTGAAGTGTAAATCATTTTTCTTTTCTCATTATGCAAATATTAATCGACTTCGTTTTATCATTCAAAGCAGATAAAGTTTTAACCAAAAAGGGGTGAACTATTTGATTATCGTAACGTTGTGCACTCTGTGTGAATTAAACTGGCCTAGTCGTGGCAGATTTAAAATTTCAGGAGATTAAAATACACAGAGCGGTGATGATCAGAAGAGGATTATTTGAATAATTACATCGACGTGCAGCGTTATCACATTATTTCTGTAACTAGGAATATATATATATATATATATATATATATTCCTAATTACATAAATGCTGTATTTAAATAGATTTAGGACACGCAGTGAGCAGAAATTTACCGATTTCTTTGTTTAAACGTCTAGTGTAACATTTTGTAAAAGAAACTCCAATCCACCAGAAGTTCACGTACTTAGAAGGTCCAGGAGTACTCGTCTATAAAATGCTTATTATACTAGACTAGGCAGGTTGGAGCGCATATTTTGAGACAGGTTAAAAGCCTTTCAATCTAAGTGTTATTCATAATGTAACTTGAAATTGCATCTAGTTAATTGTTATACTTTCGATTTTTGTTTCATTTCCATTCTCCCGAACCACTGTAGTTAGCCCTTAGTTTGTTATAAAATGCTTACCGCTTCTGTAAAATTCTAAATTTAATAATTCAACGCCCCATAGACTCGCATCAGACTACTTTTGAATTATTTATCGCCTACTTGCACAACTTTGCACGTGCCTATTTTAGCGAGTCTTTTAAACTGTTTCAGTGGGCCCATTCTAGGCTGGTTAAAAGTTTTTAAATTAAGTTATTTATTTAATGTTACAATTAAACTATAAAATAACATTTCCTTGTTCTTTATGTTTAGAAGACTGTGATGTTACCGGGGCCTTGGAAGAGTAGCTGAAAGTAGGTACTCGGGAGCATAGGGTTGTAGATTTTTACCAGGATGACATATTTAGTAAATTTTGATTTGTTAATTATGTTTTTATTGTTAGGGGTACTACCTTAAAATAAGGGGCTAAGTAGGCAAAAAATGTATCGGTAACGTCTTGACAGAAACATGAGTTATGCGCTTTAAATGGATGTGAAGAAGTGGTGAGGGTGATTAAAGGAAATTAAATTTCAAATTGTGCAATCTAAAAGTGTATGTTGACCGATGCATACGTCCAGGGCGTACCTTATGAGAACTGTGTGGAAATGTGTATACAGGATGGAGCAAAAGTTGATATATGCTTAATAAGCCAAAAATCGTGAGATAAAAGAATGTTAAAGTGACAGCTGTGGAAGACGAAAGGGGTTGGAGGAGCTCGGAGAATGATGGCGGAAATAGGAGAACTGAGGAAGATGGAGGATGAAGGAAGAGAACGGAGGAGGGCGGAGGACGGATGAAGGACTGAGGAGGGCGGATGAGGACGGAGGAGAACAGAGGAGGAGTCAGGTGGAGGTTAAGGAGCAAAGAGTAGCCTCATGCCTCTACCCGCGTGTAGCGGATACTCTTAGCCAATTCTTAAGAGAAAAAAGCTTGAAGTAGTGTTTTGAAAACGCATCGTTATCATCTTTAACACTATGTCACAATCACGTTTCGTTTAAACATCACCTAGAGTTTGTCATTGCCTTGACTCCTTCACCCTGTGCCAAGCTGATATGGTCATTAAATATTAATTTTAAAATTTTACAAATTTGATCCGAAATATTCTTTACAAAATCGTTTGGTTCTAAAAATGTTTGACTATGCTAGACTTATATAATGCACCGTGTATAAAATTACTAAACAGCCCTTAAACTTAATTGCCTGAATAACCATAGCATGATTTATATTAAAAATAAAGCGAGGTGTTTGTATCTACAACATACTAACTGAAACAAACATTTGAAATCTGCCGCAAAAGTATTTTATTTTGTTGCCGACGAACCACACTTGCTCGCCGGGCAAAAATCAACCGTAGTACTTTCGCGTGTCAAATATCTTGTAGTAATAATAAAATTTTATAAAATGTTTAAAATTTTTGTTATTAGAATGAAAGCTTTAGATGACGACGGCAGTAAGCATAGTTCGTTTCTACAGTTTTCGATCTTATCCCACCGTCTTAGAACAAGTATATGTACCAACTTACCGTTTGTGTACAGCATACTTTCAAGTTTTTATAATTGTAATTTAGAATTTTGTGTGCTTTACGTTAAGGAATTGTGGATGAATTCCGAACATCTACATATTTATAGTCTGACTTCATCGGAAACAAAAAATATACTTCAACGTTTTGTTATATATTTTTTTTGTATAACACTTTAACGCATTAAAATGCCCATCCTACGATCACATTAGTTAAAAGGTTTTTGAAAACAAAGTTTTCGAAGTAATACTAGTTTATTACAATTACGAGACCCGCACATAAATTCCTTATAATCATACATACTTACTCCATCGCTATGTCTAATTACAATATGGTTGACTGATTTTTCCAACATGATATTTATATTTGCTATACAATATTTTCCAACGTTTTCGATTTTATCAGTTGATTTAATACTCAAGCACCTATCATACGAACCCATGTCCATATTTCCCTCAAAAAATCCAGAAGGTGGTACTTTTCCTGTAGAGTCAATCACTGAAAGAAAAAATATTGGTAAATTTTATGGCAGAAAAGAGATTATTTTATTTTTATCGGTATTTAGAAGTGAGCGGCTCCGTGGCATTTTTGGTATGCGTGTGACTACTATGCCAAAAGTCCCGGATTCGAATCCCGACATATGTTGGACAAGCATTTTTCACAAAAATACGTCTTGGTTCGGATGCGAGGTAAGATGTAGGTAGCGTGTATGTGTTGTCGAGCACGTTAAACGTTACTACCTTGCGTTGAACAGTAAGGGTTCGGTACAATTTAAAATTTTCAGGTAAGAAAACTCGCTTTCTAACCAATGTAGTACCTTCGGTTGGAGCATTGAAAAATCAAATGTAGGATATTTACAGGTACGCTTACAAAACAAAAATCAATTTGTTTAGAAAGTGCAACACGAGTTTTGTCTCTTACGATTCATAAATGAAAATACTAAGTCATTTTTACAAATAATGAATTTAAAGCAATCAAAAGTAGGCAATATTCCTTCTTTACCGATTGACAATTAATAACTCAGTAAGAATATATGCTTATGCAAAATTTTATAGAGCTTTGAATGATGGTCAGAAAGGGTGGTACTTTAAATATTTGTTAAAAATTAAAATACTTTTAAAGAATGGAAATAAATTTAAGGTTAGAAAATACGGAACAAATACAAGTGGAAATATCACTTGCGCTGGTTTGGCTACCAAGAACAACAACCTATGGCTTCGCATTCTATAGACAAGATCAAAAATTTAATCCCATTTTAATACTCTAAGACCATTGCTATTTTTGGTGATATTTGAGTATTCATTTTTGTACTATGAATATTAATTATGCTATGTAAGATGAATTTTACGCGTACTTAAAACAAAACTTTTTAATATTAATTCTTTATGGAGATTTTTGTGAACAAACAAATCCAGCGCATTAGCGAAATCATATGTAAGGGACATGCCTAAGGCTCTGAAAAAAAATAACCAATTTAAGCTTCATAAAACTTGCATTGTTTAAAGGATAAAATAACATTGATAGAGTGAGTATTCAACATTACATTCTTTTATACAAAACTGGCCCTCTTTGAAATTATTAATTAAAAATAACTAATGAATATAACATTTAAATCAATTGTAAATATGTCAAATCAGTTAAAATAACTTGATTGCGTTTTAGCTTTTGATCATAGAACGTTAAATCTGGAAATTCCACAAACTTTACTAGGAGTTTTCATATTTACCATCAAGGGAAAAAAAATTTTAAAAGCTAGCAATTTTACGACATTCTTATTGACGTATTATCTCAAAGGCGGAACTTCACAGCATTCTTATTGCCACTCAACTAAAAGGAGGAGCTTTTATATATATATATATATATATATATATATATGTGTGTGTGTGTGTGTGTGTGTGTGTGTGTGTGTGTAGGTTAAAGGTCAACGTATGTTGACTATGTGTTAACTATTGCATACAACCATGTATAATATTAAAGCTTCGCGGTAGGTAAAAATCAATAATTTGTATACATTAATGCAAGACAAGGTTGACTATTGCAGGCACACATGTGTAATATTAAAGCTTCGTAGTACATAAAAATTAATAATTGATGCAACGGTAATTGTTTAGTATCGCAAACTAAAAAGTACGTTCATTTAATTCGTAAGGAACTACAAAATAACATAACAAAACGGTCGAGAAGTTCATGGAATAAAAACAATAACATAAATAGATATTTCTATGAAAGCTAGAAAACGTTACGATAACATTTCGAGGTATTGTACAACGGAAAGGCTAAGTTAACGAACAGTATGTTATTTTAAAGCAAAAATCAATAATTTTAAGGGACAGATAATCGTTTGACGGCAACTAAGGGAGGTAGAGAATACATCAGCCGGTAGAAGGACCAGCAGTTTCAAGCGCGTGACAGACGAGTATATTTTAAAAACAAATGAGTGAAACAAAGATGCAAGATGTTTGTCGACAGCATCGATTTTCAAGGCGCACATTTAACGAGAGAAGGATAACCGTAGACAGCAGGACAATAGTGGGGCTCTATGAAAGTAGGAAAACAAGAGTGAGACAGAAAATAGTGGTTATGAACGCATGATTGCAAGGAGAATAGAGACGCGGGCACTTTAGGCGTATTTTGGATGTGGTTAGAGTAAATGGATAGGAATGATTTTCTGGGTACCCTTTGACGGTTGCAACTGGTAGATAGTTTTTCGTGGTAAATCCGTGGTGGAACGGGAGAAATTCTGAGTTTTAGAAAGTTCGTTGTGTTTTGAGTGCAGGAATTTGGAAAATTGTTTGTGGCGGGTGAGATAGTTTAGCGAAGACAGTGGAAATACGTGACTAGAGAAGAGGTTTAAAGATTATAAAAGCTCTTACCAGGAGTGGAAAAGATCTCTCTTAATTTTCTGATTTGCTTCGAGTACACTAAGTAGCATAGAGAAGACATCTTAATTTAAAATTAAAAGCCGCGACATAGTGCAGTCCGCCGTATATTTTTACAAGTGTTATAAATGCACGAGTTGGTGCTAACAAGTTAAACGGGCTGAAAATAAATTATTATAAATAATTGTACGAGTAAAAAGAGGATGCTACTGAGGTAAGCGAACCAAGTATTTCTTGAACGAGAGTGCTAGTGGCACGTTAAATTGAGACTGAGGAAACATTTGGATTTGTACGAATGGTAGTATAGAAAGCATCCACTGATAACTGGGGGAACTGGATGAGCGAGTTGAGATGGAGTTGCTCTCAGGAGGTAGTGCGTCCGAAGAACACACCAGGTAACGAATTTTATTTTATTGTTGAACTGTGGTGCTGGCATTGTGTTATAAAACTATGTGTGATTAGAATTATGTGGTGAAAATTGTATGAACTAAAAATTAATTTGGTTACCGTATATAAAAAAACAATTTTTAATTATTATTTGAGTGGGTAAAAACAGGAATAAGAATTTTTGATGTAATGAGTAAACGGGTCTTTAGAGTAATTTGACCATGCAATATTTTATGCATATCAGGGAAAAAGGTTTATACTGAACTCACCATAGACCAAGAATAGGTAAATTTAGGGTTTCACGATAGGCCCATCTACTTTGAAATAAAAATATTAAAGTGTAATAATTTACAAACAATTTAGATTGAAAAAAAGGGTGAAATGTTTTATTGTAAATATAAAAGTGTAAATATTGAGATTGTCTGAATAATCATTTATGTCATACGAATAAAAGGGTGTATGTTTGTCCAAACAGTTTATTTTATTTTTGTATTTTGTTGTGTATAATATAAAAGTGTTAAAAGAATGAGTAGTTGGGGTAAGTATATCATAGGAGGTAGTGCACAGAGCTAGCCGAGGAAGATCAGCTTGGGAAAGCAGTTTGAAGTAATTTGGTGGAGATGATTTGGAGTCCAGACAGGTTTGAAGAAATAGTGAGTTAATCGCAGCTCTTGTCCACTTCGTTTTATGACTTGCAAAGTTGCTTATTTAATTGAATCTTTTGAAATACGCTTTCTTTCTTTAAGTCTAATTATAATTATAGTTTATATACAGGGCGTTGATATTTGCTCTCTTGACTAATCGTCGAATTTTGCATTTTCTTTGTAAAATGTCTAGTTTCTGGATTCTCATGATGTTTACATATAGCGCACCATCCTAGTGATCATATATACCCCTAAATAATCCTATCATCATAACAATATACACAGGGTGTAATTTTTACACTAACACGTTTAGTTTAAAAAGTATAAGGTATAGAAACGTTCAGATAATGCTTATAGCTGATGAAGGAGGACATACACTTCTGGGGACAGTTCTTTAAATTTTTCAGTAGTTTTTTCAGTAAAATATAAAGTTACCTTTTCCTAAATAGAAAGGGGTATTTTCAGCTATTGTATCAAATAATTCTTTAAAAATGTTATTTTTTAGTATAACATATCCCTACACCTAAAATCAAAAGTAAGCCTACAAAAATGCATTAATGTGTATGCATGAATACAGACGATCAACGCCTTTCAGAGCAAAGTACAACATAATCTTATTTAACGTAATTTTCAGTTTTAAGTAACAAAAATAATGAACAAAGGACAATGAAACACACAAACAAAAAATGAAAACTTGAATCTTTTACGGATTTTTACTGATTATATGTTCTAAATTTTCACCATTTTGACCTAAACAAAGATTTACTATTTTCAACAGTAATGTCACGTTGTTTCTTACTAATTTTAAATCACACAATTCTCTTCATGTTACGAAGAATAGTGCGAAGATTTTGGCGAGAGGGTCTGGTCTTCAACGGAGATCTTATTTAAAATTGAGAAATCGTTTCCATAAATCTCGGCCGCATTTGCCATACATTACAGTTAGTTCAAAAAAGTCAGAATTATTTAATTGTTGAAGAGCCATTTCAATTAATTCGCAGTCTGACAGGTACGAAACAGAACACATGAGTAAGCATTATCAAAATCACAACCAGCTGTGATAACTATTAGAGTTGATGCTTGTTGCTACAGTATAGTCTCTGCGCACGCATACACATTAATGCATTTTTGAAGGCTTATTTTTGATTTTAGGTATAGAGATATGTTTTATTAAAAAATAGCATTTTTAAAGAGCTCTCCAATACGATAGTTAAAAATACCCCTTTATATTTAAAAAAGGTAACTTTGTATTTTCTTGCAAAAACTATTGAAAAATCTTCAGAACTGCCTCCATGAATATATGTCCTCCTTCATCAGCTATAACGTTTATCTGAATGTTTTTTCTATACTTTATACTTTTTAAGTGAAACGCGCTGGTGGGTTTAAAATTTGCACCATGTAAATATATATATATATATATATATATATAGGTGTTTTAAGTGGGATGTCACTTGTATATGGAAAACCAATGGTAGAAGAAAGCTGAAAATTTGCACTAGCAGGTTATCGAATATGCCCTACACGTTTAAAATAGTTTCGATACGTTGGCACTTCCCGTTATACCGGAAGTCGGTATTACTATCGTTATTTTAAATACAACATCCTGTATATTTATATATATATTCGAATTCCATGTCGAATTTTATGTGAACTTTTATAACGCAACCCTAAAATACCGTATCCAAAAAATATGTGATTCTGAATTTATAACCGAAAATCTTAAGCTACTTCAACATACTTTAGAAAATAATGCCTACCCGAAAATTCTCTTAAATAAACTGATCTTTCAAACACAAGAACCTATAATAAAAAACCCCAGAACAATGTAATTTATAAAAAATTACCATATATTGATAACCTTACGCCGGCAATACAAAAATCTTTATCTAAGGACAACATAAAAATTGTTTACGCCTACAAGAGATCGATTAACAATCTTTTCACTACTGTTAAAGATAGGACTGATAAGGGACTATGTAGTAACATAGTTTATAAAATTAAATGCCCATGTAACATGTCTTATACGGGACAAACAAATTAATGGTTAAGATCCCGGCTCACACAGCACCGAAGCGATGCGAAAATTGGGAAAAAATCTTGTGCTCTTGCGTCTCATATTCACGATACTTAACATACAGCAAACTGGAATGATACCAAAATTTTAGATAAAGAGGTCAATTATGTAAACAGACTGTTCTTGGAATCGTACCATATAAGAAATGATGACAATAGTTTGAACTTTAAAATAGACACGCAAAATCTTAATAACATATACGCTCTACTATATAGTTTTAGCAATACTTAATCCAGTACCATCTTTCTACATTCCTTGTGAAATTCTCAATCCTTAAATTATTGAATTTCATATCACACAGTTGTATTACCGGTTGGCTCACTCATATGCTGGCCTCAATACGATTAGCAATTGTTTAGTATAACACATTAAACTCATCGTTGTCAAACTAATACCGATCGTCTTGTTGTACTTACACCTTTTAATTTTAAATTTCTGTTACTCGTGAAAGTATTTAAAAAAACTGACGCATGTATTATGCAATTTTAAAATGTAATAGTTACTACATGTTTGTTAATTTAATATCTTAAAAAATCAAGTTTCTGTAAGTATCTTGCTATGTGCATAACTGTTATTTGTATTATAATTTTACAGAATCATGATTATGGTCTAAATACAGTCCGAAACGTCGATTATAAACAAATGATTTTCATTTACATATAAACACATAATTGTCCAAACGAGACTCAATCCCAAAAAATTTTTTGAACATATATACCTTTTCCAATTGTTATTTACGTTCGAAATACCATAAGATTTATATATATATATATATATATATATATATATATATATATATATAGACACACACACACGCGCACAATTAACGGTCATGGGATGAATTTGTGACGAGTAATGAACGATAGAAGAATAGGTGGTGAACCCTTATGTAACTATTAAACTCAACTATACGAGTTGTTACACATTAAAAGAATTATGATACTATAAACAAGACCTCCGTAGGACACTAAGTAAGTTCAGAAAATATGCTTTACAAATTCTCAAAAATATAAAATTATTTTATTGCAACATCCGTTTGAATAGGTAGAATAAATTCATAGAACATATTCAGATCTATAGAGTTACATCAGCCATTTGCGATTTATTTTTTCTTATAACATTCCAATAAGTTTTAGTCATACTTTTTAAATTTCTATAGACAGAATGCTTTGTTATTTCCTTATTTGTTTACCATAATGCAAGTAAATGTCCGTGATCGGTTTAAAGCTTTCTCTGACATCTCCTTTTAAAGCGGCTGTCAATTATGGTGTACAATTTTTATTGGTTCTTTGCGAAACGTAGCTACCAATTTTATTTAACAAATACATCTTGTTACCTGTAAGAAACTGCTGCTATGTACAGCTTTCATATTATAAACAGTATTCTAATTAAAAACGCACAAAAGAACTAAAGAGCTGACTGAAAGGTCTGATATATTTGTATAAATATCGTGAGAGGTATAAGCTGAAATTTCATTACACCACGAAATTACTTCGTGTTCACTTATGCAGGGGACATAGGGCATATGTTTGTTATCTCTAAAAACTGTATGTCATTAGATTAAAATATGTCGCATTTCTTGAATGTGTTTTCGAAGAAGTGTGATTGTCACACCTATATCTCGTACTTTCCGGATAAGCGATATGATAAACTTATCGAACGCAATTAGATGTTTCGAGTGCATTGATAACTCATGACATGTTGATCCAACCTTGAATTGCAACAGCCTGTATTACAGGAATATAGTCGAAACCATGAAAGAAGTCGTCTGCGTCATCACTTGTATTCGTACGAATTAAGTTGAAAAGTTTAAGTCAATGTAGCAACTAGTTAATAAATACCCAATAAATATTCCGATTCTGAAGTTTCCATCATGCTTTTAAAACTTTAAAGAGTATATTCCATTTACACAAAAATTAAGAAAGATATCCTATTTTAAAGAGAAGGCATACTTTTACCAAAGGTTAGCCTGTTAAGTATAAAGTTCAAAACATACGGCACATACTCCTCTCTGTCGTTTTCCCAGATGAACTTGTTCACGTATGTCTTTATTTAAAACACGTACAAATAGTATTACTATCTTTATCATATACATTAGTTAAGCTTTTAAATAATCTTAAACGTATGTTTTGAATTGAGTTAGACAACTATGACGTAGAGGACTTCATCCGTGGTTCCTACTATACCTGGTCATTATCATGTCCGCTACATTAAAAAAAGTGCATAATAAATCCCAGTATGCTTTATTTCTGGAGTTGTTCCTACAAACAATACGTTTTGGAGATAAAGCATAAATTAACTGTAGAATAATAGAATTTTAGGTTTACCTTATTTGGATCTCGAATTTGCTTAAAACCACTTGAATTATTGCAACTACTAAACACAAAATTATACTTATTCTTAGTTGAACTAATGTCGTATTAAATGGCATAGAATGTGCATGCATTCGATGAGTAATAAATATTAATATCAGAGAATTATTCTCAGCGTTTTAAGTATTAAGAATAATTTCCAATCTTATTAACACTACATAAAAAGGCATGGTGGCAGCGATGGTTGTCACTTCATATTATATTCGCTTATTATGGAGCAGTAAAACTATTCACATTTGTTTATATTGAACAGTGTAATCTGTTTAATTTCGGATTAATGTTCTTTATGCGCTTCTGGGATTTAAGAAATATATTACTGTTCTGAAACAATTTAATGAAATGTAATATGAGAATGGAATTTGCTGGTAAAATGGAGAGAATTTGCTGGTGAAATAAACAAGTGTGGTTGAAGTGAACATGTCCAATAGGGCATGGGTAACCTATGATCAGCAGGTCACCAAGAGACCCATTTAATAATTTGAAGTGACGCTTTTGAGTTTTGAGAATAAAAATAATAAATAAAAATAAATTATAAAACATAAGCATGAAACGGACACTTTGTAACAGTTCGTTTTCCCTCTGCTAAATTAACGCATAAAAATTATATATTGTGTTATAAAATTTTTAAATTTACTTTTATGATTCAATATAAATTGTATTTCTACAATTAATACAAAATTAAAAAAACAAAATATCATAATTTCGAAACACCCCAATTATTGTCCTTCCTTATTTTTAATCACATAGTAAACAAACCCCATAAGTTATAAATGTCCAGTTTGTATTGTAAAATTTCCACAACGTATCTTCAAGGTGATATCGTATAGCGTGTTTACGCGCACCTGCTTACTAAGGCTGTTATCGACGAGTCGAATCAGTCGGTTTTTCATCATAACAACGTCAATATATTTAAATTCATATCTAAAGCTGACTTGCGAGTCGCAATTTAGTTTTGATAAATACATCGATCCGATTTCTTAGAAACCCATCATGGTTTGTAATTTCTATATTTAAATAATTTAATTTAATTTTTATTTGGTTTTCCTTAGCGTAATACTAAAACACAAAAGAACTGATGGACTAAAAAAATATAAAGCAACATTAAAGTACGGAAGAAATAACATTTAACAACTGAAGCAAAAATGGTCGAGCTAAACTGTTAAATTTTTACTGCGTATAAGATATATACATTCTACATATTTGAATATGGAAATTTTGTTTTAATTCGGAAGCAATACTTAGAGCTGACTAATGGTTGTAGGAAGTTTATGTATTTGCGTATAAAGCGATTACGCATAGGAAACTTACAATGTGGATCTATTTTACGAGACGTTGTTATAACGATGTAGACAACTGCTTTTTTATGTGTTTGTTCAATGTTGGAAGTCCACATGTGGGTTGAACTTGTTTGTCAAATGGTGCAAGCAGCCAAGCCTGAGGTCAAGGTGGTAAGTGATTTCCATTTGTGAGGCAATCATCTGTGGAAGCACTTAAGCAATAGTATTTATTTTGTCCATGCTTATTACTGTATTCTATGAACTACATATAAACCAGATGTGCATAAGTGTAATAAGTAGAGTGTCCATTCACTATTACACAAAAGAAAGAAATCATAGATGTACAAAACCTGTCTGACTTATTGATTTTATTTTGAGGCGCAAATTGCTGTCTCTAATTTTATTTTATGTATTTTATTTTATTTCAGGATAAATGTAGTACCATCTAAAAATACAAAATCTTGTATTTTTACAACAGAATATACTCGTAGAGGTTCCTGTATTTTTCTTATCCATATTTCTCGTTTTTACACACTATCTAAGTACAGTGGCGCCCTACCCATCCATATTTAATTAACGACCCTCCTGATAGTCTCTCTAAACCGCTGGAGATAGAGTTCAGAGCTAGTGCGAAAATCTTCAAAAGTCAATTGCGTCAATACGGATAAAACAACATTCTTCTGCACGACTTTTGTAAGAAAAAATAAACATCCTTTTTAGAAAGTTTCAGTAATGCTCAGTTTAGCAAGGCTGTAATGTTTTAACTTTGAAAATAAATAAGAAAATTAACCGAAATTTAATGAGAATAATATTTTAATCTGATTACAAAATTGCATTAACGATTTACTTAATTGTGTTTTTTTTAGAGTAATTAGACTTATAATTTGAATTCTTACGTTTAGAGTTGAAAACCGTATGGTAACTATTTTCTCCATATAACTTGTCCCATTATTCACCAAAAAGCATTGTTTTAAATTTAAAATACCACTGACCCGAAACCTCTTCTTAATTCTCACATTTTTGTTGATTTTGGTTGGCGGCCATAGATGCTTGACGAAGCCTAGTGATGTGAGCCGGGTAAATACCCAGTGGGTAGGCAATTATAAATTGGGTATTTACCATTGCCCTGGCAATGGGTAAATACCCAAAATATGGGTTCTTTTTAAGCTTTAAAAATACATTTAATTCAATTAGGTAACTGAGATTAGTAACACTGTTATTGTATTCAGTTTTTAAAATGATGTTTACAAAATAAAATTAACATCTTACCAAAAAGAATGAATAATACCTTTTTAAATATTACTGTATCTAAAACATTTTATAAACGGATTAATTACATTGTACAGGTTTGCTCAGCTAAAAAAAGTATTGTGAATGTGTAACAACCCCCCCCCCCCTTCTCCAGTGCTTATACACAGTCTAACTTTTAGTAATGAGATTTTAGTTACTGACAGCAGTTATTTCTTCTAACTAATCCTTTAAAAGAGCAGCTTTCCTGCTTACGTTAATGTTTTTGCTAATAGTTACGTGTGAAAAATGGTCGAGAAAAAGGGTTCAGCTTGGCAGTTTTTTAAAGAAAATAAAAAAAGTCGTGTTGGTGTTGTATGCAAATACTGCAGTACTGAATACAAATATGCTAATGTTAATAAAATGACCAAACATATAAGAAAGTGTTTTAAGTGTCCTGAGGACATAAAAAAATTCTTGATTTAAAGCCAAATACTGTATGTACTCAAGCATCTATGTTAACAGACACAGATAAGAAAACAACTCTATATAAATCAAAGCCAAAGGCGTTGAATGCTTTTTGTACCAGAAGAACCTGGATTAAGTTCAAGTGATAGGCATATGCAACCTATCAGTTCAACATAGGCAAATACATCTGAAAACAGTGTTAGTAACATCTCTGAGAGAATGAGAAGTAATCGTTTGATTTTCAATCGACCATCATCCACAACTTCGAATATCAGTGAAGGAGGGTTGGTTAATTTTTTAGACCACATGGACAGTCAGTTGAATGTAAGTAAATAAAAGAAATTATTATTAAACTTCATGTAAAAGGTAGCGTGCTTCCCAATGTTAAAATGACCATAAAAGTCATCACGCTCTACGGCGGAATCAATTTTTTTTTGTTTATGGCAACCTTTTTAGATAAAACACAAAGGTCAAAGTTTTAGTAATTGCAAACTTTAATAATTTTTAACAAAATATTTATTTTTACCTAACTCTTGCTTTTTTCTAAAGACACACAAAAATGACAAACACTCCAAAAAGAATTTTTATGAGCTTACAGTTTCATGCACTTAGGTCGGTACTTATGTCCTTACAATTTAAGTAATTTTAATCAAAGCCTCTCCTTAGATTGAGTTGAATTACGTGTTATGTGTTGTGTAATTGAAAAGAGTTGCATTTTAATATGCAGTCTTTTTTGTTTCAGGAAATCCTTAACCAAAGTTTAGCTAAAGCTATTTTTGTAAGTGGTGCACCCTTGTCAATAATTGAACATCAACTATGGATAGAATTCTTCAAAAAAATTCGTCCATTTTACAAACCACCATCGAGGTATCGCCTTACTTACCTTACGTACCTTACAGCTCAGTACGCAGAAATGCAAAGTGAGGTTACAAATCAACTAAGTGACTCAAAACACTTACATTCACAATGTGATGGCAGGAGTAACATCAGGAATGAATCAATAATAAACTTTGTTGTTGCAAAGCCAGAGCCACTGTTTGTGAAATTTGTTGCAACCAAGGAGAACAGACACAATGCACCTTACTTAGCTGAGTTTATAATCAACGTAATTGAAAATTATGGCCCTTATAAGTTTTTGGTAATCATTGGAGACAACGCTTCCAACATACGAGCTGCCTTTGCATTTGTAAAGAAGAAATACCCTGAAAGAGTTTAATATCTACAGACCCTTGTGAAACAATATTGCAGTGAATCGATTATTTTTAGTCTACATACTGTCCTCCCAATAAATTATTTTGTGTTATAAATTTTACTCAACACCCCAGAACTTGTGTAATTTTTATAAAATAAATCTCAATAAGTTTTACAGATCAGAAATCAAAATCTATTATAACAAAGTAAATAAAGTCACAGGTTCAATGCGCATCTACCGATTTTGTAATATGCCACAGGTTGTTGTTCTGTTGAACACTGCCGGCTGCATGGAAAATCCACGACTTGTAGTCCAAATACCAGCCCGCTAACATGTATTTGTTAAGTACTCTGGCAGCAAGTCTACGAATAGCCATTATCATGGCCCATCTGAGTAATTAATCGAAACCAACTAACCAATGCGCAACTACGTTCAATTATAGATTTAACTAAAACAAAATTTAATACAACTATGAGAAGCTTTTGTAATCGTAACATATGATGTCACTTTGAAAAGCAGCAACATCTTTTTAACCAAGATGTATTTAACTGTTGGAATATAAAATAAACTTTACTTAATATTATTCATCTAAAAATTTTGTAGTATATTAATTGATGGAAGATGGTGTGCAATGTTATTTAGAATTTTGGTATAAAAGTCAAGTATAAAATAAAATTGATTTTAGAAATTTTTCATATTAGGAAGTGATTATTAACAAAGCACTGAAATTTTAGTAATTGCAATATATAATGACCTTGTGGTCTTAACTGTAAGTCGCAGGGCCTCAGATCTGATCACCTTCGATAACCAAATATGTTTTTTTATTATGAAGTATGAATTCATCATTAAATTACTACAAACTGGTTAGAGAGAAATAACTTTTATTTGATTTTGTGTAATTAAATTCTTCAGTAGAAATAGATGCTTTGAGTTGACTTAAAATTTATTTATACAAGTTTATGATCATATAAATTAACGATAGAGAAGGAGAGTTTAAACTATACAGTTATGGTCCGACTCAGAGATTATAAAAACTAGTTAGAGATATCAACTAAATTGCTATAAGAACTACTTGCTTGACTATCACCTGCAGTGTTAAAGGTAATAGTATCTATTTATAATTAAATTAATTAGAAAGCTAAGATAAAGTTACTTCAACTGTGAATTCTTTAAGATACGTTGTACACTATAAAGCTCCTACTTTCGCTCTGTAGTGTTGTCTTCTAAAATAATTTAAGAAAGTAGTGGCGCCGTAAAATGTCCGTAGAATAGGAACCCCCCGATAGTCTCTACAATTAACCGAGGGAGATAGAGTCCCAATCTAGTCCGCAAGATTCCAAAGGTCATTTAACTACGGAAAACTACAACTTTGGCAAGACCTTTGTGAATACATCGGGAGTTGATCATAATGTATTAACCACCCGAACCGAGTGTTCCGACCTATTTTTTTATTGTTCCTGGCCGGTATATAGTTAGTCGGACACGTCTCAAACAGGTTAGCCGACAAAGAATTGTTTTGAGGGTTAGAACCCGTCAATTGTACGAATAGGTTGTCTAGTTCACCTTTTACACCTTCTTTGTAAAGACGTCTTAAAATGCAATACCGTCAAATCTTTTATGGCTACTGTCGTTGACATAGTAAAAACTATCAATAATAGTCATGCCTTAAAAGCACTGTTTGACCGCTTTCAATTGGACAAAAATTTCAAAGATAGGATTTTTTTGAAACTGCCTGGGCAACTAGTTCTGCTTACGGAGTTTGCTATCAAACAAATCTGTGCTTTAAAAACTAACTGTTGGCGAAGAAGCAGAAATCACATCAGACATGAAACGTCGGATGCTTCATGATGGCGTGTTTTGGGTCAGAGTTGAAAAAATGGTGAACATCTTACACCCAATCACTGAACTTATCACTGCATTCGAGTCAAACACTCCGCAGATCTATAGGGTTTTCACAAAATTTAACAATCTTTAAAAAAATCTTAAAAACGAGATTCCAGAGTCTCCTATAAAAAATTCTAAAGAGAAGGAGGTGCTGAAAAAGTTAGAGAAACGGATGGAGTTTGGTGTGGGGAAAATTCATCCTGCTGCTGGTTTGTTGAATCCTTCTTTTCAGGGTTGCAAACTTAAACCTGAAGAGCTTCTTGAGGCTATTCATTTTGTTTGTGAAGTTGGCAACAGTATGGGATTGAAAGTGGTTGAACTTCGACAGAATGTAGCTGATTATAGAGATAAAGAAGGACTGCAGGGAAGAGCTTTTGTCTGGGAAGGGGTAAAAGATTCTGAAAAAGAGAAGGCAATCAGTCCCATGTTATGGTGGAGGGAATTGAGAGGGACATGCGTGTTGGCTGATGTAGCCGTAAGAATCCTAGGCGCTCGTGTGACATCTGCTGCAATTGAGAGAATCCCGACACGGTCCGCTTGAAAAATGTTAGGCGAGCATTTTTCGCAAAATACACCCTCGTTCGGATGAGAGGTAAAATGGAGGTCCCGTGTGTGAGTGTTGTCACGCACGTTAAAGATCCCTACCTTGCTTGGAACAGCAAGGATTCGGCAAAATTCAAAATTTTCCAGGTAAAAAAAAAACTCGCTTCCTGGCCAATGTAGTACCTTCGGGTGGAGCATTGGAAAATCACATGTAATGCAATTGAGAGAACTTTCAGCACGTTCAGCTGTATCCATAGTAAGAAAAGAAATAGACTGACAACTGAACGAGTCGGACAGATCACTTATTTGTCTAATAATTGGAAATTGCTTCACAACATCAACCATCCTAAAGTTAAAAAACAGAAACTAACAGAAAATAAGGAAGAATACGGTGGTTTTGAAGATGTTCTCTTGGAAATGAACGAAGAAGATAAGATGGAAATTTAATCTACCGATACCGATGATGATGAAGATGAACATATGTCATTGTCGAGCCACTCAAATGATGAAAATAATTCAGATTAAAGCAAAGCATTAATATTGTATGCAATGAAATATATAAAGTTTTATTAGTTTTGTGTACAGAATTTACTGTATTTGAGGTCTACGTCAAGAGTAGCATATAGTTTTGTGTAACTGTGTAACTAATTTAATAACAGTTTTGCTTGTGTTATACAAGTGTCACAAGTACACAATTGATAAAAATGCTCAAGGTTTAGGTTGTCAGTCAATATAGCTCAAATAAGACTGCAAAAAGAAATAGCAACTAATATAAATAATGAAAACTGCTTATGCTTGAGCTTCATAAACACGTTAAAATGGTTTATTAAGCTTGCACAAATGGAAGACTCTTAGTTTGAGTAAAGTGTCATTTATTTAAATAGATTTTACAAGGTTTAGCTTAAACCTAATCTTGATTTTATACAAATTTAAAAAAACCCGGGTATTTATGAATTTTGGGTATTTACCTGGGTAATTACCCTTAGTATTTACTCTAAATTATAAATACCCGGGTATTTCACATCGCAACCGAAGCCTGATTTAAATAATACCTTTATTTGTATTGCATAATTACTATTAAAACCTTGTGTTGCAAACTACGTCTCGTCCATTTATCTAAATGACATAAGTTGTCCGCACGATAATATATAATGATAACCTGCGTTAGTTACAGTAATTCCACTTTTTCGTGAAAGTTGTTAATATCTGTTTCAGAAACCGGTAATTTAAATAGTATAATATTCAGTGTCTGTTTTGCGCATATCTTGAGGTGCAGTATACAACGCCTTTCAAAAGTTTTTTACACCTGTTGGAAAAAGTTACGGTTTATTTACCTAACATGTATGTAGTGGTTAGTACAACATTGAACACATTTTTTACTTCAATAAAGAAACATGTTTTGTATATATCATCTTAAATTGTGAAGTAATACTTACTGTCAATTATCATTCGTATATCCAATCCAGCAAGTTGCAAAAGACATTGAGGAGATATCTTCGTTTGCATTCCATTTTGCAAATTAACTTGTATCTTGTGTAAAAAATTATTTGATAGTAGAAATTTTTGTATTTCTTCTGGTGTAACATTTTGTTGACTATATCTAATACCAAGTATTAATAGAATTAAATTTACCATAAAACCCATTGTTCTAGGACTTCACTAATACTAAAGTGCTATTGATTGTGTGCTTTATCTCTATTTAAAAATCAAGTATGTACATATAATCTCTTCGATAAGGCATATTTGTGATTTAAGAAGGTGAAATATTTTTTTAAACTAACGCTTTTAAATGAATGTGTGAAGTAATATTTTAGGCATTGATGGTGCAATTATTTGCTGGGATAATTATGTTGCTTTAAATGCGAAATGCAATACTAGATAGTGGTGTTATAATTTTAATTAAATCTAGACGCCAGTTAAATATTATTGTATTGTACAAATCCGCAACAGTCAAACTGGACGATTAGGATTACTTTTAAGACTTGACTGGCTACATAATATTGTCGACTTTCCTATTTATCGCAACGCCGTTTTTAATGAACAATAAATTATTCTTTATAGGTGAAGACATGTAAATCGACAATCAGTACTTGCCTACTAAAGGTGCCCTCATGAATGAGTATAAACTAAACACTGTAATAGAATACGCATTTTTGTTGGTTAAGAAGAAGAATTTTTCTCGCTCTTTTTTGGACAATGAAAGCATTAAGAATACTAATAGAGTGCTATAAACTTCCATTTTCGTTGCTTAAAACTGATAGTCAATCGTTAAATTGGCCGCGTCAGTTCTTCGTGATTAATTAAGAAATCACGAGAACACCAAAATGAATTTTTGAAAAATGGTGGAAGTGAATTCAGCGATCGGTTTTAAGCTTCTAATCAACAAAAGCAATTACAGATACTGCGTTCTTGGTGCTCTTTAATGCGTTATTTATCACCGTTAGAGCTCCGAATTTATCTAAATAGACAGTAGTATTAGATCAATTTAACGATTGACTTTTAGTTCTTTAGCCAACAAAAGATCCTAGTACTTCGCTAGTTGTTTATTGGAGCTCCAAAGAAGATCGTTTGACCACTTGACATTTACGAAAAGAAGAGGAAAAGTTGCGAGAACTATACGACTATCAACTTTTAGTTCTTCAATAATCATCATCATTAGGTCTTCAGTCCTGGAACTGGTTTGACGCGTACCTCCATTGTTTCGAATTCTATGCTAACACACGCATTTTCCCGAAATTGCCACAACCTACACCTTTCAGTATTTTCGTGCAATAGTCTGATCTAGGTCTACTCCTACCTCTATCTCCCTTTTGCCTATCTCTGCTTGTAATATATCCCGCACTATTCCCCAAATGCCTTGTCTTGCCGTGTCTTGCCGTGTCTTGTCCTTCTATTTCTCCTATTCTTGTTATTTTCCGCAGACATCTTTCCTCCCTTATTATTTCTAGAACCTCTTTGTTATTAATTTTGTATATCCATACCGTCATCATCATACATCTGAAGCACCACATTCCAAAAAGTTTCTACCTTATTACTGTCTGCTTCATCTACTGTCCGTATTTCATAGCCGTACCGAGCCATGCTCTACACACATTCTTTCAACAAGTTCTTCCATGTTTCTATCTTTGTTGCTTTCAAACATTGTTGCTGCTCTTTCTCGTTAGATACAGCTCGGTTCCCTTTCTTTTGTCTTGCAAATATATATCCTACTTCACCGATATTCAGTGATATGAAAAAACGGTTAAGCAACTTGCCGCTACCAAGATCCCGCGTGAGAATAAGTATATCGAAGAGATCAGTTTGTTCCAATGTTTACTAAAAATTTTGTTTATCAAGAATTGATAGCTTTTCTGCTATATTCATCTTTTGCTAGCTTCTTGTCTTTGCATCTGAATCCACATATGGTTTTAGCAATGCACATTAGTTGTGTAATAACGGAAAGATGCGTATTCTATGTCGGAAATCCATTTGAATATTTCCACAACTGTAGTAATAACCTAACGCAAAGTTTGAGTGAAGGTAAATTTATCGTTTCCAATGAAGCTATGCGTGTTTTTGCAAATAAGATGGATTCTATATATTTCAAATATTTGCATTGTTTAAATTCCACTTACTCAATGGAAAACCACCTGCACTTAAAACACTTATATTGCTATCGCTAAATTGTCAGAATTGAATTTGATCATAGCCACATGTGATTAGGTTATCCATATAAAAATAATTGGAGATTGTGCAATGTATTTCGAGGAACGAGAAATCGAACTATTTTATAAATTTGAACAAATATCCTATAGCGATAATAAAAGCTATGTGTATCCAACATATGAGTGTATCTTATTCGATAACTTAACTTTATCGTCATAAGAAAATAGAAATAATCTTTTCTGATATGGAGTATCGCATGAGTAAATCACATGTGAGTGCATTTTAGAAATATCAAATGTCATTTCATATTTATAAAATCTAAAGCGGATGAAAATGCTAAATACGTCATCGTGTGTTATAGAACACATCTCTAAAATGCTATTTAGAAAATTCCCTGAAAAAAATTTGAACAAAAGCGTCAAATGTCACTCGATTCTTGAGTATAAAGAATCATGTTTAAATATATTGTGATGTGATAAAAATACCTACTGCTGTAGCAATGGTCAAAATTACCAATAGCCTTCATACGGTTGAAATGTAAGTATTCCAACTTGAAATTAGGGCACCACCTCCACCTCCACATCTACCTCCACCTCCATCTCCACATTCACCTCCACTTCCACCTCCACCTCCACCTTCACCTCCACCTCCACCTCCACCTCCACCTCCACCTCCACCTCCACCTCCACCTCCACCTCCACCTCCACCACCACCTCCACCACCGCCTCCACCTTCATCTCAACATCCACCTCCACCTACACCTCCACCTCCACCTCCGCCTCCACCTCCACCTCCACCTCCACCTCCACCTCCACCTCCACCTCCACCTCCACCTCCACCTCCACCTCCACCTCCACCACTACCTCCAGCTCTACCCTACCTCCACATCCGCCTCAACTTTTACCTGCACCTCCACCTACACCTCCACCTCCACCTCCACCTCCACCTCCACCTCCACCTCCACTTCCACCTCCACCTCCACCTCCACCTCCACCTCCACCTCCACCTCCACCTCCACCTCCACCCCACCTCCACCTCCACCTCCACCTCCACCTCCACCTCCACCTCTACCTCTACCTCCACCTCCACCTCCACCACCACCTACACCTCCGCCTCCACCTCCATCTACACCTCCACCTCCACCTCCACATCCACCTCTACCTCCATTCCCACCCCGCCCCTGCCCCACCTCCACTACCACTTTCACCTCTACCTCTACCACCACCTCCACCTCCACCTTCACCTCTACCTCCACCCCCACCACTCCTTCCACCTCCATCTTTAACAGTATATCTTTGGAAGATGGCTTCCCATATAGCTACCTCCATCGTGTACTTTCTAATTAGCGCTTGAAGTAAGCGGACGTGTTTCACGGAGCTCCCGGATACAAGGCTACAAGTAAGTGTTTATATAGGGTTTTCATTACTTTTATTATATTTCAAGCTTTGCTTTTTATTGTATTTTATTTCTATTATTGTGCGGCATTAATTTTTAAACACAGTGCAGTGAAATAAAAATAAAAATAATAATTCAATCGGTTAAATAACAAATAAATCGCGTTTTTCTTTGAATTTAAACTAAACTCCGAGTTTAAAAATATAGCAAATTGAACTTCGGGCTAATAAAGTAAAAAAAGTAATAAACAAACGCCCCAAAGTAATTTCAAAATAATTTAAAGGGCGTTTGAAATATATTTAACACAAAACCGCGTAAATCGTGTAAAAGACCGCCCAAAACCATCAAAAAAGTGTGTAAAAATTTTATAGTGCGCGTATAATAAAATAACAACCTAAAAACCAAAATCTAGGACCTTTTAAATTAAATAAATAGCTCAAAAACCGTAAATTTCCAAATAAATTTAATATATATATTTAATATTTTAAGTGTTCGCGTACTTAAAACGTTCTTAAAGTTGAGTTTTCAGTATAATTAGTGGTGTAACACTTGACGATCAGTAAACACTAGGTAAGTGCGTTTCTGGAGCCGCATTCCAATAGTGCGTGTTTTTATTTGTTTATTTCCACAGTTAAATTTAAAGTACAGTATTTTATAAATAATATTTTCAAGTAATTAGCTTATTTAAATTTGATTTAAGGGTTTAAAAAATTTAAAATAAATAAAGTGTTGTTATTTGGTTCAAGTCGTTATTTTGATGTTTAGTGTTTATTGTATTTTTGTTAAATTTGAAATTTAATTTGAGGGTTTGAAGTTTAAATAATAAATACAGGGTTGTTTACGGTTTATCCATAATCAAATATTGTTATTGGACCAACGTTTTGCGTTCTTTTAGCGTCGTAACGGCCAGGTCGTTTTTTTGAGTTGCTCTTTTTTCGTTGGTTACTCTTTTTCGTTAGCTTCGTTAGCATGGAGGTCCACCGGGATGAGGAGCCGTTGCCACGGAAAAAGAGGGGTGATCGGTTGGAGTCTGCTAGGTCGGAGGCTGAGGGCGCTGTTGGGGGGAAACAGTTTAAGGTAGTTTTGAAGGACATTAGATTAGAGACTCAAGAGGAGGTTGTGGAGGTAGTGAAGAAGCCTGTGTCTGCGACGGTCGTGTCGTGGGAGTCGGGGCCTCCAGCGGTGACTGCGGCGCTTGAATTGCCCTCTACCTCAAGAGACCAGCGTAAGACGTCGACTAGCAGTAACGGTAGTGTTGCCGCTAGCGACCTCGATGAGCTGGAGCAATTAAATTTTAGGGTGAGGAAGCACGCGGTCATCTGCGGTGCCGACAACTTCCGCCACTATCGTTGTGGAAGACAGAAAGGTGATTCGTCACACCGTGGATAATATCCGCGACACGACGAATCAGCTTATAGGCATAGTAAAGGCGCTCAGACTTTGTCTAGAAAATTCTGGGAGAGCTAGTGTTGTAGGGGGAGGTCCAACGGGGGTAATTTCTGTTTCAGGAGAGCCGGGTTTCCGGAGCCAGGAGTTGGTGATGCCACGCAAGGTCTCGCATGCCGCAGCAACTTTAGGTGCTACGCCTACGTTTGTAGTCAGGGTCGATGCCAGGCCCGGTGAGAAGGAAGACGTCATGTCGACGCTTAAGAAGAAGGCCGATCCCGCTCGTGATGGGTTTGTTGTGGTCGGAGCTTGTCAAATACGTAGGGGCGGTGTTGTAGTGGAGTGTGCAGGTCGCGATGACGCAAAGATATTGCAGTCGATGGTTGACAGGCACTGCAAAAAGCTCGTAGCGAAGGCCATCGAGAAGAAGCGTCTACGGGTCGTTCTTCCGGGGGTCGAGGCGGGGATAAAGGCGGAAGAACTGGTGCGATTGATCGCGAGCCAGAATCCCCGCTTCGGCGATTTGAAGCTGCAAGACCACCTGAGGGAGAAGTTCAGGTTGGGAAAAAAGGCTCTAAGGATCCCTTCGCTAAGGTAGTCTTCGAAGTGACCCCCACGCTTCGAAGACGTTTATTAGCTGATGCTATCAACCTCAGGTGGCGAAGAGTATGGGCCCGGGACCACTTCTCGATGACGCAGTGTTACAGGTGCTGGGAGAAGGTACAGTGGTGCGGTAACTGTGCGAAGTCGGTCACGAATTCAAGAATTGCCGGAAGGCAGTCCCTGCTGTGTGGTTTGCGCAAGGGCAAACGACAGAAATGGCGGTGGCGCGATGCTCGATACGCGCCACGACGCCAATTCGAGTAGATGCCTCAAAATGCTACGGTTGAAGAACGCACTCACACGTAACGTCGATTATGGACTGTAAAGATAAAAGAAATTCTATAAGAAAAAAGAAGATTAAATTCGCGGAACTAAATCTCGGGAAAGGTAAAGGGGCAACAAATAACTTCGTGAAGTTATTTGCCGAAAATAATATCGACATCGGGCTTATACAGGAACCGCACATGTATAGCCATAGAATAACAGGTTTTGGAAGGGGGTTACCGTATTAAATACGGATTGCGAACGACCGCGTAGCCGGATAATAATAAATAATGGGACGTGCGCCGGAATTATTTTAAATAATTCATCGAACGAATTTTTAACAACGGCCGAAATCAAATCAGGGGGAAATGCGTTCTTGATAAATCAAGTAGATAATATTATTCGTAAAATCAGCAGTTGCCACTATAGGGCAGCTCTATCGAAGACGATAGAGGCTCGCAGGTTGTTGATGTTTTTACGGAATTGGACCTTAGTGTGATAAACACTAATGATTCTCCAACGTTTGAGGTGCATAGAGGCAGCAGTTTTATAGATATTACTGCAGCGTCGCACTAGATGTTAGAAATCATTTGTGATTGGAAATTAAGGTCAGACGAGAAAACGCTCTCTGACCATAAATTAATAACATGGGACGTTGAAACCAAAACAAGCGCAAACGAGCAGCTAACTATATTTCCGCGGTTCTGTAATAAAAAAGCAAATTGGGAGCGATTTAAACAAAAATTTGACGAAACTATCCCTGTGCTCGAAAATGAGCTAATTAACTGCCAAGAGGCAGACGAAGTAGAAACATTCGCGAAAAATTAAACGACGCGGTAGTAGACGCGTCGTCGTATTCCATGCCGCAAAAAAAAACATTTAAAGACAGCGTGCCCTGGTGGACCCGGGACTAACCACGAAGCGGGCAGAAACGCGTAACCTAAGGCGCCGCTATCAACGCTCCTCGGGAGATATAAGAGAACAACGGAGAATAGAATATAATCAAAGTTACCGCGAATATAAAATATTAATGGAAGAAACGCGAAAGAATAAATTTAAAGAATTTTGCACGCGAAACTCAGAGAAAGAACCCTGGGGAACCGCATACCGCGTAATTAGAGGAAAACAACAAAAAATCGCGCTCGGTAATATAAAGAAAACAAATAGCGAATACACGGAAGGTTTTAAAACCACGGCGGAATATTTACTTGAGAAATTCTTCCCATCGGATAATCTCGAGTGGAATGAAGGGTCACACGATTTAGTACGTCGGGAAGCTGCAGAGGCGCAAGAAACAGGTGGCGATAAGACAATCCTAGTTCACGAGGTCGTCAGGCCTCTTAGAAGGATGAACCCTAAGAAGGCACCGGGGCATGATGGAATAACTTCAGACGCAGCTCTGGAGGCGTGCCTGTTAGCCCCGTGTGTCTTTGCCGGGTTATTTAATCTTTGTTTAGAAAGGGGCGTTTTTCCGCGTTGCTGGAAAATCCAGAACGTGAAATTTATACCCAAACCTAAAAGGCGGATACGCCAGATCCGGGCAGCTGTCGTCCAATTAGCTTGCTACCGGTGCTGGGGAAAGTTTTAGATCGCGTCATGACTACACGTGTTGAGCACTTAGTGCGTGACAACAGCGGTTTTAATAACCGACAGTTCGGTTTTATGTGGAGAAAGTCGACTATCGACGCATTAGAGTTTGTTGGGGAAATTAAACAGGCGAGAGATGTTAAAGAGTACTGTGTCGTTGTTGCTTTGGACATTTCAGGAGCATTTGATGCTGCCTCTTGGCCATTAGTCGTTTGCGAGTTAGATCGTAGGGGTTGTCTGCGAAACTTGATGTCTTTGGTTAAGAGTTATTTTTCGGGGTGATTGGCACAGGTTGAAATTCCGGGTGAAGTTCTGTCAGGTGAAGTGGAAAGGGGATGCACGCAGGGGTCATGTTCTGGTCCCACATTTTAGAAGTTGTTGTATGAGAGCATCTTTAGGGTCAAGTTGCCCACAGGATGTTCAATAGTTGAATTTGCGGATGACACGCTTTTAATTATAAGATCGAGATTGGTAATGGATATGCGCACAAAGCCGAACGAGGCGCTTAATAAATTACACGAATGATCGCAGGCGGTAAAATTAAAATTTAACACGGCGAAGTCAGAGGAGCTTTATTTCGGCACAAAACCAGGACAGCGACCCCCTAGGCTAGAGTTAGGAGGGGAGAAAATCCCGTTTAAAGATTGTATTACCTACCTCGGCGTCAAGATCGACGATGAATTAAATTGGAAGCGCACGTACAATAGGTAAAAAGTAAGGGCGGCAAAATATAAAATAAAATGATGGCGGTGGCTAAAATAAAGTGGGGTTTCAGGGGCGAATCGCTGAGGGCAATTTATGCCGGAGCAATTGAGCCGGCAATGTTGTATGCAGCTTCTGTATAGGTAGAAGGTTGTAAAGTCAGGGAGGTTTGTCAATTTATACGGACGGTTTACGTATGGACGGTGGGCAAGCAGACGCGGCGTTTGTCGTGTATAAGCAGAAAAGGGAGGTGTTTCGATTTCAAACCAAACTTGCGAACTGGAGCACAATCTTCCAGTGCGAATTGGTAGCCATACAAGAGGCTATCGATTACGTAATAAACCATACAGACCTCGACAGACCTCCAAGCGGACATCTGGAGGATAGCGCATACGGCGCTCGTGTTTCGACGTTTAAAGTTCTGTCGTGTCAGGTCGCACAATGGTAACGTAGGAAACGATAAGGCTGATGAATTAGCTAAAGATGCCGCGACGGGCGACTTTCGGATATCACATTCGACGATACCGAGGTTTCTAATTAAAAGAAAACTGCGCGAAAAGACAATCCTACAATGGGAAGAGATGTGGAACAACGCTGCCACGGGCAGGATGACGCACAAATTCATACCGAGCATAGAAACTAGTGGAAAGATCGAGGTGAAGCTCGATCATAAAATGGTGCAACTGATAACAGGACACGGTGCCCTGAAAGCGTATTTACAAAGATTTGGTTTAACCGATAACGACCGCTGCGAATGCGATGAAGGCGCAGAAAGCGCAGAGCATGTGCTCTTCGACTGTCCACTTGAGGTGGCAAATCCAGGGTTGGCTGATATGAAATTGGCAATGGTAGGGCTCGCATGGCCAAAGAGCCTAGAGGAAGTCGAGGAAGTGGCTAGCCAGAAAACGTTCTGGACAGCTTTCAAAGAATTTGCGAAAAGGGTCGCGGGATTGGACGATGATAACCGCTCGTAAATCGGAGGGGATGGGGGAGGATAGAATATTTTTGATTTTGACTCGGCATAAGAATGGACATGAGCATGTATAACTAAAACCTATATAAAAATATAAAAATAATAATAAAAAAAAAATAAAAAGATAAAAAAATTAAAAAAAAAAAATAGAATAATAATTAAACAAAAGCCTAATATGCACAACAAATCCCCACACCACTAAAACAATCACTGTCTCACCTTAAACGAGCGGAATATCGGGAATAAATCAAAACATAATTAAATAAAACAAACTAAATCAAAAATCGTCATTAATTTAAATCAGTCTAATAAATAAATAAAATAGAGTGAAACCGCGCATCCCTTCAGGACTTAAAGTGATAGTGATTGTGATCCCCCAAAACGTTTAGTGCATACCCACCAGAACTTTAACAGTGCATATCCATCTCCCCTTAGCAGTAAGGAACCAAAAGACGTAAGAAGACGACCAAATCTTCGGATGCTGGAAAAATTTATATACGAGGTAAGAGTAAAATTGTAGCGGCTGTAATCGCATAAGCATTGATTTGTAGTGATAAGCAGATTTTGAAATATTTTAACATGCACGTTTTATGTGTAACGGCGCTAGTCGATATAATGCTCATGCGATTGCACCTGATAATTTATTTGGGTGATGCCTTTCCTAATCTATGCACTGTTACATGCTTACGCTTTTAGATGTTCATTTATTTTTATATATATATATATATATATATATATATATATATATATTACTCATATTTAGACCAGGGTAGAAAATTAATTAATTACATCAAATAATTTTAATCACCGTGTATAAGGAATTTTATTAGATAATACGCTTTATTAAAAAACCGTGGAGCATAAAAATTCATTCGTTTCATTAAAATGAGAGATTTAAATTATTTACAGGACGCTTTCTATAAAAGAAGCAGTATTAAAATGCTCAACGTGTAGTTTAACTATTACAAGTAAAGAAACACATGGAAATTACGTGCAAAATTTATATTAATTAATTCAAGTTTAAGTAACGAGTATTAAACAAAATGTACAAATAATAATTGAATATTTAATTAGGATTCACTAAAATTAAAGGGTATTATTTTAATTGGAGTTAATTGAACCATTAGTAACATATAATATGCATAAAAGCTTGTAAAACCCAATAATATTCAAATCGTAGAAGTGTTAGTTAGAAGTAGGACGATTGAACACCTGCGTATTTTAAAAGTCTCGTTCTGCGTAAATTTTGCAGATAACAAATGGTTTCAGAGAATGTTGGAGAAACCGTCGCTTAATATTCACGAGAAATGCTAATAAGGTGGGTTATTTCACAGTTCACGTGGATTGAAAATAACCGATACTAAAGAATATCGATTAGTACCACTCAGAACAGGGTAGATAGAGACAGATAATATGCGCAAGACAGAGACACATATAGTAAAAGGCGTGATTTGAGCAACGTCACTGGGTTGCGATTGATTGAAAATAAGAGGCAAACATGAGAGGTAAAAATAACATTTCTGTATAAAAATTAATTAGTTATTCTCAGACGTTGCGAGCCGTGTCGAAATTTCATAGATTTTAAACTTGGACGTGTGCAAATTTTGTGGAAGCTGTGCCGAGCGATCAAAAAGGGAACAGAGTATGCGAAATTCTGGGAATTGTCCGTTTGCGGGACAATACCGACGTACAGGCTAGCGATTATATATACCCGTGTTAATATGAGTTTCTCTCTCTTAATTTTTCGATTTTGATTCAATAATTTAAACAGTTTGCTCGTATATTTTGGTGATTATTTAATACTTTAAAACAGTTTGTTCTTTACGTGCTACAATGAAAGTAATTTAGTGCACTTAGAAAAGAAGATGTAATGTAATAAAGTCTAGGTATAATTGCGAGTACTGTACCAATTATTCAAATTTGCAACGACAAATGAATAAACAAAAGTAGGCAGTTTTGGCGTATAGCGTGAAAGAAGTATGAATTTCTTTGCTATTTTCGGGGGTGTTAATAATTAAATGATTCGTAAACGTGACTGGATCCACAAAAAAAGATACAGATATACACAGATGAGTGCCAGAAAAGCACTGAAACAACGTTAGATGAATGGTGGTGTAGAAAATTTTAAAGGCGACCAGTAATCCGAGAACCTAAACATAACCCAGTTGGAATGGTGTGATTAACAGAGGACGATGTACATTGGAGCCACGAGTGCATTAACCTTCAGGTAACTTATGCTTTGTTGTTCGATTTTTGATGTTTTGGTGTGTGTTGAATAACTTTATAATTTATTTACTTAAAATGGACAGTAGTGAATTGGTACTAACAACAAATTTTTAATTTTAAGGTGAAATTTTCTTGTTTAAGTAGAAAGGAGTATTTAGTATTTATGGTCTTGATGAAAATTTGGGTATGTCTTTGAGCTCAATTAGACGAACCTGGTTAATTAACGTAAAGGGGTGGGAGATGCTCCCTTTGTACAGACTCAGGTCTGCATATATTGTTTTATTAATTAGTAGGCATCCTACAAGGACTTTAATTCTGGATGCACATTAAAATGATAACAAATTTAATCTTGAAATTTTCTGATACTGAAATTTATGCTGAATTTTAATTTTGAAATTTTAATGTATTGTGAATATTGATGTAAATAGAGTTAACGTTGGTGTTTGTGATAGGAATGTGTTTGTTTTTTTATGATTGAGGATGAAAGTTTTAACTAGGTGAGCAGCCGAGGCGGAAAAGAGTAGAGGCGATTAACAGAAGAAAGTCAACAGACCAGGTAATTTAATAGCTTTTTGTACATTTCACAGCATTCTTGACGCCCAATCTGTGGGGCTCGAATGTTTTTTTTTAAAGGGCCAGTTCCTGCAGATATGAGAGGATTCACAGCATTATTGGCGACCCAAAAGTGAGGCTCGAGTTCCAAATAAAATTTTTGTGATTTTATTCCAGGAAACTGGCGATCTGAGAGAGAGAGTTTCTGTTTGTGTATAAATTTAGGAGTATTTTAGAGTGTGTGAGAGTGATTAGAACGTATGCAGAGAAAAGAGTGGCTAAGGAGTCAAGGAGTGGAAATTGGAAGTGACGATAGTACATTGTGTGAAAAAAATTCTAAAATGTAAGAAGCTGGAGGCAGTAGAGATCAGTCGAGGACGGAATCAGGGGATCAAGGAAACGAGATGATAATGAGAATGCTGGAGAGGATGAGCGATGAATCGAATAGAGCAAGAGAGGAATCGAATCGTAGATTTGAGCAAATGAGTGAAGAATCCAATAGAAAATTAGAACAGCTAAGCGATGAAGCTAATAGAGCTAGGGAGGAGTCCAACCGAAAATTAGAGCAGATAAGCGGGAAAATTGAGCAATCGACTAAAGAATTTACAGAGTTTAAAAATAGTCTTACCGTGAAAATGGGGGAGGTTGAAAATAGGGTTGAAAAAAATGAGCGTGATATTACAGGTCTTCGACAGGAAATGGGACATTTAAGGTCCGAAGTACGCATTTTTTTTGAAGAAGAAATAAATGTAAAAATGACTGAAGTAACGGACTCATGTAGGGATCAGTTAGGCAGGGTAGAACGCGAAGTTAGTAGTATTAAATACAACATGTCAAATTTAACGGGGGATGGTCCCAGATTTTATACAGGTGGAGTATCATTGGACCAACACATGAAGTTTTATGGCGATAACAGGGTAAATCCACAAATTTTTATTAATAGTGTAAGAAATCTAGTGGGAAATTTATTTGACGAACAGACTAAATTGAATACGATAAAGGCTTTATTGAAAGACAACGCGGAAGCACTGTACAATTTAGTAGGACAGGACATGGACACGTATCAGGACTTTGAAAACAAATTTTTACAACACTACTGGAGTGATCACAAACAGGACCAGATTAGGGACGACTTGATTACAGGAAAATTTAAGGGAGAGTTTGTAGGTTCTAGGGAACAATATGCCATTCGAAAGTACAGTGTGGCCAAACAACTTCATCTACCATTGACGGACAGACAAATCATCAAGTACCTATCACGACATTTTGAACTGGAAATTAGACAACACGTGGCCTTACAAAACATCACAGAGCGGGAGACATTTTTAGAGTATTTGCAGAGATATGACGATGTATGTGTAGGACGGACAAGAGAAATACGGGAACGGAACATTAACACGGTTAGGTTTGACAACAGGACACAGAATTTTGCGAGACGGCCTGACTATAAAAGAAATTTTCGACAGAATTGGGAACGACGAGGACAGGAATACAGAAGTAATAGTGCGACTAGGGGACCAACGCCAAGACCTAGTTACACGAGACAGAACAGTTTACCGGAAGTAAACAGGACTGTGACGAGCACGCCGAATAGAGACAGGGACACGGATACAAATACAAGGAGGACGTACGCACAGGTTTTAGAAGCACAGCCAGGACCAAGCACTGAAAACAGGACTAGACAGGATTTTTAGAACGCGACAGACCACTAGATTTCAGTGTAAATGTATATGAACATCCACGTGAATTTTTCAAAATTGAGGAGGAAGTAGAGCCAGAAACTGAGGAAAGATTATGTTTGCCTATTGTTAATATAGGAATTTTTGAGAATAATGTAGAAGTATTACTTGATACAGGGGCAGAGGCGAGTTTAATATCGGAGGAATTCGTCAGCAAAATTAGAGATAAGGTTTGTGATAGAATTATGCCGATAAAGCGTAGCCATTTAGTAGCTCCAAATAAAAAGAAGTTTGCTGTGGTAAATAGTGTTGTGGTGCTTAAGATAGATATGGGAGGTTTAAGCTGTGAACAGGAGTTTGTAATTGTACCTGGACTGAAGTTTCAGAGCATTTTAGGTGTTGACTGTATGATGCAGTTAGGGGTTTTGATAGAGATGGAAAGGAAGGTAGTAAGGATTAAGGATAGGGTAGTGCCATGGAAGGGCAGTTATGAAGTCACAGAGGATGACACGGGGTTGAGTATTAATATAGTAGAGGTAGAGGATGATGGAGGTAAACAGATCAACACAATAAGATGTCCAGAGGATAGGATAGTAGAGGTTCAAGCTTTATTACAAAAACATGCAGAATTAGTGGGGGTAGAAGCAAGCACAGCGTTAGGCTATGAGCACGTGTTAGAAGTGGATAATTCAGAACCGTTCAACGCAAAGGTTTATCCAATTCCAGCAGCATATCGGGAGCAGGTGAAGGCAGAGTTAAATAAAATGTTGGATGATGGCATAATAGAGGTCTCAAACACTCATTTCATAAATCCGTTGGTGGTAGTTAAGAAAAAGGATGATAGCATTCGTTTATGTTTAGATGCACGAAAAATTAATCAACGGACCAAACCGCAATTCCATTGTCCACCATCCATGGACACACTTTTGACGAGGTTAAGTGGCAAGTTTGTTTTTAGTAAATTAGATTTAAAGAATTCATTCTGGCTGATTCCATTACACAAGGATTCTAGAAGGTACACAGGATTTTCCGTAGAGGGAAAAATCTATAATTTTAAGGTAGTACCGTATGGTTTGTCAACGTCAAGTGCAGCATTAATTAAGGCAATGCAAGCAATTTTAGGAGCATATGAGCAATTCTGCATACACTATGTGGATGATATTTTAATTTTTAGTGAAACTGAGGAACAACATTACTCCCATTTAGAACGAATATTATTAGAGCTTAAATTAGCAGGATTAAGGCTGAATATAGAAAAATGTGAATTTTTTTCCAAAAACTGTTAAATTTCTGGGGTACGTGGTGAACACTCAAGGTATGTGTATCGATAAAGAAACTTTTGACATATCCGAGACCTAATAACATTAGGAAATTAAGAGCTTTTTTGGGGGTCCTTAACTTTTATAAAAAGTTTGTACCGGGATTTGCTGAAAAAGCGAGTCCATTGTTTAAACTTCTGAAGAAGGGAGTAAGATGGAGTTGGACGGAAAGTCAAGAGGCAGCATATCTAACACTGTTGGAACAATTTCACGACCAACTAATTTTGAGGCATCCCAGATTTGATGTAGGTTTCGTATTGAGGACGGATGCATCGGATAGTGCGTTAGCAGCAGAGTTGTACCAAGTACAAGAGGGGGAAGAGGTGCCCATATCTTTTGTTTCACGCACACTGAAGCCGCATGAAGTAAATTACACGATTAGTGAAAAGGAGATGGCTGCAGTGGTGTTTGGTGTTACAAAGTTAAAATTTTTTTTGATCGGAAGACATTTTGTAATTGAAACTGATCATTCGGCGTTGTGTGCGTTGATGAATACAAGATTTTCGAATAATCGAGTATATCGGTGGGGGCTGTTACTACAGGAGTTTGACTTTGAGATTAAATATATTAAGGGAGAAAACAATTTTATAGCAGACGCGTTTAGTAGAAACCGAGACAAGGATCACAAAAAACCTTGTGACATCATGATTGCCATGAACAGTCTACTACAAAACGATTCAGTATATAGAGAAGAGGAGATCTTGAGGAACCAGAGGCAGAGTGAGGAGTTACAGATTATTAGAACGAAGTTAGAAAACGAACCGGGATTTAAAAACTTCCATATGATAAACGGATTTTTGTGTAAAAAAATTCAAGACTTGGAAGTGTATGTAGTTGATAGGGTACAAGCAAAATTAATTATCAAAGATCTGCATTTAAGATATGGTCACATAGGGATCCGAAAGACATGGTTAATTTTTAGGGAAACGTTTTTTTCAACTAAAGACTTAGGGTTAGTAAAGTCAGTCATCAACACTTGTCACTTATGTACTTTAGGAAAGTACAAAAATTGTACGAGTCAAGATGTGGTACAAAGTATACACGTACAAAATCCCCTGGACTTAGTTGCTATTGATTATTTGAGTAATCTAGTCCGAAGTACAAAGGGACACAAACATGTGCTGATTGTGACTGATGTGTTTTCGAAATTTACAAAATAATATCCCACTCGGGATTGTAACACAGTCGGAACAAACAAGAAATTGGAACAATTTTGTAGGGAAGTAGGAACTTTCAAACGAGTATTAGCAGACAATGCTACATATTTTAATAATCAAAGATTTAAGGATTATTGGGAGAGGCAAAACATTAAAGTGGTGTTTTGTAGCATAAGGCATGTTCAAGCTAATCCAACTGAGCGATATATTCAAGAGACAGTTAATTTCTTGCGTTTGGCTTCACATAGGAATCATCGTTTATGGGAGGACAATTTGTCCAAGGTTGAATCTTTTATCAATGAAACCCCTAATACATACCGTGACAGAAACCAGTCCCATTATGCTGATCAAGCAACAGTATCCCGAAAGACCATGGCAAATTGTGCCTAGGGACGATGAATTTCAACAACTTTTGGTAGATGTGAGGGAGAGGTTAAGGAAGAGAGCTGAAAAATATACAAGAAAGATGAACGCGAGAATTAGAAAGAGGGTAAAATTTAAAGTGGGAGACCAGGTAGTAGTAAAAAGCTTGAGAGTAGGGAAGAGAGATAGGATGACATGTGCTAAACTACACTTGCCCTATGAGGGACCTTTTGAGATAGGTGAAGTAGTAGGGGAGTGCACGTATTTATTAAGGGAAGTAGGGACGGGAAATGAGAGGGGACGGTTTCACGTCAACCTACTATTCCCTTATACCGGAGAACCAGCACCACAAGAGAAATAGGTGTATAATAGAGTAAAATTTAAATAGGATAGGAATAGAATAGGTGTATATAGAAGAGTAGAAGTAGGTGTTTATAGAAAATAAAGCTAGGTATAGGATAAATAGGGGAGATAGTTAGAACTAGGTATATAGGATGAGAAGGAAAATTAAATGTAGGAAGAAAATAAGATAGGTTAAGTGTAGATATTTCTTATAAGATTAGTGGAGAGTTAGGAATAGAATAAGAATAGGATAGGTATATAGGATTAGGTAGGGGGAAGTGAGTATAGTTAAAAGTTAAGAATAGGATAGGTAGAGGGGATGTATATAGGATGTTTATAAAATTAGATGATAGTTAGGAATAGGATAGGGATATAGGACAGGTGTAAATATTTTTTTGGATTGGATAAGGTAGGTAAGTTAGATAGATAAGGGTAGAGAGAGATAGGCAATCTTTTTGTAAATTTTTTTTGGCAGTCTAAATGCTTTATATTTGCATTCAAATAAATGGGATTATTTGTATTCAAATAGGGGGAAAATACTCATATTTAGACCAGGGTAGAAAATTAATTAATTACATCAAATAATTTTAATCACCGTGTATAAGGAATTTTATTAGATAATACGCTTTATTAGAAAACCGTGGAGCATAAAAATTCATTCGTTTCATTAAAAATGAGAGATTTAAATTATTTACAGGACGCTTTCTATAAAAAGAAGCAGTATTAAAATGCTCAACGTGTAGTTTAACTATTACAAGTAAAGAAACACATGGAAATTACGTGCAACATTTATATTAATTAATTCAAGTTTAAGTAACGAGTATTAAACAAAATGTACAAATAATAATTGAATATTTAATTAGGATTCACTAAAAATTAAAGGGTATTATTTTAATTAGAGTTAATTGAACCATTAGTAACATATAATATGCATAAAAGCTTGTAAAAACCCAATAATATTCAAATCGTAGAAGTGTTAGTTAGAAGTAGGACGATTGAACACCTGCGTATTTTTAAAAGTCTCGTTCTGCGTAAATTTTGCAGATAACAAATGGTTACAGAGAATGTTGGAGAAACCGTCGCTTAATATTCACGAGAAATGATAATAGGGTGGGTTATTTCACATTTCACGTGGATTGAAAATAACCGATACTAAAGAATATCGATTAGTACCACTCAGAACAGGGTAGATAGAGACAGATAATATGCGCAAGACAGAGACACATATAGTAAAAGGCGTGATTTGAGCAACGTCACTGGGTTGCGATTGATTGAAAATAAGAGGCAAACATGAGAGGTAAAAGTAACATTTCTGTATAAAAATTAATTAGTTATTCTCAGACGTTGCGAGCCGTGTCGAAATTTCATAGATTTTAAACTTGGACGTGTGCAAATTTTGTGGAAGCTGTGCCGAGCGATCAAAAAGGGAACAGAGTATGCGAAATTCTGGGAATTATCCGTTTGCGGGACAATACCGATGTACAGGCTAGCGATTACATATACCCGTGTTAATATGAGTTTCTCTCTCTTAATTTTTCGATTTTGATTCAATAATTTAAACAGTTTGCTCGTACATTTTGGTGATTATTTAATACTTTTAAAACAGTTTGTTCTTTACGTGCTACAATGAAAGTAATTTAGTGCACTTAGAAAAGAAGATGCAAGGTAATAAAGTCTAGGTATAATTGCGAGTACTGTACCAATTATTCAAATTTGCAACGACAAATGAATAAACAAAAGTAGGCAGTTTTGGCGTATAGCGTGAAAGAAGTATGAATTTCTTTGCTATTTTCGGGGGTGTTAATAATTAAATGTTCGTAAACGTGACTGGATCCACAAAACAAGATACAGATATACACAGATGAGTGCCGGAAAAGCACTGAAACAACGTTAGATGAATGGTGGTGTAGAAAATTTTAAAGGCGACCAGTAATCCGAGGACCTAAACATAACCCAGTTGGAATGGTGTGATTAACAGAGGACGATGTACATTGGAGCCACGAGTGCATTAACCTTCAGGTAACTTATGCTTTGTTGTTCGATTTTTGATGTTTTGGTGTGTGTTGAATAACTTTATAATTTATTTACTTAAAATGGACAGTAGTGAATTGGTACTAACAACAAATTTTTAATTTTAAGGTGAAATTTTCTTGTTTAAGTAGAAAGGAGTATTTAGTATTTATGGTCTTGATGAAAATTTGGGTATGTTTTTGAGCTCAATTAGACGAACCTGGTTAATTAACGTAAAGGGGTGGGAGATGCTCCCTTTGTACAGACTCAGGTCTGCATATATTGTTATATTAATTAGTAGGCATCATACAAGGACTTTAATTCTGGATGCACATTAAAATGATAACAAATTTAATCTTGAAATTTTCTGATACTGAAATTTATGCTGAATTTTAATTTTGAAATTTTAATGTATTGTGAATATTGATGTAAATAGAGTTAACGTTGGTGTTTGTGATAGGAATGTGTTTGTTTTTTTTATGATTGAGGATGAAAGTTTTAACTAGGTGAGCAGCCGAGGCGGAAAAGAGTAAAGAGGCGATTAACAGAAGAAACTCAACGGACCAGGTAATTTAATAGCTTTTTGTACATTTCACAGCATTCTTGACGCCCAATCTGTGGGGCTCGAATGTTTTTTTTGGAAAGGGCCAGTTCCTGCAGATATGAGAGGATTCACAGCAATATATATAAATACTTATATTTATTTTATATTCATTCATATTTATATTTTATATTTACATTTTATATTTACCTTGCATGTATTATATTATTTCGGGGTTTGATTTGTTTTTGCTGACGTTCTACCGCCATTTTTGGTTGCAGCATTTTTATAGGAACGAAGATTGTAATTGTGAAGTTTGTAACTATAATATAAACCAGTTAGGGAATGATAGGGAAAGCTAGGGATAGCTAAATATAAAACAAATTACTTAGATCAGGGAGCACAAATTTGTTAATTTATAGAGTAGGCAAAATAGCTGGATTCACTATTAAAATATTTGGCGAATGCTTAGAAAATTTGAATCCATTTTAAATTAGCTAGATAGGTTTGGATAGTTTTAAGACGACCCTTCAGGTCGCACCGGTAAGCAGAGCTGGCGACTGCTATCCGGTATTACGGATCCCTCATTTTTACTTTTGATTGTGTCTTGTCGATCGGGCACACTCCAAATCAACGCTAGGAATACCATTATTTAAACCCTATTTTTAGTTTCTGTTTGTTAGATCTTTATTTAGTTCCGATTAACTTTGAAGTTAGATTTTCATTTGAAGCACGTTTCTTTTTCGCGTTTAAACCCAATGTAGTACCTTCGGGTGGAGCATTGGGGCCGTGGCCGCAAGTATAGCGGCCCCTTATTCAAATTATAATACCTCCATCATGTTTTGGATCCTATATTTACCAGAACGACTTGCATCTACGTAAAGGTATAGAATAACGGCTATGGTTAATAACAGAATTTCCACACCTTAGCGTTATTAACCTAAAAGATTTAGAATATCCTCTTCTACATAATCACACCAATACGCCAAAGTGTTTTTACCATAACCCACCACACTCGTCGTTCAATTGCGCAACCACAAATGTAATTGTACTCAAATATTGGGTTTGTGAATATAACCATTAACTTTTTTTTTAAAAATCAAATGTTAGCCAACGCATTTTTAATAAGTGGTAGTGTATTATTTATTTATACATACTGAGATTCAAGATGAGAGCTTAAAAGCACTCATTTCGTCTTGCAAATAGAGATCTTAGTCATTTCGTCGCCCCATAAACGAGACGATATTTGCAAAGCTTCGTGAACGAGATTTATCGCGCGTATCAGCAATCTAGACTTTCTATGATAAACGACAAAAACACCTTATCTAGAGTACGTAGTTTTTATTTAGTTGTTTATTAATATAAATAAGGATAAAAGCCAAACCAAGCAATAGTATTTCAGTAGTAGTGAAAACCTTGCAAAATGCGTTTGATAGTATTTTTTATAGTACTAATACTCATCACCCGTTGTAGCCAACAGGGTATTATACCAGCAGAAATAGATAAATTAATTCGCCCAAGTTACTTTCTAAATGAAATGCAGGCAAATTTAAAAAATGGAATGGTGAATAATATTTCTCCCGAATGTCTTTTGCAACTTGGATTACTTGAAACCAGTTTGGCAGTTCAAAGTAAGTGCTTAAATTTTTCTGTATTAAAAATTATTAATATAAGCAAATCGTTTTTGTAAGACAAACAATGTCTATACCAAATCTCTTTCTACATTTTCCTAAGCACATTCTGCTCCGTGTTATACCCTCAATTAGTCATAAAAGGAGAATGGAAAGCACTTATATCAGGCGTAGAAAATTCTTACCAAAAGGTTGCCCGAATTTAAAAATTCTACTGGCGCCTGGAAGACGCTTTACGTTTCAAGTTCAACAACTAGTTCTTCCACAGCTATTATTTTATATGAGATGAATTTTTGTTAACTTCCGTCATTATAGTTACCATACTGACAGACATTAAAATCTGATGATTTTGTAAAACTTATACTTGAAAAACTAGAAGTTTATTCCATCTTTATCGTTGGCTTTAAAGAATCTTATGTTTAACTAAACAACGCTTGTGCTCAATAGAACACAAACTGCATCAAATTTATTTTCCATTTAAACAATAATTTTTTTTGTGTGTTATGCCGTGGGTTATTTGTTGAATAACTCATATTATGTACGTTTTTACAATGAGCTATAAGATGGGTCTTAAAATTTCTCAACCACATCAACGAAACGGTTATTTTACAGGAAGAGACCTCGTAATTTCAGAATTTCCGTTCTTTCATCAGTAGAAATGAAATATTTTCCTTTACTGATATATATATATATATATATATATATATATATATATATATATGATGTATTTCACAAACAATTGTTGGTTAATGGTTGTGTTTTTTTTAATTTCCAATTGAAAGTTTAATGTCCTGTCACAGACGCACCAAGTTTTTGTTGTAAATCTTTTACTGCGTTATGAATTTGTTAAGAAGTTTTTGGATTTGAATAGTGATTATAGTTCTACAAATATTAAAATTCGACTTTAAAAAGATGTAGGAAGTCATATAGCGTCATATAACGGTACTAATTTTTCTCGCTTTTTAAAAACAAAAGAAAATTGGTTTTGTTCTGTAAGAAAGTATATCCATACAATCTTATAGGGCAAACATTTTCCCTTACAAAACAATTCCGTCATGCGTTCTAATTTTGTTTTAATAAAATATATAATCTTATTCATATAAGCCTTTTTGTTTCTAAGACTTCTGCCTTTTTCTTTCTTCACACCCATCTCCTAAACTATTTCTTAATGTCCCTTCTTGAACAGAATATAGCGTTCAAGGAAAACAGATATACTATCAGGAATAAGAGCAGAGGTTCAGCAATTAGTTTCTACTGCTGAATATACACTAATAGGGCTTAGAAAACACTGTGCCTCAGAGACATTTAGGTTCACCTATTTTTGATTTTTCCATATATTACTTATAAATGCGTTAGGCTTATATTATCTTTAAACTCATGAAATTTTTCGGAAGACGGGCATTCGTACTTTTTAAGTTTTTTAGGTTTCTATTTTAAAGTATTTCTGAATTTAGTAATCATCTGTCACTACTAAATAAGGACGTGACGTAGATACTATAGGTGACTAGTATTTTCGAATGTTTGAATTAGTTTAAACCAGTTAAAAATTAGAAAACACCTGCATTATTATGTGCAATAGCGGTTACGCAACGCCCTTTGTACTAGGTGCTTGAAATTGTTATTAGCATGTAATAGAAGTTAAAACGGCATCAGTACTACACGTGAATGTTGAAAAATTAATTCAATCTAATCATTGCTGGAAATATTTATTTGATAGCACTATTTAAAGTAACACTTGCTTATGATCTTGAAATACTTGCAAATTATAATATAGACACTATCGCATTTATTATATGAAATATTCGGAATGAATTAGCGTTTTTATCCTGTATATGTTGCTCAGAAATTTGCATATGCGTGCTAGAGGATTTATTTATTTTTATAATCCTTATAATATAGCTAATGCATGGAATACTGAAGTTAAAATTTGTTATCAACAAATATGTAAATGTATTAAACACTTAACAATAATTGTTAATCATCCTACTGAATATACTGTAATACAGTAATACTTTCCATTCAGATGATACATTATTAAACTAGTTATACTGTTTTGAAAGTTAAAAGAGGATTTGGTATATTGCATTACAAAGAGTTCTAGTTATTTACTTATATTCTGCATTTTGAATACCAAAAATACGCAGCTCTGACCATTCTAACCCTGAGTGATTACACAGCTTTCGATTTTTACTAAATACGTCATTTAGTGTATATAGTGCTACGATATCGCCTTTCGTCAGATGTATAAAGATGTATAAAGATCAATTACCAATAAAGATCGCCACCTCTGTGTGCCTTTAAAATAATTTAAAGTTAACACAATTATATTTATGCCTCGACTACCTCAGTGATATTCCGCACAGGGTAAACGACGATATGATAACAGAGAATTTTTTACTCACTCCTCTCCAACACTCAATATCTCCGCGTAAGGCAAACTAAACTCGCCAAAAATTTGTATAGTGAAATAAATAAGATTACAATTTACAAATCTCCGCACTTTTTAATATCATTTGCTTTTTATAGAACTTTTGAATCAAATTTAAGTAAATATTTCTATCGAATTAGCTCTTTACGAAGCTTATAACCTTTTTACCTTTTTATAGCAATTAAATCCAGCAAAAAAATTGTATTTTACTACGAATAGTTTCATTAAACGTTCAAAAAAATTTCTCCTTTCTTAATTATACTTTTACGTGCCAAGCAAATTTTTGTTGATTTTTACACAAAATATTTAAATTATATGCAACTTTTTAGCTCACTTCTGAATACACCAATTATGCAAAATTATAAATGTAGCAAACTATAAATTGGAAAGATAGCCCTGACTTATATTTCTTCTGTTTTTCTCGCTGGAGCTTCGTTACCCAAATCGGTCGTTTGTTCAGTAGCTTGGAGTCGGTAACCAGCAGCTTAGAGTGCTGATCCAGTACTTTGAAATATTTAGCAACAACTGGGAGTTGTTTGCCCAATGATTTGAAGTATTAACCTTAGAGTTTTAACCCAGTAGCTTGATCTTTTATATCAGTAACTTAGAATATTAACGTCGTGATTTAATTTATTATTAACGTCGTGATCTAGTATATTATTAACGTCGTAATTTGATTTATTAACGTCGTGATTTGGATTATTAACGTCGTGACTTAGTGCCCTAAATTAATAAATTGCAAAGGTTTTATTTATTAATTAATTCTAGACTTACGTTGATCTCAACGGCATAATTTTATACGCACTTGTTTCAACGCGCACTTTACTGTTCTATCACTTGCGATTATTAATTTATGTTACAGTTCAGTTTATTCAACTTATAACTTTCATTACATTTTATTTACGTAATAATCGTTTTTCACTATTACAGTTGGCGCGTCGATTATGTAATGAATGCCGTTTATCTGCTTCGGTTAGTTTTACAGACAAATTCCTTCCTGAATGTTGCACGCGCCCTTATTGGTTGACAGCCCGCTATCGGTTGTGTGTCCATGGCGTTTCTATGTTTGCAAGGTGTTGTGTCTGCAACCTGTTGGGTTTCATTATATGATGCATTTTGAACACGTTCGAATTTGCACGTACATCGGAACTTTGTAATAGGATTCGTTAACAAAATGGTATATCATGTACGTATTAAACTACACGTACTACATTGTAAAAGGATTGTTTAAACCGCCTCGCAAAAATTCTCTGCGCCGTCCTTAAGTCTACAAAAAGAGATGTCTTGCAATTTGACTTGGCAGAATTTCAACCTTACGCTCACGTTAAAAGTTACAAATAGGTTCTAATTGGTTTAAATTGCTTTACAAAATACGTTTTTACCAAGCCTCTAAAGAATGATACTGCACGGGAAGTTACCAATGCGATCAAGAATAGGTTGGAAACACTGTTTCAGGAGGAGAAGAGTATTGCAGCAAAAGTCAATTTACAAAACAGATATGAACAAGGAATTTTACAATAAGTTGTTTAAAAAACTTATGCAAAATTATAAGATAAACTATTATTCTACATATTCTTAATTAACGTCAGTATGGTAGAACGACTTATTGAGAACAATTAAAGATAACTTGTACAGGAGATTCTATTTACAAGGAAGTTATAACTGACTTAAAGTTTTGCAAAAATAATTGGGAATACAGCAACAGTAAGCACCGGTTGATAGAAATGACACCCGAGAAATCAAAAAAACATCCAGAAGAAGTTAAACCTTTTTCATGTAGTGCTGGTACAAGTCAAAGGAACTTTCTTAAAATTGGAGGTGTAGTGCGAATATCTAAGTATAACACTGTTTTGGATAGGGAATTTTTACCCAACTGGACTACGGGATTATTTTAAGTTGCACAAATTCAACATACAAAACCTATTACTTATTTTCTTCAGAATTTCAATAATAAACCAATCTGAGGTACCTTCAACGAGAAGGAGCTGGAGGTTGCGAATTCTCCACACACTATTTTATATATATATATATATATATATATATTATATATATATATATATATAATAAGATGTATCTGTAAACAAACTCTTATGAAAATAATAAAAGCTATTGACAAATACAAATCGGACTAGTAGTTATATAGCCATTAACAAAACATTAGCCTTATTACTTCACAGGGGAGGAAACATCCACTGACCGACGGTTTCGGCTTTGTTAAGCTTCATCCACAAATCTCAAAGGCCAGACGTACTTTTATAACCATCTATAGAATCTACTATGTAGTTTCGATTCAATTCTGTACTTCCACACGTAGTAGTGTTGGTGTTTTATCACCTGATGGCGGTTTTATTTATAGTACAGAGATTGTTTCAAAATTATATCAGTATAATAGCTTCGATTACTTTATAGGGTTGGAATCTAATCTGCTCTGATGAGGCTTAACAAAGCCGAAACCGTCGGTCAGTGGATGTTTCCTTCCCTGTGAAGCAATAAAGTTAATGTTTTGTTAATGGCTATAGCTATAGCCCATTTATTAAGCCTCTTAATTATATCATATAATTTGCTTACGATCTACTCTTATAGGGTTGGATATACTAATCTGCTCTGATTGAGGTTACTCAAAGCCGAAACCGTCGGTTCAGTGGATGTTTCTTACCTTATAGCATATAATATATTTTAATGTATATCTATAGATTGTTGAGCTTTATATTAAAGTGTTCAGACATATTGATAACAACTTAGCGACTTCTGTAAATAAATATATATTATGTCAATGTAACTTTTATTCTGACGTTTCGGCATTAATATTTATGCCTTAATCATAGAATATTACTATGACATAAAAACTTTTACATATAAAACTAATAAAATTACAGTTATGACTTGACAAATATTTTAATATATGTCAAGTCATAACTGTAATTTTGTATTAGTTTTATATGTAAAAGTTCTTTATGTCATAGTAATTATTCTATGATTAAGGCATAAATATTAATGCCGAAACGTCAGAATAAAAGTTACAATTTGACATAATAGTTTTTACTTTACGAACGAATGCATCCCAAAAACCAACAGAATAGCTTCACTACATATTATATATAGAATGCTGTGAAACCTCTTGAATTACCTGGTCTGTTGATTTTCTTCTGTTAATCGCCTCGGCTGCTCCTCTAGATAGCTTTCATCCTCATACATAAAAAAAACAAACACATTCCTACCACAAACATCAACGTCAACTCTATTTACATCAATATTCACAATACATTAAAATTTCAAAATTAATATTTAGCATAAATTTTAATATCGGAAAATTTCAAAATTAAATTTATTTTCATTTTAATGTGCATCCAGAATTAAAGTCCTTGTAGGATGCCTACTAATTACTATAACAATATATGCAGAGTACAAAGGAGCATCTACCACCCCTTTACGTTAATTAACCAGGTTCGTCTAATTGAGCTCAAAGACATACCCATATTTTTATCATAATCCAGAACATCAATACTAAATACCCTTTCTACTTAAACAAGCAAATTTCACCTTAAAATTAAAATATTATTGTTAGTACAATTTCACTACTGTCCATTTTAAATAAACAAATTAGAAAGTTATTCAACACACACCAACATCTCAAAGTTCAAACAAAATAGTATAATTTACCTGAAGGTTACTTGCACTCGTAGCTTCAATGTACATCGTCCCTTTGTTAATCACACCATTCCAACTGGGTTATATTTACGGCTTCTGATTCTCAACGCTTTAAAAATTTTTCTCCATCACCATTCATCTAAAGTTGTTTCAGGGCTTTTCCGGAACTAATCCGTGTATATCTGAACCTTGTTTTGTGGATCCAGACCCGTTTATGCACCATTTAAGTATTAATACCCCGAAAATAACAAAGAAATTCATACTTCTTTCACCAAGATACGCCAAAACTGCCTACTTTTGTGTATTTATTTGTCATAGTAAATTTTACCAATTGGTACAGTGATACTAAACTTTATTACCTTGTATCTTCTTTTCTAAGTGCACTAACGTACATTCATTGTAGCACGTAAAGAACAAGCTGTTTTAAATCACATAATATTCGAGCAAACTGTTTAAATTATTTAATATTAAAACCGGAAAACTAAAAAGCACTGTATAACGCGTTCAATCAAGTCGAAGATCTAAGAGAGCTTGTTTATATTCACCTCGGTATATATAGAAGTTAGCCTGTCTGTCGGTCTGTTCCCCAAAACGGCCAGTTTCTAGAATTTCGTCATTCTATGTTCCCATTCCGTCGCCTGTGCGTCGGTTTTTACGAATTTTGCACTCGCCAGTTGAAAATCTCAGAAATTCTCACACGGCACGCTAACATGTCCGAGAATAACTAATTAATTTTGTACAGAAATTGTTGTTTCTACCTCTCAAATGTGCATCTTATTTTCAACCAATCGTGACCCTCGTGACGTTGCTCATATCACGCCTTTAAGTATTAGTGTCTTTGTCTTACGCACATTATCTTTCCTTCTCTAACCTGTTCTTAGTGGTGCAAATTGATATTCCTTACTATCGATTATTTCAGTCCATGTGGACTATCTGGGTTAAATAACCCCGTATCGCGCCTTCCCGTGAATATTAAGCCCCGGTTTCTCCAAGATTCTTTGTAACCATTTGCTATCTACAAAATTTTCGCCGAATGAGCTTTTTAAACCACGCAGGTGTTCAAACATACTATTAATTCTCAGAGCCTTATTCCGTGGTATTTTAATCTTGGATTTTCACAGACTTTTATGCTTATTATTAATAATGGTTTAATTAACTCCAATTAAAATTGACTTCTATCCTTTCATTTTTAGCGAATACAAATTAAATATTAATTATTATTTGTACACTTTGTTTAATACCGGTTACTTAAAATAGGGTTAATTAATATAAATTTTGCACGTAATTTCCATTTGTTTCTTTATTAGGAATAATTAAATTACACGCAGAGCTTTTTAATACTGTTTCTTTTGATATAAAGCATCTTGTACATGATTTAAATCTCTTATTTTTACTGAAACGACCGAATTTATTTATGCTTCACGGTTTTAATAAAGCGTACTTTTTCCCAAAGCTTCTACACGGTGATTAAAATTATTTGATGTGATTATTTAATTTTCTACCCTGGTCTAAATATGAGTATTTTCTCCCTATTTGAATACAAATAATCCCACTTATTTGAATGCAAATATAAAGCATTTAGACAAAAAAATTACAAAAAAATTGCCTATCTCTCTCTATCCATATCTATCTAACTTACCTACTTTATCTCCAATTCAAAAAAATATTTACACCTATCGTATATCCCTATCCTATTCCTAACTCTCACTTAATTTTATAAACTGAAATTATCCCTAACTTCATCCTACTTATCCATCTAATCCTATATACATCCTATATACCTATCCTATTCCTAACTTTTTAACTAATCTTCACTATACTTTACTTCATCCTACCTAATCCTATATACCTATCCTACTCTTACTCTATTCCTAACTCTCCACTAATCTTATAAGAAATATCTACACTTAACCTATCTTATTTTCTTCCTACATTTAATCTTTATTCTCATCCTAAACACCTATTTCTAACTATTTCCCATATTTATCCTATACTTAGCTTTATTTTCTATATGTATACTACAATTCACCTATCTCTATCTTTTGTTCATCAAGTTATTTAAATCTAACTCTCTTCTTGACCCTCCAAGTCTTTCTTCTTACCATCCTAATACTCTTCATCCCTATCTCTCCCCCTTCTATATCTATACTTAACATCCCTGTTATCTCACATACAATAAACTTATCCCTATTATCCTGACTCTTAAATATTACTTCTTCTTCAGTCCCTACACTTGTCTGTTTCTCATTTATTGTTGTTTCCCTTTCTGCCGACAAACCAAACGATACTACTTTAAAATTATCGATTTTTCCCTCTACGGAAACTCGCATGTACCTTCTAGAATGCTTGTGTAATGGAATCCGCCAGAATGAATTCCTTAAATCTACTTTATTAAAAACAAACTTGCCATTTAACCTCGTCAAAAATAATTCTGCCTTCACCTGCTCCCGATCTGCTGCTGTTGCTCCTACCCCCACTAATTCTGCATGTTTTTGTACTAAAGCTTGAACCTCTACTCTCCTATCCTCTGGACATCTTATTGTGTTGATCTGTTTACCTTCATCATCCTCTACCTCTACTACATTAATACTAAACCCCGTGTCATCCTCTGTGACTTCATAACTGCCCTTCCATGGCACTACCCTATCTTTAATCCTTACTACCTTCCTTTCCATATCTATCAAAACCCCTAACTGCATCATACAGTCAACACCTAAAATGCTCTGAAACTTCAGTCCAGGTACAATTACAAACTCCTGTTCACAGCTTAAACCTCCTATATCTATCCTAAGCACCACAACACTATTTACTACAGCAAACTTCTTTTTATTTGGAGCTACTAAATGGCTACGCTTTATAGGCATAATTCTATCACAAACCTTATCCCTAATTTTGCTGACGAATTCCTCCGATATTAAACTCGCCTCTGCCCCTGTATCAAGTAATACTTCTACACTATTCTCAAAAATTTCTAAATTAATAATTGGCAAACATAATTTTTCCTTAGTTTCTGGCTCTACTCCCTCCTCAATTTTGAAAAATTCACGTGAATGTTCATATATATTTACACTGAAATCTAGTGGTCTGTCGCGTTCTAAAAATCCTGTCCAGGTCTGTTTTCCCTACTTGGTCCTGGTCTAGCCGTCACCTCAGCGTATGTCCTAGGCGTTTCCACTCGTTCCGTGTCTGTATTAGCAGTCCCGCTCATGTCTGGTGAACTATTCATTCTGGTAGGTCCCGGTCTCGGTGCAGGTCCCCTTCCTAAACTATTACTCCTAACGTATGGTCGTCGCTGTTCCCAATTCTGTCGCTGGTATCCGTAACTATTCCCCCGTCTAGCGTAGTTGTCCCGTCTATTGTCAAACCTAACTGTGTTGATCTGTCTTTCCCTGTTATCCCGAGGTCGTCCACTACTTACGTCGTCGTATCTCTGCAAGTATTCTAGAAACATTTCTTTGTCCACTATGTTCTGTAGTGCTACGTGTTGTCTTATGTCTACCTCGAAGTGTCGTGATAAATACCTAATAATTTGTCGGTCCGTCAGTGGTGGGTTCAGTTGCTTTGCTATGCTATACTTGCGTATAGCATATTGCTCCCTACTTCCTGAAAATTCTCCCTTAAACTTTCCTGTGATTAAGTCGTCTCGTACCTGGTCTTGTCTGTGGTCACTCCAATAGTGCTTTAAAAATTTGTTTTCAAAGTCCTGATACGTGTCTATGTCCTGTCCTACTAAATTGTACCATGCTTCCGCATTGTCCTTTAATAAAGCCTTTATCGTATTCAGTTTAGTCTGTTCGTCAAATAAATTTCCCACTAGATTTCTTACTCTATTAATAAAAATTTGTGGATTTACCCTGTTATCGCCATAAAACTTCATGTGTTGGTCTAATGATACTCCACCTGTAGAAAATCTGGGACCATCCCCCGTTAAATTTGACATGTTGTATTTGATACTACTAACTTCGCGTTCTACCCTGCCTAACTGATCCCCACATGAGTCTGTCACTTCAGTCATTTTTATATTAATCTCTTCTTCACAAAAAATGCGTACTTCGGACCTTAAATGTCCCATTTCCTGTCGAAGACCTGTAATATCACGCTCATTTTTATCAACCCGATTTTCTACTTTCCTCAGTTTCACGGTAAGACTATTTTTAAATTCTAAAACTTCTTTATTCGTCTTATCTATTTTCTCACTTAGGGTTTCCCTAACTCCTGTTAATGTCTCATTCATTCGGTCAACTTTCCTATTCGATTCAGCACTCATTTCTCTAATCTCCTCAAACTTCCTATTAGCTTCTTCCCTACTCGATCTCATTTCCTCTAGCATTCGCATCATCATCTCGTTTCCTTGATCCCCTGATTCCGTCCTCGACTGATCTCTACTGCCTCCAGCTTCTTCCATTTTCGAATTTTTCCCACACAATGCACTATCGTCACTTCCAATTTCCACTCCTTGACTCCTTAACCACTCCTTTCCCTGCATACGTTCTAATCACTCACACACACTCTAAAATACTCTTAAATTTATACACACACAGAAACTCTCTCTCTCAGATCGCCAGTTTCCTGGAATAAAATCAAAAAATTTTATTTGGAACTCGAGCCTCACTTTTGGGTCGCCAAGAATGCTGTGAAACCTCTTGAATTACCTGGTCTGTTGATTTTCTTCTGTTAATCGCCTCGGCTGCTCCTCTAGATAGCTTTCATCCTCATACATAAAAAAAACAAACACATTCCTACCACAAACATCAACGTCAACTCTATTTACATCAATATTCACAATACATTAAAATTTCAAAATTAATATTCAGCATAAATTTTAATATCGGAAAATTTCAAAATTAAATTTAATTTCATTTTAATGTGCATCGAGAATTAAAGTCCTTGTAGGATGCCTACTAATTACTATAACAATATATGCAGAGTACAAAGGGAGCATCTACCACCCCTTTACGTTAATTAACCAGGTTCGTCTAATTGAGCTCAAAGACACCCATATTTTTATCATAATCCAGAACATCAATACTAAATACCCCTTTCTACTTAAACAAGCAAATTTCACCTTAAAATTAAAATATTATTGTTAGTACAATTTCACTACTGTCCATTTTAAATAAACAAATTAGAAAGTTATTCAACACACACCAACATCTCAAAGTTCAAACAAAATAGTATAATTTACCTGAAGGTTACTTGCACTCGTAGCTTCAATGTACATCGTCCCTTTTGTTAATCACACCATTCCAACTGGGTTATATTTACGGCTTCTGATTCTCAACGCTTTAAAAATTTTTCTCCATCACCATTCATCTAAAGTTGTTTCAGGGCTTTTCCGGAACTAATATGTGTATATCTGAACCTTGTTTTGTGGATCCAGACCCGTTTATGCACCATTTAAGTATTAATACCCCGAAAATAACAAAGAAATTCATACTTCTTTCACCAAGATACGCCAAAACTGCCTACTTTTGTGTATTTATTTGTCATAGTAAATTTTACCAATTGGTACAGTGATACTAAACTTTATTACCTTGTATCTTCTTTTCTAAGTGCACTAACGTACATTCATTGTAGCACGTAAAGAACAAGCTGTTTTAAATCACATAATATTCGAGCAAACTGTTTAAATTATTTAATATTAAAACCGGAAAACTAAAAAGCACTGTATAACGCGTTCAATCAAGTCGAAGATCTAAGAGAGCTTGTTTATATTCACCTCGGTATATATAGAAGTTAGCCTGTCTGTCGGTCTGTTCCCCAAAACGGCCAGTTTCTAGAATTTCGTCATTCTATGTTCCCATTCCGTCGCCTGTGCGTCGGTTTTTACGAATTTTGCACTCGCCAGTTGAAAATCTCAGAAATTCTCACACGGCACGCTAACATGTCCGAGAATAACTGATTAATTTTGTACAGAAATTGTTGTTTCTACCTCTCATATGTGCATCTTATTTTCAACCAATCGTGACCCTCGTGACGTTGCTCATATCACGCCTTTAAGTATTAGTGTCTTTGTCTTACGCACATTATCTTTCCTTCTCTAACCTGTTCTTAGTGGTGCAAATTGATATTCCTTACTATCGATTATTTCAGTCCATGTGGACTATCTGGGTTAAATAACCCCGTATCGCGCCTTCCCGTGAATATTAAGCCCCGGTTTCTCCAAGATTCTTTGTAACCATTTGTTATCTACAAAGTTTTCGCCGAATGAGCTTTTTAAACCACGCAGGTGTTCAAACATACTATTAATTCTCAGAGCCTTATTCCGTGGTATTTTAATCTTGGATTTTCACAGACTTTTATGCTTATTATTAATAATGGTTTAATTAACTCCAATTAAAATTGACTTCTATCCTTTCATTTTTAGCGAATACAAATTAAATATTAATTATTATTTGTACACTTTGTTTAATACCGGTTACTTAAAATAGGGTTAATTAATATAAATTTTGCACGTAATTTCCATTTGTTTCTTTATTAGGAATAATTAAATTACACGCAGAGCTTTTTAATACTGTTTCTTTTGATATAAAGCGTCTTGTACATGATTTAAATCTCTTATTTTTACTGAAACGACCGAATTTATTTATGCTTCACGGTTTTAATAAAGCGTACTTTTTCCCAAAGCTTCTACACGGTGATTAAAATTATTTGATGTGATTATTTAATTTTCTACCCTGGTCTAAATATGAGTAATATATATATATATATATATATATATATATATATATATATTTCTGTGATATACTCCTTTTAATGCGGGAACTGGATCCTTTCAACAAAAAAAATTCTAGTCCCACCGATTGGGCGTCATAAACTGCTGTGATCCTGTTTTCGCCTCGGCTGCTCACCTAATTTTATAAACCTCCTCACTCCTAAAAAAAAACAAACACATTCCTACCACAAACATCAACGTTAACTTTATTTACATCAATATTCACAATACATTAAAATTTCCAAATTAAAACTCCGCATAAATTTAAGTTTTAAAAAGAATTTCAAGATTAATTTTCTTATCATTTTAATGTGCATCCAGAATTAAAGTCCTTGTAGGATGCCTACTAATTAATATAACAATATATGCAGACCGAGTCTGAGTATAAAGGAGCATCTACCACCCTTTACGTTAATTAACCAGGTTCGTCTAATTGAGCTCAAAGACATACCTAAAATTTCATCATAATCCAGAACATCAATACTAAATACCCTTTCTACTTAAACAAGCAAATTTCATCTTAACATTAAAATTTTATGGTTAGTACAATTTCACTAATGTCAATTTAAAGTAACTCAATTATAAAGTAATTCAACACACACAAAAATGTCAAACAAAATAGTATAATTTACCTGAAGGTTACTGTCCTCGTAGCTTCAATGTACATCGTCCCTTTAGTTAATCACACCATTCCAACAGGATTATATTTACGGCTTCTAATTCTCAACGCTTTTAAAATTTTCTCCATCACCATTTATTTAAAGTTGTTTCTGGGCTTTTCCGGAACTCATCTGTGTATATCTGACCCTTGTTTCGTGGATCCAGACACGTATTTGAACCATTTAAGTATTAATACCGCCGAAAAATAACAAAGAAATTCATACTTCTTTCACCAAGATACGCCAAAACTGCCTACTTTTGTGTATACATTTGTCGTTGTAAATTTTGCTAATCGGTACAGTGATACTAAATTTTATTACCTTGTATCTAAGTGCACTGAAGTACATTCATGTTAGCACGTAAATAACAAACTATTTTGAATCACTAAAATATACGAGCAAAATTTTAAATTATTTTATCAAACTAAAATGCACTGTTTAACATCTTGAATCAAGTCGCGGATGTAAGAGCTTTTAACGCATCGAATAGTCAAAAGTCTAAGAGTCTAAGAGAGCGAAATTCATATTACCACCTGTATATATAGCGAATAGCCGGCACGTCGCTTTTGTCCTCAAAACAGACAATTCTCAAGAATTTCTCATGCTGTGTTCCCAGTCCGTCGCTCGCACGTCGGTTTTTACGAATTTTTCACTCGCCCCATTTAAAAATCAGAAATTTCAACACGGCACGCAAACATGTCCGAGAAAAACTAATTAAGTTTGTACAGAAATTATTGTTTCTACCTCTGATATTTGCATCCTATTTTCAACCAATTGTGACCCTCGTGACGTTGCTTAAATCACGCCTTTTAGTATATGTGTCTTTGCTTGACGCATTTTCTCTTTCCTTTTCTAACCTGTTCGTATTGGTGCAAATTGATATTCTTTATTATCGATTATATTAGTCCATGTGGAGTGTGAAATAACCCACCTTTAGCATTTCTCGTAACTATTATGCGACGGTTTCTACAAGATTCTCTGAAACCATTTGTTATCTACACACTTTTCGCCGTACGTGATATTTAAACTACGCAGGTGTTCAAAATAATATTAATTCTCAGAGCTTTATTTTCTGGTATTATAATCTTGGATTTTCACCGACTTTTATGCTTATTATTAATAATGGTTTAATTAACTCCAATTAAAATTGACTTCTATCCTTTCATATTTAGCGAATACAAGTTAAATATTAATTATTATGTGTACACTCTGTTTAATACCGGTTACTTAAAATAGGGTTAATTAATATAAATCTCGCACGCAATTTCCATTTGTTTAGGAATAATTACATTACACGCAGAGCCCTTTAATACTGTTTCTTTTGATATAAAGCGTCCCGTACATGGTTTAAATCTCTTATTTTTACTGAAACTAATAAATTTTTATGCTTCTCGGTTTTAATAACGCGTATTATCCAATAACATTCATTATACACGGTGATTAAAATTACTTGATGTGACCATTCAACCCTCTACCCTGGTCTAAATATGAGTAATATATATAAATATACATATAAATATATATATATAAGTTATTTAAAATATTTAATGAAACACATATCACAGACTGCGCAAGGATTTTCTACATTTATGTTTTATTATATGCACGCAAATTGCATGCCTGGAAAATGTAATATCGACCTTCGTTGTACATAATTTCAAATTGGTATTGCTAGATTGATACGGAGAACTATGAATCAGGACAATGAATGTGCACACTTGATATGAGAAATAGCAATTTCAGATAATTAAGGTGTCGTCATCTCTTTATTTATATTACATAAGGAATAATAGGAAATATCCAATGGAATTTTTTAGTTGAACCTTGTGTGGCATGATTGTGAATTATCAATTCTCTGACTAATATTTAATATTTTAGAATGT